>CM065129.1:19245466-20445466 GCA_033026305.1 Cirrhinus molitorella | reverse complement strand
ATCTATTAAAACACATACATGACTGGAAAAAGAGTGTAAGAAAAAGCAGAACGTAAAGCATGTGTGATTTCTTGGAATTCAGAAGAAGAGTGCCACAGAGTAAGAGTGTTGGCAGATTAATTATTACACATTCATCCAATAAGTAACAAGCTACAAGGCCCATCCCATACTGCACTGTTTGCACAGCCACCTGCATGCATTGAGCAAATGATGCTTATATTGTCCTAAAAATGGGAAAGTATCTTCTAAACTAAACATCATTCTGATGTTGGGTAACTTTGAAATAAATATATATATATTCAGGATGATTGGGACATTTTTTCCCCAGTCATCTTAATGGCAAAAAGTTACCAATTTACCTGAATTTACCTCAGTTTACCCCTATATGGCCATTCTACAGAACTGGTGCAAACAGCTGTCTTACAACCAAAAAACACATTTAAAAAGCATAAGTATTCAAATCTTAGATGTTTACTAAGATCCTTTTATTATCTATTGAAACCCACAATAATAGGCCTATTTAAAATATCAGTAAGCCTAATACCATTATTTAGTGTGTACTTTCAGTTGGGAGGTAGCTGTCCCAAACCCTAACCCCTAATATTAAACTTATGGAAATGATATTGAAATAATGTTTGCTATTTATTCCATTGTTGTTTAAAAAATAAATAAATAAAAACATAATATATATATCTTTGAACTGGGTTCAAAAGTATCTAAAATTGTCACGACTGAAATATTTGGTAAAGTTTTGTTAGTGACATCTTTGTTTTTTGGAAGTTATCCCATTAAATTGTCACTACTGTATATATACAGCACAACTGTTTATGCCACTTATTTCTTAATTCATTTTTCTATATAAATATTTTTTGTGTCTATTTATATTTATATTCACATATGTATATTTTCTATTCTCTATTACCTTTATTTATTTTATTTTTTTTATTTATTTATTTATTTATTTATTTATTTATTTATTTATTTTATTTATTTATTTATTTATTTATTTTTTTTTTTATTGTCTGTGTTGTTGTCTACGTACCCTGGAAGCTAATGTCACAAAAACAAATTCCTTGTATGCGCAAGCATACTTGGCAATAAAGCTCTTTCTGATTCTGATTCTGATTCTGATTCTACTGTAACAGTCATCACCAAAACATGTCATCATTGTTACGGTATAGTGTATATTCAAACTAATGAATCCTTAACTTTGAAATCAGTATGATCAACTTTTTGCCTTTTATAAAGAAAAAATTGATTAAAAATATAACAAATCTCATAAATCATACTTGAAATGTTGGTAAAATTATAATTATTATTGATTTACAGTGGGGGAAATAATTATTTGATCCCTTGCTGATTTTGCACATTTGCCCACTGACAAAGGTGATCAGTCTTTAATTTTAATGGTAAGTTTATTTGAACAGTGAGAGACAGAATAACAACAACAACAACAAAATCCAGAAAAACACATTTTAAAAAGTTATAGGTAGGTAGCCAGGCCACTCCAGGACCTTAATGTTCTTCTTATTGAGCCATTCCTTTGTTGCTTTGGCTGTGTGTTTTGGGTCCCATTTTCAATGGTTCGCACCCAAGATTTGACAGTACATGGTGCAGTTGTCCTGTCCCCTTAGCTTCCATCTCCATGTTCAATGGTGGGGATGGTGTTCTTAGGGTCATAGGCAGCATTCCTCCTCCTCCAAACACAGCAAGTTGAGTTGATGCCAAAGAGCTCGATTTTGGTCTCATCTGACCACAACACTTTCACTCTGAATCATTCAGATGTTCATTGGCAAACTTTAGACGGGCCTGTACATGTGCTTTCTTGAGCAGGGGGACCTTGTGGATGCTGCAGGAGTGTCGTTTTCTTGGTGACTATGGTCCCAGCTGCCTTGAGATCATTGACAAGATCTGTCTGTGTAGTTCTGGGCTGATTCACACCAACTGTTGTCACCTTCTCAGCAAGCTGCTTGGTGATGGTCTTGTAGCCCATTCCAGCCTTGTGTAGGTCTACTATCTTGTCACTGTTATCCTTGGACAGCTCTTTGGTCTTGGCCATGGCGGAGAGTTTGGAATCTGATTGATTGATTGATTGCTTCGGTGGACAGGTGACTTTTATACAGGTAACAAGCTCCTAATCTCAGCTTTTTACCGTATAAAAGACAACTGGGAGACAGAAATCTTGCTGATTGATAGGGCATCAAATACTCATTGCACTCATTTAAATGCAAATCAATTTATAACTTTTTTGAAATGCATTTTTCTGGATTTTTTGTTCTCTCACTGTTCAAATAAACCTACAATTAAAATTACAGACTGGTCATTTCTTGTCAGTGGGCAAACGTACAAAATCAGCAGGGGATCAAATAATTATTTTTCCCCACTGTACCTCTGAAAACTTTTTAATAAAATAGAAAAAAAGATGTAAATAAATCTTAATAGGTTAATATAACCCTTCTAATGAATTTTATATTATACTCTGTAAATTTGTAAATTACCTTGGATATTATAGACAATTTGCATAGGCTACATACAAAATTTGTGGAAAAAGACGTTTTTCAAGACGTCTCCAACGCTGAACCAATTCTATAGAATAGCCCGTATATGATACCGTGCGGTTATTGTGTTTACCTTTTGTTATGTCGTTTCAGCCTTCAACAGTATCTAACCATGTGGTAGACCGCACAACACTGATCTCGTCGTTCAGAAGCAGAGAAAGCGAATTGGTCGCTGCGGCTTTCCGTAGATGTGTGTGGAAGCAACCCAGTGCTGACAACGAATGTAAGTAGCTGCAGACCGACGTACAGGGCTAATTAAGGATGAAATCAAGTAGAAATTTTGTTCCTGGCATACAAAAGCGCTGTTACTTTATAAAGAAAATTCTGAACCGCTCTCTAGAAGATACTAGTTATGCAAAAGAATAATTAACTGTTGCTGGAGGGTGTTCAGTGTTAGCCTGCCAGCTAACTGATTTGATCATGTATCTATCAGTAGAAATATAAACTGCTGCCACACTTATTATAATAATTTCATCAGTCAGATTTGATTACGTAGTGAGGATATGTTATGATCATGTCAGTCAGAAGAGTAGAACTGATTCATCTCATTGTTTTGAGCTGGAGTCACCTAGTGTCTACCCAACTGTATGCCTTTTTGTATGTTAAATATTCATAAAAAAGCTTTAAGCTTTTTTTCTCGAAGGAAGCTTTCTGAACAATCAAAGGTGGTTTAATATTTATTTTATATTTATCTGTGAACCTAATGTCACTTTGTTGTTATAATGCTATAATAAACTTATGTTTAGCACAATGGCTGAGTGCACTACATTAGACAGTCTGCTGGAAATGGGCTTCGACAGAAACAGAGCGTAAGTGATGATTTTTCTACAGTGACACTGATGTTTACACATTGATCCAGCACTTTCACTCACCCAGTGATTGTTTTGTAGGGAGAAAGCAGTAGCACATACTGGAAACCAGGGTATTGAAAGAGCAATGGACTGGTGAGTCGTCACATTGTTTTTATGCATTTTTTAAAATCTGATAGCCACTATGCATATAATTGTGCCATTTAAATATATAATATTTAATTAATAACGTTTCTGGGAGTTGCATTTACAATTCTGTAACTGTATAGGTTAATGGAGCACGAGAATGATCCAGATATAGATGAGCCTTATGTTCCGCCTGCTGGAAATACTCTCGGCACAACAGAAGAACAAAGCCAGTCTCCTACAGAAACTTCTGAATGTATGTTCTTCTGATGCTCCTCACTCTCAATTACATGGAACTCAACACAAAATTATCACCCAACACAAAATGTTATTTTCTCTTTCATTTTTGTCTTTAACCAATACAAAAAAGCAGCCACTGAATTTGCTGAAGAAGGGGGAGATGGCAGACGGCCTATGACAGAGGAAGAAAGACTGGAACAAGTAAAACGGTTTGTGCTTTGTGCAGCTGCCCTTAAAATGTATTAACGTAAAAAACGCAAATAAAAACTGATTAAAAGTCTTGCTTTCTCCCCCAGGCTGGAGGAGTTGATGAAGGTGAGACAGGAGGAGAGGAGGGAGAGAGAACGAAAGGATGAAATAGAAAGAGAAAAGCAGAGGAGGAAACAAGGCCAAGAGCTCCTGCAAGTTAAACAGAAGCTTCAAGATGATGAAATGAAGAAGTTAGCAGACCAGCGCAGGAGAGAGAAGATGGAGGACAGGCTTGCCAAGTAAGACGAACATGGATGCATTGCCTGTTTCACTTCGATCAAACTTAGGTTAGGTTTTAATTCAGTGGTTCTCGTTATTTAAAGGCCCAGTGCTGTCCACTTCACTGTGATTTACTGATTAAGGATTACAATAAAACTCTTAGCCAGTGTTTTTATCCAAAGCAAGGAGCCATGCAAATCGTCAAAGTGCCAACAATAGTCGTTGTACACAATAACAGGTTTATTAGGCAACTAGATTAGAAAGCTAGAGAAGAGGAGAAATGCAAAGATTGACTCCTATTCTCTACCTGATAAAATAATTTAGAGCTTTGCATAACTGTAAAAATGTATATCCATTCTAAAAATTGCCCATGGAGTTGTCCGACAAACACATGCTGTGAAAAATACATTGTCACACTACACATGCTGTGAAAAATACATTGCAGAACAAAGGGGTTACTTGGGTATGAAACAAGTTCTCAGTTTTAAAATGCTGTCATTTTTTTTTAAAAAAGTCAAACAGTAAATATCATTTGTGGCTCTTTATTGTGTCGTGACAGATCACTATATTGCCTTATTAGATCAATCAACACGTGAACCAGTCGTCTTTTCTTAGAAACTTCATTTTAATGCTATTTTATATAATTTGACGTCATCTTGGAGCCTTCAAGTTGACAGCCACTTGTAATAACCTGTGATCCTTTGTCAGGCAGCGAGTTAAAGACAAGATTGCACGAGACAGAGAGGAGAGGGCACAAAAGGTATTAATGCTTTCAATTTGCCCAGTTCACATTGATATGATCTTGTGTGCCAAGTATGTAAATAATAAATGACAAAAATCTCTGCAGTTTGGAGGTGGTTCATCAAGCACAGGTTTGTCATCTCCCCCCTCTGAAGCCCCTCTCCAGTCTCCACCTGAGAACCAAGGGGCTCCTCCTGCTAAGAAAGACTACGATGACTGTCGGATACAGGTACTGCCAAAAAATGATGCCACATTTCACTCGTAATGCATTAGTCCTGAGATCCGAGGATGATGTTGAATTAAATAGAAAAAATTGAGGTTGGATTTTTAAGGTACTTTGATAAATGATGCCACAAATATACAGTGCCTTGCAAAAGTATTCATACCTCTTAATTTGTTCACATTTTGTTATACTTCTGCCTTATGTTAAACTGCTTTAAAGTACTTGTGCAAAATTGCCTTTTCTGGCACTCTTGAAATTTAACTGGGGAGCATTCATATTGCTTGTAGATGTACTACACTACAAATGGAGTTAACCTGTGGACAGTTCATTTGAATGAGTATGATTTGAAAAGGCACACACCTCAATAGAAGGTCTAACAGATGGACATGCATATTAGAGCAAAAACTAAGCCCTGTGGTCAAAAAACTGCCTGTAGAGCTCAGAGACAGGATTGCATCAAGGCACAGATCTGGGGCGGAGTTCAGAAAAAATTCTGCTGCATTGCAGAAGTACAGATTCATATAAACATGTAGACTTCATTATTTATAATGGAGGAAGTTTGGAACGAGTAGGACTCTTTCTAAAGCTGGTCAAACTGAGCAGTTGATGGAGAAAATTGACCAAGAAGCTGATGGTCACACTACTTGAGCTCCATGATCATAAATGCAAATGGGAGAATCTTACAGAAGGACAAACTGCAACACTCCACCGATCTGGGCTTTATGGCGTGTGCCCAAACTCAATCCTCTCCTCACATGAAAACACACTTGGAAATTGCAACAACGGACCTACAGAACTCTCAGATTGTGAGAAACAAGATTTTCTGGTCTGATGAACCTCAGTTCAAAGCATCATGTTAGGAGGAAACCAGGCACTGCATATCACCTCCACAGTATGATCCCAAAAGTAAAGTGTGCTGGTAGCAGCCTCATGCTATGGGGCTGTTTTTAGTGGCAGGGACTGAGGCACTCGTCAGAGTAGAAGAAAAGCTCAACACAGCAAAATATAGGGAGAGCTTAGTCCAGAGCATTCAGAACTTCAGACTAGGCAGAAGATTTACCTTCCAAATGTCCTTGAGTGGCAGAGCCACAGACTGGGCTTGAACCCAATCAAACATTTCTGGAGAAACCTGAAAATGTGTCTCTGCCCCCCATCCAAGCTGACAGAGCAGATAATTGCCAAACACGTGGAAATGTGGAAAACTTGTCACATCATCCCAAAAAGATTTGAGGCTGTAAAGGTGCTTCAGCTAAGTACTGAGTTAAGGGTATGAATACTTATGCAGTGTCTTTATTTCAATGTTTTGTTTTTAATAAATTTGCCAAGTTGTCACAAATCTTTGTCTTTGGTGTATGGAGTGTAGATTGATGTGGGGAAAAAGTAATTTAAAGCAGTTTAACACAAGGTTGTTAAAAACATAAAAAAAATTAGGGTATGAACACTTTCGCAAGCCACTGTATATAAAAAAAAAAAAGTGAAACCTCTCTCTTAACCATTTTTGGTCATAAGGTGCGTCTTCTAGATGGATCCACCTTGAGCACTGTCTTCAAGGCTCAGGAACCTCTGGCTGCTGTGAGAGTCTACGTTCAGATGAACGGGGCAAACGGACAGGATTTCAACCTCATCACCCCGTATCCCAGACGCATGTACACAGATCTAGACATGGAAAAACCCCTGAGTGAGCTGGGTAAGATAATTTGATGTTAGTGATATAGAACTAGAATGACGACAGTTATTTGTCTCTGAGGAATTAACATCTGGCATTTATGAATCTTTTGTTGTATTTGACAGGTTTGGTGCCTTCTGCCGTCCTTGTGGTTACCAAGAAATGAAGTAAAACAATTATAGAAACAAGCTGTTCTTCCAGACGTCAATGCAAGATCAAACGGATTTCTTTGTGGAGACAATGAATCAGTGGACTGCTACTGCAATGAATTCACTTAAAGCGCCAAACATACAATGCAATGAATTGATCAATAATTTCATTTAACGTAAACCTGTTGATACTGCTTAGTAAAGGGTCAAAAGTGAGTTTTCGCAATGATGAACCTTAAGAAGGTGGTGTTACCTTTCTGTTTTGCCACATGGAAAAACATTTTCAACAATAAAATTCATATTACTCATCTTAGTCTTATGATTTGAATTTTATATTGGCTTTGGAAGTAAAGGCAAAATCTGTATCTCAATCAGACGCTTCTAAACACAGACTTTTAGCTCTTAAAATATACAATATCAAGTATATTCAATACCGAATTTTAGTATTCATGTTTGAAAAGGGTTTAAAAACCTTTAACACATCAGTGATTATAATAGCTTGTGTCAGAATTGCACAATCATAGCAATTTTCCTTTACTATGTAAAGCAGGTTTCTAACCTTTTGATAAACGTGCACAATTTGTTTATATACAATAATAATACACTTTATATTAAGTTTAATAAAGAAATTAAGGTCCCAGGCTGAGAACCATGGATGTAATGCCTTAAAAACAAACATGATGACAATGAAAGTCATCAACAGCTGCCAAATCTGTGTAAAGTCAACATATCTGGATTTTAAAAATGTTTTGTATTATATTTTATTAAAATTATAAGAGGGCGACTGCACAATAAACTGAATTTTAAACATTTTAAAGTAAATTGGTATAAAATGGTAAACAGAAAAATATTCACATTACATTTCAGAAAGTCAATAAATTTAACAATATTCACAGATAAATTACTTAAAAACAAGCATGAACAGGTATATATCTCTACAAATGAATTTTAGGTTGTAAGGTGGCACTTAGTACAAAAATGCAGGGAAAGGGAGGGCAACATCCTTTAAAAATATTATAATAGGTTTGTACATTTTAAGTTGACATCCCTCACTTTAGGCTCAAGTTACACACTTGATCACATGAAGCAGCACCCCACACCTCCATCTTTGAAGGGATTTAGCTGGGGGGGTAGTACTGATTGTATTGGTTCCATGGGTTTTGGTAGCTGCCATACCCTCCATACTGTTGCTGCTAAAACAGGGACAGTATTTGTATATAATACATATTTTAAATCACAATGCATTAGGTTTGATGCAAGCCTCCTACTAGGTAAATGCAGTGTTTTTTACCTGATACCAGCTGCCATAGCTTCCATATGATCCACTCATGTCTCCGCCCATCATAGAGGGAGGTGGGGTTGTCATGGGGACATGAGGCATTGTGGGTGGAGCAGTCTGTGCCACTGCCAAGGCAGATGCATCATCCATTTTGCTCATCTTTTCTGGATCATCATTATTGCTTGAGGAAAAACACAAACGCACATTTAAAAGGCGTTCAAGAAAATAAATGTCAAAAGGAGATATCTGGGTTTGTTTTTTTGAGCTCACCCATTCTCTGCTTGTCTCTTTGCATCATGTTCCTTTAGCAGCTTCTGGTGCTCCTCATACATGCTCAACACACTGATGATATACAAGAAAAACATTAAGAAACTTTTAAAGGATAGTTGACCCAAAAATGAAAGTTCAGTCATTAATTACTCACCCTCATGTCGTTCCAAACCCATAAGACCTTTGATCATCTTCGCAACACAAATTAAAAGATTTTTGATGAAATCTGAGAGCTTTTTGACCCTGCATAGACAGCAACACAACTGACACATTCAAGGCCCAAAAAGGTAGTAAGGACATGGTTAAAATGGTCCATGTCGAACACGTGTCGAAAACTGACATGGAAGAGAAGAAATTGTTGAATAAAGTTGTTATTTTGGTTTCTTTGCGCACAAAAAGTATTCTTAAAGCTTCATAACATTACAGTTGAACCACTGATGTCACATGGACTTTTTTAATGTTCTTACTACCTTTCTGGGCCTTCTGGGTAGGGTACATTTTCTTCTTGGGAGATGAGAGGGTCTGTATTACATACTACTGGAGAAAGCGTAACGGTCAACTTGGATCACGTGTGCCTGGATAACCAATCACATTACAGCCTTGATGTTATTAAATTTCAGTTTAGAGTTGTGCAACATTCAGTCGCCGTTTATGGATAAAAATTAATGGGAAGTGCCCTAAGCTGAATCCCACCTGTCGCAAAAATTCTGTGACTTTTCTTATTAAACTGCATTTTTTCCAGTGTAAACTCTAAAAATAGTTCAATCCAAAAGTATTGTTTAGTGTAAAACATGTCAAAAAAATTGACAATAGGCAGCCGATTCTTAAAATGATAAGCTGTTTCCTCTAAAAAGCTGTTTATTTTGTTAGTGTAGCCTCTTCTCCATTGGCATCTATTTAAAGAAAATGGCCCTCCTTTTTCCAAACCGGAAGCATTAGCTTTAGCTACGATTGCAGGTTTGCCTTCTATTGGCTTTGGTTGAGTTGCTATCTATGCAGGGTTACAAGGCTGGCTGATTTCATCAAAAATAATCTTAATTTGTGACCTGAAGATGAACAAAAGTCTTACGGGTTTGGAAATACATGAAGGTGAAATAATTCATGACAGAATTTTCATTTTTGGGTTTCCTTTTAAGTAAACTTAATAATAGTAATACATTTGTAATTTATCATATATTTTTTATCACTGCTGAAGGTACTTCCACAATGGTCCTAATTAATTCTGACCTCTGTACTGTGGTCCCAAAATCCTCAACAAATTGCAGGCCACGCTGGGAGAAAAGGATTTTGGTCTTTGGGGAGAGAGGAGCAGCAACAGCTTTGGCCACACACTGCAGAACCCCACCTCCATTAGACCGCAGGTCAACTGACATTTCCAGCTCCAGAAGGTTCTGATACAATCTACTGTTATCCTGAGGATTCAAATCCCAGAGTCATTAAAACATATACATATTGTGGTGCATTATATTGCAATAATTTTCCGTAATATCACTCAAAAATTTAGGGTTTTTAAAATGTTTTTGAAAGTCTCTTATGCTCATCAAGCCTACATTTATTTGATCAGAAATACAGTAAAAACAGTAATATTGTAAAATGTTATTAAAATATGCTATATAAAGAACTGTTTTCTATATATACAGATTTTTAAAATGTATTTATTCCTGTGATGGCAAAGCCATTTCTCCAGTTTTCAGTGTCACATGATCCTTTAGAAATTGTTTTTATTATTAATGCTGAAAACAGTTATACTGCACAATATTTTTGCGTTAACAGTGATTCTTTAATAAATAGAAACTCCAAAAGAACAGCATTTACTTGCATTTAGCATTTAGATGCTTATAGAATTTTTTGTAACATATAAATGTCTTTACTGTCACTTTTGATCAATTTAATGCATCCTTGCTGAGTAAAAGTATTCTTTTTTGTTTTACTGATGCCAAACTATTGAATGGTAGTGTGTATAAAATGTCAAACGCTGGTGTTTTACCGGACTCAGTTCTATGGCTTCCTGTAAAACAGTGCGGGCCCTGCCAGGGTTCTTGCACAGCTTGTGAAGAAAGCGAGCCAGTTTGATGGAGAAGAATGCATGGAGTGGAGGGTTGTCTTTACTCTGCTCCACTGTCTCCTTCAGCAGTGCCTCTGCCACATCCAAACGTCCTGTTCTCCGCTCCAGACCTACTCTCCTCAGACGCACCGCAGCCAAACCAGGCACAGTCATCTCAAGTGATTCTAGAATACGCTTCGCCTCTGAAATATTACCTACGGGAAGAAACTGAAACAGTCAGAGTATGTAATGTACATATTCTGCAGTAGCTGAAACAAATCCACATTTCTGTAAAATCTGTTTTAGATTTTAGGCTAGACTATTTTTTTTCTATGCTAAACTTACTGTCTCACCATGTTTTTCCTCAAACGAGGCCCAGTGAAGGTGGATGCTGTGTTTATACGGAAGATGGATTTCACAAGCTCTGCGGTACACATTACGCACCTCCTCCAGCCCCTGTGGTGCCAGGTACTGCACATACTGTAACACACATAAATAGTTTACTAAATGCAACAAAAAAGTCTTACAATTCAGCAATATTGTACAACAGGTCATTGTGATCTTTAGTTCACCCAAAAATTTAACTGCTCACCCTCATGTCGTTCCAAACCTGTATGACCTTCGTTCATCTTCAGAATACAAATTATATAAATATACAAGATATTTTTGATTAAATCTGAGAGCTTTCTGACCCCACAACTGACATGTTCAAAGCCCAGAAAGATAGTAAGAACATAAATAAAATAGTCGATGTGACATCAGTGGTTCAACCTTAATTTTATGAAGCTATGAGAATACTTTTTGTGTGCAAAGAAAATGACTTTATTCAACAATTTCTTCTCTTCCGTGTCAGTATTCCCTGCATGTTCATGAGACTGCGTCATGGTAGTCTTGTGAAAAATGTCAAAAAAATCTATGCAGGGTCAGAAAGCTCTTGAGTTTCATCCAAAATATCTTAATTTGTGTTTCAAAGATGAACGAAGGTCTAATATTCATTGGTTTAGAATGACATGAGGCGGAGTAATTAATGAAAGCATTTTCATTTGTGGGTGAACTTCTCTTTAATAGCAGGTTGTTGGATCTCCCTCTACTTACTTTATTCCAGAGTTCCTCATAGAGTGCACAAGCAATGAGACAGCGTTCAAAGAGAATCAGCACTCTCTTGTGCCCAGCTACACACTCTTGTTTTGAGCCTTCATGGCCTTCCACAGCTGCCCCTTCAGTGGCTACTGCCGCTGTTTCAGCTTCTGCAATCTCCCAATCCAGATAGCTTTGCCAGGCTTTCAGCTGAGCTTTGTCCAGAGGCTTCACATGGAAATAAGGCCTTTTAATCTGGGAAAATCAAGAGGATGATTCAAGCTACAGCGAGGTGAAGTGACAAGTTTGTGTCAGCAAGATTTGTCTGGTTAGTTATATTTATAGATTTCCAGAATCACTATTAAAGGGATAGTTCACCCAAAAATGAAAATTCTGTCATTAATTGCTCACCCTCATGTCGTTCCAAACCCATAAGACCTTCATTCATTTTCAGAACCCAAATTAGGAAACTTTTGATGAAATCCGATAGCTTTCTGACCCTCCATAGACAGCAATGGTCCTACCACAGTCAAGGCTAAATGCTGTAAGGACTTAGTTAAAATGGTCTATGTGACATCAGTGGTTCAACCACAAAAAAAACAAAAATAACAACTTTCTTCAACAATTCTTCTCTTCCGCATCACCCTAGCGATGTGGTAGTACCGTTGCTGTCTATGCAGGTTCAAAAAGCTCCTGGATTTCATCTAAAATATCTTAATTTGTGTTCCGAAGATGAATGAAGGTATTATGGGTTTGGAACAACATAAGGTCGAGTAATTATTAATGACGTAATTTTCTTTTTTGGGTGAACTATCACTTTAAGCATCTTTCTGAGAAAGAGTTCTGGAACTTACAGCATCCTCAAAGTTCCATCTCTTCCTGACTTCTGCTTCATTTTGTTGGTACACTTCCTCTCTGCTGACCAACAGGAGCTCCTGCATCTTCTGCACTGCTTCTTCCTAAATACAAATATGTTAAAGATTAAAACTATAATCTCATCTGAAGAAAAACCTCTATTACAGAAGAGAAAAAGTGAGTTACCGAGTCTTTGCCATTGTCTGCAGGCTCTTCCTCCCCTGGCGGTCTTTCTTCTTCCTCAGCACTGATATCAGATCTCTCTTTTTTGGCTTGAATCTGGCTCTGTTTGTACTCATCCCTCACTTTACCGTACTCCTCAGGGGACAGGACGTCCTGAGGCGGGTGGGAGGTTATGTGAGTTTTCAGTCTGAGAGAAGAGACAGAAATTTAGAGAACATCAGCCTTGTTCAACGTACGGGTCATCATGATTTTTATGGACTCTGAAAGCAAAAGAATTTTTGTGATATTTTGGTGATCTGGATTTGAAGTGTTTAACTGCAGGTGTTTGACAGTTTACCAATTAGGCTTTTGTTGATGCATTCAGCTGCATCTAAATATAAAGGGGGAAAGAGATCACAGAATATGAGCGTGAGACGAAACGGTAACAAATTCTCACAAATCCATGCGTGTGTGAGTGGCATGTGGATTGTGTGCCTCAAATCTGAGGAGTTGTGCGAGGAAAAAATTATGTTAACACATAAAAAATGATCCATGAGCATAGCGTACTTTTCATAATGTGTGTTGTAGAGCTGTGTGGGGACCCTTAGTACTCGGTCGTAGACCTCGGTCATGAACTTCAGGTTGCCCTGCTCTTTCTCCCACTCGGCGTACAGATCCCACAGCCTGTCTGAATGGAAGTCCCAGCCAGCGGCTGCAACTGCCTCCTCAAACACACTGAGGAGAGGACAGGACATTACTTTTCATGTTATATTGTTTCATGAAATGTTTTATTGCTGTAAAAAATAATGTTTAAAGATACAACTAAATCAAAATCGCCACTCTTGTTTTTTATGGAATGCTACCTGTCAGTCACTCGAGAATGCAGCAATAAGCAAACAATTGTCCAATCAATTCCAAACGGACAAATGTCCCACCATACCTTTTTTCTTGTTTGAGAAGCCGTTTCACTTGGATATACATTACAACAGGGATAAAAAAGACAGTTTCTTTAAGATAAGTTTTAACTAGAGTCTGGAATACACTCACATCTTTTCAAATCTGAACATGTTTTAAAATACTAGGCATCATATACTTGCCAACTTGCCAAGAGGAAATTTGGGTATCCCAAACTAAATGACTGAAAATCACAGATTAACGTTGCCAGGAGGTGAGATCTAGTAACAACCTGGATCAGACAATATTATAGAACTAAAATGGAAGCTGAAAATTGCAACTTTGGGTCGCATCAAAGGTAGTGTTTCTTTTGTCAGTGCTACCTGCGGATGCGCTGTGCTGACTCAGGCAGGTTCATGTTGAGCGTTCCCAGCAGCAGGTTGATGTAGTGGATCCAGAGATCAACACTGAGAGGAATGGCCTTCAAACCTTGTTCACACACCTGTCAAAGGACCCAAATACAGCTTTACATCTCCGCTGCATATTACATACAAATCATATTCCAAATATATTCCAAAAGTGAATACAATAGTAATGATAACCATAACTTAAAGGGATAGTTCACCCAAAAAGGAAAATTCTGTCATTAATTACTCACCCTCATATCGTTCCAAACCCATAAGACCTTTGTTCATCATTGGAAACACAAATAAAAATATTTTTCATGAAATCTGAGAGCTTTCTGACCCTGCATAGACAGCAACACAACTGACACGTTCAAGGCCAGAAAGGCAGTAAGGACATTAATAAAATAGTATGTGACTTCAGTTGTTCTGAACTGTAATCTTATGAAGCGACAAGAATACTTTTATGTGCAAAATAAACAAAAATAATGACTTTGTTCAAACAATTTCTTCTCTTCTTGTCAGACTTTGCTGTGCATTCACAAGAGTACCAGGATGCATGCGAGTGATGCTGTTGACACAGGAGACGGCGTTCTGATGTAGAACATGGATCAGTTGTGCCTTGTTTGCAAGCAGAAAAGATACACGCTGTACATAAAACAAACATGTCTGAAGATTTTGATTTTGACTGGCTGACGCCAGCTCCTGCGTCAGCAGCATCACACACAGACATTGTGGTACTGTCATAAACACACAACAAAGACTGACATGGAAGAGAAAAAATTGTTGAATAAAGTTGTTATTTTTGTTTTCTTTAAGTATTCTCGTAGCTTCATAACATTACAGTTGAATGTGTCAGTTGTGTTGCTGTCTATGCAGGGTCAGAAAGTTCTCGGATTTCATCAAAAATATCCAAAAATTAACAAAGGTCTTACAGGTTTGGAATGCCATGAGGGTGAGTAATTAAAGACAGAATTTTTATTTTTGGGTGAACTATCCAGCAATTTTCAGTTTTGAAACTGATCCTGTTATTTCGCATTTGACTGAAATGTCCATCCATGCATGTTCTTACCTCTTCAGCTTTATCAATGTGACCGGCCCGTCTCTCAAGATCCGCAAACTTTTTCCAGTAACCGTAACACAGCGGATACCTCAGCAGAAACGCATTTAGTGCTTGACGGCACGCTCTCATGTGACCCTGCAATAAACAATGAAATGAAAAACATAAAACCAACTAACATTTTGATGTTGCCACAATGACAAAGCACTGCAGTCTGTTTACAACACATTCACCTCTTGTTCACAATATTGCAGGAGGTCAGTCCAGCTGTTGAAGTCCTGAGAATTGTCGCTGGTAAGTTTCCAAAGTCTCTCGAAGTCTGCAGGCATTTCTCCCTCTTCCTCCTCTTCTCCTTTTGCTGTGTAGGATGTGACTGGGGCACTTGTGTCTCCTCCATCTGCTCCACTCTCTGCTGACTCCTCAACCTCAGGCTCATAAAGTTCTGTCACTGAAAGTGATGTATTTGATTAAATAGGCTGAAGTTTAATTCACTGTATTGAATAAGGTTTTGATGTAGAATATAGGGATAAGAATAGTTTATCCTAGTCAATTTATGATACTAGAGTAGATAAAATTGAATCTCGCTGACACAAAGTTTTACATATGCGACCCTGGACCACAAAACAAGTTATAAGTTGCACGGGTATATTTGTAGCAATACATTGTATGGGTCAAAATAGTATTTTTTTCTTTTATGACAAAAATCATTAGAGTATTAAGTAATGAACATGTTCCATGGAGATATTTTGTACATTTCCTACCGTAAATGTATCAAGACTTAATTTTTTATTAGTAATATGCACTGCTAAGAACTTCACCTGGACAACTTTAAGGTGATTTTCTCAATATTTAGGTTTTTAAATAGCTGTTTCTCAGCCAAATATTGTCCTATCCTGACAAACCATACTTTGAATGTAAAGCTTATTTATTTAGCTTTCAGGTGGTCTCAATTTAAAAAAATGGATCTTTATGACTGGTTTTGTGGTCCAGGGTCACATATTCTGTTGACGACAGGTGACTTATTAATTAATAATTTATAAAGGTTAGTCTGCAACTTAATCATTGTATTAAACTTAACAAAGACTTCAAAAACTTTTATGACATAAAAAAATACTCAAGTTTAAATCAATGGTTATGTAGATCGTTAACTATATTATGAACAGGCGTTCGTGGAATAACTGATGTATAAAGCGTTTAAGAAATGAACACGACAAACTATTCACACATGCTTACAAAACTCGGTATTTTATTAGGTAACTTATAAAGGGAAACCTGAAGGGTTTGTGAGTTCCCCGTTGCTGCCCAGGTCTTCTGTGCCTTCCGCCGCCATTATTGACCACACAACAAATGACGCATATAATGTGCGACTCCTACTCTTTCATTTTACTGTCGCAGTAGATTGTCGATAGGAAGGGCTGTATCGTCATACCACTGCTGTATGATCTATGAAATCTCAAAGAGAAAAGTAGCCTGAAAATTTAAATACAAAAATTAAACACAGTCTGGCGCCACTTTTGTTTACATAACTTAAAGCAATTATTTCGTTTTATAAATACCGAAGGCATAATTTATTTCAGTATATTAATACTCTTTAATCTCAAGCAGGTAGCAACCAAAGTTGTTTATTAAGGAATGACTTAAATCAAAACGTTTATTTTCCATGAATGTGCCACACATAGATGAGGGAAAAGAAAAGCAGTTGGGAGTGTACAGTAAATTTTTATTACCATCTCATTAATCAGGACTGTAGAGATTACATTTTTCTCACATTTTCAGAGCTTTCAGGGTCACCCTCAAATGGAATGAAACAATGTGGAAAATCAGCAACACAGAGCAGTAATGTGAGATAGTCAAAAGGGAATGTACACAAAGCCCTCCTTCACAAGAGGCCGTGCTTAAAACATTTACTTCAGTCATTTTGACAAGATATCAATCATTTTATAGTGGATGACAAAATGTACTTCACAAATCTTCTTCCCCATCACAGCAGATTAGATTGGAATAATCATATAAGTGCCTGACTGTTTCATTCTGCTTTGCTGGCTCAAAACATAAATCACCGACCCTACCTACCTACCCCAAAATATTCAAGTGCTTTAGAAAACAAAAATGTACGCAATAAGACAAACTCACAGATTAAGTGGGTTATTCCCCTGTAAAATGAAGAACCCAAACCCAAGATTCCCCACCAAATTAACTAAATAGGCCATAAGCAAATAGAGCTTATTAGTAGTCTCCAGTAAAAAAAAAAAAAAAAAAAACTAATTCACATCAGTAACGAATGGGTTTACACTTTACAGTTTACGCTCTTATTTGCTGCCCTGAAATGATTTTAATCCACTGTATGGTTGTTAATCTGATTTTAATACTACTTTTCACTACACAAAATTAAAAACAAAGCTTGAGACTTTTCAATGGCATTACTACATTTAAAATGGAAAGCATTTCCTGTCTGACCCTGCCGGCTGGATCCATTTCTTTTTAGCACTGAGTAATATCTCTTGACCCACTGCACCACTTGTTTACTTTTGAATTGTTGAATTTGTAAGTGCTCAATGTGTTTATGAATTAAGAGTGAAATTTTCAACTGATGAAACTGTGTGATTTTTTTTTTGATCTTGTGTCATCTGGCCCCGGCCGCTGTAGCGATGCAGTGAGCTACTGCAGCAGCAGGGTCCAGTCGGCCCCAGCATTCATCCCAGGTTTACGGAGGGTGAGCACTGACATGGAAGCATCAAACTCAAATTCCACAGGGGTTTCCTTGCCTGTTTGAGAGAGTATGAGTAGATTAGCATGCCATATAATCGCAGAGATCATTTCCATTGTAATGTGACCCTAGACTACAAAACCAGTCATAAGAGTAAATTTTTTTTAGAATTGAGATTTAAACATCTTCCAAAAATGTAATAAACAAGCTTTCCATTGATGGTTTGTTAGGACAGGACAATATTCGGCAGAGATACAACTATTTGAAAATCTGGAATTTGAGGGTGCAAAAAAATCTAAATACTGAGAAAATCGCTTTTAAAATAGTCCTAATTAGGTTCTTAGCAATGTATATTACTAATCCAAAATTAAGTTTTGATATATTTATGGTAGGAAATTAACAATATATCTTTATGGAACATGAAATTTACTTCATATCCCAATGATTTTTGGTATAAAAGAAAAATTTATCATTTTGACCCATTCAATGTATTTTTGCCTATTGCTACAAATATACCCGTGCTATTTAAGATTGGTTTTGTTGTACAGGGTCACATATAAGACATTATTTTCAAATACTATAATGTTCAGGAGAACTGAATATCTATCTTACCATCCAGTTTAAGAACCACCTTGCTGGGTTTGCTGGCACCCAGAATGAGAACTTTTTCAATCCATGATGAGGTTGAGAAATTACAGTCTGGGCACAGGTTGCTGAGAGGAAGAAGTATTTGTGAGTCAAAACTACTTATACAGAATTGAATCGAAAAATGTTGAGACAATATAGCTGATATGCAAAGGAGAGATTAATATAAATACCTGGAGGTGAGAGCATTATTGGCAAAAGTGAGGCTCCGGTGAATTAATTCTTTCTTTGTATCATAGTTAAAACTATGGCCATCATCAATGTAGAGCTCGCCTTTAGCAAATTTCTAAAAAGACAGAAGACAACGCAGAAAAAAACTCATTGTATAATTAAATTAAATTATACAATTTGTTTAATTAGTGAACAGAAAGAACTAACTCTTTACCTTAGGGCTAAGGGCCACATACAAGGTGTATGGGTCATTTTCCATGCAGGCAGATGACCTTCGAACTCTGTCCTTGCGAGGGATGATAGAGCCACCACGCTGGAACACCGGGATCTAAAAACAACAATCACAAATTATGACGTGGAAATAAAACTCAAAACATGTTTTTCTTGAACAAGGAAAGACTCTTACAGAGCTAAGAGTGACTGGGATGTAGAGATTCTGTGCGCCGTTGTGTTTTTGAAAGGTGTGGACATCATACCAAACCTGGATATGGAAAAAGGAAAATAGGATGAAGCATTAATTAATCTAATGCAACATTCAATAATATATACATTTCTGTTTTTTTTAACATTAAAGCTCTCATGAAAAACAGTTTTGACATGGACAAAAAAAAAAAGGCAATTAAAGGGATCAACCCAAAAATGAACGTTCTGTCGTTAATTACTCATGTCGTTCCAAAGACCTTTGGAACACAATTTTTTTTTATGAAATCCAAGAACTTTGACCCTGCATAGACAGCAACACAACTACCACGTTCAACGCCCAGAAAGGTAGTAAGGACATTGTTAAAATACTGCATGTGACATCAGTGGTTCAACCGTAATTTTTTTTAAGCTACAAGAATACTTTTTGTGCAAAGAAAATAAAGCAGCAGCGATTACCAAGGTTCAAGTGTTTCAAGGCATTTAAGCTCATATAAAAAAAGACATTACATATTTAGCAAGCCTGTAACCACCTAAATCAATGATTAGAAAAAAAAAAAAGAGGCAAATACAAGTGAAAAAGGCGATATTGCTTGTCTAATAGGTGCTCAAAGATACGCAAATAGACGCTTATAGAGCGGTGGAAGTGGTAGTTGTGTTGCTGTCTATGCAGGGTAAGAAAGCTCTTGGATTTAATCAAAAATGTTTTAATTTGTGTTCTGAAGATGAACCAAGGTCTTACAGGTTTGACATAAGGGTGAGTACTTAATGACAGAATTTTCATTTTTCATCTCTTTAAGCTTTAGTTTTTGTCATAGAACACTGAAGCTGATGGTAGAAAGAATTAGTGGGATAAATATACTCATTTTAGACAGCATTTTATCAGCATTTCCTAAGAGAGAGAGAGATTTTGATTTCATGAAGCATTTAAGTCAACAGTATCACCTCTCCGGCTCCAGGCAGATAAGCTGTAACTCCACGAGATCCTTCCTCTGTGACTGGGTGAGCCAACAAATCGCTGCCTAAACAACAAAAAACATAATACATTACAGACTGACTGATATTAAACTTTAACCAAAAGTTAAAAACTAAGTTTTTTTTTTTATTCCTCACCAATAAGGAATTCATCATCAATGGTGAAAGTTGTTGTGTCCTTGGGATAATCAACCCAAAGAGGTCTAAAACATGACAGAAAAGATAAAGCACACTCATCATGTGACACAAACAATCTAGTCTGTGTGAAATAATCAATATCCTAAGCAAGCATTTACAGGGACCTGGCTTACCTCATGACTGGCATTCCGGTCTTATGTGCTTGGTAGAACAGCTGGTACCAGTATGGCAGAAGAGCATAACGCTGGCGGATTGCCTCCCGCATGAGTGCCGTGTTCTCTGGGCCGAAGAGCCAGGGTTCCCTACGCGTGGTGTCTAGATGAGCATGAGCGCGGAAGAATGGCTGATAAGCACCCGTCTGATACCAGCGAACCAGAAGCTCAGTGCTGGGATTCTTAAAAAAGCCTCCTACATCAGCTATAAGAAAAGAAGAGAGATAAATGATTAGCGTGATTACAAAATATAGGCAGATAAAACTGAACAAGTACATTGCATGTCTCTATTATTCATATAGTAGACTGTTCAAATTATACTCATCTTCTTTACTGACCCTACATAGACAGCAACGCAACTGACAAGTTCAAGGCCCAGAAAGATAGTAAGGACATTGTTTAAATAGCCCATGTGACATCAGTGGTTCAACCGTAATGTTATGAAGCTACGAGAATACTTTTTGTGCGCAAATAAAACAAAAATGACTTCATTCAACAATTTCTTCACTTCTGCATCAGTCTCTGCCATGTGTTCACAAGAGTACCATATTGCATGCCCTTTCTGGGCCGTTTGAATGTTTCAGTTGCATTGCTGTCTATCCAGTGACAGAAAGTTATTGGATTTCATCAAAGATCTCTTAATATGTGTTCCAAAGATGAACAAAGGTCTTACAGGTTTAGAACGACATGAGGGTGAGTAATTATGGCAGAATTTTCATTTTTGGGTGAACTATCACTTTACAATACATTTCCCTCCAAAATCAGTAAAGAAATAAACACTTGTTTGGACCTAGTTATTACCAATCAGTATACAGTACATATAATTATTGACCTCCACAAAACGAGAAGCCCACAAGCCCAAGACTGAGACACATGGGAATAGAAATCTTGAGATGGTCCCACTCAGCTGCATTATCACCAGTCCAAACAGCACCTGATGAAAACAAACAAACCCAAATGTTTCTTTCACACAACATGTACAATAAAATGATTATGACATCTCCAACTGTAA
Organism: Cirrhinus molitorella; assembly: GCA_033026305.1. Classification (NCBI taxonomy): domain Eukaryota; kingdom Metazoa; phylum Chordata; class Actinopteri; order Cypriniformes; family Cyprinidae; genus Cirrhinus; species Cirrhinus molitorella. The sequence goes on along the minus strand of CM065129.1, from coordinate 20,424,161 downwards.
GCTCAGTGTGCAAAAACAACCACATGAATTTACCATATCTCTGAGAACCAGCAAAAAAGGCTCTGGTCAGAACAAAAGCCCTTTCAACTCCACCGGATCGTTGAATCTGACCTTCGGCAGTGGCCCTTTGCTGCAAAATAGTACAAAGAGGAAATCAAGAAAAAGAAGAGAAGAATATTTAATTTGAAAGAATATTAATGCATGTAGTAGAGTATAAAATAATTGCAACAATGTTACTGATGTTTGTCCCTCCTCTTCTGTTAGAAAACATTCCACATTTGTGACCCTGGACCACAAAACTAATCATAAGGCTACATTTTTTGACCTGGATAAATAAGCCATCTAAATAAGATATATAAGCTTTCCTTTGATGTACGGTTTGTTAGAATAGGACAATATTTGGTTCTGGAATCTGAGTGTGCAAAAAAAATCTAAACACTGAGAAATTTGCCTTTAAAGTTGTCCAGATGAAGTTCTCACCAATACATATTAATCAAAAATTAAGCTTTGATATATTTACAGAAGGAAATTTACAAAATATCTTCATGGAACATGATCTTTACTCAATAGCCTAATAAATTTTGGCGTAAAACAAAAATCAATCATTTTGACCCATACAATGTATTTTTGGCTATTGCTACAAATATACCCGTGCTACTTGAGACTGGCTTTGTGGTTCAGGGTCACATTTTACCACACATCAGTTCCTCACCACATAAAGTCCATAAATATTGTGGATCTCTCTGTGCTCCCACTTTCCATGTAGTGCATCTTTGTGCATAGTGACCTCTGGCCCATTGAACACGGACGGCTCGTTCATGTCATTCCAGGTAAAGAGATTCTCCATCGAACCCTGAAAAGCAACATGCAAAGTTGTGACAATGAGATTGTTTGGCCATTTTCATTTTTAACCCTGTGTCATAACAACATGTTTCGACATAAAGAAAATTCTGTTCACACTGAATGCAAAACAGATATGCAAGAATTTAGAAGTGGGAGTTTTGACCACTAAGATTTCACAGTTGAAGGGAAACCAATGTCACAATGTCTTTCACAGACTTCTGCAGTCTGGTGTACAGTTGAGTAATTTCACTTGTGCGTTTTTTACTTTGAATTTATTCTTGATCTCTGATGCTGTGAGCGTAAGCACTTTGCACTCTTTTGAAACAGAAGGGAAATGCTGCACAAAACATAAAAGCATCACCACATCCTGCCTGGGTAAGAACAGGGGAAAAACAGAGAGGTAGAACTACAACATCTACTTCAGAGTTTTAGATCCTTTTCCTAGTCTAGGGCTTTCACTATGAAAAGATTGGGAACAGAAAGTTCTCACCTCATACTGATCATAGGCGAACATGCTGGCCCACCAAGCCCGCATTTCTGGATTTGTAAAATCTGGGTAACCAGAGTTTCCTGTGATAAGACCAGAGGGGCATTTAAACTACAATATATGTAACATTAAACATCTTAACACAAACACCACATATTTTTTGTATTACACTACCAGTCAAAGGTTTTTGAACAGTAGGATTTGTAATATTTTTTTAAAGAAGTCTCTTCTGCTCACCAAGCCTGCATTTATTTGATTCAAAGCACAGCAAAAACAGTAAAATTTTGAAATATGTTTTCTATTTGAATATTTTAAAATGCAATTTATTCCTGTGACCAAAGCTAAATTTTCAGCATCATTACTTAAGTTTTCAGTGTCACATGATCCTTCAGAAATCATTCTAATATTCTGATTGCTGTTAACATTTTTCATTATTGTCAATATTCAAAACAGCTGAGTATATATTTTTTCATGATTCTTTAAAGAAGAGAAAGATTCACAGATATAATCACAGAAATAAATTACATTTTAAAATATTCAAATAGAAAACATATTTCAAAATTTTACTGTTTTTAACTTTTGACTGCTAGTTTAAGTGAAATTACTTAATCTACATTTTTAAAAGTTTTGGGACAGTTTTTTAAAATAAGAAATTCATACTTTTTCTCAGAAAGGATGGATTAAATAAAGACTTCTACATTGTCACAAAAGTATTGTTTCAAATAAATGCTGTTTTTTTATCTCTCTATTTATCAAAGAATCCTGGAAAAATAGATTACAGTTTCAACAAAATATTAAGCCGCACAACTGTTTTCAACTTTGATAATTAGAAATAGTTCTCAAGCAGCTAATCAGCATATGAGAAGAATTTCTGAAGGATCATATGACCCTGAAGACTGGAATATTGCCTGCTGAAAATTCAGATTTGCCTATACAGGAATAAATGACATTTTAAAATATCAAATCAAAGTATCATTATCCAATTAATGCAGTCTTGGTGAACATAAGAGACTTACAGACCCCAAACTTTTGAACGGTATTGTATAAGTGTACAAACTACATCTAAAATCAAACTTCCCACCTGGCCAGCACCATCCTTCATAATTCCTGCCATCTTTGTTCTTAACGTAGAAGTCTTTAGAAGTAATCTCGTTGTGGATCTTGTAGCCGCTATCAACCTTGATGTGGGGGTCTACTATAGCCACCATCTATTCACAAACAAGACAATCATCACAAAAGACTCCTCTTTTTATATATGGAATATTTCAAAGTAAATCAACTGTGGCTGACCTTGCGTCTCTTTTCCATTAGGCCCTGAAGCATCTCTTTAGGCTGAGCGAACTTGTGGGGATCCCAGGTGAAGTAGCGCTTGCCATCTGCATGTTCAATATCCAGCCATATGAAATCATAAGGGATGTCATGTTGGTCAAAGCCCTGGTCCACTGACTTCACATCTTCCTGGTCATTATAATTCCAGCGGCACTGGTGATAGCCCAGACTGGCGAGGGGAGGGAAGGACTGGGTGCCTAGAGTGAAAAAACAACCAACATTGTATTTCCGACGGTTTGGTGAAAAGTTTGATGCAATTTAGAGCTCATAGATGGCATTTACCTGTGAGAGAGGCGTATTGGGAGAAGACATCGGATGGTTTGGGCCCAAGCATGATGAAGACATCAATGATACCACTCTCAGAGATCCAACGGACGTCCGTCTGTGGAGTCTCACTGGAGCCTTGAACAAAGTCTAGCATCTTACCAAAGACAGTCTGCAAAAAATGACAAAAGTTAAAAGAATTTTAAAACATTATAATAAGAGATTGTACTATAGAGAGTCTAGTGACCGCTTACCTTTCCCGCTGTATTAGAACTGATGTCTACCCAGGTCTCAGCTGCATTAAGCCAGAAAATACCCATGGTTCTCTGTGTGTTATGGGCTAGCATGACAGGTATGGATCCATATAAAGCCATAGGGTTATAGAGCTCATACTGAAACACATCTAAGTTATATAGCCTGTATGGATCACCACCACTACAAGAAGAAAAAAAAACCTTACTTACTGGTTTCATAGGAGGCATATTTTGATTTCTATACATTAAGATGTATACTCACTCTGTAGTTTTGAGTTTTAGGTTATCAGCATGCTCTGGAATACCGTATACATGTTCTACACCAGGCAAGGAGAAGTCTAAACTTATTGATGTGGGGCCTAAAGAAAATATTGAAAACAAAACCAACATAAATTATATTCATCATTCATCACATTCATATATAAATAATAACATTTCATTATTGTGTGAAAAACCACATGTAATAAAAATTTAAGTCCATCAATATGCTCTAAAATGCTACAGTGTACTCTAAAAACTTGACTGATATTATAGAAGTTTTAATTTAAATAAATCTTTTTCCTTTTTATCATTTTTGTTTTATTTAATTTTTTTCAAAGAGTCCGATAACAGTTTCCACAAAAAAAAAATGTTTCAGGCACAGCACAACTGTTTTCAACAGTGACAATAAGCAGTATATTATATTGATTTCTGAAGAATCATGTGACACTGAAGACTGGATTAGTGGATGCTGAAAATTCAGCTTTGCCATTACAGAACTAAATTACATTTTAAAATTATTACAATAGAAAACTGTTACTTGAAATTGTTAAAATAGTTCACAATATTACAGTTCTACTGGGTCACTTTGTGTCAAATCAACCAAATTTCTGAAAAATAAAATTTTGGAAAATTAAAATAAGTTTCATATATTTTTCAGAAGAAAGGTAAAGATGTATAGTGATGAAAGTCAAAAAATTAAATGTCATCAATGTATATTTACTGAGTAATCCACTATTTTTTGTAGAGGGACATCAAAATGACAATTTTTACCTGGGATTCAGAGCCACATTACAGGGAGGAAAAATACTTTGTTCTACTTGAAAATATTTTAAAATATTATTTATTCCTGTGATTTCAACACTGAATTTTTCACATCATTACGCCAGTCACATGATCCTTCAGAAATCATTCCATTATTCTGATTTGCTGCTCAAAAAATTGTATTATTATGATTATTATGTTGAAAACAGCTGAGTAACATTATAAATGTCTTTATCATCACTTTTGATCAATTTAAAGCATCCTTGCTTTAAAGTATTTATAAAAGTATTAATTGCTGTTTTTTGGATCAAATAAATACAGGGTTGGTGATCAGAACAGAAAGCAGGAAAAAAAAAACAAACATTAAAAATATTTTGACTGGTGATGTACTTTGAAAGGTCTGGGAAATCAGACCAAAAATACTGAATACTCATTTTGCACTACACAGGCTTCTGTTCAATCAAATTCTGTCTACTGTATATTAATGTAACCGTTAATGACTGTGACACAATTACAACTAAAGCTTATTGGCTACTAAAAAAAGGAATAAACGCTTCGAGATTTCACCCAAACTTTCTGTTTCAATAGGAAACACGTGAAGACAAAGTTTAAAACAGCACTTGTCAAGTGATTTCATGGAAATTCAACTGACATAGAAACATACCATTGGGTTTGGTATCCGTATGAGATTTAAATGTCTCTTCCCACAGGCCGTCTTCCTCTTTATCCCTCTCTCCATCCTCGTCCTATTATGTAGAAAAAAAAGTTTTACTTCAGGTTTCAGTTCTCAATGTGATGACTATTAGGTCACGCTTCTTTAGTTACTATAATACTTTCACATGTCAGTGTTGCGTAACCGCCACATAAAGCTGCTAAACCAGATCAGGTGCAGTAACTGGACATGTAAGTTTTAACTAAAGACGTTGCAAGATGACACAGAATCAGGTTGTGGTATCATTTACTTGAGCACACCCACAAATGCACGAAAAACAATTACTGACCTTCTCGCCTTCAGCTTGCTGTTGATCTCCATCAACGCTCTCTTTAACCTCAGCACCATCTGGTTGTGCTTGCCTGTGATAACGCACCCAAAATACATACAAAAGAGAGAAAAACAATAATAGTCTTAAGTAGCAAATGGCTTGCATTCATCACTGACATTTATAAAATGGCCCTCACTCTGCAGCAAACTGTCTGAGAAGGTTTAGTAAAGAGAAACTCAATACTCACGTGTCCTTGCGAAGACGCAGGTGCTCGAAGGCCAGCAGGCCACGAGAGTTGAGGGATAGCAGCACTTCTGGCCCCTCCATGATGTCCAGCCTAAATGGACGAGCACTAACAATCAACCTCTGGCTCTCTGCTCCCAGAGACAGCACGACGCCATTATCATCCTTGGACAACACTGAGAGACTGGAGAGAGAGAGATACAGAGAGAGGGGGAAAAAAGACAGACGGGGGATCAGAGGAAAAGGAAAGAAGCAGAGACGAGCCGAGGTTACTCAGAGGAACACGATAAATCATGTATGTGTTTGACTGTTCTCTGAATTTCATTGTGCACTCTTAGATCAGAGACACACTCACGGCTCAGTAGGAGGCTCTGCTATGAGCACGTCTGGCACCTCAAAGCGCGGCTTCAGAGGTTTCAACTCATTTATTTTCACCCGTGTCATATTCCCCTGCAGTCTGTACAGCTCCAACAGCAAGTGCACCTGCAAACAGCAAGAGAGAAAACCAAATCAGTCAAGATCCTGGCCTCTAAGCAGGGACATCGTCCCAGGACAAGGCAGGCAGACTAACTGGGACTAGATGACCCTGAGCAGAATAAAGCACTGAATATTAAGAAATTTTGTAGAAATTTTAACAAGGACACTCAAAAAATGCTGAGGTACAGTTGAGGTCAAAAGTTTACATACAGCTTGAAGAATCTGCAAAATGTTAATTATTTTACCAAAATAAGAGGGATCATACAAAATGCATGTTATTTTTTTATTTAGTACCAGACTTTTTTTTGTTTAGCGACAGTTGTTCATGAGTCCCTAAACTGCCTGCTATTTTCCAGCATTTTTGTGTATTTGAACCCTTTCCAACAATGACTGTGTGATTTTGAGATCCATCTTTTTATACTGAGGACAACTGGGGGACTCATATGCGATTATTAGAGAAGGTTCAAACGTTCACTGATGCTTCAGAACGAAACACGATGCATTAAGAGCCGGGGGTGAAAACTTTTGAACAGAACGAAGATTTGTACATTTTTCTTATTTTGTCTACATTTTTTTTTTTTTTTCCATTTAGTACTGCCCTTCAGAAGTTACAGAAGATACTTACATGTTTCCCAGAAGACAAAATAAGTTACAGTTACCCTGATCAGGGTTCCCACACCTCGGTTAACTTCAAATTCAAGGACTTTCCAGGTCCAATACCCTCAAATTTAAGGACTTAATGTGGGGATACATTTCAAGTGAAAGCAAGGTTACATTGTGTTACCTTGTAAGATACATTGTTACAGTTTTCATTTGTCAAACACATCTATGCAAAAAAAGATTATTTTTTTTGCATTTATTTCTGGCCATATGACAGAGATCTAACAACACAAAGTACCTCATGCGGGAAACACTTAATGTAACGCTTAAATGCTTGTAATTAAAGTAAATCAAGAAAACTTGTATGCACAGGTCACAAAGTGTTGGCAAAATAACACATTACCGGACTGGAGCGAATAATATGGAATTTTTTCCAGAAAATTTCTTGCACACTCATTGTTGGAAAGGGTTCAAACACACAAAAATGCTTAAAACCAAAGAATTTGTGAGACCTGAAGGATTTTTCTGAAGAACAGCAGGCAGTTTAACTGTTCAGAATAAACAAGAGACTCATGAACAACTATCACTACACCAAAAAACACAGCTGTGGATCATTCAAGTAACAACACAGTATTAAAAATCAAGTGTATGTAAATTTTAAATACGGTCATTTTATAAATTCAACTTATTTTCTCATGGACTATATGTAAGCATCTTTTAGGTGAAATATCTTATTCAGGTCAGAACTAAATAAAAAAACATGCATTTTGTGTGATCCCTCTTATTTTGTTAAAATTATTAACATTTTTGCAGATTCTGCAAGGTGTATGTAAACTTTTGACCCAGCTGTATCAGTTAAAAGAGAGCATTAAACAAACCTTGTTGTTGTCATTGATGAGCTGCAGGGTCAGTCGGGAGTCACTGAGCTCCAGAGTTTCCAGAAGAGCTCGGTATGGGGACTGACCCGGCTTGAGTGCCCGTTGACGTCTACAGACAAACAGACAAAAATCATTGTGTCTTTGAAGCCTTTGAAGATTCAAATCAAGAACTCAGTGGCTAGCTTCAATTTTACATAATGACAGAATACAATAATATTGCTATCTTTTACAAGAATCTTAACATGTAAGGTCATTTATAATGTAGTGATTAAAAATTAAACTGGCATACTTGCAAAAGGCACTCTGATCACAGGTTTTAAAGTTTCCCCGATCCACAGCAAAGGCGCTGCTGAAAAACAGAGACACACAGACCACAGACAGCAGCCCCATCCTACAAAAAGTGCAAGAGGAGAAAGTTAATGCTTTGGATCAGGTTTGAGTAATGCAGGGCGGAGTAACAATAAGAGTCTATGTTCACTTCCTTATTTGTCACCCCTGAGGATCATTTTCTTCTTGTCTGTAATTAGACATGTGATCAGGGTGGGAAATTAACACTCACAGCCACCCATGCATTTTTACAGTGTCAGGTAAATTTTGTATCATGTCTTTGTATAATTTTTTTTAAAGGTGGGACAATAAAGCTATTACCCACAATTCAAAGGAGATCAGAGTCCATTCACGGGACTTGGCAGAATGTGCATGCACACTTGCAAAGTGAACTGGACTTGCTCACTTTTTGATCTTGAGTTGTTTTAAAGAACTTAAATGTGAAGAAAAAAGTTAATAGCTTTTTATCGTTACATGGTGAGCTTCCACTTTTGCTTCCTCGTTCATATATATATATATAAGTTTCACACCTTGCAGGTGACAATTCACAAAACAGTCACGAGATGCCATTAAGATGCATATAAAGCAATTTAATAGTTCATAAAAAGCTGTATTTCCTCAATTTATTAAAAAATACGATTAAATTTTGATCTACGTAACGTTACTTGATAAAATAATTGTAAACAACTGTAATGTAAACTCCTCAGATATTATTTAGCATTGCACACCGATCAAACAACTAAATTCTCGATCCCCGGATTGCCTTTTTTACAAAAAGATCAACGCCAAAATGAGATGGAAAAGGCTTCAATGCAAGCGCAAATAGTCAATGCATTATAAAAGATATTTTATAATATTTAGAAGAGTGTACGATGTTACATCAACCATATAGCTGTATAAAGACATCAATGTCTTATAAATTAAGAGATGACTCGTCATTAATGCCAGCAATGGTTCAGCCACGCATTCACATCCACTTTTGCTTCCTCGTTCAACACCTGCAGCATATTTACAGCCCAGCTCTCACACAAGCTGCCCATCGGTTAGCTTAAAATAAAGACATTGAAAATTCGAAAAAACTATGACGACGAACTGATATGTAGCTTAAAGTCTTTGTTTTACCTTCCAATGGAGATAACCGCCATCTTGGACACACAGCGTTAAGCCCAGCCTCCCGGAGGTTGGTCGGTTGGTGTGTTTGCAGGAACACTATTGGGTAACAACCGAATCCCTAGACTGTACTTACCTTGGAAACGACTCCATCTAACATGTATGCTTGTGTACAGATAACTGTGTGATGAAACTACATTAGATAAGCAGGAATCATTCAGCACAACTGTGGTTTTATGTCAATTTTTAGTTTAACTAGGAAGATTTCTGATGATAAAGATTAGACATAACCTACACTATTAGTACAAAACATGTTTTTATGTATTTTTTACTCATTTTATACCTGTAGTTCTATTTCTGTAAAATTAACAGAACAGAGTATTTGCACTTGAGGTTTTGACCATGATTTTATCAGAATTCTGCCATATTGGCAATACTTGGATATAAACAGCAGCATGGATTGCATGGTTAATGTACTACTGAATACGTTGTTCTGCTAATTTATGCTGTCTAAACCACGGGAAAAACATTGAAAGCTTCTAAATTTTTATAGAGAAAGATTTAGTAAGCCAGATGGGTGCAATGTTTTGAAAAACTACAGTTAATAGTTGGTAAAGATACGTATAAGCAGGATCAATTAAGATATTAGCCTAATATTTCATCTACCTGACTGGAAATGATAAGAACAAACATGAATGTTGTCAAGATTCTTGCCCTGAAAATCCTGGTTGAATTTGGTCAACCACAAATGCCTCAGACAGTTTTTTTGCACTCCTTATTTGTTATAACTTTCGGCAGTCTACTCCAAATGTTTGAACTGGTCTGATCGATTAGTACAGGCCAAAACATGACAATAACGGACCATTTTCAGCAGCAATAATCAACAAAATATGCAAGTTTTGTTCAGTGGAATCATTTACATTCAGTGCACTATAGCCAACTGATGATGTGTTGTGAAAACACTCTATAAGAGGCATTTTAATGCATTTTTATTTTTATGGTTTCCCACCCAACAACAACAGAGACAGAAAGCAAAAACATATTTTTGAAGTTTCTTACATTCTGTTGTAGTCATAAAACATTTCAGTGCTTAAAAAAATCTACAGAAAGCTAGACAATATAAATGTTAGATACAAAAACAGATGGTTAACAGAAAAACAGTTCCTAACAGTCACAAATTAGGCTTCAAAGGGGTTCTGTTGACACTGACAACTCTTAGAAATATCAACGTCAAAACTAAGTTAACATTATGTAGAAAAATAACTGAATGCAGTAAGTCTGTGACCTCTCATAATTTGACAGTTGTCAGATTTGAAACCTCCAACAAAGGTGTCCCAGGCGGTCAATGTTCTTATGCAGAACACTGTGAATGGGTGCAATATAGCGCGCAACATCACCGTCCCGTGAAAAGTCCCGAAAGAAAAGTCCTTGCTCAGCAGAGAAGGTGAACTTCTGCGGCATTGGGCTGTTGCCACGCATGTACTCCCATACACCCAACAGCAGTAGTCTAACTTCAAAGGGTGAAAGGTGAGGGAAAACCTCATGGATGTTACTCAACACTGGTGGTAGTAGCTGACCTTCACCCATACATGATACAAGCAAACAGGACGTCTGAAGGTGCCAGGGGGAGTCCAACACTGACGGTTCCCTTGATGCCTCCCAGTGAGCCAGTAAGGTGGAAAGCAGACCTCTTAAAATGACAGAGCAGTAGCACAGAGCCGGACGTCCAGCTGCAACTACACGGAGGAGATGAAACAGCACAGGGTTTCCTTCGAAGCAACGACGAATGTGTATGTCTCGCTCGACTGTGGTTTTCGCATGTTCTTCTGGAGGCCAGGACAGTTCTCCATTTGCAACATCTGGGCAAATGTTCTCCACCAGAGTTACAGCAATGACTTTTGCGGCTTCAGCATTAATTGGTGGAAGTTCATCAGAAATTAGAGGTTCACTAGCAGGGAAGCGGCCATTAGTGGTACCTCCAGCAGGGCTTCCTCCACCTGAGCTACAGCACTGAACCATGACTGCAAACAAGGTTTGCATATTCTGACTGATTCTATCTGGGTCAGGCTGTGAAGGGGTGTACGGAGGTTTCAAACCCTTTCCTATTACTCCAGCGTGAAAAACGGACCACACGCTACCAGAGAAGTTAACGGAGGTGCCAAATTTGCAATTGATGTCCAAGAGGGAGATACCCAAGTCTGGAACAAGGTTGGATGATTGAGTGGTGTCATCACCTGGGTTCTCCTGCGGACCTCCAAACAAATCTTGGTTGCCTTTGTGCAAGGCTCCCTCCACCAGTTGTTGCAGCACAGCTTTAAGCGTCAAGGGAGAGTAGGCTGCGAGACGTGACAACAGTCGCATGGAGTACCCCACTTCCTCTTCCCCAACCCTAAGGCTCTCTCCTTGCTGTCGTAAACACACAAAGAAGTGTGATACGGCTGCTCTACATATCAGCAACAGATGAGCTGGAGAGCAAGCTTTGGGAAGCTGGCTACACGAAAGCAGACGTACAGCCGCCTTAGACACCATGGTGTCCCCATGGAGAAGCAATGGACAGAAATCCTGAAGGTGGCCAGAGATGGCGACTCTGACTTGTGCGGCCATCGATGACTGAGCTGAACTCCCGGTTGCAGCCCCTCCATTTTTACGATCCTCATCCTGACTCTGTATCGCAGTAGCCAGGTTGTTCAGGAGCTGAGCCAACTCTTTATTGTCAAGGATTTCAGTGTGGATCTGGGCAACACAGCGGGCTACAGTTGACGGAAGCAACCCGGAAAGTGAAGTGGAAAGTGGGGTGTACAATTGTGAGGCCAGAGCAAGCTCCTCTGGGTTTCGGGCTTGAGTGAAGAGCTGACACAAAGCTTCGGTGGCTACGCTCGGGCCGCCATACACTGATAGGAGACACAGGAGCTGATGCAACCAGAGATGCCTCTTCCGCTCAAGCCGGAGGGTTTCAGCACACAGATCACCTATGTGTCCTTGGAGCTCCTCTAGAAATGGGATCACTTGCGGCATTGCTGAGACAGCAGAGGACTGTGGGAAGGGATCATCACCCTCAGGTCTGTTGTGCACTAGCTTGTGAAGATGTAGCAGCAGCATTTGCAGTAAGCGGTCACAGGCTTCACGAATACTATCGTGGGGAGAGGGTGTAGGGCCTGAAATGATCACCGAAGAAGGTGTAGCAGTGTCTGCAAGGAACTTCAGCACCCTTGCTCCACCCGAAGGGCTTTGGCTTATGAGATGGACCGCTAGACCCAACATATTCTCGAGCTCCTCTCGGGGCAAGGCCTGGAACTGAGCCTGAAGTTGAATTAGGACGGGCGGTCTGAGAAACTCCACCAGTTCAGCGGAAACGGCACCCAGGAGAGTGGGGGAAAGTGCAGCCAGTTGAAGCAAAAAAGGTACAGTGGCTCTACGGAGATGAGGGGAGTTCTCCCATCCACCCGCCCCAGAAGAATGCGGAGGTACATTTTGAGTGGGCGGAGATAAACTATCCTGAAACATTCTTAGAAGCTCTTTCTTGATGCTATCAGAATGTCTGGAAGCCAAATGCCCGAGAATACCAACTACCGAGCCTATTTTGGGGACTCTGCTGCTCTTGTCCATCGCCTGCTGTTGGTTAATCTTCTCTGCAGAGGAATATCCGTGCGCATAAAAGTCTTTGAGGCCGCAAGCCAGCACCCTGCTGATGATAGTGCCAGGAAAAGCTGAACCAATGTGGGCGACGACCCAGTCAAAATGAGGGGAGTGCTGGACAGAGGTGTCCAGCAAGGCATCCACACAGGCATCAGGGCACCAGGCCAACATGGCTGCTAGACACTGCGAGTAGCACTCCATAAGTGAGCGAGTGGCTGCACATGACATCCAAAGCTGCAGCAGCTCATTCAGGCTGGATGAGTGAGGAGCCGCTCTTCGTCCTGCGTGCTTGCTGCTAAGCTGACCGAGAAGGTCAACGGCCCATGTAGACACCAGGGGAGCCCAAGCTTTAGGACTAAGCTTGATGAATTCTGAGAGGACTGCATGGACTTCTTTAATAACGTCCTCCAAATTGGATACACTGGTGCTGCTACCTCCACTTGTAATGTTACCGCCGTTTTCACCCTCTGCCTCCAGGTCCTGCAGAAAGGCTGTGACATATTCGTCATACACTCCCCTTAAGTGCTCCAAGACAGCTCCACGGCAGGCTGGGACAGTTCGAAGGAGGCGCACTGCACAGCGAGCGTGATCCCGAACGCTGAGTTTGCGTCCCTGCGTCTGGTCAACGCCACTGATGAAGGCCTTGATTTCTAAAGCCAGCTCTTGAGGACTGATGAAAAAGAAAAAGGACAGGTACAATATGTAAAAATTTTATTTAGCGTACATTTTGCGTTGAGTTCTATATTGTGTGTATTCAGACATGACAAGCAGCCACAGCAATATAAAATGCTGTCCTTAATCTAATACTACTTTAAAGGGATAGTTCACCAAAAAATGAAAATTCTGTCATTAATTACTCACCCTCATGTCGTTCCAAACCCGCAAAAGAACACAAATTAATATATTTTTGATTAATTCAAAGAGCTTTCTGACCTTCTACATTAGCAGTACCACCCCTGTTCGTTGTTTATGTGCAGAACAAAGCACATGTAATTGTCTTGGTACTCTCCAAAATGGCTATTTTGTCAATGTTCTTGGTACCTTTCTTGACTTTGAAGGTGGTAGGGCCCTTGAAGTCTATGCAGGGTCAGAAAGGTTTTTGGTTGAACTATCCCTTTAAAAACTTGCAGTTTTATGACTGTGTATTAATTGAAAAACAACAAGGAAAGTTTATAATTTTAACATATGTTATATGTTGCATATAATTTATTAAATAAATATATTAATACACTGTAGCAAAACAAAGGGTGATATATTTTACAATTGTGCTATTTACAGAATTATTTCATATTAGTTTGAGGTTTTGCTAAAAATCCTTTTATTGGCCGTTAATATTTACATTTGGCAGATGTTTTTATCCAAAGCGACTTACAAAAGAGGACAATGGAAGCAATCAAAATCAACAAAAGAGCAATAACTTGCAAGTGCTATGACAAGTCTCATTTAGCCTAACGCAGTACACATAGCAAGGGATTTTTTTAATTATATAATAAATAAAAAGAAAATAGATAGAATAAAAAAGAAAAAGCAAGCTATTGTTAGAGGCCTTTTGCTTTTTTGTTAATTGTATAGAGAGAAGCTAGTCTTAGTTTTTTTTTTTTTTTTTTTAAGAAAACAAGCAATAAGTAAAATAAAACAGTATAAATCTAAAAGGCCCTGTTTTTTTTATAGCAGCTTTGAGCAGTTATTTTTTTTTAAACCTTTACTAACATACTGGACTGAATATGGCAAAAACATGCTGACTGTATTATTCCTATAAATCAAGATTAAATAAACCACCATCGTTCATGGCAGTAAAAACAGAACACTATTTTGTTCTTTCACACAAATAACGTAGATTAATGCAAACTGGACTTCCTTCCATTAACTGAAGCATTGTTTTATAAGTTATTAGTTATTTATAAGTTTATAAGTTATTTTTTTGCCTTTTCTATTATTGCTCACCTGTAATTGTTTAGAGGAGTGTGACAGTGAGACGTCTGCATGGCTGACAAGGCATTCCCCTCGAACATCGCAGACATCGTTTATGTGCTTATGCCAAATACTCCATGTACAATATTTTATCTACATAAAAAAAACAACTATTACAGTAGAGAAATGTGAGGGTGGAAGGTGCAGTATTTGCAACTCTAGACAATTCCCACACTGCTTCAATGAACGATGCACTAAACAGCGGAAGCTCGCGTATATTCTTTCGTCGGGAGAGAAAATTACGAGTAGGCTACACTTATCGCCCTCTGTAGTTCAGGAGAGTTATTACTGTCAAAAGAAGCATCAACAACTTCCTTGGTGTTGAGGACAGCGAACTCTGTTTCTCCCGTTTAAGGGTTTCACACTTTAACTTGTTAACCCAGGAATAAACGGAACATGTGATTTCGGGTTACTTTATTCTACGGTTCACATGTTTATACGTTGTGCTTGGTTCATTTTAGATCACACTGTATGTTTCTGAATTTAAAGTTAAAGTTTTTATTTGCTTATTAATGAGGCCAATAACATTGAGTGCCCACTGGTACAGTTTCCAACAGGTGCGTGAACTTTTAACGTTTCAGAAGAACACCAAGACCACTTTTAAGGCGTCTCTATCTGCACTGAATCTCTATCTTTATATCGACATTAAAAAAAATCAACGTGTACGTGTACTGTAGCTGCAAATGTAAACCACAGAAAACTTTGACGCGCTATCGAAACAGCCTAATGGACCATCTGACAATTCCTCTGACTGAGTTAAAACGTCCAATGTATTTTAATTAAATCGACTTTTAATATTACAAAATAACACATTGTCTAAATGTAAAGCTTGTATTACTTAGAGTGATTTACTACAGGTGTGTTTTTGTCAATATCTCCCTTACTGTGCATACAGTACATCAGAAAAAAAAAATGGTGTAATTAATCTAAAAAAATTTTTAAGGTTATAGTACCTTCCTAGTGACCAGACCAGAGTTACTATTTTGCCAATACCTATTGCCAGTTAAGTCCAATAACGTGTATCCATCCATAATAAAAAGTAGTGAATGATGCGTTTTTGTAAGAAAAATATCCATATTTAAAATGTAATGGGTCATTCTTCATTTGTAGTGGCAAGTGGTGTCCCTCTATTTTACAACCGTTTAAGGCGAGACACGGCAGGTGAAAACATCGTTTTTTCATGCAGTGGTCAATTTTGAGATTTTGGGCCAGTTTGCTCCTTTAACATGTAAGCTTTCATGTCAAAATAAAAAAATATGTCAACATTACACATTAAGGTGGTTATTTCATTATATTTTGTCAACTTGCGCCTTTAGATTTCTATCGGAAATCACCAAAAGTTAGCATTCTAACGCGAGCTCCCGTGCCGTGCCATTCACAGAAACATGTCATGCCTGGTATCATTGTAAAGCTCTCAGTCTCGTGCACAGCACTGTCTAATCCAAATATGGGCATTTCCTTTGTAAAAATAACCAACCGCGAAAGTTTGCCGGGGAATATACAGCCGAAAACCACATCTGATTGGTCATGTGAATTTCCGACTACGTGATTGGTTCTCAGGCGACACGCTTCATTGTTTATTCTGCGCCTCAGAGAAAATGCCGACAACACCAAAATCAGCTCATAAAGTTTCACAGAAAAGACGGCAACAGCTGTCACTTGCAAGATCTAGTAAAAAGAAAGTAAACAACACATTAGACAATGAAACCCCATCAGTGAGTGCCTCATCGCGTAAGCTATCGTTTGGAAAGGGAAAGAGAGAGTCTGTTGGAGGGAATGACAGCCGCGCCACACAGGAATGGCTCATAATTCACGTCGCACGACTGAATGAATTAGTCAGTGGTTTGTGTTGTCCTAACTGTGCTGGATCAGGGTTGAAAATTAACATCGATCCACAGAATCATGGGTTCTGTAGCAGTGTGTTGCTGGAGTGCAGTCTGTGTGAGAGAGATAGGTACTTCAGAAGTGTTTACACATCTACGCGTCTGCAAGACGAGTCCAGGAACGACGTTGCATTTGATGTGAATGTGCGGATGGTGCTCTTAGCACATGAATTAGGAATGGGGTATGCAGCTCTCAAAAAAATCAGCAAGGTGTTGGGGATACCTTCCCTTCACCTTAAGACTTATCAGAGACACAACAGAAAAGTGACAGGTATGAAAAAGGTTGAGCCAGAAAACCAAGCAGTGTAGTGTCTAAATGCCAAATGCTTTTGTCTTGTGGATAGTGTCAGAAGTGAGAGTGACATTACATTTATATTTCCCTCATAATGCACATTATATCATAAAAATGTAAACATATTTATACATACAATATTAACAAATAAATTTTATGATATTCAGTATATTTTGTTGGACAGATTTACTTTCACACACACACACACACACACACACACACACACATAACATAATCATGTCATAATCAGATAATCATATAAGAATCCACTTACCAAATAAATTTAGTTATATGTGCAATATGATTAAAACCTGATTAAATCAACGTTTATTTATACAGTATTTGTTTCATTGTAGTTGCAGAAATTGAGAGAGGCTTAGGGTCATTGCACAGGGCCAGGGAGCAGATCAGGCAGGCTTATGCTGAGGTTGACACAGATGTGGCAAGGTTACTGATGGAGGATGAAGATGCAGTTATAAACATCAGCGTGTCTTTTGATGGAACCTGGCATAAAAGAGGTTTCACATCAAATTATGGCATTGGTGTGTGCATTGACGTCCTTACAGGTCTAGTAATAGACTTTGAGGTCTTGTCCTCCTACTGTCATGCATGTGCCTTGAAGAATAATGCCAAGCGAGAAGGAAAAATAACAGACCAGGAATTTGAAAGCTGGAGGGAGGCACACACTGACTGTGCTAAAAATTTTGCAGGCTCAAGTAAAGCAATGGAGCAGGAGGCAGCTAAGAGGATGTGGGCCAGGTCAGTCAGTTGTCACCAGGTGCGATATACTGAGATGCTGTCAGATGGAGATAGTGCTGCATTTAAGGAGGTGGTTGCCCTCAACCCATACCCTGGGCATGAAATTGTGAAATTGGAGTGCATAAATCATGCCCATAAGCGCATGGGTACAGCACTTAGGCAACTAAGTAAATTAGGTAAATTAGGGGGCAAGGGTCTGGGCAAGCTGACTCCCCCTAAATGTAAGGCCTTGCAAAATTTCTACAGGGGGGCTATTATTAACAACCAGGGCTCTGTAGATAAAATGAAAGCTGAGATCTGGGCAGGTCTCCTACACAACATGTCTAGTGATGACAATCCATTACATACGAGGTGCAGTCCATCGTGGTGTTGGTACAGGAGAGCAGAGGAGAATGGAGAAACACCAGAGTCCCACAAGCATCACACTAAAAACTTTCTGTCACGTGAAGTGGGAAAGAAGCTTATCCCTGTGTACCACCGAATGTCCAGTGACAGTCTGCTACAGCGCATGCAGCATGGAGGGACTCAAAATGCAAATGAGTGCCTCAACTCTGTCATATGGGCCCGATGTCCAAAAACAGTATTTGTGGGGAAAAACAGAGTTGAGGCTGCAGCCAGTATGGCTATTGCCACTTTTAATGATGGTGCCTCTGCCATGCTGGCTGTCATGGATAAGTTGTGGCTTCAGTGTACAGTTATCACTGTAAATGCATGCAGTTACACTGACATGGTTAGACTTTCAAAAGCGAACATTTTTCAGTCCACCCGTGTGAAACGCAGGCGCCAAAGCGTAAGCACAGCCAAAAAGGTGAAAAGACACCGACAGGAGATTGAAGAGGGGCCTACATATGGTGCAGGCATGGACATTTAGGCTGTAAGCAGACAGGGAGCTGTTTATTAGATTCATTTAGTTATAGATGGACATACAACAAACAGACACAGTTTGTTTGCAGTTTTTGTGACTGTTGTTATGTGTGTTTGTTATGGTAGTTCTCTTCAGCTTAAAGCTATTGTTATTAATAATTTATTAATTTATCAATTTCCATGTGTTTTAAATATTACATAATACTGATATTAATAAACTGAATATATTTTTTGTTTGTAGGTTCTGGGTTTCAATAGAAATGTATGAAATTATACAATATAAAACTTTAAAGGCCGTTTTCTCAAAATGAGTTTTTTCTCACATTCAGAGTCAGATATATCCACTTCAGTAGCACCTACAAGCACCAACTTTTCCAGACTTATACTTAACTATATTCTGAAGGCTTTTACAGAGGGATTTGTTGATATATCATTCCTATCCTGAGTTATAGGTCCTTTTACTCAAAAAAACATGGCGAAAATAGATTTTTTAAGGCTATTGTCAGTATTCTCTAATTTACTAAAGCACAAAATAAGATATCCAGAATCCCTTCTGTAAAAGTCCTTTAATCTAATATGTCAACAAATAGAACCAAGAATTTTAAACCTGGACCTTTCCAATTTCCAGATTTTGTTTTTGGAAATATATGCAAATTAGCGTATATTTAAGTATATAAGGCCTCATTTGCATATTAAAACATACATTTACACAAAACTTGTAATACATTTTTTTCTTATGTTTATGCCAGTAATAAACTGGAGAAGTTTCACAGTGATATCTTCTAATTTAAAAAAAATCCCTATTCACCTGTAGTGTCTCGCCTTAAATAAACTTTATATACCAATAAATCATAAAATGTTTGCATGTTTGTATTCTGTATGTGGTTAAACACAATGTGTACTGTTAATAGTTACATTTTTGTTTTAAAATACATATTTAATTGAGTTTGAGTGATTGCAACAAAATATACATGTTCCCACTCTACCTCAGAGAGGTAGGATCATGGAATGTAACTGCAAAAGCATTTTTAACACAAATAACGTGGTTATACTGTGAATATAGATTTTATTTAACATGTACAATTTGATTAAATTGGTAAAAAAAAAATAGATACTTTGTTATATCTTAAAAAAAATAGTGTCCCCTAAATTCATGTCTGTGGTGTTACAACAATGGTTGTCGCCCCTTTAAGAAAAAGGGGAAATCTATTTGGACTACTTTCTGTGTGTAAAGGTCATTGTAGATGCTGGTTGATCTGAGGGCTGCATGTTGAGTACATTCTTTTTATTATTAATTTTCTTAAAGTTAGCTAAATTTCATGTGTCATACTTTATTAGTGTCTGGTGTTATGTTGATAACTTGCAGATCTGACATATTTCCAAAATATCCCCTGATCTTGAAATGATGACCAGCCTCCATTTTAGAAAAGTCTGGATTTAGGCTAATTTGTCTGTGGTGTTACTGTCTTTACTGTTACCATAGACATAAATCATAATTATTTAAAAATCAAAATTAAGCCTCAATTTTAATGGATATAGCATTAAACTAATTTTAAATGAATAACAATACATTTTATTAAAAAAGACAAAACATGTATTTTTACAATTCTGCCTCTTATTTGCCACCCCAATTGAACAATCACCCTAATAATAATCTGACAGTCGCACAAGGTAGCACCTCCGGCGGATGATGTCAGATGTCGGCGTTTTGTTTACAGGAGCAAAGGAAGCAAAGTTACCTTACTTTAGCAAAGCAAAGCCAGTCTCCTCTTGGCATATCAAATGCCTCCAACATTTTTCTTTACAAGTCCTCTTTTGTACTTATAATTTGTGACTGTTGTTTTGTGACCATTTTATTATAACCTAGGATGCCTGATGCCAGAAGGGTGAGTAAATAATAGGTTAATTTTCAATTTTGGGTGAACGCCCTTTAATGTACGTACAGGTAAGTTTAGGTGAGTTTGCAGACGGTCCCTACAACAGCCTAGGCAATTTATGCAGCGAATATCAGAATATCTTTACCGTGTTGTCTCAGCGACGTAGCACCACTGCGGCATACATACTTGTAAGTATAACACCCTAATTACTTAGTACCGCAATACAATTTACGTTTCATTATGAAATGAATACCTTATTCAAAGCATGGTGAGCGCAAACTTTGTTTGTTGCTTTGTTTGTTTATGGAAGACCGAATTGTCGAGTCGCCTCTTCCGATGTTTCGAATAAATTTATTTACGATAGATTTTACATTAATGTACATAAAATGTGATTTATGTAATTTAGCGAATGTGTTCCTTGACGTAGAAATGTCGCATAAAAAAAATGTTTTTTTTATGTGTTTCTAAAAGGATGAAAGTGAAAGTTTGAGATTGTCATGGCCAAGGTAAATATTTTAATAACCTCAAACAAATGGGAACAATGAATGATCACGTTACATACATTGTTGATATATTTAAAAACGGATTGTTGGGTACTATTAAACTGTGTGCTTATTGCTCGAGATCTGTCGCAAAGCAATTTTATTACGGTAACAGGGAGACTTAAAAAACTACTAAAGTGCAGTGTATGTTGTTCTAGAAGTAATAGGTTTGCATACATTTTCACTTAATGGATGTTATCTAGCCTATTCACAAGTGCAATGGTATTTGCGTTAGTTAAATCTCTTTAATTAGTTAAAGAGTAGAATATTATATTTTGACAGATTAAATGGCTCTTTAAATTAAATTTATTTATTTATTCGGTTTTTTTTTTGTTTTTTTTTTGTTTTTTTGTTTTTTAATAACACCTAATATGGTCTCCTAGTACGAGAAAAAGCCGGAGCCCGGAGACCTTATTGAAGTTTTCCGAGGCGTATACAAGCACTGGGCTATTTATGTTGGTGAAGGTTATGTAGTACATCTGGCACCACCCTGTGAGTATTGTACATTCCTCAAAGGATGTCTATTGAGCTAAAGTTTGCATTGAACCTGAAACATTCCATTTAAACGTCTCATGATTGTTTCTACTTTTCCATTTCTTTCTCTACAGCTGAACATGCTCATGCTGGGGCCAACAGTATGATGTCAGTACTACACGAAAAAGCCAAAGTGAAGAAAGAAGAACTTTATAAAGTAGTTGGCAATAATGATTATTGCATCAACAACCTTCTGGATGATAAATATAAGCCACGTCCTGTTCGAGAGATTCTACAGGATGCGCTGAGTTTTGTGGGAAAAGAACTTCCATATAGTGTGTTTGCAAGCAACTGTGAGCACTTTGTTACAGAGCTGAGATACGGAAAACCACAGTCTCGCCAGGTACAGCTGTTTGGCATGACCTGGCATGTTGAATTAACTCACATAAGTAGGGTAGACCAGGTACAGTTGGTACGGGGGTACAGTTGAGACCAGGGCTGGAAATTAAACTGATTTCTATATTTTATCCATTCAAAACACTACGAAATCGTTTCCAGTTCTGCACACAAACGTAGCGCAATGTAGACTAAAACGTAGCCGAATATTTGTGTCTATGGTTCGCAATACCGTTTTTTGTGATTGGCCATAATACCTGCAGACTGCAGCCAATAGAAATGCTTCTCTGTCGGTGCGCGTCCTTCTCATAGATGTAAATACATATCTATGGTATCTCCTCACAGCACAGATCGTGAAAGCACTGCAGACTGCAGTTCTGTCATTCATTATAACAAACTAAGTGTAGAGACGATGTAATTAATATATTTAGTAAGCAGTGTAAAGACCCTAATTAATTAAAAAGCAAGTAGCGATGAACTAAGACAAGATGACATACATTTACTAAGATTAGAAAAAATGTCATTACAAAAGTAAAAAATAAATAAATTAAAAACTTCAAAGAGTCATATCACTTTATAGTGGGATATAATATCATTTCTGTCAGTGATCAGGTGGTGTTCTTAACTTTTTTTTTTCAGTGGGAGCACACAACATACAACAAATGTTTAATTTGGCCATAATTGCAGGTGCCTGTCTTATCCAATAAGTTTTAGAGAAAATATGAAATAATTGTAATGTTATTATAGTCTATAAAGGGTTTTTATACATAAATACATCTGAAAGGACATCTAAAATTACCCCCACTCCCTCCTCCAAGTTAGAGACCCCCAGTGAATTTTGGCCATTTCCACCACTGGTTGAGACACCTTAAATAACTTCCATGATATTTGCTTCGGATATTGGCATTATCAAATTTCCCATGATCGAAGAGGGTGCAAATATGCATATGCGAAGCAAATTTCAGAGATCAGACTTGTTGCACACAGAAGTTATTCAAGGTGTCTCAACTGTAGGCCTACCCCTGTACCAACTGTACTTGGTGTACCCTACTTGTAACTAAATTATAATACTCTCTAATCTTACTGTATTACAGAGCTGTTTAATGGTAAAATATATTAAATTAATTTACATTTATTAAAGGGTATGGTCACAAAAGCAACTTTTCACACAGTGAATTGATATAGATAGTTTGTGTTTATTCTAACAGGTGCGAGATGCAATGGTGATTGCTGCTGCAGCTGCTGGTGGGGGAATTGGCCTTGGAATCATTGCTTATGCTATTTCAAAATTTCTTCATTCAAATGACAAAGAGAAGCAGACACAATAAACAGTGAGAAATTAAGAACTAAAAGTACTGAATTATTTAAAGCCAGTAAACTGGCTGATGTAAAAACTTAGCAGCCTTAGTTTTGTGAGTACAAATGAAGAGATTATAGAATGTAAATAAATGTAAATGAGTCAATAGTCCACTGATAAATCTCTTTTCTTTTTTTCATTACACATGCATTTTTCTACTAGATTTCTAATGACATCTCAAACACTTTTATAACTGTCTGCAAAATGTAGAAAGCTAAATACAGTGGTATCTTGAACCACCACCGGAGGGATGCATCCTACACTCTTAAAAATAAAGGAGCTTTAAAAGGTTCTTCACAGCGATGCTATAAAGCAGTGGTTTTCAAACCTGTCCTGGAGGCACCCCTGCCCTGCACATTTTGCATGTCTCGCTTATCTAACACACCTGATTCAAATCATCACGTCATTAGTGGAGACTCCAAGACTTGATTTGGGTGTGTCTAATAAGGGAGACATACAAAATGTGCAGGGCAGGGGTGCCTCCAGGACAGGTTTGAAAACCACTGCTATAAAGGAACCATTTTTGGTTCCACAAAGAAACATTCAGTCAAAGGTTCTTTAAAGAACCATCTCTTTCGTACCTTTTTATAATATGAAGAACCTTCCTTTGCCACAAAGAAACAGAAAGGTTTTTCAGATGTTAAAGGTTCTTTATGGAACCATTTA
Source organism: Cirrhinus molitorella (assembly GCA_033026305.1). NCBI lineage: Eukaryota > Metazoa > Chordata > Actinopteri > Cypriniformes > Cyprinidae > Cirrhinus > Cirrhinus molitorella. Next base: position 20,400,626 of record CM065129.1, on the reverse strand, counting down.
GACTATTTTGAAGAGTGTATGGCTGCCATGTCATCACGCTCCTTCGAAGGATCGACCCTTAGTAGTTTTTCACTCGTCCTTGAATCTTGTAGTGTTTATCTCTTTGTAACTATGTAATTAGCTTCATTTTAAACTGTATTAGAAATAATTTCTCATTCACGCTTTAATGATTTCACCCATGTTAGTTGTGTTGACTCTAAAGCCAGATAAATATCGATCTATATATTAGCTAAGTGTTTTAATGATAGGCTACGTCATCAATTGGTCATATTGGCGGTACTGAATGTAAACAATGCCACTGAACTGAATGAGACTTACATATTTTACTGATTGTTGCTGCTGAAAATGGTCAATTATTGTCATGTTTTGGGCTGTCTACTAATCGTTCGGACTGGGAAAAACATTTGGAGTACTATAGACGGCAAAAAGTTATAACAAATCAAGGAGAAGAGTGTAAAAAACTGAGGAACAAAAGGCGTTTGTAGATGGCCAAACTGAACCTGGATTTCCAGGGCAAGACTCTTGACAACATTCGTGTTTGTTCTTATTATTTCCGGCCAGGTAGGTGTAATATTAGGCTAATATCTTTATTAATACTGCAGGTACGTATCTTTACCACCTATTAACTTAAAATGTGTACATTTGTAGTATCCAATAACCCAAGTAAGCTTTCTACTTAGCTATTTTTAGCTGTGTTTTCTAAGCCAGCAGAAAAGCTGGGTACCTCTAAAACAAGAGCGCGTTTTACCGCATTTCCCAGCAAGCAATTTTTGGTTTAAAAGACGTCTATTAGACGTTGAAACACAGCCCTGACGTCTAGGCTAAAACATGGCAAAAAATGGGCTGTCAGTGAAAAGTTAATAGACGTCTAACTATAGCCCAATAATAGACTAGACATCAGTTAGACCACTATTGAACGACTACATGTATACGTCTAATAGACAGTGAATATGGGTCTAGGCTAAAACAAGACTGAATTTGGGCTGTCAGTGAAAAGTTAATAGACGTCTAACCATAGCCCAAGACTAAACTAGTCATCAAATAGACAGCTAATGAACGCCTACATACATACATCTAATAGACAACAAAATGACAATCCATTTGTATAAACAAATATACAGCTTTTATTAAGAAAAATAATTGTAACAACTTTAGACAATACAAATGCATAAAAATTCTAAAGAATTATTGACAAAATAAAATGTTATAAATGTAATACACTTAAATATAAATATTATGATAGGGAATTTACCAACTAATGTTAGCAAAAACCTATAAATGAAATAAATCTAATACAAATCAAGAGCATATTATCACACTTAACATTAAAACATTATGGATAAATGATAAAAAATAACCCTTTTGTTGGTTTATTTAACAAATAAAACAACCATAGTGAACAGAAATGATTAATTATTGTTTTTATATCTTTTATAAAATGCTTCCCAACTGCATTCCTCAAATCCAACTCTGTTGCTGCCGGGAAGTTGGTCATCACAGCATCTGCCAAATAAGAAAAAAATAGCATAAGAAAAGTTTTTTTTTTGACATAATTTGTGATGCATTTATTAACACTAATTGTGACAGAAAACAAAATTAAATGTTTTACTTGTGGGGAATCTAGAATATATGAAACTTTCATTTTTTGCAGTAAGTTACAATAAAATAATAAACCTTTTCATGATGTTCTAACTTCTTGAGCTGCACCTGTATATTGTGTATCACCATTCAGTGTGTAAAAATGAGAGAAGCTCTCTGGTAAATGTTGTGTGTTGTATATACATACCTCTAATGACCGAGAACAATGCAGTCTTTTCAAATGCCTCCTTCTGCAGCAGACCACCCTCCTTCATATTGAATTGAAAACCCTCAAATATAATACAGACTGAGGTGGTTAATAATTGCAGACAAAGTTTGACATTTCCAAATGACCAGTAAAGGATTTTTAAATTTCTGAATTGCATTGTAGCTTATTAAGTATTGACACCACAATATTTGAGGAATGTGGCACGTTTTGAAGACTTTACCTGTCCAGAATCCTTCTGGTGCTGTCTTTGAGGTTTCTCCCTTCAATTCTGCACAACTGTGACACCTGAATAACAAATGTCAGGAAGGTAGTATTACATGCATCAGTGAACAAGTGTCCAAAATTGTCTGGCACAACTGATTTTATAACAACACAGTGATAGCTGCTGTAAATAAAAAGTAGCCCAGTACACACATTAAACTCCAATATAAATGGAATAATAAATTCACCCCTGCAGTTTTTAATTATGTTTTCCGATTGAACTGTTTAGTTTTTAATGCTGCATTGCACATCTTAGCTATCTGCATTATTTTAATACTGCTGCAAACTTTTTAGAATTGATAATTATTTTAAATCATTCATATTTTTATGCTTTAGTATCAATCTGGCTTCAAACTTTGAAACTTTGATATTCAGTTAGCTCATGCTCTCTGTATGTAACAAGCCATTGTTTAGTCATAAATTCAATTCAATATAGTTAAAATAAATGATTGACTTTGTCAGAGATGAGAGCTTTTGTGAGGAAATGTTGTTTTTTTTTTACCATTGCTGCCTGGATCTCCTCATTTGCTATCCACTTTTCCAGATGCTGAAACTCCTATTCAGTTTCTTCCTATTCATTCAGTGTGTTCACTGTATAAATTAATAGATTAATCTTTGTCAACGCTGTGTTTGTTCTATTGTTTGCCCTTTCACCTCTTTTTGCACTGTTTTACAACGACTGAGTTTGTAAACACGGACGAATTATAAACTTTAAATTTATTATCTGTTACATTTTGCAATTCTCTGATGACGATCACATGAAAACTGAACCGTGGGCCTAGTCAAGGATCACTATCAACTACAATCTTCCTACACATTAATAGCAAATAATATAGATAAACAATGAACACGTCAAAATGAAAACACGGATACTTACAAGACCACGTAGGAATGTCCTTTATCGTTTGTCCCGTTGCTCTCCGACAAGTAAACTTAGTGCTGTCTCGTACAAAAACAAAATTCAAAAAGCTGAAATCGCGAGATCTCGCAGCGGTGATTCCTACTAACTGTCAAGTCTCGCGTTGCCAGCAGTCATTTCTCGGTAGGGCTAAAATTGCCATCTAGCGGTTGGGAATTGTAATTGCATTTTTCTTTGTAAAATGAAAGTCAAATAATATCGTTTGTGTATGAATGTTACACTTAACAGCTTGTGGGATGCATGATATTATGAAATGCAAGTAAACTTTTGAAACATTTAAATTAGCATTATTTTGGCATAATTAATAATGCTATATTTAATAATGCTATAAAATATAAAACCATGCTAATTTAAATGTTTCAGAAGTTTACTTGGATTTGATAATAAGCGTAAATTTCATGTAAACGATTGTAAGACTATTTTGGCCGTACTCATCGCTGGTCTGATATTGGTCTATTCCAAACCGTTACAAATAGACCACCGATCGCCTCGATTTCGCCAGGTGGGCTAAAAGCAGACTACATATAGCCCATCCAATTCAGAGCTAAATCGTGTCTACATATAGACCATGTCATGAAATTACACTTATATCTTTATAAATGTCATTGACACTGTAAACATTACGGTATATCAATCATCTCATGCGCTGTCTGGCCAAAAACAATGAATCAGATTTGACTATCAGTGGGCTACAAATAGCCGGTCTGACTACAAGCTAAATCTTGGCTACGCACAGGCTATGCACAGAACATGTCAAAGAAATCAAACCAACACATTCTAAATGCTGCTGACTTTGCTTACATGATGGAATATAATACAACTCACAAGTTAGTTTGCCAAAAAACGACATGTATCCAAATTCAAGGTTATTTGGGCTAGAAGGGGGTTACACATAGCCGGACTATATCAGGCTTATAGGTAACCGAGACGGTGAAATGACGGCTATTGCTTGCTGGGTTACGCAAGCAAGCAGGCACACTTTCACTTTCTTTTACTTTTTATCCGTTCATAGTAGGGAAAGAGTTGGGCACAACCTACCTCAGGAAACGGGAATAGCTGTAAAACTGTCATGACAAACGGAGTGTGGAATGTTGGACACTTCAATAGCCTACTCAACTGTCACAGCTTTAGTACAAAATATGACGCCTGATGTTGTGTAGTATGTAGGAGTAGACCTCAATAAAGTCGCCTTAAATCAACACTGGGCTATTTATGTTGGTGAAAGTTATGTGATACACCTGCCACCATCCTGTGAGTCATTTTACATGCCTTAAATGGTGTCTAATGATGATAAACTAAAAAAAAAAAAATTGTCATCATTTACTCACCCTGTTGTTGTACATATGCTCTTCTTTTCTTTCTCTTCTGTTCTTTTTCAGACCACATTGAATCTAAAACATTCCATTTTAAGTCTCATGAAGCCTCACCCATAAAGTGAAAAAAATGGATAGCTAAACTTGAACAGTACTACACGAAAAAGCCACAGTGAAGAAAGAAGTTTATGAAGTTCTCCCGAAGAATAAGTCCACCATCTCTGTATGCTTGGAATGTGACACTGGAAGACAAAAACATACAGAAATCTTGAAATATAACCTGCTACAACATCATAAAGGTCAATTACCTTAACTGATAATTACGAGAAGTAAAATCAAAGGGTGCTCCCAAGACAAGATGTACAACATACAGGAAAACAACAACAAAATTCTCGCTGTGTGAATGTCAGATAAATAAATAAACTCATTGTTCCTTATTTAACAACTAAATCACACCAATAATTGGTTGCAAAAAAAAAAAAAAAAAAATGCAGTGCTGGTCTACTTACTAATCTACATGGAAACAGTAAAGCCTAAAATAAGTATACTAGAAAACTGTTATGAAATAATATATTGTGCAATTATCTCAACATTGACAAATGGGATTAAACTAATTATAGTGTTACATTAACTTACAAACAATGCATATATGCAGATTTATATTATTACACACTGTGTATTTCCACATCCGAGGATAAAGTTTATTTATAGTCAGTAACACCGGCCGTTGATAAAGGTTGCCTGCCTGCTGCAACTGTTTGACCAACAATAGAAAAGTGGATACCTAAATTTACTCCAGTCTCCTGAAACATACAAGGAATTATTCATGGTGACACTGATAAAACGTAGGCTAAGTGAAATTGTTTGCGTTATTTAATAAGAACAGCAAGATCAGCAAGAGCGTCATCCCATGATCTCTATCAACGCCGAATGACTCTGCACGCTGATTGGACGAGGTCAGCAGTCACATCAGCTGGTTTACTATAAGACGTTATTTCTGCTTCAGGCACGAATAGACGGACTGTAGTTCACGGAGACACACATCACAATTTGTATGTATGATTCCTTAGAAATGTAGGAATGAATATGTACCGAATGAGTGTGGATGCCTGGATAGTTTGTTTGTTTAGTTTTGTTAAGTTTGTTTGTTTGTTTTGCACGACTACTTGTCTCCTACAACCTGTTTATTTTTCTCGATGCTCCGAACGATTATATAGAAATGTGATTAATGTAATTTAAAGAACGTTTGTGTCTCTCACATTGATCTGTGTTCTCTATTATAGATTAGTGGTCTCTCGTAGGATTAGAGTAAACACAAGAACGGTTTTGAGGTTGCCATGGCATCGACAAAGGTAAGTTACATTTATTTCTAAATATATCTCTAAACTGAATGACTGAAATGTAACGTTAAATGCCAAACAGATCAGTTTAGTGCTGTTGTTAGTTATGAAATCGTTTGGTACTTTTGCACAGATAAGCCGTGTTTACACTTTCTTACACGACAAGAAAAAGTTGACAAGAGAGTTTTGTTTTTAGTTTAAAAAAAAGTCTGGCAGCGTTGCAGGCGAGGGCGTCTTTTGTTACTATAACAACAGCTGCAAAGGTATGAATGTCGAGAAAAGCGGCATTTTTTTGTCATTTTTGCCTTTTATTTGATAGGACAATATTTAAACAGGAAGCGAAGTGGAAGAGAGAGAGAGAGAGAGAGAGAGAGAGACTTTTACAAACCCTTTATTCTATACAAAATATACCAACATCAGAATTACAAGAGCACAGTAAATCACTTTACCAATTAAAAACCAGACCACCAAACTCATTTGTTATGACCAGAACTTCCTTAACACACCATCTCCATTTAAAAAGAGGAATATTATCAATATGCTTATAATAGATGTATTCCATAACCACTCGTGATTCCACCAGAGATTTAAATATTGTTATCATACAAGTATCCTTTCCCAGATTTTTCTCCTGATGAGATTTTAAAATTGCTAATTTTGCTTGACCTAGAGAGAGAGAGAGAGAGAGAGAGAGAGAGAGAGGGGGGGGGGGGGCAGTTTTGAAAGTTAACGGGGAGGAGAATGTCGGTTCACAAAAATTAAATGAAAGTCTATCTGCCGGCACCTTCTCCAGTTTTTGTTGTTCTCGTTGTTATGGAAATGACAGCTGTCTCGCTACTCGTTTGTTATTGGTCAGCTGTCAAAAAGGCGCTTGACGTAGGGCGTTCTTTTCAGAAAAGTTTTGAGCTGCAAAAATAGACGCCGGCGGTGGCGTTTAAAAAGCGCTCAAGACTTTTTTTTTTTTTTTAAAACACGGTCTACTCCAGAGGTCTTCAACCCTGCTCCTGGGGCCCCACTTTCTGGAAAGTTTATTTCCAACCTGCTTCAGCACACCTGCCTGCAATTTTCAAGCAGTCTTGAGGAGCTTGATTGGCCACTTTTGGTTTGTTTGATTAGGGTTGTAGCTCAGGAGAGTGGGTCCCCAGGAACAGGGTTGAAGACCTCTGGGTTATAATGTAAATCAGACGCTGGCAGTTAAAAAAAAAACACTCAAAAAAGTTATAAGGGTCAATTTGTGAATAAATAAGCTTTAAACTGATGTATGGTTTGTTAGGATAGGACAATATTTGGCCAAGATACAACTATTAGAAAATCTGGAATCTGAGGGTGATGCCTTTAAAGTTGTCCAAATAGCAATGCATATTACTAATCAAAAATTAAGTTTTGATATATTTACGGTACGAAATGTACAAAATATCTTAATGGAACATGATCCAAATGATTTCTGGCATAAAAGAAAATCAATCATTTTGACCCAAACAATGTATTTTTGGCTATTGCTACAAATATACCGTGCAACTTAAGGGTCATATATGTCTTTGCACATTTACGTTTAGGCAGTTACAGAAACCAAAACAAAGCACACTTTCACTTTCCTTTAATTTAGTCACAAGTGCAAGAGAAAGACCAAAACAAAGCACACTTTCACTTTCCTTTTCCTTTAATTTAGTCACAAGTGCAAAAAAAGAAACCAAAACAAAGCACACTTTCACTTTCCTTTTCCTTTAATCTAGTCACAAGTGAAAAGGAAGAAACCAAAACAAAGCACACTTTTACTTTACTTTCCTTTTAATCTATTCACAAGTGCAAAAGAATCTGGTTAAGCATCTGAGTCAAACAGTATGATACATGATTGTCCATTTAAATGTCTATTTAAAATGTTACAAAATATGACATCTACATCCTAGGATGATCAAAAGCCGAAGCCTGGAGACCTAATTGAAATCTTCAGAGGCACATATCAGCACTGGGCTATTTATGTTGGTAAAGGTTACGTAATACACCTGGCACCACCTTGTGAGTATTCTACCTCAGATGATGTATTCATTCTGAAATAAAAAGTCTCATGAATGACATGTAAAGGTAGAAACTTTTCCTTTTCTTCCTCAACAGCTGAATATGCTCAAGCTGGAGCCTACAGTTCGATGTCAGTATTATGTGACAAAGCCATAGTGAAGAAAGAAGAGCTTTATGAGGTAGTTGGCAATCATGAATACCGTATCAACAATCTTCTGGATGAGGAATATGAGCCACAACCTGTTCGAGAGATTCTAAAGGACGCACACAGACAGTTGGGAGAACATTCATATTGTGTCTTTAGTGGCAACTGTGAGCACTTTGTTACGGAGCTGAGATATGGAAAAGCACAGTCCCGCCAGGTACAGTTTGAACATCACAGAAGTAATAGTATGAAGTTTGTACAGTTGCACAGTATTACAGCTCTGTTTTATGGTAAACTATTTAATGTTGATTTAGGCAACAGTGATGGGCGCTTAGCTTGTTATGCACTGAATTAATATAAACACTTTCTGTCCATTGCCATAGGTGCGGAAAGCAGTGGAGGTCGGCGTTGTAGCAACTGTTGCTGCAGCAGTTATCGTAGGACTTCTTCGGCTCATTTTCAGTTCAAAAGACAATCAGAAACGGAAACAGTAAAACCTGGAAATGAGGATTTGAAATCACAGTTGTGGTGGCCTTTGATATTTAAAGTCTGTAGAATATTTATTGCATTTAAAGGAAATAATTAAAAATTTAATGTATGGATTAGGCAGGCTTAGTTTTATGAGCCCAAATGGAAATATTCATAAACAGCCAACAAACAAACATAATCCCATCTGTTCTGCTGTTTGATAACAGTTGTGCATTTTGCTACTGATAAATCTCTGCCTTTTTACAAATAATTTTGATAACCACACATTTCTCTTTCTACTGGTTTTCTAATAACATCTCAAGCACTTTATTAACCACATAATCAAAACAGGTTGAATATTTAACAAAAAACAACCTGCCATGTTCTTATTTTTGTGCCATTAAATATTTGACATCACATACTTGGTCTGTGTATTTTTTTTAATGTGATTATACTACACCAGCATATACTAGATATCAATTATTCCATTAATTCTGTAAATCCATGGTGCAAGATTACCACAAGAAAATCAACTCAATTACATCAGCTCAATAGGACCTTTGTTACCATTTCTTGTGACAAAAAAGCTGTGGGAAGCATAGCAACTGAACAATCAACATCAATGACACACATTAAATATCTCTAATGGAACAAATTAAATGTTAATTAGCGATTCAATTTATGTTGGGTCTCTACAGGTTAAGCTTATTTAACAGCAACTGTGGCATGTTTATCACCACAAATTATTTTGATTATTTTCTTTTGGAAAAAAAGCAAGAATCAAGGATATAGTGAGGCACTTGGAAGTGAACGGGGCAATTACATACATTAGGACAAGGGTCAACTACATAATGAAGGTAAAGATTAACTAAAGATAATATAATTACCATACTGTGCGATTATATTCTGTGAGTGCTGGATTAGCCACCACTTCTTAAATAAATGTTTACAAATATAGCACTGCCCAAAAAAAAGTGAAAAAAAAAAAAAAGTGACAGTGACGTGACGTGTGGTCAATGGTTATGAGGCCTAAGGAAATCAGATTGAAATCTTTATGTCCAGTAGTTTGAATTAATTTTTTTTTCCTTCTGAGTTCTGTTCATAAAAACTTAAGACAAAGGGTCTGCTATGATTTTGGCTATAGCAACAGAATATCTTTTTTTTTAATCTGAAAGTACTGCTCCCAGTCCTCCTCACTGAACACGAACAGACGCAGGTAGAGAGAGAGAGAGAGAGAGAGAGAGAGAGAGAGAGAGAGAGAGAGAGAGAGAGAGAGAGAGAGAGAGCGCTCCACGCTGGAAAAACACAACCTCGCGCTTGCCCTTTTTTTTTTGTTGTTGTCTGAAAAGTCGCTAAGTTGGCAACACTGGTGTACGCATGATTTACCGGACAGCTTTCTACACCCTTTCGCAGCGAGGAAAATTACAATATGGCTACACTTACCGCCCTCTGTAGTTAGGAGAGTTATCAAAATATTCCGTGCGAAACAGCGTCCTTGACAACACTGCACAAATGGAGAGAGTTTAAGTGAGTCTGACGACAGAAAATTACACACTGTGTATTTCCACATCCGAGGTTAAACTATTTATAGTCAATAACACCGGCCATTGATAAAGGTTACCTGCCTGCTGTAACTGTTTGACCAACAATAGAAAAGTGGCCACCTAAATTTACTCCAGTCTCCTGAAACGTACAAAGGAATTATTCCTGGTGACACTGATAAAACGCAAGCGAAATTGTTTACGTTAGTTAATAAGTACAGCAAGATCACTTTAAGGGCGTCATCCAATGATCTCTATCAGCGCCGAATGACACTGCACGCTGATTGGTCGAGGTCAGCAGTCACATCAGCTGGTTTAGTGTATGATGTTATTTTTGCTTCAGGCACGAATAGATGGACTGTAGCTCACGGAGACACACATCACAAATTGCAAGTATGATTTCTTAGAAATGTAGGAATAAATATGTACCGAATGAGTGTGGAAGCCTGGATAGTTTGTTTGTTTGTTTTGCACGACTACTTGTCGACTCTACTCCTAAAACCTGATGTTTATTTTTCTCGATGCTACGACCTGTTATATTCACTTATATAGAAATGTGATTAATGTAATTTCCAGAAAACCTCGCAAATTTGTTACTATCGAAAAGTCATAGTATAAGTAAATAAACGACTTATTTTTGACCGGGTCACACAAATTGCATCTTAATACCATGTGGATCAGGTCTAAATGTCGTTTGTGTCTCTCACATTGATCTGTGTTCTCTATTATAGATTATAGATTAGTGGTCTCTCATTGGATTAGAGTAAAAACAAGAACGGTTTTGAGGTTGCCATGGCATCGACAAAGGTAAGTTACATTTATTTCTAAATATATCTCTAAACTGAATGACTGAAATATAACATTAAATGCCAAACAGATCAATTTAGTGCTTTTGTTAGTTATGAAATCGTAGTGTTTGGTACTTCTGCACAGTTAGGTAATTGTGTATGCTTATTGCTCAAGGGCTGTTAGTGAGGAATTCTATTAATGCCAGAATGATTTAAAAATGTAGAAGACAAGATTTTGTTTTCAAAGCCAACCGAAAGAGTACACTATCAAGAGTAAATGTGTCCCTGGACCAAAAAAAAAAAAAAAAATAAGGGTCAATTTGTCCATATTTGCTGAATAAACAAGCTTTCAAATGATGTATGGTTTGTTAGGATAGGACAACATTTGGCCGAGATACAACTATTGGAAAATCTGGAATCTGAGGGTGCAAAATAAATCTAAATATTGAGAAAACCGACTTTAAAGTTGTCCAAATAGCAACGCATATTACTAATCAAAAATTAAGTTTTGATATATTTACGGTAGGAAATTGACAAAATATCCAAATGACTTTTACAAAATATGACATTTACTGTACATCCTAGTATGATCAAAAGCCGGAGCTTGGAGATCTAATTGAAATCTTCAGAGGCACATATCAGCACTGGGCTATTTATGTTGGTGAAGGTTATGTAATACACCTGGCACCACCTTGTGAGTATTCTACCTCAGATGATGTCTACTGAGCTTAATTTGCATTCATTCTGAAACAAAAAGTCTCATGGTAGAAACTTTTCCTTTTCTTCCTCAACAGCTGAAGATGCTCAAGCTGGAGCCTACAGTTTGATGTCAGTATTATGTGACAAAGCCACAGTAAAAAAAGAAGAGCTTTATGAGGTAGTTGGCAATCATGAATACCGTATCAACAATCTTCTGGATAAGGAATATGAGCCACATCCTGTTCGAGAGATTCTAAAGGACGCACACAGACTTTTGGGAGAAGAACTTCCATATTGTGTCTTTAGTGGTAACTGTGAGCACTTTGTTACGGAGCTGAGATACGGAAAAGCACAGTCCCGCCAGGTACAGTTTGAACATCACAGAAGTAATAGTATGAAGTTTGTACAGTTGCACAGTATTACAGCTCTGTTTTATGGTAAACTATTTAATGTTGATTTAGGCAACAGTGATGGGCGCTTAGCTTGTTATGCACTGAATTAATATAAACACTTTCTGTCCATTGTCATAGGTGCGGAAAGCAGTGGAGGTCGGTGTTGGAGTAAGTGTTGTTGCAGCGATTACCGTAGGAGTTCTTGCTGCTGCAGCAGCCATATTCAGTTCAAAAGACAATCAGAAACGGAAACAGTAAAGTCTGGGAAATGAAGATGTGAAAGCACAGTTGTGGTGGCCTTTCATATTTAAAGTCTGTAGAATGTTTATTGCATTTAATGGAAATAATGAAACATTTAATGTATGGATTAGGCAGGCTTAATTTTATGCGCACAAATGAAAATATTCATAAACGACAAACAGTCAGCAACCAAACATAATCTCATCTGTTCTGCTGTTTGATAACAGTTGTCTGTTTTGCTACTGATAAATCTCTGCCTTTTTACAAATAATTTTAATTTCACACATTTATATTTCTACTGGTTTTCTAATAATATTTCAAGCACTTTATTAACCACATAATCAAAACAGGTTGAATATTTAACAACAAAAAAAAAAAAAACATAAAACAAACTGCTATGATTTTGTGCCATTAAATATTTGGCATCACATACTTGGTGTTTGTGTATTTTTTAATGTGATTATACTACACCAGCATATACTAGATACAATTATTCCATTAATTCTGTAATTCCATGGTGCAAGATTACCATTTACACAAGAAAGTCGGATGGTTTCTGCATTGTTGGCCTGCATTACATCAGCTCAATGGGACCTTTGTTACCATTTCTTGTGACAAAAAAGCTGTGGGAAGCATAGCAACTGAACAATCGACATCAATGACATCACATTAAATATCTCTAATGGAACAAATTAAATGTTAATTAGCGATTCAATTTATGTTGGGTCTCTACAGGTTAAGCTTATTTAACAGCAACTGTGGCATGTTCATCAACACAAATTATTTTGATTATTGTTTTTTGGAAAAAAAAAAGCAAGAATCAAGGATATAGTGAGGCACTTGGAAGTGAACGGGGCCAAACACAATCAAACTGCAATTACATCCAATAGGACAAGGGTCAACTACGTAAAGAAGTTAAATATTAATGAAAGATATTATAATTACTAAACGGTGCTATTATATTGTGACTGTTGGATTAGCCACCACTTTTTAAATAAGCATTTACAAAGACAGCACTGACATTTCCATGACTTTGCCCAACCCTTATTACTGGGCCTGCTGTCCCAAACAATACATTTTTTTAAGACATTTCCAACTCTGACTTTGAAACAATTCTGTAGAATGGCCCTAGTTCAGTTCATGGTTCAGAAATATTGTTTTTTAGGTTTTTCCTTGAAAATATTTAATAGACAATTCAGCCAATTTCTTGATATTTTTAGATTTTCAATGACTGTATAAAATGAATCTGCACTTTCAGGATGTCATTGCACCACTAACACTAAACAATCAAGCACCTTATCTTCTGTTACGTATTTTTGGAAGGCAACACTGTGTTTCTGGCAGTTCAATGAGACCTTTGTTACCATTTGCTGGACTAAATTTTGCGAAACAGCAATTGAGCAACACGATTCTGTACAACACATTTCCAAAGACAGACTGTTTCTCTTTATTATAATACATATGAAGTTGGATTTTACATCTGTGTGTACAGTACATGAACCCCACCCCCCCTTCTGAAAATATTGCACCAGATTTCACAGACTGTCTCATTAACTAAAATCATCTGTTGATTAGTTTATTTTACAACATGAGCAGTACCGCCTACTAGGAACGCAAAAGAAGGCACATACCAGAAATAACAAGCACATCCACCCTCACCCTGTCATATGGCAAACGAAGACAAAAAAACAAAACGGCTTTCATGAGTTTCAATGTTTTTTTGGTCAAGTGAATCCTTTGTTTTGAAAATATTCATCTGTGTTTATACATGCACTAATTATGGCATTGTCCCACCTAGGATCATGATTAAGTAACAGCTAACATGTTCGAGCTTCTCTGCATCATCCACATTCAGGGCAAAGCGGTCCATAATTATTGTGTAATCAGTGTACATACAAAGATATCTAGGATTATAATGTTCAAATTTCCCTCAACTCCTAATACTCAAACCAGCGAGTTCATGCACACTCAATAAACTATGATATTGCGTAATATAAAAATCACATTACTGTGAGAAGAGTAAAGGAATATCATAGTTTAAGTCGTGTTAGCTGTTTCTCAGTCTGAAATTCAGTTCTCCCAAAGTTGCCCAGCATACAGACAGCTGTGAGGCTCCATCACGGAATGTTTCTTTAAAATCCCACAGTCCCTTCATCTTCATCAATGAGTCAATGACCTGTTGTACCTCCAGTGCTCAGTCCAGCTTGCGTGCACCCAGTTTGAGAGGACCCTTTGCGGCCTTGCGCTCTGCCCGTTTGGCCTCCAGCTCCTTTCGCCGCTCTTCTCGTTTCTTCTTTGCTAATTCTGCTTTACTTAAACCTGAGGAGTGAAAGCATGGTTATTTGGGATGTACTTTCTATTTTATCTAACTAAAACACAAGAATGAATCTGCCTTTTAATACACTGTTTTAAGGCAGGGGTTCCCAAAGTAGGGGTCGGGACCCCCCAGGGGGTCGCAAAACCAGGAGGAGGGGTCGCAAGATGATTTCCAGAAATCAATTTTTTTTTGAACCATTAGAAATAGAATATTTTACATATAAATAAAAAATATAAGGTGAATTTAAAAAAAAAAATCCAGCATGTTGTCCACCCAACTCATTATTAGGTAAGTTTAATGTTCAAATGTAAATAATGAGTAAATTACTATAAAATAATATTATGGTTGTTAGACTGTTGTGTTGCTTTGTGTTGTCATTATGCTTGTGCGCCGTTTTACAAAACGTCCGTATACTTTAGGAAAGTGGGGGTCCCGAGGTACTGGCACTGTTATTTTGGGGCTTGTGGGCTGAAAAGTTTGGGAACCCCAGTTTTAAGGGATAAGTTTACTTCCAGAATCAAAATTTCCTGATAATTTACTCAACCCCATCTGATCCAACATGTTTGTCATAAAGAAATTAAGGTTTTTAAAGAAAACATTAGTAGATTTTTCTCCATATAATGGACTTCAATGGTGGCCAATGGGCTGAAGGTCCAAATTGCAGTTTTAAGGGCTCTACAGCTTAGGAATAAAGGGTCTTACCTAGCGAAACAATTAGTAATATTCTTAAAACAATAAAAAAAATTGTTTAAAAATTAGTTTCAACTAGTGATGTAGGTGTAGTACCAACCCAGTGTTTACAAAGTGAACGTGCAAAGAAAGTCAAACACCTTTTACTCCCCCAAAAAAGGTCAAACAACGATGTTGGACAATTTTGAAGTTGGAGGAGAAAATGAGATGGAGTTTTTTTTTTTGACATAACCTACCTTTTTGAACAAAAGTATACAGACTAACTGTGCGTGACCTTTCCAACATTATCACGTAATACACGCATTGCAGAGCTAGCGCAAGAAAAAGTATATATATTTTTTAAAATAAGAAAATGACAAATTGTTTTGCTACTTAAGACCCTTATTCCTTGGCTGGGATCGTGTAGAGCCCTTTAAAGCTGCACTGGAACTGCAGTTTGGACTTTGAACCCGTTGGCCACCATGGAAGTGCACTATATGGAGAAAAATCCTGAAATGTTTTCCTCAAAACCCTTCAAATTCTTTGCAAATTAAGTCATGAACACCTTGGATGACATGGGGATGAGTAAATTATCAGGTAATTTTGATTCTGGAAGTGTAAACTTATCCTTTGAATGCATAAACTGAGAAAAAAGGTCCCTGACCCTGATCTCCATCAAGTGACTCCCAGTTTTCTTCTGTCCCCCAGTCTCCTGCACTGTCTGCGTCCCACCCATCAGATTTCTGTGGACAAAAAAAACAAAAAAACAAAAAAGCATCATACATATGATACACAGGAGTTAAAATGGGAGGGAACTACAATCCAGAATGAACTTCCACCACCTTTGATAATTCACAATTAAAGAGCCTTACCATAGTACTTCGTTGTGACACATTGGACAGCAGATCGGATGTTGTTGATTTTCCTTCCGCTCCATCCCAGTTATAATCACTGGCCAATCGTACCCCTTCCTGTGCAGCATTTAATCTGGCACTCTTTGGAGCTCCAGCTGAGGCTTTATTTCGAGTTGTCGGGGTGAAACTCTCAGCCAGGCTTCCATCCTCATCCCAGTCATTACCCCAGCCCTCATCAGCAGGTGAACTTTGACCCTGACCATCTGCATCTTTTTCATTAGACCAGCTGTCATCAGCATCCCAGCCAGAGCTCCAATCAGAACTCTGCTTCTTGACGGCTTCAGATGATTTCCGGTTCACCTAGGGAAACACAACAAGACTAGATTAGAGCATATAAATGGATGATGCACATACATTGCAATGTACATACAGCATTTTCTATATATTTTGAAATATGTTTAATATATGAATAAACATATATTATAAACAAAATGTGTTTATCTCAGACAACCACTAATGTAGAGAATGAATATGGTTATATGGTTAATAACGTGCCCCGTTTTTCCATTTAGTAATTATACACTACCAGTCAAAAGTTTTTGAACAGTAAGATTTTTAATGCTTTTTAAAGAATTATCTTCTGCTCACCAAGCCTGCA
This sequence comes from Cirrhinus molitorella, assembly GCA_033026305.1. NCBI lineage: Eukaryota > Metazoa > Chordata > Actinopteri > Cypriniformes > Cyprinidae > Cirrhinus > Cirrhinus molitorella. The sequence goes on along the minus strand of CM065129.1, from coordinate 20,384,199 downwards.
TTCATTTGATCCAAAATACAGCGAAAAAACAGCAATAATGTGAAATATATTTAAAACAACTGCTTTCTATTTGAATACATTTAAAAAATGTAATTTATTCCTGTGATCAAACCTACATTTTTAGCATTGTTACAGTCTTCAGTGTCACATGATCCTTCAGAAATCATTCTAATATGCTGATTTGCTGTTCAAGCATTTTTTTTTTTTATTATTATCAATATTTAAAACATTTGAGTACATTTTTTCAGGACTCTTAGATGAATAGAAAGATCCAAAGATCAGCATTTATCTGAAATAAAAAGCTTTTGTAACATTATACACTATACCATTCAAAAGCTTGAAGCTTTTATTGGGGGAGGGTAAAGAAATTATAGAAATTAATACTTTTATTAGCAAGGATGCTTTAAATTGATCAAAAGTGATAAAGACATTTAGAATGTTACAAAAGATTTCTATTTCAGATAAATGCTGTTCTTCTGAACTTTCTTTTTACCAAAGAAACCTGAAAAAATTATACTCTGTTGTTTTCAACATAATAATAAGAATAATAATAATAAATGTTTTTTTGAGCAGCAAATGAGAATATCAGAATGACTGATAGTAGAAAAACTGGTAGTGTAAGTATGGATATTGTGTGTGTCCTCAACATTTACACAAAGTGTAACACCCAACAAATCAGCAGAATAACAGTGATCTTTTTTTCGATAAGCTCCACTAATGCAAATCACTTACATTGCTTTTCTTCTGTGTTGAGGATACTGCAGACCAATCAGAATGCCAATCGTCTGGATCTGTTTGTACTTTCTCAGGGTCCTGTGGGTGAACAGAGATAAGGTATTATTCAGATTTCTCAGCATTCATGTGTAAGATAACTTTTAACACACTAAAAAGTCAAGCACTGAAAAAACAACAGAGACTTTACATCATTTGAATAACCATCATTCACCTCAAGACTTCCCCAGTCTTCATCATCCCACCGGTCTCCTTCTGGCTCCACTGTTTCCTCATTTGATGTCTCTGATTGGATCCCACGTGCACTGGACGTCTGTGCTCTCACTTCTGGGCCTAACAGGAAAAGAGGAAGTTGATGAGATAATACCTTGGCACCTTTTAATGCACATAATCTTTTTGAAAAAAATTAAATGAAAAATAAGATTGCAGAATAAAGCTGTTTGGTAGGTTGAAAACTAGGTTTAGTAATTTAGTAAAACTAGGTTTAGTAATTTAGTAAATCTAAAAATCACGCTTTAAAATCTCCAAATGAAAAGTGATTTTTCTATATGTAAATTTGCAATTGTTATTTTTTCTTATATGTAAATGTGTATTAAAGCAACTAGTAAGAAAGACAGTACAGTCATTTATGCTTCACTAGGAATAACAGGCAATTTTATGATTTTTTTTTTTAATGAGACATCCTTGATGATGTATGCATCTGATAAATGTGACCTCCAGAGGGTGCAGCCTTTGAAATAAGATGTAACTTTTGTTAGACACACCTTTGTTTGCAGTATTTGTGGGTACTGGTCCAGCAGCAGGTTGAGAGGCAGGGCTGTTTTCAGCAGGTGGTGCTTCCGAACCAGCTGGAGCATTTCGGATGAGTTTGGAGGTGAGAGATGAGACGCCTGTTACCGCCCATCCTGCCCATGTGGCAGCTGACCCTCCTGTCTGCGCTGATGCAGTCACATCCTTCTCTGAGATTGAATCATTTAATTATATTAACATTAACTTTTTAAATAGACATTTGTCATTTTTGAGTGAAATATCATTTTAAAGTGAGAGTTCACCCAAAAATGAAACTTCTGTTATTAATTACTCACCCTCATGTCATTCCAAACCTGTAAGACCTTTGTTCATCTTCAGAACACAAATGAAACTATTTTTGATGAAATCCGAGAGTTTTCTGACCCTGCATAGACAGCAATGCAACTAAGGCCCTCTTTCTGGCACTTGAATGTTTTTCTGACCATGCATGTTGCTGTGAGACAGAAAAACGTTCAAGGGCCAGAAAGCTGTAGAATTTCATCAAAAAATATTTAGATTTTTGTTCTGAAGATGAAAGAAGGACTTTCAGTTTTAAAACAACATGAGGGTGAGTAATTAATGACAGAATTTTCATTTTTGGGTGAACTATCCCTTTAAGATAAGCAACAAAATATGTTTTCAAAAATATCATACCTATTTCAGCTAGTTTAGAAGGGTCTTCAGAAACAGTCTCCAGCTTACTGAGGAAACTTTTTATGGCTTTGAACGCCTACAGAAACAGAAATACTTAAGAAACTGTCTGTTTTAAAAATGATGGATTGCACACCCAAAAAACACAGAACATATAAACAGACACTGTGCCAATGTGCACCTCAGGTCTGGTGTGCGTTTTCTTTACCTGATCTCTGACGTTTTTGTCTGGGTCCACAGTCAGTGTGCACAGTGTGGGCAGGATACGATTCGCGTTTTCTGCCACACTATAGTACTGATGGGTGGCAGCAAATCCCAGCACGCCTGCCGCACGTGAGGCAGGAAACGGGTCTTTAGTTGCCCGCGAGAATGCAGAGATTAATACACGCTGGCGCATCTAAGAAAAAAAAAACAGATGGTCGTTGAGAGAAAAAAATACCTGAATAAGTGAAGGATTATGGGTTTTAGTTGTTACCCCAGCATTGAGGTAGGGGGCAATTTTGCCTAGGCAAACAGTGGTGTTGCAGCGGATGGGGCCCTGATCGTCCCGGGCCTGCAGTCGAGCAAAGTGACGCATCAACTCTTGATTTAAATTGGTCTCGCTTAATTTAGGGGCCAACAGCAGCATGGACTATAGGAGAAAGAGAAATTTAAAGTAAAGTCATTTGAAGCATTAGGAAAATAAAGCATTAAACAAAAAGCTTGAATGCTTAAGCTAAACGCATGTAAATGTAATGTAATTGTATACCATTATCAGTTACAAAACTGGAAATGAGAGAAGATAAAGCATACAAATACCTTTACAGTCTGCTCTCGAATGGCAGGGTTTGTGTCTGTGAAGCCATGAACCACATGTGGAAAAATCTGTGAGTTAACTGCTGCTTCATTCAAATACTGAATAAACTGCTCCATCTGTTAAAAGGAGAGAAAAATAGATAAAAGAATACATTTAGAACTGAGAAAGTGTGTATAACTGAGTTAGAGAGTTTGGGTTAGACTTAGGTATGGTAGAAAACTCTTACAAAATCTTCATAAAGCAATAAAGTGATGTATACCTGCTGTAGAAGTCGTATCCTCATGGCACGGTCAGTAGAGGAGAACATCTTGACTATGACTGGGATGATTTTCTGCTGGTACTCCTCAGCTGACAAATACTTCCCTACCTACCACAAACAAAATATCAGAAGTGTATTAAAGAAACTTGAACCTTTTCGGTTAGATGCTCTGAAAATAACATACAACATGGGTAAGCATTGAAATTACTCACCCCAGTGTCATCCAAGATGTTCATGTCTTTCTTTCTTCTGTTTAAAAGAAATTAAGGTTTTTGAGAAAAACAATCCAGGATTTTTCTCCATATTGTGGACTTCAATGGTGGCCAACAGATTAAAGGTCCAAACTGCTTTTTTTAAAGGGCTGAACTTGAACTTGAACTATGAGGAAGTACCGACCCAGTCTTTACAAAGCAAACGTGCAAAGTTGGAGACAATTTTTAAGTTGGAGAAGAAAATTAGAAAACTGTTATATTTTATTTTTTGAAAAATTACCGATCATGTCGCTAGATAAGACCCTTTTTTCTTGACTGGGATCATGTAGAGCTCTTTGAATCTGCATTGAAACTGCAATTTGGATCTTTAAGTCCACTATATGGAGAAAAATCTGGGAATAATTTGTTTAATTCGTTTTTTGACTAAAGAGTGGAAGACATGAACATCTTGGATGACATGGGGGTGAGTAAATTATCAGGATTTTTTTATTCTGGAAGTGAACTAATCCTTTAATTCAATACAAAAATGTCTATCACCTTAAATAGTGGTGTGAGGACGACAGCGCCAGCATTGCCGAACTCAAAGGCTGTAAGGAGCTGAGGCAGCACTTTATGTTTACAGAAATCTTCAGGAAAAGAGTCAAGATTCTCACTCAGGTCCTGGAAAAACTGCTGCTTCTCTGCAGGTTCTTTAATCTACATGAACAAACAAACAAACAAGCATTTAGGTGACTTAACCGATTCATTACAGTATTAATAAAAATACAAAAACAACACAAACACACAAAAATAACCTGATTCTACATATAGTTTTCAAAAAAACATTTATTAGTGAATTATTTATTCATTTAAGTGTATTCATCAATATACATTACTGTTTGAATTATATGACCTCAGTACATTCTTTTTAAGAAATGAATAATCATATTCAGCAAGAAATTGATGCATTAAATATATAAAAGATGACAAAGACATTTATAACAAGATTTCTATTTAACAAATAGAAATTGCTAATAAATGTCTCGAGCCCCAAATTAGCATATTAGAAATGATTTTTTTTTTTTTAAAAACATACCAACCCCAAACTTTTGAATGATAGTGTAATGCAACACAACACAGGCTCACAAAGATAGATAAACACAAAACTGTTTAAATACCTGTATCTCTTCAAGAAACAGACAGCTCTCCACAAAGCTGTTGTTCATAAAGCCTCCAGGAGATCTGCAGTTCACTAAGAAGCGAGCTGGGTTGGGACGAATCTTTGGGTTTGCTCCCACTAACTCACAGTAATGCGGCACTAACTGCTTTGGAATCTGTGAGAAGTAAAAAAAAAAAAAGGCGTTTGGAAGACTCTGAGGATAAATAGCTTTTATTCTGTATGTAATATTCAAAACTACCGAAGAAAGAAAAAAAAAAGAAAACTCGGTCATTAATTACTCACCCTCATGTCGTTCCAAACCTGTAAGACTTTTGTTCATCTTCAGAGCACAAATTATGATATTTTTGATGAAATCTGAGAGACAACAACACAACTGACATATTCAAGGCCCGGAGAGGTAGTAAAGACATCAATAAAATTGTCCATGTGACATCAGTGGTTTAACCGTAGTCTCCATAATGGCTCTAGGGTGACGTGGAGGAGAAGAATTGTTGAATAAAGTTATTTTTGTTTTCTTTGCACACAAAAAGTATTCTTGTAGCTTTGTAAAATTACAGTTGAACCACTGATGTAGAGACCTGCGCGGGACGGATTTTTCAGTCCCGCTCCCGCCCGCTCCCGCAAGATTCTGTCCCGCTCCCGCCCGCTCCCGCAGAAATATATGTAATCTGGTCCCGCTCCCGCCCGCGACATTTATGTTTTGTCCCGCTCCCGCCCGCAAAAACCCGCAATAAATGCGTCTGTTATAATAATTGACTAACGTACACCTGCTTGAATAGTATACATACCACCTTTTAATCAGAGCAAAAGCGTGCATGTCATTATAAGCAGAACATATAAAGATATGAGCAGCATATGAGCAAGTCAGCCACACCGCACATCTGAAAGACGAAACACAACATCATCTTGTCGCAAAGCACCAGCAAAAGTAATTACAATGAATGTGTCGGGGGAAATAGTAAAGAGATATTTGAATGATTCATTAATAAACTAGTGTATTCTGAGATAGTGTCGAAAAGACCCTGAGTCGTAATCTCCTTTTTGGACGCACCAGAGAGAAATGTATCTTTACGAATTACATAGGCCTAATGAAAGATTTTTTTTCTCGATTTTTTTTATTTCGTTAAGTTATAAGTTAAATCTTTCTGTTTACATGATTATCATATTTGTGAGGCATATGCGCTGAGTTTTTGTTTCATTTTTGTAAATCGCTGCTATTTAAGTAACGACAGAAAGCGCATCTTGTTTTCTTTATTTTATAAAATTACAGTTCATAGCGTTTTGTTGATATTATGAGTGCACACAAATAAAAGTAGACCCTTTACTTTTACGAATGATGTATTACTCTTACCTTTGTGAGCAAAAATGACGGATAATTTTAAATTGTTTCTGATGAAAAAAATGCGAATGTTTGCGCTGGTGCCTCCAAAGCTCCTGCAAAGTGCTTCAGCTTCCACTCTCCGCAAAAAAGATTGAATAGGTATGCCACTAATAGCACACATCTGTTTAACGTTTAAACTAATATTGTTTTATAGCTACTTTTTTTTGTATTTTTTTGTAAAATCGATAGATTTTATTTTAGACAAGTTGTGTGATGATTTGAGAAGGTAAACTGATCAAACAGGCTTCGTCTTCGTTTCTTTAAAAAACAAAACATATATTTAACGAATAAAATAAATGCTCCAAACATTTTTCTAAATTAACTTATTAAAATAACAAAACGAAATATAATCATTTTGGCACTGCATACAAAATGTAACTATTTTAATAGATGTAACAGTAACTTAATCAAAACTGCCTATTCTTGCGCTTGCTAATCATTTTTACGTTATATTAGTTGTTCTTGCTGCTTTTGTGCAATAGATGAATAAAAAATGTATTTGTTTTTAGATATTTAATGTTTAGATATTTCTATTTTGCGGGAGTCCTGTGAATTATTTTATTTTCCCGCATCCCGCACACACGAGTCTCTACCCGCCCGCACCCGCACCCGTCCATCAAGTTTTGTCCCGCGCCGCACTCTGTAGTGTCGGGTCCCGCGAGTCCCGCGGTACTCCCGCGGTACTGCGGGTCTCTACACTGATGTCACAATTTTAACAATGTCTTTACTATGTTTCTGTGCCTTGACCACGGTAGAAACCTTAGTGTCTATGGAGGGTCAGAAAACTTTTGGATTTCCTCTAAAATATCTTATTTCGTGTTCTGAAGATAAACAAAAGTCTTATGGGTTTGGAACAACATAAGGGTGGGTAATTAATGACAGAACTTTCATTTTTGGTTAACTATTCCTTTAACACCAAGCAAAAATGATCTGGTACCTTGCCGAGAGATCGTAATGAGGAGGCACGTGGTAAAGTTCCATTAAATACTTCCCAAATAAGACAACCGAGACGCCACACATCCCCCGTCCTGAGATCATACATATGCAAAAGTAAGCTACAGCTGACTAAATATGAAATTTACTAAACATTTTAGATCTTGATTGAAAGTCAAGTAAGAAATTTCAGGAAAATGTATAACCTATTGTAAATATTTGGGCTGAAAATGAATAAGACAACTAGAAAACAAGCTTTCTTCCTGTACCATTTTTCTCCACCACTGCCAGGGCTCTCTGGAGGGTCATATCTCTCCAAGTCGGGATTTATTACTTTAGGTGGTGGTAATGAGGTGGAGTCTCCCTGGTCTGAGGTCACGTGATCCAACCCTCCAAGTTTCCATTCACCAGCACGATCCACAAAGATGGCCCACATGCCCAGGTTATTATGGTTGAGATGGCAATCATTCACCAAGAAGCTCAGCGCTTTCTGATGGTTAAAGTGTGACAGCAAACAGAGTAATTCAACTAATGACTGAACAATAATTTCATTTTAGTCCATGTCTTTACTTGACAACTTACCACAATTTGATGAAGGCCCCATGACACCTCTAAATCACTCGCACCACCCTTCTCCGCCTGTAGCTTTAGGTGAGCAGCCAGAGGGGTCACTGGCTCTGTGACGATGTACAAGCCTTTCTCTGTCTGATGTCAAACAAGAAAAATTACTTTTTAATAACTCATAGATCGACTACAAAACTATACAGGTATTGAAGAGCAGGCTTTAAGATGATTTAGATACTACCTGTCCGATCGCTACCACTTTGTTAATTTAAACAGGGAGTCATCTCAATTATCACCATTAAAGTATGGAGTGCCACAAGGATCTGTCCTAGGTCCTCTACTATTTTCAATATACATGTTGCCCCTTGGTAATATTATTAGAAAATACAGGACTAGTTTGCATTGTTATGCTGACGATACTCAACTATATATCTCAACAAGACCAGATGAAACTTATAAATTATCTAAGCTAACAGAGTGTGTTAAAAATGTAAAAGATTGGATGACCAATAATTTACTCCTATTAAATTCAGGAGATGTTACTTATCGGACCAAAAAAAAAAAAAAAAAAAAACAGTACACAGGATTACAATTTGCAACTAGAAGGAAGTACTGTTACTTCCTCTACACTCTACAAAATCTGGGTGTTATATTAGACAGCAACTTGTCTTTTAAAAAACATATTTCCCATGTTACAAAAACAGCATTCTTCCATCTTAGAAACACTGCCAAGCTACAGAACATGTTAGCTGTTTCTGATGAAAAAAAGAAAAGTTCATGCATTTATGACCTCTAGACTGGACTACTGTAATGCACTGGTGGTTGTCCTGCATCTTCAATAAACAAGGTACAGGTAGTACAAAATACAGCTGCTAGAGTCCTTACCAGGTGAAGAAAATATGATCATATTATCCCAATTTTACACTGGCTACCTATTAGGTTCCGTATCAGTTACAAAATATTGCTATTTACCTATAAGGCCCTTAATGGTTTAGCTCCCGTGTACCTAACTAGTCTTCTACCATGCCCCCTAAAGTCACAAAACTGGACTTTTGGTTGTACCTAGGATAGCAATTTCTACTAAAGGAGGTAGAGCTTTTTTGCATTTGGCTCCCAAACTCTGGAATAGCCTTCCTGATAACGTTCAGGGTTTAGACACACTCTCTCTGTTTAAATCTAGATTAAAGACATCTCTTTAGGCAAATATTCAAATAATGTATCTTATAACCTTCAGTTACATTTGATCAAATGCACATTAACATTCTTTAGCTTGGGTTGAACATCATTTTTGCTTGGTTGGAACAGCAGCTATGCTAATTATTTCTCTATTTGTTTCTCTGTTTCTGCCACGGGATTGACAGCCTGTGGTAACTAGGAATTACACAAGCTTCAGTCTGAATCCAGAACACCTGAGAAGAGATGATGCCAACCCCTCAGAGGACCTCAGATGATGCCAACCCAGAAACAACATATAGCACTACCAAATTTTGCTATAAGTTTGATTGCAACATATAATTTTTTTTTTTACATAGCACCACTATCAAGCTACTACTAAATATACTGTAGAGCTGCTTTGCAACAATTTGTATTGTGAAAAGCGCTATACAAATAAAAATAAAAAATAAAAAATAACAGCTACATTTATAAAAATGATTCCATTCAAAATTTACATACGCTTGATTTAATACTGTTGTTACCTGAATGATCCACAGCTGTATTGATTTTTGTTTAAGTATACTTGTTCATGGGTCCCTTGTTTGTCCTGAACAGTCCCCGTCTGCCCTCTGTTCTTCAGAAAAATCCTTCAGGTCCCACAAACTCTTTTTGTGTTTTTTTAACCATTTCCAACAATGACTGTATGATTTTGAGATCCATCTTTTCACACTGAGGTCAACTGAGGAACTCATATGCAACTACTAGGGCCCGTTTACACCAAGAACGATAACGACAACTATAACTACAACAATAACTATATTTGCGTCCACATCAGCGAATGATAACTGTCTGTTTTTGTTGCAATTACCCGATTTTAACCAGTAGATGTCCTCAGCACGCCTGTTTCAAGTGCATCTAAACAGTGAATCTAACGTAAACTATCTGATCTCTAAGGTAGTCAATGTAGTGGAATAAAAACAATACATACTCTTTTCTACTGCAACTTCAGAGGCAAGGGAATGTTGTCCAAACTAGCGCTGCATTCCTGAGTTAACGTTAATTTTATGTTTTATGTTAATCTCTTTGCTGTGCAATGTCTGTTTGCTTTTCTACAATGTTGTCTGCTATTTCAAATGCGCAAGCCCTTTAAATCTGAATGAAGTCTGATTAGCTGTCAGTGTTGTATAGTTCATCAGCTGTAAAAAAAAAAAAAAAAAAAAAAAAATATTCTGAAAGTCATCCCAACAATATTGTGACCCCTGTATCGTTATCGTTACAGTCATGATGTGAACACTATTCTCTCAAATTTGAAACAATTTTTAGAATGTTATCTTAATAGTTATTGTTATTTTTCTTGGTGTAAACAGGCCTTTACATAATGTTCAAACGCTCACTGATACTTCAGAAGGAAACGCAATGCATTAGGAGCCAGGGGTGTAAACTTTTGAACAGAATGTATACATTTGTCTTACTTTGCCTAAATATCTTTTTTTTCATTTAGTACTGCTACAGAATCCTTGAGCATTTGAACATTCTGTAATAGTTGCATATAAGTCTTTTAGTTGTCCCCAATGTGAAAAGATGGATCTCAAAATCACAGTCATTGCTGGGAAAGGGTTCAAATACACAAAAATGCTGAAAAACCAAAGAATTTGCAGGACCTGAAAGATTTTTCTGAAGAACAGCGGGAAGTATAACTGTTCAGGACAAACAAAAGACTCATGAACAACTATCACTAAACAACAACAACAACAGAAAATAACAACATTTTGCAAATTCTGCAAGGTGTATGTAAACTTTTGACTTCAAATGTATTTCTTAAAATGAAGGTTTGTAATTGACAAGTGGTTACAGTGAACCTGAATAATCAAGATGAAGAAAAGATGAGGCACTGTTTCAAGAAAACAACTTCCTTATGATTAATCAACACACTGATAACATCATTTCATGAAATCCTTACCTCCAACCCATCTACGTAAGACAAAATGTTGGGATGTCTGAGAGTTTTTGTGCGTTTGAAAGCTGCTTTAGCCAGCTGCGTCTGCTCATCTGTTCCTTGGGTAACCTCATACACGAAGACTGACACTGGTTCACCAGTCGTCTGGAATAAAGAGGCGGTACTAGTTGAGTTAAGTTGCAGTTCATCTATATTTGGCAAAGAAGAATAGATTTGGACAACTAGAGCAGTGGTTCTCAAACTGGGGTGCACGTAACCCTGGGGGTACGTGAGGTGACGGAAAGGGGTTACGCAAACAAAATGCTGAGCTTTGCCATTCATTTAGTTGTACCCCAATTCAAAGTAACATTAAAATCGAGTATGTATTTCATTATAAACAGGAAAATGAGAGAATGGGAAATTTTATTCCTTAAATATTGTGGGGGGTTAAATGCCTCAGAGGGGACGCCACTTTTAAACATTTGAGAACCACTGAACTAGAGTGTCCTGATTATACTGACTAGTCTTCAAATTAACAAATCCACTGATATATAGGCTTTAGTCAGTAACATTACAATAAGAAGCCTCCCTGATGACTGAGCTGCCATTATAATGCTGATCAGAGAGTTACCGATGTATGCCAGTAAATGACGATCAGATGCAATTATTGATATGACATAAGTTATTCTGGTAAATGACGATAATTTGATACAGTTACTAATATGGCCTGTCAGGACACGTGTACAGTACATACAAACACTGCAGGTTTCTTCAGCAATTTATATAATTACACATAATACTTTGAGTGATGACAGCGTAACACTACACAAAATAAAAGGAAATACATAAACAAAAAATACAAACGACTGTACTTAGTCATAAAACCATAGTTTGGCCATTTAATGTGTCTGCATTTTTCTGTTGACGTGGCCACAGCAACGATACATAGGTAAAATGATGACAAAAGAAACCCAGGTTCTGTTACAAATGATCCTTATATTAAAACAAATGCGCCTAAAAAGATCTTGACTCCTGCTTATTAAAACATATAACCCTTATAAGAATCTCAGGGTGTTTTGAGCTCTCTTTATCTTTCCTGTAACGTTACTGCACGTCAACGCGCTATGCTAAGCAGGATGTAGCTAAACTTTAGACCGAGGCTTCATCGGCCTGCTGCGACACTACATGCTTTATATTCTTATGTCAAGTGATTTTACCTTCCGCTTGCCCCGACTAAGCGTCCATATGCCTGACTTTTCTTGGTTTTCGGGTAAAATTTCATAGTTGAAGTCTTTGATAGGATCCCGTGCGAAAAAGGACCACATCCTTCCCCGTCAATCCAGCCTACGATGTTGCTGTAGGACAGACAGCGAACCAACAGAGGGCGTAACTGCTCCGCGACCAACAAGCCACCATCAAGCAAGGGGATGGCAGGCCACGTGACCCTGAATCCTCTTTCAATCCTGTTTGTATATGTTGCTTTATTCATTAATTTATGGGTCATTCTACAGAACTGGTGCAAACTGCTGTCCCACAACCAAAAAACACATTTACAAAAGCAGTTAAGAATTCAAATCTTAGATGTTAACTCAGATCATTTTATTATCTATTGAAACACACAATACTATTTAAAATATCAGTAAGCTTAGTATATATTTGGGAGGTGGCTGTCCCAAATCCTAACCTCTAAATTTCAACATATAAAAATTATATTTAATTTATTTTTATTTATTTTTTTGCATTTTATTCCATTGTTGTTTTTATATAACATATGGGTCAATGACGTGATGTAAGCTATTTCGCGTCACTGAATTAACACACGAAGCAAGTCACCATCAACTAGTTTTTATTAAAAGGAAAATCAACAGAACGATCTTGAAACGCAGACACCCAGACCATTACAGTGACGCCTACATTTTCTGTTTTTTTTTCAGTTAAAAATTGGTTTAAATGTGTAAAAAAATGATGCCATATATATGAAGTACCTCTCCCATGTATGTACTCACTTTGACTTTTCAAAAAACATTAGTTATTTGTAATTTTTCTGTTATTCAAAGTGTCAAAATATCATGTGGTGCGACCGTCCGTCCAAAACACTTATTTAACACATATTTTAAATTACCCTAAATGTATTCAGATTAATTTTCTGCACTGTTTGGCATGATTTTCAAAATGTTTTGTATTAAATTGCAAAGCATTTGTATGTATATTTCTGTCATAATGTACAAACAAACTTTGTCCATTGACTTCAATTTTATGAAATATCATGTGGTGCAACCATCAAGAAACTACCATTTTGAGACTTTTATGTTGATATCCATTCAAAGATAGGACATTGCATCATATACCAATTTGCCAAGGACCCATGGAAGCAACAAGCAGATTTGTTACTCTCTTTAAATTTTTCAAAAATATAACCTTTTTAATGGCTGGTATGTAGTTACCAAATTTGGATATCATGTGGTATGACCTCAAAAAAAAAAACAAAAAAAAAAAAACAATGAATACTAAGTTATTTCTACAAGTATTTATTTTTGTTATACATTTCATAGTGACCTTTTGTGGAAAGCTAGCTTGTTTTGTTTAGGTGGCCAATTCTGTGCTTGTAAATTTTGACTGAATTTGAAACATCATGAGGTGTGTGAGTGTTTTCCATTATAGATGTATGTCCCATTTTGTGCAGTTTTTGTAAATACCTTATTTCAGTATCATTTTAAATAAGATTTTTATGCAAGTTGGGTCATTTCAGATGGTTTGTGTTTAATCTTTGTGCAGTAAAAGAAAAAAATGCAAATAAATAAATAAATAAATAGTTTGGTAATTATGCATTTATTATTAATTTATTATGTATTAATAACTATTTTAATCTATTTTATCATATTCCACTGCCAAGCAAAGTAAAATAAATGCTTGCCATAGGCAGCATGTTAATTCTGACCCTGCAGTCAGGCACAAACTCTAGATGTAATTTTCTACTGTAAGAAAGATGCTCATGCTGTCATCTCAGAACCTGAGCCAGCAACCTCCCGCTACTCTTTATTGACCCTTCGCAAAGACCCGCCCACCTTAGTTACTGTTGCTACGTCCGACAAACCATGGCACTTCTATGCCACACATTTTTGTGTGCTGAAAAATACATCACGGAGCAAGAGGACACAGACAGTGCACTGACATACAAGACAGAGCAGGTTACTTTTGGAATAAAAAAGTCTCAAATTTGAAGTCTCAAAGAGTTAAAATTTTGTCTTTTTTTACAAAAATTCAAAGAACAGATCGCTGTAGCGCCTCAGTTCAAGCGGCACATGGACCAATCTCTACTAGTTATAGCACAAAATAAACATGAATGAAAATAAAAACGTATCTTGTTTCAATCATTAAAAAGACGTCAATACGCACCATTTTTCAAGTTTATGTCCACTGACGTTAATCTACTCTCCTGTCTGGTTTGTCAGACAAAAATTATGGATTTGGCATTATGATTGGTCTGAATGGCTGTTAATCAAACTCCCAGCGAAGGGTCAATTGAGGAGCCAAGACTGGGCAAAGTTAATTAAGAAATAAATGGGGCTAAAGAAATGCCTGCAGTTAATGCCATGTGCTGCACTTTTCACACATCTCTTTAAATAGATTTTGAATGATATAAGGTCTTTGTGTCATTTGGAGCGACCACACATTATGTGGTGTGACCAATTATAGCAATAACTATATTAAACTAAAAATAAAATATCCCAGTTCTGTGGTTGAAATATAGATGGAATGGTATTAAAACATTTTTTATCAGTTTTATACAATTTACAGGAAAAATAAGTATGCTAACTACATTTAAGAAGGCAACTATGAAATTGTAGAACAAAAATATAAGATCATTATTTACAAAAACTCAAAAGAAAAAAATAATCTGAGAACATCTGAAAAAAAAGCATGTTAAGGAAATTAATTAATTTTCATATAAAGCATGATCACACCACATGACATTCTTTAAGGCTAGGCCAATTCATCGATGAAAAAACACTAAAATCACTTTTTTTTATTATGAATTTACACAACATTTTTAATGTTTGAACAGTTACAATAGACAATTATTTTTTGTATTTTAAAATTGGCCTGTTGAAAATCCTTATACACCAATGACCCATATAAACAGTTTTATATATTTTTTGTAAATTATGTAACTATGTAAAAAAAATAAATTAAATAAATAAAAAAAGTGTCCCGCTACAAACAGTAAAAACAGTGTATGTTTTAATCTATTGACTGAGACTGATTTTAACTACATCCCTCCATGTGTGTTAAACTTCCCATAGCTGTGAGTAGATAGGCCCCATCATTTTGAGGTAAATGTGTTCAAAAGTATGATAATCTGCATGCGTCTTTAAGGACTGTCACTACTGAACACCATTATTCTACAATTAAACACTATTTTGGGAGTTATTTCATAACATTTATTTTTTATGTGTTCCACGGTTCAGAACTGTGTTGGCTACCATCTTTGAGCTAGATTCAAAAGTATCTAAAAATGTCTAAAATGTCAGTTTCGGTAGTGAAAAAAGGGAACACATAATCCTTTATTTGTGGAAAATAAACAAATTGATGTTTTAGTATGTGGGTTAAAATTCTCTAATGTGATGTGGTTGCTACCGAAACATTACGGTCACTACCGAAAATGTGCCGTCATTACTGAAACATTAGATGTTTTGGCAAAAATAAAGTACACTGAATGATCTACTAAGATCCTATAATGTTTAGTTCAATGTATATTCAAACTAATGCATCCTTAACTTTGAAATCAATGTTCAACCTTTTGTACAAAGGAAAATTGGATTCAAAATACAGCAAATCTCATCATTCACAATTGAAATAGTTAAAATTGTAATTGATTTACCTCTGGAAACCTTTAATAAAATAGAAAAAATATATATTTACAAGGAAGATGTAAGCAAAATCTTAATAGGTCAATACAACCCTTTTTATTAAAATATAAATTTGTGTTTCAGTAGTGACAAAGTTGGGGAGAGGACAAATATTCCAAAACTTTCTGAAAATACAATATGAGAATTAACTGCACAATTACTAGAAATGTGTCCCTTGGAAATTATTCAATTTGTATACATACAAAATTTTTGGAAAAATACACAATTAAACAGATAATAATAATAATAAAAAAAAAGCTTTTCAAACTAAAATGGCTCAAAGTCAAATATGAACCAATTCCTTAGTAATTAAAATGAGTACTAACATTGTATTCAGTTATGTGTAACCTATGCATCTGCTAACATAAAATGTAGTCTGTTGTTTCATGACCCTTTAATGTTGGCGTAAGCCATCATGTCTCAAATGTACATTCTGTACAAAGATTGTTCGATACTGTTATAAGTTACCTTTTAATTTAAAAACAGAATCAAGTTGTTTAACTTGAGCTAAAAAGAAAGTTACAGGCTGTTAAATAAGAGGACCAATGACATGACCTCTGTTGATTATGTAACATCAGCATATTCTGTGAACCGTTTTTCATTAACAGTAAGAACTGTTTGAATTATATATATACATACATACACACACACACACACACACATATATACATATATATATATATATATATATATATATATATATATATATACATATATACATATATATATGTATATATATATAAAAAATACACACACACATATATATACACATTATATATATATATATATATATATATATTTTTGATCCATAATACAGAAAAAAATAGTAACATTTTGATTTTTACTGCTTAAAATACGTTTACCATTTGAATATATTTGAAAAAATACATTTATTCCTGTGATTTAAAAGCAGGGTTTTTTTGCTCCAGCCACATGATCCTTCAGAAATCATTGATGTTCTGCTCAAAAAACATGTTGAAAACAGCCGAGTGGTAATCATTTAGGTTTAGAAAGTTTAGAAGAACAGCATTTATCCGAAATGGAAATCTTTTGTAACTTTATAAATGTTTGTCATGAGTTTTGATCAATTTAAAGCATCCTTGCTAAATAAAAGGTATTAATTTTTATACGTCTTCCCATTTAAGTCTATAATGTTACAAAAGCTTTGATCACAGGAATAAAATTACATTTTAAAATGCATTCAAATAGAAAGCAGTTATATTAAATAGTAAAAATCTCACAATATTACTGTATGCTTAGAGAGGGGAGTTCATATATTAGATATAATATAAAAGGACTTTGCAAATGTTTTACAATGAACATTTAGCTTTCTAAAAACCAACTCATTCTATGCATTTATTCATCTTTAATGAAACCAGACAGAGTAAATGGACAGAACAGTTTTGAGACTTTAAATGTGATGCCAGTGCGGTGGACCATTTGAAACAATTCATCAGGTAATAAAATTGTGCAAATACAGAGTAATCCAGCAATACACAGACCCTGGAAGACTACCGGCAGAAAAAAATAAATAAATAAATAAATAAATAAATAAATAAATGCCTTTCCAGTTGAGAGACTGAGGTACATATACAGAATTTTAGTAGCTGAAAACTGACAATTGAATTAATGCAGGATTTACCATACATTTAAACTGCATTTAATAACTTCTTTTCAATATAAATTAGGATACAAGTAGTGATATGAACTTGTACAAGCAAAAGTTAAAGGTCACGCAACATTAGGCCTTTAGCAAAACTTTATTTCACAAGTATACACATTATACCAATTTTAGACTCATGTTAAAAATACATATACATTATTATTATAATAATAATAATAATAATAATAATAATAATAATAATAATAACTTAAGATTAGAAACCAACTAAGCTGATGGTACACTAAAAAGTATAGTTTGAGCAGAGGTTAGAAAGCAAAGACGCCGCAGGGAATTGAACCCCGTCCTGAGAAATCAGGAGTGCCTCCACCGGAGTCTTTTGCTTTTTTTCTTATGAGGTTAAAAAAGCAAAACCTGAAGGAACAACCCTGAGATTGTTCCCTCAGGAAAAGAAAAACCTCAAACCTGCTGCTCTACAATACTCTGGTCTTCTACAGCTCTTCTTCTTTAGCCTGAAACTATACAAAGACTGCAGGTTTCCCCCCAAAAATCCCTGGATAAATTCTTCATAACATTCAAAATGCCATTACTACTACTGAAGTAATTGTAATTTTTCCAAATGCTTCTACTTGGAAGATCAAGTCTGACCAGTGAGGTCTTGAACAAGGCTGCGCTTGCATTCGGGTGTGACTTGTTCCTATTTAAAAGCTGAAACACAAAGAGAAGAGTTTAGAGCCCCCCCACCCCGCCCAACCCAAAAGGTGTCATAACCAATATAATACGAATGTCATTTACCACCAAACAATGTTCCAGGTCTCGAAATCCCACCAACGTGGCCAGAACACAATCCTGCTTTTGTAAATCACCATTCCTGTAACTAGACAGATGCTCGCAGGGTTTTCTCATCCCCCCCAGACTCCCCGAACTATTTTAATTTCTCATTATCTTTAAAATCTTTGAAACTTATCTCCAGCCAGCGACGCTTTACACCAAATTCTTCAGAGTAAAGTTTTAGCAAGTCTACAGCTGCAATGGAAAAGAGAGCAAAAAGGTTTACAAGCCCACAACCCCCCTCCCTTCCCAGCCCAATGCAATTGAAAAGTCAATTGACAAACCATTGCAAATACTAGTTACGCAACTGCTTCGACGCAAGCACATCCATCCACTCCCACGTTACGGCCCAGTCTCAATTTTAGAAGAATCACAACAGCATACCTGAAAAGAGAGAAAGTGTTGCCCCATCCCTCCCCAAAGCTACCAAACTCCAAACACTGACATTGGATTTGATTGCAATTTTAGTGCAAGTGTTATGTGCATGCATATTTATGAAAAGGTGAATGCTTGTTCTACCCATACACAAGATTAAAAATCAACTACATGTACTTAACTCAGCAGATAGCAGCAGAGCGATGCTCAATTAGCAGCAAAATATGACGAACATGAGGTTGATCAGAGCGACTGGATGTTTCATCAGGCAGTTAGGGCTCTCCCAGACGACACAAGACAATTGCTCCCTAAGTGAAACTGACCTAAGAAAATGAAGAATTGGAAAGGGGGAAGAAAAAAAAAAAAAAAAAAAAGGGGGAAAGACGCGCAGACACAAAGGACGACTTCGGCGAAGGGCTTCCGAGGTCTGGACAAAGCTCTCAAGCGCACAGTAGGGGGATTCGATCGCCATTCACTCAAGTGAAGACATTCACCAGGGCAACTGCTCTCACAGACAGCCTCGCATTCAGATGCAGTCGAGAAGGCAGGGGGACAGACGGGTTATCTGAAACAAAGAGCTTCTACACACAGACACTTCCACCACACCGAATGCAATACTAACTGTATGACTCAACTAAGGAGTTAAGAGATGTAAAAGAAACTTAAAGTGCATGAAGCATAACGCAAGTAGTGTAGCTTCTGAAGCATTGGTGATTGAGGTTACTGAAGTTCACAAAATGTTGCATGATTCTACAATCAAGTTCAAAGATTCAGACACCTGGTAACTACAGACTCCACAGGACGACATCATGTAACTTTCACCACACAGCTGGATGAGATTTCTGCAGAAGAGAGAGAAAAGTGCAAAGCCCTTCCCACCCCACACACAAACGTTTTGGGCTGTACAGCCAAGGCCAAATAAAGCCACACAGTTGCGTAGCTTTTCCCAGCCACTCCAAATTTGGAGTCTGGAGCACATTTGTGCAACAGCCGACTATTGCTATACATTTGCAGAGCAACTTTTGCACCCTGCGCAGTTGCGCAGGGCAGTGGCTGGGTAATGAAATATTTTAAGAGTATAGTACAGTTTAAAAAAAAACTACTGAATTGTCCTGCCTGCCGAGGCATTCGGTGGAACCGGGAGATTTCGGGTCATAACTTCTGAGCGGTGGCATTCTTCACAAGGCTTTGTTAAAGTCTGCAAGACCAAAAGTGGCAAAAACAAAGACCACCCCCCCCCCCATGGCCCCCCTTACAATATCCAAAACAAAAACTACAAGAATCTGATATTCAAAGTGTAGGCTTATAGCCAAGAGACTACAATTGGTTAAATTGTTATGTTTTGCCTTTCTTCCTTCGACCTGAGCACAGTTGTAGGACTGGACTGATCTGCCTCTCCACCTTGAACATCCCTGGCATCCAAGCTCTACAAAAAGCGCCAAGCTTTACACTCACACCTGAAAAAGCATAAAGAAATACCCAAGAAAGCCCCACCCCAAGAAACAAAATGCATACCAAAAATATTTCAATCACAACAAGCTATGCATTTATTAACTGAAAATGGGAACAGTTACAGAATGTACACTTACATACAAATTACAAAAGCTAATTTGTAATAAGTGCTCGACCACACATCTTACAATTGTAACAGACTATTAAATGGAAAAAGGTTAGGAACAAATGGGCTTGCTTAGTGACCTTACGTGACCAAAAGAGGCTGAAGTTGATTGATGCGAAAGCAAATCTTTACATACAATGTTAGGATGACTTCTTCAGTTGAAAGCATTCAGGGACACTGCACACTGAAAAATGCAAAAAGGGGGAGGAAAAGAAAGCCTACACACATCCCCGCTCTTCAAAGTACAAAAATGTAACCATACAGTAAGCAACTGATACAAATACTGCTTAAGAAACTTAGCCATCAAATTGTATTCAAGTACAATACAATGACAGACGAAAGCAATGAATGCCATTTACATGAATACCCAATTACTTGCCATTAGAAAATGTTAAATGCATCTTGGCCTCTATTGAAGTAGCTTTGCTCCTTAAGTAGGGGGAGGGGAGCAGATATTGGTTGGACCACCAGCTCTTTGAGGGTTTGTTTCAATCTGTAAGAGTCAAAATTAAGCATCCCCCCAGATCCACAAACCCCATGAACAATATCAATACATACAACCAATATCAATATACCATTCAATAATGAGACAGAAGATTGCCATTATGATGCGTTAAGGAAATAAATAGAAGCGCTTGATCCCATGCCGCGTTACCAAAGATGTAAACGCTGGTCTAGCTGCCATGGAAGGCTTGTAAGAGGGCCTCTCATCCACTGGCAGACACACTGGTGGTTCCATCCCCCATACAGCGCTATTCAAGCCACTGCCACCCTTAAATAAAGCCGCTTTCACAAGCTGCAAAGTCTAGGAAAAGATTTGGGTTAACGGCCCACACCCCTCCCTCCCCGTTGCCCATCACAATCCCCGACATTCAAAACTGGAAAATATTTATGCAAGTATATGTATGGTTCACAATACCAAACACGACTTAACACAAATTCAATGGGGTACCTTCCTAAATCCCATCAAAGTAGAGGCTTTCCTTGTAGCTTTGCAAGAATCGTTACAGAGCAGTCAACAATTTGACTCTAAAAGGGTCCACACAACATCCTGGAATCCCTTTTGGTTTTATCGCCTCTAATGTGAACAGGGCCTGTGGGAAAGAGAACTCGAGAAACGCATTTGCCCCTCCCAAATCCCCAAAACACTGTGCAATGACATTACACCACTATTCAGAAACTGCATTTGCAAAATCTGTATGTTTTTTTTTTTTTTTTTTTTTTTTTTTTTTATCAGTAGCGCAACTACTTTTACAAAACGCATTGCGTTTATTTTTTTATTATTATGTTTTTTTTTTAATATAAAAGGAGCTGTTGCTCCAACTTATTAAAATTCATGCATGAACTCGTCAAAATTTTTACCAGCAGGCAATACGCAGCTGCCCTGGCATCGCATGTCGGACTGACGCAGCGGGATGGTAGCAGTAGAGGTAGTTGTGTCGTGTAGGGACGCAGGGAACTTCAACTCCGAAAAACCCTTCGCTTGTGGATTGCTTCTCAGGACAGACCTAATGGATTTAAGCGGATATGGGGACGACTTTTCCACCGGGGCCTATAGCCAAAACGTAGCGGAGGCGTGGTCGATTAAGGACGGTCATCTCCACAGCACACTAACGCCATTCATCAGACTTGGCCAACAAGAGGACAGACGACACATCGGAATTTCAAACATTGTCACTCACCACGCCTGAAAAGGAAAGAACAGAACTTCGCGAGCAAAAGTGTTCTGAAATTCAAACTACTGAAATGACTGTAAAATTTACACAGGATACCTCTACCCATACAAACCAAATGCCCTCTTCATGACTTTGCTATGGCGAAGACCCCCTGATACCCTCTGCTTGTGAGCCCTCTTTCTTTCTCTGCTGCTGGCTGTTGGGACATTCATCTTTGGCTTGCTCTGATCTAGACCAGCTGAGCTCCCTCTGGTGGCGAAAGTTGATCTGACGCTACTCTGCCTTGTGGATCTGGCTCCCCCATCTGGATACTGATGCTGCTGTTCTCCCTGCTCTCTGATCCTCCCCTGGTTCCCCTCTGGTCCTGCCTGGCACGCCATCTTGTCCTGATTCTCCCTGGTCCTGGCCTCTGCTGTCGATCTTTTCTTCAATCCGTTGTCATCTAAGCACTAGGTCGTTACTGGATAAAATAAACTCAGTCCATTTCTCCTTTCCAACATACGTCGGTCTTCTGCTGATATTTTTGGATCGTGAAAAACAAGCTAAGCTCCCACTTCACAGCTGTTACGCAACACGTGACTCAGTCCATTACAGCGATCACTAGGTGGGTTGTTCAAGCACTCAAAGTGCGTCATCGTAGCCGATTAAAATGCTTCTAGGCTTAAGCATTGATGGGTTTTAGGTTTGACAAAAAAAATAAAAAATCTTGTAAAAACAGAGGCTGTGACTATAATCTTCGTTCATATCTTCCAAACTATGAACTCACTTGACGTTCAATCATTTCTTATTAATAAAGACGAGCTTCTCCATTTTTAAAGGCTTCAAAAATAAATAAGGACTAATCTTCTGTTTGTCTGGTGTTTATCTTTATGGTAAGGCTTCTCTGCTTATGAGCGGATTCTTAAAATATTGATTTTTTTTTTTTTGGTAAAAATAAATAAAAATCTTGAAAAAAAAAAATAAAATAGGCTGACTTATCTTCGTTCATATCTTCCCAACTATGAACTCACTTGACGTTCAATCATTTCTTTCTAATAAAAGGCAACAAGACGAGCTTCTCCATTTTTAAAGGCTTCAAAAAATAAGTAAGGACTAATCTTCTGTTTGTCTGGTGTTTATCTTTGCAGTAAGGCTTCTCTGCTTATGAGCCGATGCTTGAAATATTGATTTTTTTTTTTTTTTGTAAAAATCTTGAAAAACCAAATAGGCTGTGACTTTTATCTTCGTTCATATCTTCCCAACTATGAACTCACTTGACGTTCAATCATTTCTTTCTAATAAAAGGCAACAAGACGAGCTTCTCCATTTTTAAAGGCTTCAAAAAATAAGTAAGGACTAATCTTCTGTTTGTCTGGTGTTTATCTTTGCAGTAAGGCTTCTCTGCTTATGAGCCGATGCTTGAAATATTGAATTTTTTTTGTAAAAATAAAAATCTTGAAAAACCAAATAGGCTGCAACTTTTATCTTCGTTCATATCTTCTGAACTATGAACTCACTTGATGTTCAATCATCTCTTCCTAATAAAGGTAACAAGACGAGCTTTAAAAATAAAGGAATAATTTTCTGTTGTCTTGCGTTTATCTTTGCAGTAAGGCTTCTCTGCTTATGAGCTGATGGTCGAAATATTGATGAGTTTTTTTTTTTTTTTTGGTAAAAATAATCTTGAAAAACAAATAAGCTGCGACAATAATCTTCGTCCATATCTTCCCAACTATGAACTCACTTGATGTTCAATAATTGCTTCCTAATAAAGATAAAAGCAGCTTCTCCATTTTTAAAGGCTTCAAAAATCAAAGACTAGTTTTCGGTTTGTCTGGCATTTATCTTTGCGGTAAGGCTTCTCTGCTTAGAAGCTGACAGTCAATTTTTTTTTTTTTTTTTTTTTAAATTAACTACAATCTTCGTCCATATCTTCTAAACTATGAACTCACTTGATGTTCAATCATTTCTTCCAAATAAAGACGAGCTTCTCCATTTTTAAAGGCTTAAAAAAAAAAAAAAATCTGTTTGTCTGGTGGTTATCTTTGCTGTGAGGCTGCTTATTAGCTGATGGTTGATTTTTTTTTTTTTTTTGGTAAAAAAATAAATAAATAGAAACCATCAAAAACAAAAAAGGCTGCAGTAATATTAATCTTCATCCATATCTTCCAAACTATGAACACTTCACTTGACTTAATTTTTTTTAATAAAAAAAAAAAAAAAAAAAAAACCTTCAAAAATAATAAAAAAAAAAAAACTAATTTTCTGTTTGTCTGGCATTTTATCTTCGCAGCAAGTCTTATTGGCTTATAAATTCCTGGTCAAACTGGTTTAAATTTTTTATTTTTTTGAACAACAAAATGCTGCAACTATAATCATAGTCCATATCTTCTCAACTATAATCTCACTTGGATGTTCAATATTTTTTTTTTCTAATAAAAGGCAATGAGACAGGCTTCTCCATTATTAAAGGCTTCAAAAATAAACAAACAAAAAAAAACTGATTTTCTGTTTGTCTGGTGTTTACCTAGCAGTAACGTTAAGGCTTCTAGGCTTATAAACTGATCGACGAAAAACTGGTTTTATGTAACGTTAAAATCTTGAAAAACAAGTCATTTGCGACTATAATCATCGTCCGTATCTTTTTAACTATGAACTCACTTAATGTTCAGTAACGTTATTGTTTTTTTTTTTTTTTCTAATAAAGGCAACAAGACGGGCTTCTCCATTTTTAAAGGCTTCAAAAATAAACAACAAAAAAAGAGACCGATTATCTGTTTGTCTTGTATTTATCTAAGCAATAACTGATTGTTCTTTTATGGTTTCCAAATAAGTTTTTTGTTTTTTGGAAAAAAATAAAAATCTACTGTAATCTCGTTATAGATTTGTTTGTCCTCGCCATCTGCTTGGCGTCGCGACCGCCATTTTGTAAAGGCGTTACTAACATTGAGAATGAGAAAGCAAATATCGAAAAAAGACTTTTAAAAAGTCAAGTCACTTCATAAAAACCTTGTTGAAAGAATACTATTTTTAAAACGTTCTTAATAAAGAAAGAGAACATGTCCATAGCTAACGTTACAATTTGCTTTAACTTAGCAGTTAGTCAGCTAGTTAAACATTAGCCAGTAGTAAAATAAGCATTATATATTCTATTAGATAAAACTGCTTATTAAATAGTTTGTCTTTTTCTATTAAGAGCTTAAAGTAAATTTTCTCTCCAAAAAACAGCTTTTATATAAGCTAAAGTTTCATTAACTCTTCTCCAAGCTAAATTCAATCACGTTAAAAAGGCTTAATATAGTCAACTGTAGCAAAGTATAAGCTCAAAAACGAAAAAAAAAAGTTGACAAAAGAACAATGCCTCTAAATGATCGTCAAAAAGTAAAGTAGAAATAATACGAAGTAACATCACCAGATCAACGAAACCTCTCTGTCTTCCATCGCGCCTCGCCCCGTTGTGACGCGCTTTGTTGTTGCCACGGTTTTTATAGACCGGAGTGAGGCGGTCTGTTTCAGTTCCTTCCGCCGTGTGATGATGAAAATAGATCCTCTGAAAAGACTCTTGGTTGATGGTTTTACAGACGTTTCAGGGATATACAGACCTGCCAAATATATGTTGCTATGAACATTCATAAATACTCTTATATGTGAAAATGTGTATGTATTCAAAAACAAAAAAATCATTGTAGTTTTATGATACATCGTGTATTAAAGGTTGTGTAAACACCTCCTACAAGACAGAAACTCGAATTAGAAAGTAAACGTTCACCTAATTTAAAAGCAGATGACATGGGAAATTTTATAAAAGGAATTCCCCCAACATATACGCTTTCCATTACAAGATCAACAGTCACACCTGTCCAGAAACGCAGGGTGATTCATCAGAAATGCACTTTTCAAACAACAACAGTTACGTCAGAAGCGCAGTGCGGAGGAATACAACACGGAGAACACAAGCCTTCTCTTTCAATCCGGCTCAAACCGGTTTTAGGGCACGGATCTTCTTTTCCTTTTACTGCAGTGCCCCAGTGAGCATGCGTGTAACGTTTTTGGCTTAAAAAAGACGATGGATCAACTAAATGCCAGAATGTTCTAGTTTAATCCAGATAGAGAGCTAGGCGAAAGCAACCCAGCTTGTTTGAAGGTCAAGAAAATTAAATTTATAAGGTTAAATAATTGGCCCATTATGACAAATGAGACATTCTGCCCAATGTTTTTGTTTTGATATAGTGCTGTACTTCTACTCACTTGTAAACCGCTTCTGATAAAACTGAATAAAGGTAGCCTACATTTAAACTGAATTCGCTGTGAAGATACAGTGGGTACGAAATAGTGGGTGAGGGGCAAACGAGACCTCCAGCACGTCTCCTTTCTGGTATTTGTGCTGACGTTCACATCGGGACAAGATTGTGTGAGGAGAAGGGGGATGGGAAACACAAATACACTTAAAAACACGAAATACCAGTGGACTTGCCTGTTTATGACTAAACATTCCTCGTGTAATAGGCCTGTAGAAACCTGTTTAGTGACGAAGCTTTCAGTGCTGATTTAAAACTTCAGTTAATCTCAAACGGTTTTATATTACACTGCGTTACATAAACAATCATTTTGGGTTTACGTTTTAGGGATCATCAACGTTAAAAGACAGCATTTAAGTTCCAACATTAATGTAAATCATACAGCTTGTTTTTCTTTCCTATGCAATGATTTAGTACTCTTGGCAGCTGTTGTCATTTGTTAAAGAAAAACAAACGTCGTTTGAAATTATTTCGCAGATTCGTCATAACCATACAGTAACTTTCCGACCTACTTCTAATATAACATTGTCTTGTTTTATTGTACCTCACCGTGTCATTTTGCGTCACAACATGATGCGTAAAAATGTAATAAAATAAAATGTTATTTAAATAAAAGTTATTAATGTGACGAATGTGTAAACGTGTGGAAAGTACTGCATATGTTGGGCCTGGGTTTCATTCGAAAGTTAACCACTAGATGGCACCGATCTCACATTAATCACATAACATTCTTGAAGTCTGTTAGCACAAAAGTAAATACTCAGTCATTCGAATAGACCTGAATGAAAACCTTCAGTCAGTGAGTTTATCTATCAGATTCCATGTTTTGAACATGGAAAAGGAAGATGTTAGGTTAGCATCTGACTGTATACGTTTAATTTGTACAATTTTATCGCCTTCGACTTAGGTAATACGATGTGACATGAATGTCATATAACAACAACAATTTGTCCATGGCATTAAATACACTACCAGATGTTTCTGAACAGTAAGATTTTTAATCTTTTATAAAGAAGTGTCTTCTGCTCGCCATGCCTGCATTTGGTCCGAAGTACAGCAAAAGTAATATTGTGAATTTTTTTACTATTTAAAATCAGAAATCATTCTAATATTCTGATTTGCTGCTAAAAAAAACAGCCGAGTAGAATTTTTCATGTTTCTTTGATGAATAGAAAGTTCAGAAGAACAGCATTTATCTGAAAAAGAAATCGTTTGTAACATTATAAATGGCTTTATTATCTCTTTTGATCAGTTTAACACATCCTTGCTAGATAAAAGTATTAAATTCTATAATTTCTTTCCCAAAACAAAATTATTATATTTAAGATAAATGCTGATGCTTTCTGTTCATCAAAAAATCCTGAAAGAAAATGTACTCAACTGTTAACCCATTTGTGCCCAATTTCATGCAAATAGTTGTGTTAATAGTGTCCTATGTGAACATGTTCTGCATTTATTTTCCCCAGGTTTTTTTTCCCTTGAAAATTGTGTTTGAATGTGCGGCAACTATAGTTGCATCTAATCAAAATAACTGCTGATAACACCCTGCTGAAAAAAACAGCTAGTCTTAGCTGGTTTAAGCTGGGTTTAGCTGGTTTCCAGCCTGGCTAGACTGGTCAGGCTGGTTTTAGCTGGTTGTTCCAGCTGGTCCCCCAGCCTGACCAGCTAATAAAGTGACCAAACCCCCTCTAAAACCAACTTACTGACCAGATAAGACCAACCTTTCAACAGGGAAGATCAGTCTTTATTCATAAACATATTTATTACTTATAAAAATCAAAGAACATTTGATGTGAACCCAAAAAAGCTACATCTAGTTTATAATGTCTTGAATATGAAAACAACAGACAACAAATCCATTTGTCTTAAAGTGGTGGAATATAGTGCAGTACAAAGTGCAGCCATTAAGTTGCCCAAATGTGTATCAAAAAGTTAAATGAAAATAAATAAATAAAAATAAATATGTACATTTTTTTGAAGAAAATGTAAGTGGTGCTTACTGTGACAAAACTCGGCACTAGGCACTAATAATAGCCCGAATCATTTTAAAAAATATTTCACAATATTAGTTTTTGCTGTATTTTGGATCAAATAAATGCAGGCTTTGTGACTAGAAGATATGTATTTAAAAACATTAAAAACCTTACTGTTCAAAAACTTTTTACTATTAGTGTATAAATAAATGTCTTCCAATGGATCCATTGTGATGTAACTGAGTAGCCTTTTAAATTTCATTCACATCATTTTGTGTACGTAACCCAAATAGCCTTCCATGTCATGCAATGTCCTTTCACCAAAGTCTGATCGATCCGTGTTCCAGCTGTGTTCTCCCCATGAGGGCGTGTTTTCACTGACTTCAATGAGGAGTCATTACATCAGAATCTGATGGATATTGGGTGACAGAAAGCCCTGACAGCATTAGACTTGTTTCACTCCTGCTGCTCGGGTCTGTTTGTGAAAGGATGCACTTTTGAATATATTTCTTTAGAAGATCATTCATTCTTTAGCTTACTGTAACTCTAAAACCTCAAAAAGCTACAAAGATCACATGCCTAAATAAGAGCTAAAAAAAAGACAAGCGAGGCATCAACAGAGAAAACAGCTGAATACTGATAGTGTAGCAAGTATAAGAGATGGAAAGATACTTCACACCTGTGCGTGGCTCCTCAGAGGATGAGGTGAAAATTTACAAACATTACCATCCCATACCTCAACAGCATCCTCACAATCATCATTACCAGCACAACCATTATCACCACCATGGATCACACAGGTATGTGCTTAAACTTTCTCTAGAGGATATGTAAAACACACTCTTTGATTGAAGCTAAATAAATCCAAATATAAAAATTTAAGTAAATGAAAATTTAAAATTTTAACTTGCTAACTAACTGAAATAAAATTAGTTTTAGATTTTTTTTAATGATTTTATATTAACCTAAATTAAAAACAAAGCTAAATGAAAAATGATATAATACAACTACTAATATTAAAAATTAAAAGAAAACACACACACACATATATATATATATATAGCTACTTGTATAAATACTACTGTAAAATAGTATATAAATACTAAGATAACACTGACACTTAAAGTGTTTAGGTGAAATTCAGTCTTTTTCTTTTTTATCATTAAACCTTTCACTATAGTCCCTTAAGTTCAAAATCTTTTCAAACCTGGCCAAAATAGTAGCATAAAACCTTATAACAAAACAATAATCACACAAACTACATATTACAGACATGACAAAATACCAGTTTAAAATGTTTTTGACTCAAAAGTTGCAGAATTTTTCTTATTTTGCCTAAATATTATATATTTTTTTCAATTAGTACTGCATTTCAGAAGCTACAGAAGATACTTACATGTTTCCCAGAAGACAAAATAAGTCAAATTTACCCTGATCCTCAAATTCAAAACATTTCCACCCCTGGCTCTTAATGCATCGCGTTTGTTTCTGAAGCATCAGTGAGCATCTGAACTATCTGTAATAGTTTTATGGATCCCTTAGTTGTCCTCAGTGTCCTCAAAATAATACGTTCATTGTTGGAAAGGGCTCAAATACACAAAAATGCTGAAAAACCAAATAACTTGTGGCGCCTAAAGGAGTTTTTCTGAAGAACAGCTGGCAGTTTAACTGTTCAGGACAAACAAGAGACTCATGAACAACTATCACTAAATTAAAAAAAAACAAAACAGCTGTGGATCATTCAGAATCAAGTTCATGTAAACTTTGGAACAGGATTGTTTTTTATAAATGTAACTATTGTTTTCTCTAACAATATCTTATTCAGGTCAGCACTAAATAAAAAATAACAAGCATTTTATATGATCCCTCTTATTTTTTGGAAAAATAAAAAACATTGTATATGTAAACTTTTGACTTCAGCTGTATATAAATATGTAACATTCCTACAAGATTTATGGCTTTTTGTCTTGCAGATTGCAATTTTTCCTTACATTTTTTTTCTGAGATAATAACTGAGAAATTGTTATTCAACACAATGTATACCTCTCTACTGATATTGTGTAAATTAGACAATTTATAACAAGAACAGATCACATACTGATTTAATTTTTATTATTATTCATTTTGTTTCCTTATGCAATCCCCTTTTAAATCAGTCACAGCTCTTCAAGCAGTCATGGAAAACACAGCGACAAACATACTCACCACCATCACGACAACCAGCATCACTTTTATCATCCCGCAAACCCTAAAAGGTCTGGAGACCATCACAGCTTCTCTAAAAGGTCTTCCTCCAGCCTGTCCTCCTCCTCTTCCACGTCTTCATCTGCATCTTGGACCTCAGAGCCCAGCCTGGATGATGAGACATATCTCATGCACAAACCCCAGCATTCCCTCTCCTGCTCCAACATTCCTCAAGTTAGGAGAAAAAGCCATGACCGAGAATCCGAGGACTTTGATTTTGATCACAATGATCAGAGGCACCGAAACAGCCTAGAAAACGCAGTCGAACTGCTGCCTGGTGCTCAGCATGGACACCGGATGGCAAAACTCTCCCGAGGACATAGCAAAAGTGAGGAGGGCCTTCAACAAAACAACCAAAAAGATGGTTACTCAGCAGGATCTCACTCCATGGATCATGGGCCACTTTACAAGACCGCAAGCCTGGGACAAAACCTTGCCTTTGGTGGCAATAATGCCAACGCTTTAGGTAGCAGGGCAGTTCCCAAGAAGGCTGTTTCGTCTATTCAGCTGCCCAGCAAAGGTATTCTGAAAAACAAAGATGAGGGACAGAAAGAAGGAAACTTCAGGAAAGCGAAGTCTATGGAGGTACTCTCCACCAGGGTGCAAGTCACAGAAACATCCAAGCAGATCTCTATGGAAGCTGCGAGGGATAATTTTGTGAAAGGGAAGCTACAATTCTCTGCATTTCTGGATGAGATCACCAAGCAGGTTATCAGTCCCCGTGCTCTTAGCTCTTTTGGTGTAACACCACCGACGCCACCAAAATCTCCCAATGAAGAGCGCAAGAACCACAGCGGCAAGCAGGAGAGCTTTGTGTCGCCACCAAAACAGCAACAGAGCAGCAGAGTTGAGAGACCTGATTCGGGAAAAACTGATTCTAGCTCACTTTCTCGATCACATAAGAGACCCAGCAAATACCACAACCGAAACCTGACCAGTCCTCCACCGCCGCTCCGCCACCCTTCAAAAGCAGAAAGACAAGGGGCTGCTTCAGTTAAACAGCACCACAGACAATATTCTCAGATGCTCACTGATGGTACCAGCACAAGCCCAGAAACTATCCACACCAACCTCTCGAAACACAAAGGGCGACATCAAAGTAGTCAAAAAGGCCCATCCAGGAACTTCCATAGTAAGCAGGAGAAGGGATCACCACTGCCTCTGCGAACCGCAGGGCTGGAGTCAGAGTCTCAGTCGAGTAAATCATCCACCAGTGCTAGTTCAGAAAAAAGTGACAGACCCAAACACATGGGACACAAGAGGGGGTCCAAACCACACAGGGTGAGTTCATCACAAGCTCCTAAAAAGCAATTTCTTTGTTTCCCTACATTTTGCCACTTTTTTTTATGGTTAACATAATGTTTGGTGCAACATCTGGCCAGAAAACACATAAAATATTAAATGTACTGTTTTTTATTGCAAAATTTTATAACAGGTCTGGAATTACTTCCAACTATTTTACCCAAATTTGTGAGATTTTTATTTAGAAACAAACATCTGATAAACATCAAATTACACAATCAAAATCTATACGCTTAAAATAAATAAATAAAATTGTATATACACACTACCAGTCAAAAGTTTGGACACACCCTCTCATTTAATGTGTTTTAATCAAGTCCCTCATGCTCATCAAGGCTGCATTTATTTGATCAAAAATATATATATATAAAAAAAAACAGTAATATTGCAAAATGTTATTACAATATAAAATGGTTTTTATTTTACAATATAATTTATTCCTGTGATGCAAAGCTGAATTTTCATCAGCTGTTAAGTGTCAACTCCAGTCTTAAGTGTCATGTGATCCTTCAGAAATCATTCTAATATGCTGATTTATTATTAGAATTATCAATGTTGGAAACAGTTGTGCTGCCAAATATTTTTTTGCAACCTGTGATTCTTTTTTCAGGATTCTTTGATGAATAACAAGTTAAAAAGAACAGCATTTATTCAAAATATAATTCTTTTCTAACAATGTAAACCTATGCTATCATTTTTTTTATTAATTTAACACATCCTTGGTGAATAAAAGTATCAATTTCTTTCAAAAAAAGAAAGAAGAAAAATTTACTGACCACAAACTTTTGAACAGTAGTGTATATTGTTAGAAAACCTTTCTATTTTTAAATACATGCTGTTCTTTTTTAACCTTATATTGATAAAAAAATCCTGAAAAAAGTATCACAGTTTCCAAAAGAAATTTAAGCAGCACAACTGTTTCCAGCACTGATCATAAATCAGCATATTAGAATGATTTTTGAAGAATCATGTGACACTGAAGACTGGAGTAATGATTCTGGAAATTCAGCTTTAATTACAGATATAAATATTTTTTTTTAATGTTGACAATATATTTCACAATATAATTTTTTTTTTCTGTATTTTTGATCAAGTGAAAACAGCCTTGATAAGTGTAAGAAAAGGTGTCCAAACTTTTGACACACACACACACACACACACACACACACACACACATATATGTGTGTGTGTGTGTGTGTGTGTGTGTGTGTGTGTGTTTATCTGATTAAAATACAGAAAAAAGACAATCATATTTTGAAATATTATTGCAATTTAATAATATAATAGTGCTTATTAGTGATGCAAACCTGAATTTCAGCATCATTACTCCAGTTTTTAGTGTCAAATGATCCCTCAGAAATCATTCTAATATTCTGATTTATTATTAATGTTGGAAACAGTTGTGCTGCTTAATTATTATTATTAATTTTTGCAACATGTGATACTTTTTTAGTACTCTTTGATGATTCGTTGAGGAATAAAATGTTAAAAAGAACAACATTTATTTAAAATAAAAATCTTTTGTAACAATATACAGTACTGTTCAAAGTTTGGGATCAGTAACATTTTTTCCTTCTTTCTCTATTTGAAAGAAATTTATACTTTTATTCAGCAAGGATATGTTAAATTGTTTTAAAGAGTTATGACTATATGCCATTCTATTTTTTTTTTTTTTTTACTTTTTATTCATCAAATATTTCAAATAAATATTTGGCAGCACAACTGTTGCCATCATACATATTTCTAGTAATAATTCAGCATATTAGAATACCTGATATGGACCAATGGCTGATGAAAATTCAGCTTTGCATCACAGGAATTTTTATATTTAAATAAAAACCATTATTTTATACTGTAGTAACATTTCACAATATTACTGAGATACTTAACCAAATGTTTTTGTAACAAATATTTGAATGGTTGATATTGAAGAATACAGTCAAAATATGATTCTCTTGTAATTGGTATCCATGTTATTCTATAGCAAGCACAGATCAGAAAGATCAAAATGAAGGGATAATTAAAATAAAGATTGAATTATTGATAGCCTTGGATTAACCTCTAATGCTGAAAGCATGAGGAATACCCTTCATTGTGTCCATATCCGTTGATTAACACAATTGAACCAGATGAGTCATCAATCAATGGTTGTCCCTGGAACATATCACTTCAAAAATCAATTTTCTATTTTCTGTCCTGTTCTGTCCTCTATTCACTGTTTCACCCCCTCTCTCTTCCCTCTTGCCCTTAGGATTCATCCGGTTCCATGGACAGAGTTCAGTAAGTGGTTTCCCCCCTTTTTCTGATTGGTTATTTCAGGTTATTGATTTTGCTCTTATTCCAGAGCTTTCCCCCATTTTACTCTGCTTTGTTTCCTAAACTCTGCCATCCAGCCCGAGTCATATCGATTGCTTCTATTTTAAACTGTCTCTGTTCATCTGTCAAGTACACAGTCAGAGCAGAGTCAGAGTATTTTGCTTTTCGAATGATTTATGATATTGAGTTTCTGCAGAACCAAAGCAGTTTACCTCCTGGCATAGATGGATAAACACACTGATCTGTTATATGTTGCAGGATGCTGGAGGAGTACAACAAAGAGCTACACGAGAACCTGTTGCAGACGGTGGCATGCATTGAGAACATGGAGACAGAATTGCAATGCACCAGGACAGAGTTAGTCAGCTTTAAAGAGAAATACAGAAGGTCAGCATCTAAACTCCACACATACTACTGTGAAAAACAAATGTTTTTTTCTCATAAAATGATAGCACCCATCTCTCGTTCTCTGTTATGTATCATTTGCAGGCTTCAGGAAAGCTATTCTGTTTCTCAGCAAACAAACAGTGTCTTGGAGCAGAAACTCAAATCTGCGGTAAGATTAATGCAAACAGGAGGCACTTTCCTCAAAAAGAAGAGAACAAATAGGTTCAGAAAGTCTAATGCAAATAATAGTGAAAGAAGGTGCTTAACCTTTTGTAAAATATTGACTGTCAGCCTTAGAATGTCAGCAAATCAATATATGAATTTTGTAATTGTTTTATATTAGGTGTGCATTTTTTGTAGTATACAAATTTACAAATATACAAAGTATACAAATTTAGACAAATTATTAAGCAATGAACAGTAAACATCAAATAAACATAAAAAATGACTTACATTTTAACTAGGTTCAAATTTAACCCAAATTGTTAAAATTAGCTAACTAAACAATGTTTTTTTATTACACTGAATTGCAAATCAGTTCAATAGATAAAACTAGTACAATTTTTTTAATGTTTGGATACAGCTAAAAAAGGTTAAAACCTCTGAGGTGGGACCAAATCATCATTTTGGGGGATAAATGTGAGATTATGCCTGACATAAGTTTATATTAAAGGGAACCCTGTGCCCACTGAGCAAAGTTACGTCTTTTTATGTATTTACAGACGTTGAAAAGACGTCCACTGAGGAGCCAGAATGAAAGTTTTTAAGACGTCTTTTTCTGACGTGTTCTGGACGTCTGAAATAGACGTTCATGGAACCTCTGTACAAGGTTAAAAACTAGTTCAAATGAGGTTAGTAGTTAATTTAAGATTCATTTTGACATCATTTATACTGTTTCTGGAACAAATAAACACTCTCAGAATACATTAGATTTAAAATGTTACTGCAATGTCATTTCCATTTATACATGAAAAGCAACTCACAGACACTGTCCAAAAATGATGAAAATAAAGGAATCTTCACTGAAACAGTGTTTATGAGATAATTAAATGATCACAGCATGAGCTTCACTCATTACTGACTTGATTTCTGTCAGACATCTATAGCTTTTATTAATAATCACCAGAGGTTTAGATGTTGGTATTTGTTTCATTTGAATTCAGGATTCAGTTGTTTGGCAATTGTAACTGTGTTTGAAAAAACACAACTGATCTCAGCTTCATGCTGGTGATAAATAAAATCATCAGGAAACGAGTATCTGATGTAATGATTTTAGTGTTGTGTTTAAAACCATTAAACATTGTGAGTCTGCAGTACAGGTGCTAAGAGTAGTGAAATCACTTGATCTGAAGATGGACAAAATGCATATTTTTATGGATATTTAAGAAAACGCAGCATGTAGACACACAGACATCAAGATTTTGCACAGGACTCACAACAATGGTGACAAACCAAAAAGCTTCATAGTACAAACTCATTCTTAATTCTCAAGCTTTTTTTGTTATGATTGTCACCGCTGTTGTGAGTCCTGTGCAAAATCTTGATGTCAGTGTGTGACTTCACGACTGATTTTCTAAAAAATATTTAGTGTATATGCTTTTTCGTCCATAAATAAGTGCAACCAGCAAAACTGAATATCAGACACTCATTTTATTACATGTTTACCATCATTAACTGAAAGATGTTAACACTTGATTTCAGCTTTCTCTGTCATAACGCTTGTGTTTCACAAACACTGTTACAACAGTCAAAAAAAAAGCTAACATAAGAAGTACAAGGATCAAGATCCCAGCTAAAGCAAACACTGTCCACAACAATGGTTACTTCAATTGAAACAAATACCAACATCTAAACCTCTGGTAATTAGTAATAAAAGCTATAGATGTCTGACAGAATTAAAGTCAGTAATGAGTGAAGCTCATGCTGTAATCATTTAATTATCTCATAAACACTGTTTCAGTGAAGATTCCTTTATTTTCATAATTTTTAAATCTAATGTATCCTGAGAGTGTTTATTTGTTCCAGAAACGGTATAAATGATGTCAAAATGAATCTTAACTGATGTTGAAATATGTCTACTAACCTCATTTGAACTAGTTTTTAACCTTGTACAGAGGTTCCATGAACGTCTATATCGGACGTCCAGAACACGTCAGAAAAAGACGTCTTAAAAACTTTCATTCTGGCTCCTCAGTGGACGTCTTTTCAACGTCTACTGGATGTAACTTTGCTCAGTGGGTGTATTTAAACTTGTATGGCTTTATATAATGTAAATGATATGATGATATTTTGGACTATAGGGGGCGCCATTATGATGTAAATTGGTTTCACTCTGTGAGCTACTGGTACTAACTGTTGCTATATTTACTGCAACACAACTCGGAAAATAATATACTGATGCGATGACCACATGAAAAAGCTTACAGGTGGCGATGTATAGAAGCATAGGCTTAAACCAAATGCCATACCATTGATTTTTCCCCATAAGGAGCCTAAACGAGTGCAATCTGTACTGAGAAACTCCTTCAGTGGTTGTGGCGTCATGCCAAGTATCTACATGTTTACATCCTGCCAGGATGCCATCTAGCATTTCTTGTCTCTGCTGTTTGTAAACTATTTCTGTAGCTCTGGTCTACTAAAAGCCCTAAAGGTATCAGGGCTAAAGTAGCTCACCAAGTGCAGCCATTTCATGTTATCAGAATAATGGCACACCCCTTTGTCCAAAATATGTACAATCTTTAATGGGTTTTCTTCTACATATTTCAGTAAGAGACATAATTTATGCTTTATTAAGCCAAACAAGTCTTAATACTCGGGTAAAAATAAAAAAGTATGAACAACAAGAAAGCAAAGGATACACATATATTACAAAAAAGAACTGTGTTGTGAATTGCTTTTTTAAAGTTTTTTTTTTCTTATGTGTAAAGTGCACATCTGTAAAATATGATGGTACTCTTTTCAAGCCTTATGGCTTACTAATTAAACCACCTGCTGTCCCTTGCACTGGGCTCTTTAAAAATGCAAATTCACATCTGCTTAAATGTATGTAGTGTTATATACCGTCACTTGTGTTATATTTAAGCAGTATGTTTCTTTACCTTTATTCTGACAGGCAGACAGCTTGGACTCAGAGAGGAAGTTCCTCATGCAGAGAGTTGCAGATCTGACTAAACAGCTGGATACTGCTCAGAAGACCATCAGCTCTCTGGAAAACATCAATGTAAGTGCACCCGCAGACAGATTCAGCAAACAGATGCCCGATGGCTTCTATTTTGTGCACAAACTAGTCAATTCTCCACTAAACAGCTTACAGTATATGTGACCCTGGACCACAAAACCAGTCATAAGTGTCAGTTTTTCGAAATTGAGATTTATACATCATCTGAAAGCTGACGAATAAGATTTCCATTGATGTATGATTTGTTATGATAGGACAATATTTGGCCGATATACAACTATTTGAAAATCTGGAATCCGAGGGTGCAAAAAAATCTAAATATTGAGAAAATTGCCTTTAAAGTTGTCCAAATGAAGTTCTTAGCAATGCATATTACTAATCAAGAATTAAGTTTTGATATATTTACAGTAGGAAATTTACAAAATGTCTCCACGGAACATGATCTTTACTTAACATCCTAATGATTTTTGGCATAAGATAAGTATTTTTGGTTATTGCTACAAATATACTCATTCTACTTAAGACTGGTTTTGTGGTCTAGGGTCACATTTAGTATATGGGCCATTCTGCAGAATTGGTTTAAAGTCAGAGTTGGAAACTGTGTATGTACGATATCCAAATTGTATAATTTCCAAGGTACACATTTCTAGTACGTGTGCAGTTAATTCTCATCTTGAATTTTCAGATAGTTTTGGATTACATTACAGATTTTTTACTTGCATACTAAAACACTACTAAAACATACTAAAATACAAAAAATGTACATAACTATACTAAAATGTAGTTTATTTCCCCCAAATAAAGGTTATGTGTTCTTTCGTCACTACTGAAACAATGATTACATGTTTCGGTCATGACTGTATCAGTGGTGACAATTTAATGGGAAAACACCCAAAAAACAAAGATGGCACTACTGAAACTTAACCAAATGTTTCGGTCATGACTGTTTCGGTAGTGACAATTTAAGATACTTTTGAACTCAAAGATGCTAATTAGCACATGGTTAGCTAGCTAGCACAGTTTTGAACAGTGGTACACATATGTGACCCTGGACCACAAAACCAGTCTTAAGTAGCACGGGTATATTTGTGGCAATACCCAAAAATACATTGTATGGGTCAGAACGATTTATCTTTTATGCCAAAAATCATTAGGAGACTAAGTAAAGACAATGTTCCACGAAGATATTCAGTAAATTTCCCACCGTAAATATATCAAAACTAATTTTTGATTAGTAATATGCATTGCTAAGGTGATTTTCTCAATATTTAGATTTTTTTTTTGCACCCTCAGATTCCAGATATTTTAATAGTTGTATCTCGAGCCAAATATTGTCTTATCCAAACATACTATACATCAATGGAAAGCATATTTATGCAGCTTTCCGATGATCTATACATCTCAATTAAAAAAAATTGACCCTTATGACTGGTTCTGTGGTCCAGGGTCACATATAAGACCTAAATGTTATGGAATAACTTCCAAAAAAGTGTGCTTAATTGCTAACAGATTTTTCAGACTTTTAAAAAATTTTGCTCAAAATGATGGGGCCTATCTACTCACACCTAGTAGGAGATGAGAGAGAGGGGCACATAAATAATTCCTGATCATAAATGTAGGGGTGTATTTAAAATCAATCTCAGCCAATGGACTAAAACATGGTGGTTACATGACAAATGCAGGACACTTTTTTTTTTTTTTACTACATAAAGTTTCATAATTTACAAAATAAATAAATAATAATAATATATATATATATATATATATATATATATATATATATATATATATATATACACACCTATAATATTTTACATAATTATTAACCTAAGATATTTTATTGTAGTGTAGTAGATGTTCAGCCAATCAGCATTGTCATGACATAATTTCTGCCCTGAATGAAGGGACAATATATAAACAAATAAATTGCAACAATGCTTATGCTATAGCCTACCAGGAGGTTTATTTATAACTGTGTCTATAACAAAATGTTAAAGGTTAACATCTTTATCTCTTTAGGTTCCTTCACTGATTAAAGAATTGTTGAAAAATCACTTTGACTCTCAGGAAGCACTGGAGCACTTCTTACATCCACGAACATCTCCACGCCAGCCTGATGGTGAACAATTAAAGAGGCCGCAGGAGCTTAGAAACAACCAACCATTTGGTGGAAAAGCGGATGTTTTTGAATGGCCACAGACTGGACACACATGCTCAGGCGCCAGACAACAGACGGCCACAGCCTTTCTGCCATGGAAACATGATCACGATCCATGGGCAGAGCCAGGGCAACTCATGGCTAAAGGAAGTG
Source organism: Cirrhinus molitorella (assembly GCA_033026305.1). Lineage (NCBI taxonomy): Eukaryota > Metazoa > Chordata > Actinopteri > Cypriniformes > Cyprinidae > Cirrhinus > Cirrhinus molitorella. Next base: position 20,344,613 of record CM065129.1, on the reverse strand, counting down.
ACTCACAACTTCCCTTTTCTTTTGCTGATGACGTACCAATCCACAAAATGATGGGAGATACAAAGGCCCCAAGTCATCAAGTGCACCAGTTAGCCATGAACACAGAGATCCTCTTGATTCCCCCAAACCCATATAACCTAGATGAGATGAGGCTCAGTAGACAGGCAGGTTTAGAGGGAACCATCTCTGTGGGGAAAGATCCCACTGATGTCAACTATCTTACAGCTCAGAGGATGCTGAATGAGTTTTTGAACCTGATTCCTTCTCCAACGCATGAGGGTGAAGGGAAAGATAGTTTAAAAGCAGAACTAACAGAAGGAAAGCAGTAACATTTAATTTATATTGGAATTTAATAAAAATCTCAATAATGTCTTCCATTACTAATATTGTGGCAAGGATGCAAATAACTGTGGCTCTGGTGGTTCTTTGTTGGTAGTTGTGAAAACACCTAACTTCTAGCTTTACAAGTAGAACTACAGTATGCATACCATCTGGTTTTGTGCTATATAGGGCCCTATGACACAGTGATGTGGAAAACACAAATGGAATCCTGGAATCCAGTTATAACCGTATATAACATGGAATGTGGCAAAATTTTCCAAAATGTGGGATGAATAAAGCAAAACTAGGTCAGTTAAGAACTTCATTTGGACAAATTTAAAGGTGATTTTCTCAATATTTCGATTTTTTGCACCCTCAGATTCCGGATTTTCAAATAGTTGTATCTATGTCAAATATTGTCCTATCCTAAAACCATACATCAATGGAAAGCTTATTTATTCAGCTTTCATATGACCAGTCATATGAAACCCATATGACTGGTTTTGTGGTCTAGGGTCACATATATGAGTACATGAACATAAACATAAACTTTAGACTAGTCATTTATAGTCACATAGTCACTTCATTAGCATTTTACTGTTTCTTTTCAGAAAAACATATACAAATCATATAGAAATCATATACAAACAGAAATCTAAAGGTCTTCACAGCAACCTGTCAAAATAAAAGTTTTTACCAGAATTTATTTACCAGAAAAATGTAAATACACATAACAGTATTTCTGAAAGAAAAAAAGAAAAATGTAAATAAAATCCAACTAATCAGAGATACTTTTGATTATTAAGATTTAATTAAATCATTAAGCTTTCATTTTTGTTAAAATGTTAATAAATTGCTGTTAAATTGTGTAAGTTTTATGATTTCAATTAACTGGACATGCGTTCTGATTAATAGTTTTTAATTTAGCCATTAAAACAGTGTAGAGTCTAGAAAGTTTCAAATAGAAAAAAAAACCAAACAAATAAAAACAGAAGAAAGTGGATTTTATAGGGCACTATATATCCAATGCACTTTTTGCCCTGTATATTGTGAAATACTTAAGATTGGTTTTCAATAAAATACTATAGGCTTAGTTAGATGTTCCTATTATTTTATTGCTAACTACATTTACTGTAAATGAGCTGCTTGGAAAAGTAATATTTTGGATCTCTGTATAAAGAGATGTATAAAATTGAACTGTATAGTGACTAGCACAGAGACAGTTAATGTTCATGTGTCCATTTATTGTATAAATTAACATTTAGGGAACTTTGAATTGTTGTTTTTGTGTTATCTTAATTGAAAACTAATAGAAAGCAAGTTATAATTTCAGATAAGCCATATAACCATATGCATGTAATATAGAATTTCTTGTATTTTTATTTTAAATGTATTAATAAAGTCTTGTGTGCATTTCCTCTACATTTGGGAATAGTGTATATCTCTCTTAGCTACTTTAGAGGTGTCTTTATATCCACATCATTTTCAATCGATTATCAATTAACTTATTTCAAGTTAAAATTCAATCAACATGCTCAATAAATCATGACGTAATTAATACTGCTTTGTTATATTTCAAATGACCCATCTATCCACCTTTTTTCTTCAACACGGAGGTTTCTTCCCGTTCATTATCTGCTATAGGGAAATAATGAGAAGAATACAACACAAACACTACAAACTAGTGTGTTCATAATTAGGAAAATACATTAAAATAATAGTAAGACACACCAATTTGCTGTTTTGTACAGCTAAATATAGCTGGATGTGGATAAGACCGGAAGCCAGACCCATAAAAGTTACAAATGGCTGAGCCCGCTCTTACGTGAAAAATAAGGTGGATATTCTGCATATAGTCATATTGTATAATGAAGGACACAGTGTTTCCACACACACACACACACACACACACACACACACACACAAAAAAAAATTAGACACACATTACCACAATACCTTTGAGGCACCAAGTACAGACAGCCAACAGTGACACACGACTGCAGTGTCTACAAAGGCACTAACCCATCCCTATTGGCCTAAAATAGAATATGAAACATGTATTATATATCATATAATATTTTGAAATATATCAAATGTTAGAAGGCAGTTTAAGAAGGCTATTACGTTTAATATATGATTTTTATCACTTTTAGTGTGTCTGCATTTATTTACACACTGAGGCTCACAGTGTTAAAATGCATCACATTCTGCCATGCCTGTTTTCTTCTCCATTCTTTTCAGTTTCACGGTTTCTCAGTCCATTAAATGGCACACTTTGCGTCAAACCCCTCCCTCTGGCATTCTTCTGGACTTGTTGACCAAGGGCAGGTTTGCTTAGAGGACACTGGCCTGGATTCTCATTGGAGGAATTGGTCTAATAGGATCAGACATGACAGGAGATTATGACACTCAAGATATAATACTCTATTTCATATTTTTAAGACCTAGTCAAAATGGCTGCCAAACTGTAGGAGGCATATTGAAGGCTCAGGGTCTGCAAGAAAGGGCACTCAAACATTCTTGAAGGTAATGAATAATTTTTTCTTTTACTAAACTCAGATGATCTTGGGGACAACATAAAATGTCATTTTAATTTAAAATCAAAACAAATGTTTTTGTCCCGCTTCCTTGTTTTAGTTATATTGAAAGTATTCTGGAGGTGAAATCCGAGGGATAGTTTTATTAGAACTAACAGAACCTGATGGAACTATGATAATTTACCTGAGAATGACTGATTATTTGTTGCGCTGGATATTGATGTGGCATGACCTCGATTAAATTCCTCTTCTGCAATCTAAACTTCTCTCTGTACTCTATCCTACACTTCTTCCTAAGCAGCATGGTGTTGTTAAAAATAAAGTTCCCTTTCCAAAAGAGGGTGCGTCTGGCCCAGGGTCTTTGGCTGCTTTCATGGGTGGCCATGTTCTCTGGAGCCATCACCTTTGCTATGGGAGTCTTCCTCAAAACTGAGCTACATCGCAGATCAGAGGTAATGAAACAGTAATTTGGCTTGTTTGCCAAAATCATAAATGGAAACAAAATGGAACTATAAATGCACTGCTAGTTTTTAGAAATCATCTGTGTTTTGTAGAGTAAACAAATGTTTTACTAAGTAGTATTTACTTAAACAAGGGTGTGCAGATATTATTTATTTACAATACTACAACAATTACTGCTTTTGTCGACCCTTTTGTATTGTAAACACCAGTGTAACAGGCCTAAGCTTTGTCTTGTTGAGAGGAATAATCTCACATAATCTGAGGATTGGCACTCAGATAATGTCCTGTAGTGTGCACCAATACCTGAGCTGGTATAATGAAGTCTTACAATGAAACCTGATAGTGAGTGAAAAGAGTATTGTGGGAAGAAGAAATTAAGGATAAAAAAAAATGCACAATGCTTCTGGTGCAGGATTATTATAAGATTATAAAATCTACAGCATGTAATATAACAATAGGTAACCTAAAACTAAAACTGTCTGTAGGCAGATGCAGGAAGCACTGAAGTTGCTTAATAGCTTTCTTACAGGTTACAGTAGAGAATGGTGCTAGCAACACTTTGGGTTAAATTCCCAGGGAAAGCAAGAACTGTTAAAATGTAAATGTGTACCTTAACGCAATGGCAAAATGAAATGTTTACATTAGTGAACCGTTTTTCTTATACTGGATTAATTTATGGTTTAAGTTTTTAGCTGAAACATCAGCTTTGAGAAAGTATACTGCAAAAAATGCTTTTCTTACTTCGATTTTGTGTCTTGTTTCCAGCTAAAGTATCTTAAATCAAGAAGGATTTTCTAGACAGGCAAAAATGATTTTCTTCAAATGAAAATGAGTTTTTGCTTAAAACAAGCAAACAAATCTGCCAACAGGGTAAGCAAAATAAGCTTATTTCAAACAGAAAACAATTATTTTGCTTACCCCATTGGTTTCAAGAAAAAACACTTCATTTTGACTTGTTTTTTTTTAGAATTTTTAGATAAGAATTTTTAGAGGCTGGAAACAAGACAAAAAATCTAAGTAAGAAAAGCATTTTTTGCAGTGTAAACATTGGTCTGAGCCTGATTAAATGCCTGTACATAACTGCAAAAAAATAACAAATATTCAACCCTTCTCACTCTATAAAGGTGATGCACAGTATGGATATCCACATTGTGCCAAATCTGCTGATGGCAGTGGGGTTAGCGTCAGTGGGCATCAACATCTGTGCTGGTAAAGTCTGCCAGGACTCACTGGACCCCTCACGTTTCCCACGCTGGAAGACGTTTCTTCCTCCGTTCTTCTGCTTCTCTGTCTTCCTCACCTCCCTGCTGCTGGTGGCCATGATTCTGAGCTTCGCCCTGCAGCCCAGCCTTGAGGAATCTCTGAAGATTGGGCTGAAGAACGGCATCCGTTTCTACAAGGTTGGTGACAAAAAGAATAAAGTAGGGCCTAAAAGTTTTTTAACAGCAATCAGGTGTAAGTTGAATTTAATTCAGTCATTTAGGCAAAGTACTTACACATACATATATATAGTATATAGATACACACACACACACACACACACACACACACACAAACCTCATACTATAGCATTATTTACATATATTAAGGTTATTTACACCGTACTCTCTCCTCTCCTTGAAATTCAGAATGTTCTTGTTTGCTAAATTAGGCATTTCAAAGCACTATATTTACTGAAATAGAGGGTTTGCACTTACAGTTTGGTCAATTACCCAGATGCGTGGCCATACTGGCACTTGGATGTAAACAACAGCATAGATTGCATGGTTACTGAATATGTTGTTCTGCTAATTTATGCTGTCTAAACCATGGGAAATAAATGTGGAAGCTGCTAAATCATATAGAGAAGGCCTAAAGAAGGAAAAGGCATGACATTTTGACAAACTAAAGTCAATGGGTGGTAAAGATACATACAAACAGTATTACGTAAGATATTAGCCTGTCTCACCTACCTAAAATTTCACCTACCTGACCGGAAATGATAAGAACAAACATGAATGTTGTCAAGATTCTTAATCTAGAAATCCTGGTTCAGTTTGTCCAACCACAAATGCCTTCTATCCTCTGTTTTTTTGCACTCTTCTTCTTTATTTGTTATAACTTTTGGCAGTCTATAGTACCCCAAATGTTTTTCCCAGCCCAACCAATTAGTACAGCCCAAAACATGACAATAATGGAACATTTTCAGCAGCAATAATCAGCAAAATATTAGAGTTTTGTTCAGCCCAGTGGCATTGATATTTTCAGTGCTGCCAATATGGCCAACTGATGACACATCATTAAAACATTAAAAATATAAAAAAAATATATATATATGGTATTCCAGAGTCCTATAGTTAGTGAATTTTAAATGAATAAACAAATCAATCAATCTCGTATTTTATAGTCCTACAATATGACATTTGTATTCTAGATAACAGTTAATTCAAACAAATATTTCCAAAGGCAGGACAACATAATCTACTAAGGTCTAGAAAGAATTTCAAGTCATATATATTTGTCTTATTGAACTTTCAAGTGGATATCTGATGTTCCATATCTCTGCAGGATACAGACACACCAGGCCGTTGCTTCCAGAAGGAGACTATTGATCGTTTACAGATTGAGTTCCAGTGCTGTGGCAATACTAACTACAGGGACTGGTTTGAAGTGCAGTGGATCAGCAACCGCTACCTGGACTTCACATCCAAAGAAGTAAAAGAGTGAGTCCAGAAATCACAGATAAACTCACACTCCTGCACTCTCTACTGAATGAAGTGTGACATTTTATTCAAAAGGGTATGAATCAAAGGTATCAGTGATTAGTCAACACACTGCAAGTTATTTAAATCAGTAAAACATCCCAAAATGCTTTCTTTTAGCTTCTAAGGTGAATCAAAATTTAGAACGTCATGTTCTGAAACACCAAAAAGCCTAAAGCATTGATCAGAAAGTCAATTAAGGTTGTTGCAGAATCAGTTGCGTATTATACTATTAACTGAAATGTTTCTGTCTAATCCATTTTGCCGACGCAGTCGCGTGAGGAGTAACGTAGACGGACGATATCTGCTGGATGGGGTCCCATTCAGCTGCTGTAACCCTGCCTCTCCCCGGCCCTGCATCCAGTACAGTCTCCTGGACAACTATGCCCATTACAACTACGAGTACCAGACCGAAGAGCTGAACCTGTATAACCGAGGTTGCCGCCAGGCCCTTGTCAACTACTACATGGGTTTAATGAACACCATCGGCCCTTGTGTGCTATTTGATTTTCTTCTCCAGGTATGAGCTGATTAATGGCTTGAATGAGTAGCAATTACAGGCCACTGATCCTCATTTTCCAAAAAGAAAAATAATCTGTTTTTCCAAGTCATGGCTTCTCGCAGGTATCTCGTGTGGGTATTTATAATTGAACTTTGTGATTTACGATTTAAAATAAGATTGGTATTAGACTTTTGTGTTTTGTACTGGTGAAACCTGAACACCCTAATTTAACAACATAAGTTGCTAGGAAGGTGCAATTTAAGGTCAAAAGTTTGGGATTAGTAAGATTTTTCTTTTTAATGAATACTTTTATTAAGCAAGCATGCATTAAATTAATCAAAAGTGACAGTAAAATCATTTATAATGTTTGTTTGAATTTTCAATTAATTAAACAATGCTAATCATGTTTATACAAAAATATTAAGCAAATACTTTCAACACTGACAATAATAAATGTTTTTCCTAAGCACCAAATTAGCATATTAGAATGATTTCTGAGGATCACGTGACACTAAAGACTGAAGTAATGACCGCTGAAAATTCAGCTTTGCCATCAGAGGAATAAATTACATTTTAAAGTACTTCCAAATCGAAAATTGTTATTTTAAATTGTAATTTAGTTTGCAAATTGTAAAATTTCAGTTTTTACTGTATGTTCTATATTTCTATATTTTTACTGATCAAATAAATGCATCCTTGGTAAGCATAAGAGACTAACATAACAGCTTAAAAATGGACGTTGTAATTTGATTATGTAACTACAGAAATTATTTTACTCATAAAGTACATAACTCATGGGAAGTCAGCAAATTTACATACATATTGACGTCAGAGGATCATCATGAATGTTTTGTAAGGACTCCCCCAAATAATCACACAATTTTGAGCGTCAGCCTTGAATAACACATTGTATAATCTAATGTGCTCAACACATCGAACCGTTCACACGCTCATCACCCAGTTAATACTGACACGCTTCCAGAGCAGCTGGCAGTATGGTTGCGAACTCAAACGTGTCAATATTCATTATTCAAGCATTAAAATAACTTCAACCCAAAAACCACATCACGCTCTCAGCTTTTATAACAGTCACAGCTTTTGCAACACTGACTGCATGATTCATTGCTTCTCCTACACTACTTTATTAGACAACAAGTCAACATCTGCTGCCAGAACCAGGAAATAAAACTAGATTTCTACAAAGTGAGATATTAACTAGGAAACTAAATATGCTTAAAAGAGAAAATGAAAACCAATAATGAAAATGTGACCCTGGACCACAAAACCAGTCATAAGGGTATTTTTTTTTTAAAACTGAGATTTATACACCATCTGAAAGCTGAATAAATAAGCTTTCCATTTATGTATGGTTTGATAGGACAACACATGGCCAAGACACAACTATTTTAAAATCTGGAATCTGAGGGTGCAAAAAAAAAAAAAATTATATATATATATATAGATAGATAGATAGATAGATAGATAAAATCGCCTTTAAAGTTGTCCAAATTAAGTTCTCAGCAATCCATTTTATTAAACAAAAATTAAGTTTTGATATATTTACAGTAGGACATTTACAAATATCTTCATGGAACATGGTCTTTACTTAATATCCTAATGATTTTTGGCAAATATACATTTGCTACTTAAAGTTTTGTGGTCCAGATTCACAAATGTGGTTAACATTTACATCATTATAAACCTGTTTACAATGTTTACATACAATGAATGTTAATAGGGTCTGATTTTGTTATTGTTGCACAGAAGAAAGAACTGACAATGAAGGTGTATAAATGACAGTTAGAGAGTGTTGATTTTGGGCTCAATTATTAGTATAGGAAGACTCTTTAAGAAAAGCCATTTGGGAAAACCTGAGGAAAATGTCTTTAAGGAGATTGAATTCTGACCTCTTTGTCTCTTCGGCCTTCAGATGACCATTCTCGTAAGTCTGCGCTATCTGCAGACTGCAATGGAGGGGGTGATTGGACAGGAGAATGTGGAGATCGAGACAGAGGGATACATCCTGGAGAAGGGAGTGAAGGAGACATTGCTGGAGACTAAAGAAAAGATGAAGAAGCTCCTTCAGTTCGCTCAGGTGGGCGACGCATCCGCTACAACCCCGGAAACACAGCCAGAGGAAGAAAAGCCAGCCACAGCCTAAAAGACCAAGTGTAATTGTTTATAATGAGTGCTCATGTACACATGAGTGCTAACAGCCCTTGATTATCATCATCCAAAGGGAGTACATACAGTAATCATAATTGCAGTGTAACATTGTTACTTCATTGTATTGTTAAATGAAGTCAAAAATTTGAGGTAAAAACCAGTAAACTTTCAAAACGCTGGAAGCTGTTAATACAAAACCTGGCAATAACAAAATACCCCTCTGACAATGATATGTGACCCTGTACCACAAAACCAGTTGTAAGGGTCAATTTTTTGAAAGTTACATTTATACATCACCTGAAAGCTTTCCACTGATGTATGGTTTGGATATGACAATATTTGGCCGAGATACAACTATTTGACAATCTGTAATCTGAGGGTGCAAAAAAATATTGAGGAAATCGCCTTTAAAGTTGTTCAAATTAAGTTCTTAGCAATGCATATTACTAATCAAAAATGAAGTTTTGATATATTTATGGTAGGAAATTTACAAAAAATCTTCATGGAACATGATCTTTACTTTATATCCTAATGATTTTTTGCATTAAAGAAAAATCATTTTGACCCATACAATGTATTGTTGGCTATTGCTACAAATATACCCATGCTACTTATGACTGGTTTTGTGGTCCAGGCCAGGGTCACACATATAAAGTGAAGATGTATCCACCTTTTTCTTTAACACGGAAGCAAGCTTATGGGTGGGACTTCTGGTTCCCCTGTTAAAAAAAAACAGCATATATGCTGGTTAGGTAGGTTTTGATGCTGGTATGCTGTTTTTTGCTGGTTTAAGCTGGTCCTTTGCTTGTTTGTGCTGGTCCTTTGCTAGTTTATGCTGGTTCTTTGCTGGTTTAGGACCAGCACATGGCCAGCAAAGGACCAGCATAAACCAGCAAAGGACCATCTAAAACCAGCATACCAGCATCAAAACCTACCTAACCAGCATATGCGTTTTTTTCAGCAGGGTCATTATTCGCTATAGGGAAATAATGACAAGAATAACAATGTGCAGTAAATGGTAAAACTGTTTGCACTACAAACCAGTGTGCTCATAATTAAGAGAACACATTAAAAATAACATATGCATTATCAAGCAGCAAAACTAGCTGTTTCGGAAACCAAACCCATAAAATTTACAAAATGGTCACGCCCATTCTTAAGGGAAAAAGGTGGATAAAGAAGAGTTATAAAGAAGATATAAAGTTATAAAGAGTATGTTTTATCACATGCGGTCTGTAGATGTTTTGCTGCTTCATGCTTTGCTTAAATAGACAAAAATGAACAGTTATTGCAAAATATGCATGCGACAAATAAAGATTTAAAGAGTTTTTAACTGATCTATGAAGTCATGTGGTCATTGTGTCTTATGGACATTCATCAAGTGCTTATTTTTGTTTTTCTCTTTTGTGTTGAAATGTGTTTTTCGTTTGGACACTTCTTACCTCACACTAGCCTGGTGTTAACTTCCCTTGTGAAATGTTGTAGTGATAAATCTACTTCCTTTTCTTTTGCCTATGTAGTGAGAGAGAGACAAAGAGCGAGTGAAAGAGAAATGAATAGGATTACACTGGCCATATTGTTGGGTGTCCTGTCCTGACACCTGAAATCTCTTTATCCCTTTGATGATAGTTAATACTATGACTGCTGCCAAAGCACTCATACACAAAACACAACATTAGTCTAACACAAGAAATACAACTGCTTCATGCCTCTAGTTATTTATTAACAGCAGTTAGTTTTGCACTAGTGATCATAATAGTTTCAACTTGTTTCAGCAGATTGGTAATTCTAGGAATTTTTATATTTTATATTATATATATTTTCATTTATTATTTTTCAATCAAGTTCGTGGTTTTATCTAGCCATGAGTCATTAAATCGATTTAAAATTATTTTAAAATATTTGTAATTTTATAAAAGACGACATTACCTGCTAGCGCACTACATCGTCTCACCATTAGAGAGCGGCAAAACTCAATTTTCCGCTTCTCTCAAGTTCGATAAAAATTCTCACCCAAGTCACCTTGCAAATCATGCATAGATGCATTTGCATGTAACCTACATCATTTATTTTTGGTACATTGTCGATGACTTTCATTGACATGAATAGATTTCATTTTCCTGTGTTGCCCACACAGGTTGTGTCTCAATAGTGATTTACCTGCCTAGACAGCAGTTTGGACATCAGAGACCCGTCGTGGAGAGTGCAACTTAAAATGCAACACAAAATGCCTTCTAGATAGGCAGCTATGAGGTTTTGAAACACAGCCCTATGTTGCGGTCTAGCTCTGTTCAATGTGGAAACGCGCGTCACAGGCGTCATGCTGACATGAGGACGCGCAGAGGGGAACAAAACTAATGCAATGCAACTCTAAATTCCGGTGTGGTTTCGAGTGTGACTAATGAAGGAAGGGAAAGGCACAGAAAGCAGAGATGTTAACAGTTAAACAGTTTTATCTTGACAGTTTATTGTCAAGAGAATTACGGTAACCATGAGTGTAATCGTCAAAGTATATTATTTAAATAATCCGTTGTGTTTTAAGGAATAAAGCTGGTCAGGTACAGTACATGAAGATGGACGTAGACGTTACGGAAATGTTAGAAGAATTTATGGGAAGTGCACTTGTTACATGGGTAGGTGGTAAGCAAAACAGTTAAAGTTCTTTGATAATCTTCATTTTGTTGTATAGAACGTTTTGTAAACTTCTCAAAACAGTTTAGGAGTGCTTTGCAAGTATAAATAACGTTAATTTTTGATCAATTCATGTTGCTTACAGTTAAATCTGAACATTAACAAATAAACAAGCTTTCAACATTTATGCTGTTCCCTGCTGAAAACTTTGTTTTGAAACATGTTAGCTGGTTTGGTCCAATTTGATAGAGCTGGTCAAATCTTATCCGTCTGGTTTTTGCAGCCAATTTAGACTAGCTAAATACAGATACCATAATTCAAAACAGATCTATTTTAAACATCGTGGGATATCTTAAGATATCTCAGTGATTTCTTTAGAATTCAAAGTCAAAATGAAACTTTCTGTTTGAGCTGCACAGCCGCCCAATAAGTTTAGTAAACTTTATGTTGATAGGTTACAGGAATAATAAAGTGTTCGTAACAGAGAACAAAGATCTAATATATTCAGATCTCAGTATTTTTTTCTTCATAGACATTTTGATGTGAGCAGGGCATTGTTTTCATTGTCTGTCAGGTTCATCTATTTGAGGGTATTGTAGATGAGGAGGAGGATGGATCACTCTCTCAGGAATACATGGAAGTAAACTCCATCTCCCAGAATGCTGTGAGGCAGTACCTGAAACTTACCAATGGAGTCTACCTCAATGAGGTCATGAGGATCATGTAAGACAGACACATAAAGTCTAAAAAGTTCATTCAAAAATCATTTATTTTGTTTCAAATAATGTAGCTTATATAAAAGCTGACTGACGATTCATTGATGATAGTTCAACAGTGATGTTGCTAATGCCGACATTTTTGTTGTTTGTTTGTTTTTTTTAATCAGTGATCCCAATCCAAAGGTAGAACAAATGTACCACAATGTGGGTGACGACAAGATTCTCAGGGTGCAGAACTTTTCTATCCTCAATCGGCACCTGAGATCATTCTATCAGGTACTGAATTAAAGCATCAGTCAAATCACTGTTAAAACATAACAAATACATACACCTTGCAGAATTTGCAAAATGTTAATTATTTGACCAAAATAAGAGGGATCATACAAAATACATGTTTTTGTTAATTTAGTCCTGACCTGAATAATATATTTCACATGAAAGATGTTTACATATAGTCCACAAAAGAAAATAATAGCTGAATCATGATTCCTACTAAAGGATCAGTGAGTGTTTGAACCTTTTGTAATAGTTGCATATGAGTCCCTCAGTTGTCCCCAGTGTCAAAAGATTGTTGGAAATGGTTCAAATACAAAACAATGCTGAAAAACCAAAGAATTTGTAGGACCTGAAGGATTTTTCTAAAGAACAATGGGCAGTTTAACAGGACAAACAATGGACTAATAAACAACTAAGCAAACAAACAAACAAAACAGCTGTGGATCATTCAGGTAACAACACAGTATTAAGAATTTTGAACTGGGTCATTTTTATAAATTCAACTATTATTTTCTCTTGTGGACTATATGTAAACGTCTTTTGATGTGAAATATCTTATTCAGGTCAGTACTAAATAAAACATAACATGCATTTTGTAAGATCCCTTATTTTGTTAAAATAATTAATATTTTGCAGATTCTTAAAGGTGTATGTAACTTTTGACCTCAACTGTACATAACATAGCTTGATTCCCTGATGAAAATAACAATGCTGCCAGCACCTGATGGTAAAAATCAGGTTAATATTGTATAAATGGACAATCCACTAACTGACTGAACAATATGTACTGCCTCTGTAGAGCTGTGGAACAAGTTAGCCATGTTTGTTTTTTTAGGTTTATGTGGTTTCGCTTCTTGTTTCAAGTGTCCTAGCTGTGGACATGTTTTTTTCTTTGCGCTGTTATTTTCACACAAAGCATATACCGGACATTTCAAATTTAAAGTGAGAGCAAAAAGCTTATAGTCATTAGAAAACAGTTGCAAAAAACTCTAAACTATGGTTTTGCTTGATCTTAATATTGACCTACATTATCTGGACATTTGACATTAGTTCTTTTAAAATAAAAACGAAGTGTGCTTGCTGGCTGCACAGTAGTTGGTTTATCTTTGAGGAAATCGTTTGATTAATCATTACACTAAATATAGGCAAGTGACACATACATTTCTGTGGAAGTATCAGAGAAATCTTATGTGAATTAACCAGTGTTGTTTACTAAACAACCAGTATTGTTTACTAAAACTAAAAACTATTAAACATCAATTACATTAATTGAAACAAAGTTCAAATTAATTGTAAGTACTATACTCTCAGAAAGAATATACACAAGCTGTCAAAAAGTAAAACTATGGAATATTTTATTTAAAATAACTGTTTTCTATTTGAATATATTTTAAAATGTAATTTATTCCTGTGAATTTTTATCATCATTACTACAGTCACATGTTGCTTCAAAAATCATTCTAATATTCCGATTCGCTGCTCAAAAAAAGAAACATGTATTACTATTATTATTATGTCGAGTAGATTTTTTTCAGATTTCTTTGATGAATAGAAAGTTCAGAAGAACATCATTTATCTGAAATAGAAATCTTTTGTAACATTATAAATGTCTTCATCATCACTGTTGATCAATTTAAAGCATCCTTGCTAAATAAAAGTATTAATTTCTATGAGTTTTTTGCCGAATAAAAAAAAGAAAATTATACTAACTTCAAGCGTTTGAATGATATAGTGTATGTTACAAAAGCTTTTATTTCAGATAAATGCTTTGAGTCTTTCTATTCATCAACGAATCCTGAAAAAAATTACTCAACTGTTTTAAATATTGATAATAATAATAATAATAATAATAATAATGAAAAATGTTTTTTGAACAGCATATTAGAATGATTTCTGAAGGATCATGTGACACCGAAGACTGAAGTAATGAGCTTTGAACAGGAATAAATTACATTTTAAAATATATTCAAATAGAAAGCAGTTATTTCAGGCTTGATAAGCAGAAGAGACTTCTTTAAAAACATAAAAAAATCATACTGTTCAAAAACTTTTGACTGGTAGTGTACACTTACAAAAAGTACCATGATTGTGTAAATACTACTGTGTATGAATATGGTAATCATTAAATACCATCCTAAGTAGCACTGTGCCATGGTACTCCCACAGTACTTTTTGTAAAAGTAAGTCGTTTTTTAAAAGCATTAGAAAATTAGCAGTGTAATAACAGGCTCATTAGTCATACTGAATGAGATGTCAGCTTTTGCAGATTAATAAGCCTATTTTCCTCAATCATGCTTGTTTTCTTTTGGCCATGACTGCACATGAATAACTTTCTTGTGTGCTCTAATGCATGTCATACTTAAACCTCTTACTTGTGCATTGTCTGGGATGACAGCAGAGCACCAGTGAGGTTTAAACGCTTGTCATTTCTTTCACGTGTGTTGCTCTTTCAGGAGAATCTACAACAGCTGGTGCTGATGCCGCTACCAAATGTTGCTGTTTTAGGTCGAGATCCCCTGACAGGTGCGGTCCTGTCATCTCAAAAAAGGAACATTTTTCACTCTAATTATTATTAAATAAACAGAAATGATCAAGAAGTGCACGTTGTTTTTAGTAATTGTGCCGTGCTGGTGTTGTGTTGGTTTCCTTGTCAATAGAGGGCGCTGTTGCAGAGCTCAGACGACTGCTACTCTTATTGCTTGGTTGTGCGGTACAGGTAACTAAACACTGACTGTAAACACTTTTAATATCTTTAATGCACGGTTTCAGCACTGTAAATTGATTAGGGTGTAATGTTACTAATGTAAACATATCGATGCTTACAGTGTGTAATTAATTTATCTATTTTCCTATGACTCATTGTTACCAGTGTGAAAGGAAAGAAACGTTCATTCAGCAGATTCAGTGCTTGGACATTGATACACAAGCAGAGCTTGCACACTGCATACAGGAGGTCAGTGCGTTTTAAACATATCCTTAACATAATTTCAAACTAAACACATTTATGTAGTGTGCAACTAACGCTGTGATCCACCCTGCTCCAGGTGACCCAGGACCCAAACGCAGTGCTTCCTTTAGAGTTTGTAGACATGTGTGGGCTGAATGGAGCAGAGCTGCAGACTCTCTTCTGCTCCATGGCCAAACAGATCCAGAACCTGCTAGCCCAAAGAGACACACACTTGGAGGTGAGAGAAGAATTTGTTTTGTCGGTCTGACATTTTCAGGTGCAAGGCTAGAAATGATGAATTCTCAGTTGTGTTCAGAAA
Organism: Cirrhinus molitorella; assembly: GCA_033026305.1. NCBI lineage: Eukaryota > Metazoa > Chordata > Actinopteri > Cypriniformes > Cyprinidae > Cirrhinus > Cirrhinus molitorella. Next base: position 20,328,992 of record CM065129.1, on the reverse strand, counting down.
GTCTGTTCTTCAGCTTTGGATGTCTCTGTATGATTTTCAGAGGATAGCAGAGCTTTGTCAGGAACGGGAATCATCTATTGCACACATAACCTCGTCAAGTGGATTTGGAGATGGACCTCCTGAAGGACTGGCTGTGCAGCTGGCAGACAGCAAAGCTAAACTGCGCAGACTCAAACAGGAACTGTGAGTTTATTTGCTAACCTAATTAATACTTTATTTGTGGACAATATAAACTATTGTTCAAAGTTTGGGATCAGTAATATTTTTTAAATCAGCAAAGATGCAGAAAATCAATCAAAAGTGACAGTAAAGACTTTTATAATGTTACAAAATAACTTTCTATTCTTCAAAGAATCCTAAAAAAAAGTATTACGGTTTAAAAAAATATATTAAGCAGCACAATGGTTTTGAGCTCTAAATAAGCATATTAGAATGATTTCTGAATGATCATGTGACACTGAAAACTGGAGTAATGATGCTGACAATTTGAAAACTTAAAATCTCAAAATGCATCCTTTGAAAACCATTTTAAAATCAGATATTACATTGGAAAATGTACATCAAAATCATATTAAATTTTTTTCCGTTCATGAATTATGAAAAATTATGTTTGAATATGGGAGTGAAAGTTAAATTGTAATGATATTTCACAATATTTATATATTGTACTGTATTTTTGATCAAATAAATGCTGACTTGCTGATCATAAGAGATTTTCAGGAGTTTTAAAACCCCAAACCTTAATTTTATTCAGTTCTCAGTATTATTGAATTATTAAAAGTAATGTGAAAGATTTTAGCAATTTGGTAACACTTTACAATAATGTTCATTAGTTAACATGAACTAAGAATGAACAATACTTCTACAGCATTTATTAATTTGAGTAAATGTTAATTACAGCATTTACTAATGCATTATTAAAATCACAAGTTGTTTTTGTTAACATTAATGCACTGTGAATCAAAATGAACAGTGAACCACTGTATTTTTATTAACAAATATGAATAAATAGTGTAATAAATTGTAGTGTAAAAAAAATTGTTCCTTGATCATTCATGTTAGTTAATACATCAACTACTCATAGCAAATGACAGCTTATTGTAAAATGTTACAAAATATCAGTGTATTACATTTTTTCTTTGGACTGCACAAGTAGCCTGACATAATATTGAATTATCAGTCATTGTTTTTATTTCGTTTTGTTACACACTTTGGGCCAGTTTTACTAACAACTTGCACCAGTGCAAACCATCTTTTGCCATTAAAATAATACTGTCAGGATTTAAAGACGCGAAATGAAGAAAAGGCGCTGAAAAGGCGTGAAAAGTTATTTTTTGTGCCTGACCTTATTTAATATATATTTGTAGGTGTTTCCCTTTCAGAAGCAAAATTTATGGGAGTAGATTATTAAAATGAATCACACAATGAGTCTCACTAACATTTGTGCTCATCAAATTACTGGCATTTGCACTCTTATTTAATGCCCAAAAAGAGAATGTCTTTAAGCAGGGGGTAGTTTGCGCTGCTCTTGGTAGATTGCGCCAGTCATTATGGAGATGATCTGGTTGCGTCTGTGTTCTTTAATGTGCCTTTAAAGTAAATCACATGCAGAAATTTACCCTCCCATTGGCGCTTTTATGGAATTGCACTCTAATGCTAATTTGCCCTGTTGAGTAAAACTGCCTCTATATCTTTAAAAGTATTTACACAAAATGTTTTAAAGGGAGGATAAAGGTGATCAACTACTGGATTACAAGCAGGAAATGCAAAGTATGGAGGAAGAAATCAAGAAACTACAGAAGGAAGTGAGCACACTATACTCATAATAGACACTGTGTAATGATCATTAATAAATGTGTATGTACACTGGATAGATTTCACTGACATACCATCTTATGTTTGTTTGGCTCAGAACCGAGCGTTGCAGGTGGAAGCACGTGTGAGTCGGGGTCTGAAGGATGAGCTGGACTGTTTGCGTGAGCGTGCAGCCAGAGTAGAGCAACTGCAGGCGGAGCTGAAAAACTGCACACATCGGCTTCGCAGCATGGAGCTGTACCGCACACAGCTGAAGGTAGAGGAGGAGATATACATCAGGCTGAATCATCATGCTTTGCAATTAGGAATAACAAAGTGGAGTGCTATAATTTGGAAATGGAGTAATATTTTGTGCTACTTGTATTCTGGCAAACGAGAAATGAAAGCTGCAAAAAAAAAAAGAAAAGAAAGAAAAAGTAAATTAAATTGTAGGAAGTTGCTTTTAAAGGAATATATCACTGAAAGAAAAAGAAATCTATAATTTACTCACCCTCATGTCGTTCCAAACCCATAAGACACAAACCCTTCATGAAGCTTTGCACCATGCAAATTTGAAGATAGATAATTTTAAGTGCATTAAATAGAGAAACTTACACTACTATTTAAAATTCATTTATTTGATCAAAAATACAGTAAAAACAATAAACTGTTTTCTATTGTAATAAATATTACAATTTATTTTTTTTCTGTTGTTAAAAGATTAGTTCACTTTCAGAACAAAAATTTACAGATAATGTACTCACCCCTTGTCATCCAAGATGTTCGTGTCTTTCTTTCTTCAGTCTTAAAGACATATTATGTTTTCTGAGGAAAAAATTTCAGGATTTCTCTCCATATAATGGATATGTATGGTGCCCCCAAGTTTGAACTTCCATAATGCAGTTTAAATGTACCTTCAAAGGCCTAGATAACATCCTTCTTACCTTGTTAGATCAGATCATTTTAACCTTCAAAAATATAGTATATTTTACAGCATTAGTTGAGAGATTTTTTATCTTGAGGAAATTTGGAATGTACTGTACCTGGGGATATACACTACCAGTCAAAAGTTTTTGAACAGTGAGAACTGTAATGCTGTTCATATCAATATTTAAAATAGTTGAGTACATTTTTTCAGGATTCTTTGATACAGTAATACAAAGATCCAAAGATCAACATTTATCTGAAATAAAAAGCTGATGTAATTTTATACACTATGCTATTCAAAAGCTTGGAGTCAGTATAATTATAGAAATGAATACTTAAATTAATAGCTAGTATGCTTTAAATTAATCAGAAGTGACAATAAAGACATTTATAATGGCAAAAGATTTCTGTTTTAAATAAATGCTGTTCTTCTGAACTTTCTATTTACCAAAGAAACCTGCTCAACTGTTTTCAACATAATGATGATAATAATAATAATAATAATAATAATAATAATAAATGTTTTTTTAAACAGCAAATCAAAATATAAGAATTATTTCTGAAGGATCATGTGACTGGAATAATGATGCTAGAAATTCAGCTTTGAAATCACAAGAATAAATTACATTTTAATAATAATAAATTTAAATTAAAACCGTTATTTAAAATATAAACAATATTCCTGAATTGTACTGTTTTTGCTGTACTTTGAATTAAATAAATGCAGGCTTGGTGAGCAGAAGAGACTTCTTTAAAATACATTAAAAAACATTTGACTGATACTGTATATCCAGAATAATCAACATTGATCAACATTGAATTGGACATCAAATTGAATTGAAACCTGTGAGTCAGAAACGAGTCGAATTGTTAGATTTGTGTCAGAACCCAGCCCTAATCAGCAGCCATTACTTCAGTCTTCAGTCATGTGATATTTCAGAAATCTTTCTAATATGCTTTTTTCATATTATATTATGTCAAAAAAAACATTTGTGGAAACTGTGATACATTCTTTTCAAGATTCTTTGATAAAATATAGGAAGTCCACAGAAGCAGCATTCAAAAGTATTCATTTCTAAAAACAAACAAACAAACAAACAAAAAACCTTATTGGTCCCAAACTTTTAAATGGTAGTGTATTATTTGCATTTGTAATAACATAGTAAAGTGCTTTTATATGGATATAATATTAGATTAGTTAATTATTGGATAGTAATGTCATGATCAAATTTGTAGAATAAAAGCTTTAAAAAAACTTGTGATCAGTCATAAAACATAATGCATAAGTCCCTGGATAGCAGTGTGAACATTCTGCAAAAATACCACAGAACAAAGTAAGTGAGGTTTGAGTTTGGAACAGTATGAAAGTAAGTGAATGATTTCTTTAACACTAATTTTCTCTGGCCCTACAGGAGCAGCAGCAGTACTGCGCCTCGCTGCAAGAGAACAAGGCGCTTCTGGATGAGCAGCTGGCTGATGCTCGTGCACGCTGCACTGCTCTGCGGGAACTGGAGAAGGAAAATCTTCTTCTCAGGCAGAAGCTTGTGGATATGGAGGGTGTATGAATGACTTTATGAACTTATGGTGTTTTATTGCTATGCTGCAATTTGTGACTGTGGAGCTCAGTTTTGGTTAATTATGTCAGGGTTGGAAGAAAACTTCCAAAATTTACTTTCAAAAGTATGAAAGCTATATGAAAGAATTGCATTCTTTTATAAATTGTATGATGTGTTTTCATAATGCTTCATGGGTATGTAATTACATTTGTGTAGGAGCGAGATGTTGAGAGACAGAGGGTAGATGAGCTGTTGGAGATGAATATGAGTCTGCAGGTGGATCTCAAGCGCCAGGTTCATTCTGCGGGTGTCAGTCAAAATGTGACTCATCAGCATTTCCTCCAATCAGAGCTTGAGTCAGACGAGGATGTTCAGGAAGTAAACATGCCTGAGATTGGTAGGTTTGATATTATCATTTTTGATATTATGACTCAGCTGCCATCGGTAGACCATTAATTTCATGACTTCATGTATATGCATATCAATCATGTATATGCAAATCAAGCTGTCGTGTTCAGGGACAGACATTTATGCATGCATACATTTACATTTCACCCTATCATTAATACTCAATCCTAAAGCAATGATTTACCCAGAAAATGAAAATTGCTGTACACAAGCACAAAAGGAAAAGATTTGCGTTGTGCATTGTACTCTTTTTCTATACAGTGAAGATGAAGGGGAACACAAAGTGTTAAGCTCCAAAGATTTTTACAAACATCACTTTTATGATACTTTTTTTAAGCCTGACAGTGTTCATCCATATTTTCATTGTTTAGAAAATAGAAGCAGAAACTTCTCATGCTTCTCATGAATAAACAAATAGTTTATTTTGGAGTAAACTGATCCTTAAAGGGACAGTTCACTCAAAAATGATACCTCTGTGATCATTTACTCACCCTCAAGTCATTCCAAACCCATAAGACTTTGGTTAAAGATATTTTTAATGAACCCTGAGAGGTTTTTGTCTCTCAACTGAAAGTACAAATAACCAAAATGTAGATTATTTTATCTCTTCACAAAACTAGATTAAGATTAATCTAATATGGATTCATTTTGTTACCTTTCTAAATTTTAAAAACCTGAACTTTTCAATGAGGGACTATTATGCAACTATTACAGAAGGTTCAAATGCACACTGATGCTTCAGTAGGAAAATCAATGCATTAAGAGCTTTAATGCATTAAGGGGTGAAAAGATTTTTCATGAATGTCAGGAGCAAACAAGAGAAGAGAAGAAATGCAGAGAAGAACGTTTTTTTTAAATTGAAAATGAGTGTGAGTGGGTAAGTGCGTCGGGTGTAAACTGCTTCTTGAAAGTTGCAATGGTCTCAGCAGTTTTAGTGGAGGTTGGCAGCTCATTTTAAAAGAGGAACAGAGAGGGTCAAGGTTTTGGAGAGTGACTTTTTTGCCTCGTTGTAGAGGAACAACAAGGAATACCATGGAATAACATGTACAAGTGTCTCTTTTACTGTCTTTTACTCTTTTACTGTTACTTAGATCTGAAGCCTTTGAGCGAGGAGGTAAACGAAGCTTCCTCATTGAGGCTTCTGGGAGCTGAAAACGAAAACGCTGAACTGAGGAGACGACTAGAGCTCCTTCAGGCTGAACGAGAGGTCAGTAGCTGTTTCGACATTTTTTAATCCTCAGGTTACAAACTGATTCAGACTGATTCATGTAAATTCTCAGGTTTCCCATGTTCCCATCTCTTATGTAGGCTCAGCAGGCCAGCTCCCCTGAGATGACTGAAGAGCTCCAGAGACGCGTGGACCAACTCTCACAAAAGCTTCAAAGCACCCTCAAGGAAGTGAGGCACTTTAGAAGGATTTAAAGACAGTTATTCTAAGCGTTTTGTCTACTGTCATTTTGTCCTCGTCTCAACTTTTTTGAATCGGGCCCTGTCATTTCTCTTTCAACTGCTAGATGGAGTGTCTGAAGAATGAAAATAGCAGCTTGAAGATAAATCTCGAAGAGCTGAGGACAAAACAGAAGCGGAAAGACCTAGAGGAAGAGAGAACAGCCTCGGAGGGAAAAGAAGGGAAAAAGCCAATAATCCCAAGAGGGGAATGCGAGGGAAATGACACAAGAAGAGAGAAACACGATGGAAAAGAAGGCGTAATAAAAGCCCAGAGAGAAGACGGAGAGGGGGGAGAGGGGGGCAACGTAATCCTCAGCGAGAAAAAAAAGAAGGTTATAGATGAAATGAACACCAAAGAGAGAGGAGAGGCCGAGGGTGAGAAAGAAATTGAAAGGAAGAATGACATCACAGAAGAGACATCTCAGACATGCAGCACTGAAGCTCAGAAGACAGAAGAAGATAAATTCTCCCAGGATGCCCTTGCCCTGCATAACCAGCTTCAGCAGGCCCTGGAAGAGGCTGACAGGCAGACCACACTAGCCCAGGATCTGCGCTCCAAACTGGCAGAGCAGAGTAAAAAGGTCTTGGAGGCTGAACATAAGCTGGTTTTCCTAGAGGCTGAGAACCAGCGGCTGAAGAAGGCAGCAGAGAGCCTCGTGGAGGCTAGGAAACAGATAGAGGTAATGAACCGTCAACTTATGACACTGGAAAACCTAATTACATCATTGCACAATCTTCTTCACAATCCACTCAACGACCCAGTCGATAACGGCAATGACTCACGCAACTCCCTGCCACTAGCAATTAAGAAAGACGTTCAATACAGTTACTTGACCTGTGTAAAACAAGCACTATTTCTCACAATGATGACTTTTTCCACTTTTACTCATTGTATCATATGGCATAATGAGCCGGGATTGCAATCGAAGAGATGCCGGCCTGATTTCCTTAAAGAACGATCCATGAATCATCAGCATTGTGCCTTCAAGCACGGCACTCTACTTTGATTTGCTTCGGATAAAAGCATCTGCTAAATAACCACTTACTATATTTATTTGTCAGGTGCTGCAGGGTGAATCTATGCAGCAGGAGGAGGAGCTAATGCGTCTGCGCAGTCAGGTGGAGTTTCAGAAGATGCAGGATGCAGTGATTGCTCAATTAGAGGGAGAAAGGGCAGCCTTGGAGAGGGAGAGAGAGACTCTCAGAGGCACTGTAGACTCGCTAAGGGCTGCGGTGCGCAAGGTGAGGCGGGTTATTTGTTTGGCCTTTTGCTGTACTACAAGATATGGATTACTTGACTGGGGAAACATTGAGATTAATGGTGCCTACTTTAAAATTATGCTGTAACATTGAGTGGATATCAAAAACACAATGGGCACAAAATCAGCATGGGTAACAGTAATGAGACACCAACAGATGATAATTGGTCTGTGAAGTGGTAGCTCACAGAAAATTAAGTTCTGTCATTGTGTACTCACCCTCATGTTGTCCAAACTCACATGCTTTCTTATATATAAAATACATACAATTAAAGTAAATGAGAACTAAGGATGTCAAGCCCCCAAAAGATTAAAAAGCACCATGAAAGTATATACAGTTGAGGTCAAAAGTTTACATACACCTTGCAGAATCGGCTAAATGTTAATTATTTTATCAAAATAAGAGGGACCATACAAAAGAAGTGTTATTTTTTATGTAGTACTAACCTGAATAAGATATGTCACATAAAAGATGATTATGTAAAGTCCACACAAGAAAATAATAGTTGAATTTATAAAAATGACCCTGTTCAAAAGTTTACATACCTTTGATTCTTAATACTGTGTTGTTACCTGAATGATCCACAGCTTGCTTTGCTTTTTTTTTTTTTTTGTTCAGTGATAGTTGTTCATGAGTCCCTTGTTTGTCCAGAACAGTTAAACTGCCTGCTGTTCTTCAGAAAAATCTTTCAGGTCCTACAAATTCTTTGTTTTTTCAGCATTTTTGTGTCTTTGAATCCTTTCCAACAATGACTGTATGATTCTGAGATCCATCTTTTCACACTGAGGACCAGTGTTAGGGAAAGCTAAATAATAATAAAAAATAATGTGTTATTTTACTAGTTACTTGAAAACGTAATCTGATTACGTAACTCACATTACTTTTAATGTGTTACCCCCAATACTGCTGAGGACAACTGAGGGACTATTACAGAAGGTTCAAATGCTCACTGATGCTTCAGAAAGAAAAACTATGCATTAAGAGCCGGGGGTGAAAACCTTTTGAATTTGAGGTCAGGGTAAATTTAACTTACTTTGTCTTCTGGGAGACATGTAACTATCTTCTGTAGCACATGAAGGGCAGTACTAAATGGAAAAAAAGATATTTAGGCAAAATAATGTACACATTCTGTTCAAAAGTTTACACCTCTGGCATCAGTGAGCGTTTAAACCTTCTGTAGTAGTTGCGTATGAGACCCTCAGTTGTCCTCGGTGTGAAAAGATGGATCTTAAAAATCATACAGTCTGTTGGAAAGGGTTCAAATATTCAAAGATGCTAAAAAAAAATTGTGGGAGAATTTGTGGGACCTACAGGTAGTTAAAATGTTCAGGACAAACAAGGGACTCATGAACAACTATCACTAAAAAACACAGATGTGGATCATTCAGGTAACAACACAGTATTAAGAATCAAGTGTATGCAAACTTTTGAACATGGCCTTTTTTTTTATAAACTATTATTTTCTTGTGTGGTTTCCCATTGTATGGAAAAGAGCAATGTACAAATGGCCTAGTGTATTAGTAGCATATAGAGATGCAAGCAAATACAAGTAAATTATAAAGTAATTTTCATGTTTACGTCAGCTATTCCTTCAAATCTGAAGAAATCTGTTTTTATATTTGTTGAGTGATCTAAGCAAACTTTTTTTCATAGGGTGATCAGTTAGAGCTGGTCAACCAAAACCTTAAAGCAGACCTTGAAAGATTGGGACGGACCTTAGAGTCTGGCAGGCGCCATGAAGAAGAGCTACAAGCTGAACTGCGAGAATCGGGCTTGGAGGCAGAGTCTCTGACTCGAGGTCGGGAAGAAGCGCTGCTTGAAGTCATGCGGCTGGAGCAGGAAAAGGAGGCATGTCAGGCAGAGCTGGACAGTCAACGGCGTGAGCTACGACAACGAGAACGAGAAATGGCCAGACTTAGACAGCAACTGGAAAGCACGACATCTGCCCTAGAGCATGGAAACCAACGAGCCTGCAGCCTAGAGGCACAAAACAGGTCACTGAAAAACAATATTGTTTCATTATTTACTCACTTTCATGTTGTTCCAAATCAATACGATGAATCTTTGTACATATATACAGTGCAGCTCAAAAGTTTAGGATCATTATGTTTTTTCCAGCATTGACTATTTAAGTGCCTCTGATTGGCCAAAGCATTCCTAAGTTCAAGAGAAACACACCTGATTGGTTATAAGGCTCAACGCTGCACAAAACAGTGCATAAAGCAATCTGATGCAGTGTGAGCAAATCTAATTGTAATTCTGTGAATTGATACTTTTCATTCAGTTACAAATGTAAATTTTATTGCAACAGCCATAATACTTTGTTAAATTGTGCAGGGGCATTTTTTGCCCCTTTGTCTAGGTGTTTTTGTTCATTTTAGTGGCAGTTTTGGCACAAGCGATTGCTAATTCCCGACCCTGCGTGGCAGTAAAAAAATATATATCTATTTTAAATGCTTTTCTTTTGTTTGATGGTCATCGTACTTTTGAACTTTTGCGTTTATCAAAGATATAAAAAATATGTTGCCATTTCTATTTTAAAGTATTTTGAACATTGATAACAAAAAATATTGTTTCTTGAGCACCAGATCAGCATATTAGTATAGATTCTGAAAGGATCATGTGACAAGGAACACTGAAGGAATGGCTGCTGAAAATTCAGCTTTGCATCGCAAGAATAAATTACATTTAAAAAAATATTTAAATAGAACACGTTTCACAATATTACAGTTTTCCTGTATTTTCAAAAAAATAAATGCAGCATTGGTTAGCATAAGAGATTTATTAAAACAATCTAACCAATGTAACTTTTTCGATGAATGTCATGTCTTGTCATATCATAGTGGCCTTGTTCTAACAAGCTCCCAAAAAAGACCAATAAATGTGGTTTGTGAAGTTCAAAGTACAGCAAAAACAGGCAAATTTTGAAATATTTTTACAATTTAAAATAACTGCTTTCTATTTTAAAATGTAATTTATTCCTGTGATCAAAGCTAAATTTTCAGCATCATTGCTCCAGTCTTCAGTGTCACATGATCCTTCAGAAATCATTCTAATATGCTGATTTACTGTTCAAGAAACATTATTATAAAATTTGAATACATTTTTCAGGATTTATCTGAAATAAGTTTTTGTAACAATATACACTATACCATTCAAAAGCTTGGAGTCAGTATAATTTTCTTTTTTATTTGGCAAAGAAATCAGAAATTAATATTATTTAGCAAGCATGCTTTAAATTGATCAAAAGTGATGAAAGACTTCTATTTCAGCTGTTCTTCTGAACTTTCTATTCACCAGAAAATTTTGAAAAAATTCTGCTCATCTGTTTTCAACATAAAAATAATAATAAATCTTTTTGAGCAGCAAATCAGAATATTAGAATGATTTCTGAAGGATCATGTGACACTGAAGACTGGAGTAATGATGCTGAAAATGCAGCTTTTTAAATCACAGGAATACATTACATTTTAAAATATATTCAAATAGAAAGCTATTATTTTGAATAGTAAAAATATTTCAAAATTAGATTTTTTTTTACTTTGGATTAAAAAATGCAGGCTTGGTGAGCAGAAGAGACTTAAAAAAAAAAAGAATTCAACAAAAATCTTACTGTTGAAAAACGTTTGACTGGTAGTGTAGTTATAAACTATTGATAATCTTCCACTGCAGCTTTCAAATCTCTAACAGCATTGGATCTCATCTGTCTGTTACTCACACATCAAGTTGCTTCAGAATATAGTGCATGTGTTGTACGGACCACCTTTATGATACTTATATGATGCCTTTTTTTGTTTTTTCAAGCTTTTTGGAAGAACACAAGGACGAGATAATGAATATATGTTCATATTGTGAACTATTTATTTTATACAGAACCCCTTTGTCCTTCTTTCTGATCTTATGACATAAATAGCATGCCAAGAATATTATGTGTATCACACTACATCTGTCATCTCCCCACAGACGCATGTGTCAGGAGCTTTCTCAGCTCAAAGAGACATGTGCCCAGTTCGAGGAGCTGCAGAAGGAGAATCTGCAGCTCGGTACGCTCAACACTGAGAGCAAGGTCCAGATTGACTCTCTAACAAAGGTCTGTGCAATATTCAAATTGTTTATATGCGAGATCTGAACGATAAAAGCAATTACTATAGCTCTTCGGTACACCATATTTCTGCAATTATGTTTGCCTGGAGGTCCCACTGAGCTGAGATTTTGCAAAATGGGCCTCTTTGAATATTTCCTTTCAACTAGATAATTGTTTTCTAGTTGCTTTTTTATCTAAAAATCCTCAGCGCAATTAGATTTCCCCTCCTCGGACAACTGTGCTGAAAATGCATCTTTGTGAGATTAATGAAAGCCGTTATAGCTCAGGTTTTCCTAAAGATAAAGCTTGTAGAGTACAACAATTGTCTAACTTTAATATCCCACTCACAACCAGGATCTGGCTAATGAGAGCGCCCATTCCCAAGAGTTATCCAGTCAAATCGCGCAGCTGAACCGAACGCTCGAAGAGCTGCAGACCAAGCTTGAAATGGCAGCTACACAACAGCAACGATCATCTCCAGAGGTTGCTTTTTCACCTCCTGACTCAAACACACAGAGAATCGAGGGTTGTGAATCAAACAGACAGTCTCCACTGCTGTCGGAAAACCCCCAGGAGGCCACTGTCAGTATTGTAGATAAGGTTAACCACAACCAGAGCTTGAGGCCTACAGACTCTATCGATGCAGCAGAAGACTCTGAAGACACAAGGAACAAACAACCACACACAACGGCAGAGACTGGCAATGGCAGCCAGGAGGCGTTGAGTCAAAGACTGATAAATACGGAAAGGGAGGTGAGATAAAATGCAAAACACGCACAGAAATGTCATTACGCTTTGGGCCCCGCGAGGCCACTTCGCGTATGTCTTTATTGAAACATCATTAACGCCGTCCAGGGGTTCTGATTACATTCTAAATGAATGGCTATCAACTTGTATGCTGAACTCTAAGCCTCTGGTTGTATCCCAGAATGCAGTGCTGCAGCGAGAGCGGGAGGTGTTGCTGTCTCAGCTGACTCAGTCTCAGTCAGCCTGTGCTCAACTCAGAGAGCAGTTGGACGCCCTGCAGCGCCACTCCATCTCGCTTCAAGAGAACTGTGCTAAATTACAGGGCCTCAACACCAAACTACAGGTGAGTGCTTGATTGAGTGTGGGTTGCTGGTCTCAAAATGGACCCTTGACGCTGAAATAAAGGCTGGGGTATTTTGGAAAGTGACATTTGTTTAAATCTATATTAGATTTTATAGTGGGCGGACACTAGCAGGTTTCAATCATGTCGTTGATGGAGCATAAAACTACACCACTTTAAATTATACAGGCTTTTCATAAACAGGTTATTTACACCCGAATGGCCGCACTCTCATTATATCTGCTTTATTTTACCCTCTTTTCTCTCACTCAGGTAGAACAGGCATCTCTGAGCTCCGAACATGCGGCGTTGTTGGCGCGTTGCAATGAGAGCGAATTGCGCTGTGCGGCTCTGGGGGCGGAGTCAAGGGTGTGGCTCAAGGAGAAGGAGGAGTCAGTGATGCGCTTAGAGGCTGTGAGGCGGGATCATGAGAGATTGACAGCTCTGCAACAGAGACAGGAGGCGGAGTTAGAAGAGTTGTTGGTCAAACACAGACAACTGAAAAGCAGCAGTCGCAGTCTAGAAGCTCAGTATAAAGACACTGAGGCTAGGTACAGTGTTTAGTGTATTTTAATTTATTTATTTAATGTTATTTATTTATTTATTAATAGATGAATAATCCTTTATTTATTTGAAAATAAATGAATTTATAATAATTTATTTAATAAATAATCATTTTAGCTTATTCACATAAGAGGTCAAAGGGGAAAAATGAGGGGGTTATTTATTTAATTGAACTGATAATAAATTAATAGCCATTTATTTATTTGAAAATAAATGAATGATTTTAATATTTAGCTTAATTTATATTTTCAGCTTATTCACATAAGAGGGCAAAGATTGAAAAATGTGAGGTTATTTATTTAATTAATTTAATAAAAAATTACTAACTGTTTATTTGAAAATACATTAATTTATAATTGTTTAAATAATAATTTTCAGCTTATTCGCATAAGAGGTCAAAGAATAATAAATGTGAGGTTATTTAATAAATAAATAATGAATCACTAACCATTTATTAGAAAATAAATTGATTTATAATACTTTATTTAATAAATCATTTTAGCTTATTCACATAAGAGGTTAAAGAGTAAAAACGGGAGGTTAATATTTATTTATTTGAAAATAAATGAATGTATAATCATTTGTTTAACAAATAATAATTTTATCTTTTTCACAAGAGGTCAAAGAGGGAAAATGAGGTTATTTATTTAAGTAATTCATTTAATAATAAATTACTAATCATTTATTTATTTGAAAATGAATTTATAATAATTTATTTAATATATAATAATTTTAGCTTATTCACATAAGAGAACAAAGAGGGTTAAAAATATGAGTTTATTCATTTAATTTAGTAATAAATTACTAACCATTTATTTATTTGAAAAGAAATACATTTATAATAATCTGTTTATTAGATAATAATTTCTGTTCATTTACATAAGAGGTCAAAGAGGGAAAAATGTGAGGTTATTTTATTTATTTCATTTAACACAACTGAAATAAATGAGATTATCTCTTGATTTATGATTTATCAAAACAATTTTGGATTTAAAGCTTGTCAAATGTTCCAAATACCATACTCGTCTAGATATAAGGAGCTGTTGGAGCGAAAAGCACAGTTGGATGAGACAGAGGAATCGATACGTGTGGAGAGACAGAAAATGGAGAAAGTGACACAAGGGCAGGTGGAGAGCGAGAAGGAGCTGGAGAGACTGAAAATGGACAATGAAAGGTGAGAGAAGTCATAATTGCAGTGACCACAACACTGGGTTGAAGTTACACTTGAGCAGATTCATAGGAAAGAGAGAGGAACTGATGACACCACCCACCACAAACTGCTCTGCACCCATTGTGGTGATGGTAAACCCCACCAAATATCACCAGAGCATGAGTCATTTCATAGCCCAGTTTCCAACAGTTGTTGCCATGGCGTGACAGCCCAAGAAAATATTGGTAAAGCTTGTTGCTTGGGTGAACAGGATAAAAGAAAAAAATTACATAAACCAGCAGGAGGCTTTTACTTTTATTCAGTATGTTTAGTTAGCTCGATAACTGATATAGATTGACGGTTTGATCAAAGATTAACGAAAAACATGCCTGGGCTTAACTTTTATAAAAATACATAATATCCACCCTTTTCTTTCCGTTAAAGTGGGTGCGGTCATTTGTAAATTATATGGGTGTATAAAGGTCTCATCCGCATTCTGCAATTTTTAGCTGTACAAAACAGCTTGATTTGTTGCTTGATAGTGCAAATTGGTGCATCTTACCATATTATGTTAATGTGTTATCTTAATTATGAGCACACTGGTTTGTAGTGCAAATAGTTTGACCATTTACTTCATGTTGTTATTAATCTTGTTATTTCCATATAGCGGCTAATGAACTGGAAGCCTCACATAATGACAAATTAAGCCTTCTTTAAGCCTTTTTTATTTCTGTATGGAGTAAAATATGACCTTAGTTTAGTGTAATTCACCTGTTTGATTATCTGTAGATATCAGAACCTGCAGAAGGAGTGGGTTCAGGTGCAGTCCGAGCTGCTGGCTCAGAGTTCAGTTGTGCGGGCAGAGTTGAGTACGGCTCAGCTTGAACGAACCAGACTGGAGGGAGAACTCAGCACTCTTAAAGAGCAAAATCAACAGCTGGATCTCAACAACGTCCGTCTTAGCAGCCAATACCAGGTCTGAGCACAAAGCACATTATTCACAGTAATATGCACTATCAGTCAAACGTTTTTGGACAGTAAGATTTTTAATGTTTTTTTAAGAAATCTCTTCTGCTCACCAAGCCTGCATTTATTTGATCCAAAGTACAGCAAAACAGTAAGATTTGGAAATATTTTACTATTTAAAATCACTGTTTTCTATTTGAAAATATTTTAAAATGTAATTTATTTCTGTGATTTCAAAGCTGATTTTTTTTGCATCGCTATTCCAGTCACATGATTCTTCAGAAATCAGTCATATATTCTGATTTGCTGCTCAAAAAAACATTATTATTATGTTGAAAGCAGCTGAGTCGATTTTTTTTCAGGTTTAGAAAGTTATCCGAAATAGAAATCTTTTGTAACATTATAAATGTCTTTATTTTTAATATTTTTCTACACTTTTAATCAATTTGGAGCATCCTTGTTAAATGAAAGAATTCATTTCTATCATTTCTAGGAAATTATAATTTCTCCTTTCTGTAAGGTGTATATAAGGAGTTTTCACTTTCAGCCTTCATAAACAATTACACTACCAGTCAAAAGTGTTTTAGTTTTTTTTTTAAAGAAGTCTTTTATGCTCACCTAGCCTGCATTTATTTGATCCAAAATACAGCAAAGGCAGTAATATTGTGAAATATTTTTACTTAAAAAACCTTGCTTTCTACTTTTTATATACATTTTAAAATGTAATTTATTCCTTTGATCAAAGCTACATTTTCAGCATCATCACTCCACTCTCATGATCCTTCAGAAATCATTCTAATATGCTGATTTGCTGTTGTTATTATTATTATCAATATTTAAAACATTTAAGTACTTTTTCAGGATTCTCTGATGAATAGAAAGATCCAAAGATCAGTATTTTTCTGAAATAAAAAGCTTTTGTAACATTATACAGTGTACCATTCAAAAGCTTGGAGTCAGTATATTTTTTTTTGTTTTGGGAAAGACATTAAATTGATCATGCTTTAAATTGATCAAAAGTGATGATGAAAACATTTATAATGTTACAAATGATTTCTATTTCACATAAATGCTTTACTTCTGAACTTTCTATTCATCAAAGAAACCTAAAAAAATTATACTCAGCAGTTTTCAACATAAAAAATGGTTTTGATCAGCAAATCAGAATATTAGAATGATTTCTGAAGGATCATGTGACTGGAATAATGCTAAAAATCTAGCGTTGAAATCACAGGAATAAATTACATTTTAAAATGAAGTCAAATAGAAAACAGTTATTTTGAATAGTGAAATATTTATACTGTACTTTGGCTCAAATAAATGCAGGCTTGGTGAGCAGAAGAGAAGAGACTTCTTTAAAAATCAAAAACTTTTGACTGGCAGCGTATAAACTTCATATACTGTATTTTTGATCAAATAAATGTGGCCTTCTTGACTGGTCTTTAAATGTACATTATTAGAGAATCAATTAATATTCATTTTATGTTGGGTATCATTTAATGTCATAATACTTCAATTTTAAAATGTAAAAAATGCTGAACTTTATTTTAGAATTATTTAGTTTTAAATGTTGTTGTCTTATTATGCATTTAATTATACTGATAGTCTGAGATTAATCATGTTAACTACAAAAAAAGTTCAATAATAATAATTTTATTCAATAGTATAATTTATCACGCTAGTATTTATATGTTTGCTATAGCTCCTAACCCAGTTGAAGGCAAACTTGGAAGAGGAGAACCGACATCTAGTAGAGCAGAACCAGAACCTGGCCAAAGATAACAAGGCCCTAATGGAGAGCAGCCTGGAGAGCCGAGACCAGCACCACAACCAGCAGAGAGAATACCTGTACGAACATACACACACATTTGCAACTCACTTTTATCCACTTTTTTCACATGCACCATGGAGAACGTTCAGCAGTGGACCACCTGCATCAGTAAATAACTCATGTTTTTCTCTCCCATCTGTCCATCTGTCTCCACCTCAGTGACAAGCTCAACGAGCTGCGCAGGGAGAAGCAGAAGCTGGTGGAGAAGATAATGGATCAGTATCGTGTTTTGGAGCCAGGTCTGCCTGGCATGTGTCCACCCAAACAACCAAAGTTAGTCAAGCTTTAACATCTGTCTCTAGCAGACCTTTTCACCGCTTTAATCACTGTATGCTCTCTTTCATCTTGACATCCTGCCGTTTTTCTCTTTTACCTTTTTTGACTTATCTGAATCTTGCTCGCCGCCTTTCAATCACCTATAAATTCTCTCGTGGCTTCAGGAAGTCGAACTGGATAGCGGACCGCATGAAGAAGCTGATAAAACCTAAAGGTGGAAGCAAAGAAGGCCGCGCTCAGTTTATTGCTGCCGGCAGTATAGAAAACCTTGCGGATGTAGACGGCGCTCCCATCTCTTCAGCTTCAGCGTCTGGTGAGACTGCAGAGCTGTAATAACATTAGATGTATTGTACCACAGAGCGTAAGAGAGTGCCAGTAAGTTAAGACTGCAGGGCTCCCTGGACTCTGTAAAACACAAAAAAGGTCCCCAAAAGCCCATAACAATGAATGATGCTGTTACCCTACCACATTATGCCATTCCCTTGGATCACAACCAGACATAGTAATTCTGCGTTTATGTGAAGGAGCAATGGAATGGAATTTGGAGATCAAATGAATATTGCACAGTGTGTATACAGCATTGAGATTTATGGTAATATAAATACTAACAGTAACTGTGTAACTACTTATATGTATTGTATTTTCAGTGTATATGGTAGATACATATAACAGCAAATAAGGGGGATTTGTAATTTTTAGGATATATCCAATATGCTTCCATTTTAATAGTTTTGCTTTATGTTGTTCTCATAAAAAGGTATGGTGTTTTGACAAATATATAAATATTACATATATGTGACCCTGGACCACAAAACCAGTCATAAGGGTGTTTTTTTCTGAAAAAAATAAGCTTCCCATTGCTGTATGGCTTGTTAGGATAGGACAGTATTTGGCTGAGATACAACTATTTGAAAATCTGAGGGGGCAAAAAATCAAAAAATCGCCTTTAAAGTTGTACAAATGAAGTTCTTAACAATTCAGATTACTAATTAAAAATTATACTTTGATATATTTTTGGTAGGAAATTTACAAAAGTATCTTCATGGAACATGATCTTTACTTGATATCCTAATGGTTTTTGGCACAAAAGAAAAAATTATAACTTTGACCCATACAATGTATTTTTGGATGTTGTTACAAATATACCTGTGCTCTTAAGACTGGTTTTGTGGTCCAGGGTCACATATTATCAGCATAAATTAAAGGCAGAATGACAAATATTAACACAGCACATTTTAGTTATCATATCTATTTTTATTTTATTTATTTTTTGGTTGTTTATATATTATATATTTAAGTTTATATATTATATATTTAGAAGTAAAAAGAAATAGAATTTGAGGGCGATAATGTGCTTAATTAAAAAAAAAAAGGTCACAATGCAAAAAAAAACCTTTATAAAAATAAAAATTTTGTAATTGATTAATCACCCTCATGTCGTTCCAAACCCATAAGACCTTCATTCATCTTCAGAACACAAATTAACATATTTTTTTATGAAATTGGAGAGCGCTTTCTGACCCTGCATAGACAGCAACATAACTGAAAGCCCAGAAACATAGCAAGGACATTGGTAAAAAAGTCCATGTGATATCAGTGGTTCAACCTTAATTTTATGAATCTACAATAATACTTTTTGTGCGCAAATAAAACAAAAAGAACAACTTTATTCAACAATTCAGTTGCATTGCTGTCCATGCTGGCTCAGAAAGCCCTCGGATTTCATCAAAAATATCTTAATTTATGTTGAAGATGAGGGAGGCTTAAACGGCATGAACGGGTTTAGAA
Organism: Cirrhinus molitorella; assembly: GCA_033026305.1. Lineage (NCBI taxonomy): Eukaryota > Metazoa > Chordata > Actinopteri > Cypriniformes > Cyprinidae > Cirrhinus > Cirrhinus molitorella. The sequence goes on along the minus strand of CM065129.1, from coordinate 20,309,852 downwards.
CAGCATGAGGGTGAGTAATTAATGACAGAATTTTTGGGTGAACTATCCCTTTAATTGTCAAATTTGTGAGATTCAATCCATTAAAACCTCAACAGAAAGAAAGTAAAAGTATCTTATTTTTTTTTTACAAAGTACACTCTTCACTATTTGTCCCCTCAGTTCATGAGCAGGATCCCATCAGCGCTCCAGTCTCCCCGAGTTTACTAAGGAGAATCTCATCTCAGGCTGAAGACGACCAATCAAGAGCTAATCTGCGGACTGGTCGGCGCAAGCTGGGCTCCCGGCACGGCTGGGCTCTTGGCAGGGGCAGAGGAGGAATTTCCCAGTCCTTCAGTCCAGGAGACCAGCGCATACAGCCTCGCATCCGTCTGCGTTCTTCCCAAACAACTGCCACGGCACTCTGGGAACACGATGGCAGCCCTACACCCAGCCAGGACAGCCCTAGTGAGGAGGGCAGAGGTAAGAAGGGTAAAGATATAAACTAGTAAGGGTAGAAGGAAATGAAATTTGCTAAAGGTTGTAAAATAACATGCATTTGTATTTGTTTTGTGTTGAGTATAATATCCGTTTGTGTGTTTTAGTTGATAGTGAGGAGAACATCTCACCTGCACACTCCGATGTCAGCCGTGTATCATCAGGAACTGAAGGTCAGTCTACAGCAGTGGTTTTTAAAGGGATAGTTCACCCAAAAATGAAAATTGTGTCATTAATTACTCACCCTCATGTTGTTCCAAACGCGCAAGACCTTCGTTCATCTCTGAAGACAAATTAAGATATTTTTGATTAAATCCGAGAACTTTCTGACCTTCCATAGACAGAAAGAGTCGTACCACAGACAAAAAATATTCTCATAGCTTCGTAAAATTACAGTTGAACCACTGATCGGTGGTAGGACCCTTGCGGTCTATGCAGGGTCAGAAAGCACTTGGATTTCATTAAAAATATCTTAATTTGTGTACTGAAGATGAACAAAGCTCTTACGGGTTTGGAACAACATGAGGGTGAGTAATTATTAACAGAATTTTTATTTTTGGGTGAACTATTCCTTTAACTAGTGGACACATTAGGTTAATGCCAAAACATTCATACTCTTACGATTTATACATAAACTACAAAAAGTAAAATAAAATTTGCAAATGAACTAAAGGATAAAGATGATCATATTAAGTCAATTATATAAAAACAAGCTGTCTATTTATTTCCATTCAACCTGTCACATTATATTTGAAAATATTATGGGGATAATTATCATTTTCAATGGATAAAATTCTACATTTAACGAAAATTTTTGTTTTCATTAAATTAGATACAGTAATTAGCCACTTAATAATCAGCAAAACCAATTCAGTTCCTTTTAATTACTGAATATGCCTTGATTTATTTTAAGAATGCCCAAAAAACATTAACATCTTTTGTCTCTCCCCTTTAGATTTTCACTCCAGTTTTGACAAGCCACAGGAAACAGAAAACAAACAAGCATAAAGTAATCACAATTTGTTAACGCTCATTTAACTACTTTTATCCCTTGGTTTTTTAACAATTTTATATACAAAACATCCATAAAGCATATAGTACACACTTACTACATGTAATGGCCTAGTACATTTATTGTGGGAAAACAAATAAATGATTTTAAAACTCATATGTGATTTATTATAATTATTATAGATTTTATAGAATTAATTGATGAATAAAAAGTTACAAAGAACAGCATTTATTCGAAATAGAAATATTTTCTAACAATATAAGCATTAGCTATCACTTTTTATCCATTTAACACATCCTTGTTGAGTGAAATTATTCATTTCTTTAAATAAATAATAATAAAAAAATGTACTGACCCCAAACCTTTGAACATTAGAGTATATTTTTAAAAAAGATTTCTGTTTTAAATAAATGCTGTTCTTTTTAACTCCTTATTCGTCCAAAAAATATTAAGCAGCACAACTGAAGTACTGAAGTATCATGTGACACAGAAAACTGGATTAATTTAGCTAAAATTTCAGCTTTGATCACAGGAATAAATTATATTTTAAAGTGTATTAAAATAGTAAACCACTACAGTGTTTTTCTGTATTTTTGATCAAATAAATGCAGCCTTGACGAGCATAAGAAACTTCTTTAAAAACATTCAAAATCTTACTGATCCCAAACTTTTGAATAGCAGTGTATATAATGAAATATTATACTGAAGTATTATACCAATATACTGTGTATAGTGAATGAGGTTGTAGTTCTTATTCTCACCTCTATGTGGCACTATAATGCCCAATGGTTGCCTTTGTATCTGTATAATTATGAGAGTGTCTTATACAAACTGATGCTAACAAGATATTTATGAGAGCAGATTAATTCATGCTGTCTCGTTGGGGAAAAAAAGCTGACACTTTGGAGACTTTGACATTTAGGAAGGAGGCGGAAGATGATGGGGGTCTTAAAACAACGTGGGTGCGGGCAAAGATTTTTTTTTTGACAATCCTTGGCTGGGGTGAATCATAACTCAAAAACGACAAATGGAACGCTAATACAATTCATGAATTATGCAGTTGTCATGGCAACATTAATCAAAATGCGTCAGTCCGCAGACCTTTTTGTCGATGAATTGATGATATACTGAGCACGACGATGCACAGTTTAGAGACTGTCATCCAGTAGACCACATTATAAGCAATGTCTTAAAGACGCTGTTTACACCAAGCACTTTAAATCAATTTATTGGCATGAAGATGCCAAAACACTATTTTTTTTCAGCCGCTGAAAAAAGGCTATTGTGAAATTGTCTGAATTGTAGGCTAAAATTAGAGAACCCCCTGAGGCTAGCCTTCATTAAGTTAAGAGGAGAATGATTGTTATGAGATCTCAGGGCCTGATTGCCTCTCCAATAGAGTCTTTAGAATAAAACAACCACGTTTTTATATGCAACAGATCGTATGCGGCTATTGCGAGATGAGATGTGACCTCCCGACTCCCTGGAGTTTGTTGAAGATACTAAGACTTTGTGGGGATCATCTGAAATATGGTCACCGCTGATAGTATCTTTCCGAAGCACTCTCATCTAACCCCATTCGTTCCCGCTTTCTCCTTCCATCAACGGCTCCTGTCATGCTTCCCTCCCTGGCGCGCTCTCCTCCTCTCCCTCCCTCCTGCGCTTGTTTCTCCCCCAGTGTATTAAAGGCTTTGACGCTCTCAGTAAAAAGCTGATTTATTTTGTGGAGGTATCGATCGCTCTCTGCATTAAAGATTATAATTCATTACCCCAGCCCTTTTAATACATTAAACATTCAAAATAAAAATAAAATAAAATCGAGGTAGGTGAGAGGAGAGCACTCAGACACTGTCCACTCGCACATGCACACACGCTCTCCATTTCAATCACATTTGGATAAACACTTAAACCTTACAAGAAGGAAAAATTCAGCCACCATTTTCAGAAGGGTACAATTATCGTTCATATCTAATTTTAGTAAAATATTTTATTTATATTATTAAATCTAGCTAGCTATTTATCTATCTATATAAAAGTATAGCATATATATAATTAATCAGATTAATCAACAGTTTTATTATTTATTCTAGTATTATTATTTATTGTGTTTTATTTTTATCTGTAAACTGGTTTGGTGGCACTTAGTAAATTACTAAATACTCAATTTATTTTCTTAGCAAAAACTTCCTATAGGCTACAGCTGAAGTCAAAATTTTACATACACCTTTTAGAATCTGCAAAATGTTAATTATTTTATCAAAATAAGAGGGATCATACAAAATGCGTGTTATTTTTTATTCAGTACTGACCTGAATACGATATTTCACATAAAAGATGTTTACATAGAGTCCACAAGTAGTAGTTGAAAATTATAAAAACAAATTGTGTTGTTACCTGAATGATCCACAGCTGTTTTTTTTTTGTTTGTTTGTTTGTTTGGTGATAGTTGTTCAAGAGTCCCTTGTTTGTCCTGAACAGTTAAACTGCCTGCTTTTCTTCAGAAAATCCTTCAGGTCCAGCTCTGGTTTCTCAGCATTTTTGTGTATTTGAACCCTTTCCAACAACGACTGTATGATTTTGAGATTCATCTTTTCACACTGAAGACTACTGAGGGACTTAATGCAACTATTACAGAAGGCTCAAATGCTCCCTGATGCTTCAGAAGGAAAAAACGATGCATTAAGAGCCAGGGGTGTAAACTTTTGAACAGAATGAAGATGTGTACATTTTTCTTAAAGTTTGCCTAAATATATATATTTTTTTCATTTAGTACTGCCCTTCAGAAGCTACAGATGCATCGTTTGAACCTTCTGTAATAGTTGCATATGAGTCTCTCAGTTGTCCTCCGTGTGAAAAGGTCTCAAAATCATACAGTCATTGTTGGAAAGGGTTCAAATACTCAAAATGCTAAAAATAAATAAATAAATAATAATTTTTGGAAAATAGAGTTTTCTGAAGAACAGTTTAACTGTTCAGGACTGTCTGTTCTATCAAAAAAAAAAAAAAAAATGACAGCAACAACAGTATTAAGAATCAGGTGTATGTAAACTTTTGAACAGGGTCATTTTTATAAATTCAACTATTATTTTCTCTTGTGGACTATACAGGTCCTTCTCAAAAAATTAGCATATTGTGATAAAGTTCATTATTTTCTGTAATGTACTGATAAACATTAGACTTTCATATATTTTAGATTCATTACACACAACTCGAAGTAGTTCAAGCCTTTTATTGTTTTAATATTGATGATTTTGGCATACAGCTCATGAAAACCCAAAATTCCTATCTCAAAAAATTAGCATACTTCATCCGACCAATAAAAGAAAAGTGTTTTTAATACAAAAAAAGTCAACCTTCAAATAATTATGTTCAGTTATGCACTCAATACTTGGTCGGGAATCCTTTTGCAGAAATGACTGCTTCAATGCGGCGTGGCATGGAGGCAATCAGCCTGTGGCACTGCTGTGGTGTTATGGAGGCCCAGGATGCTTCGATAGCGGCCTTAAGCTCATCCAGAGTGTTGGGTCTTGCGTCTCTCAACTTTCTCTTCACAATATCCCACAGATTCTCTATGGGGTTCAGGTCAGGAGAGTTGGCAGGCCAATTGAGCACAGTAATACCATGGTCAGTAAACCATTTACCAGTGGTTTTGGCACTGTGAGCAGGTGCCAGGTCGTGCTGAAAAATGAAATCTTCATCTCCATAAAGCTTTTCAGCAGATGGAAGCATGAAGTGCTCCAAAATCTCCTGATAGCTAGCTGCATTGACCCTGCCCTTGATAAAACACAGTGGACCAACACCAGCAGCTGACATGGCACCCCAGACCATCACTGACTGTGGGTACTTGACACTGGACTTCAGGCATTTTGGCATTTCCCTCTCCCCAGTCTTCCTCCAGACTCTGGCACCTTGATTTCCGAATGACATGCAAAATTTGCTTTCATCCGAAAAAAGTACTTTGGACCACTGAGCAACAGTCCAGTGCTGCTTCTCTGTAGCCCAGGTCAGGCGCTTCTGCCGCTGTTTCTGGTTCAAAAGTGGCTTGACCTGGGGAATGCGGCACCTGTAGCCCATTTCCTGCACACGCCCGTACACGGTGGCTCTGGATGTTTCTACTCCAGACTCAGTCCACTGCTTCCGCAGGTCCCCCAAGGTCTGGAATCGGTCCTTCTCCACAATCTTCCTCAGGGTCCAGTCACCTCTTCTCGTTGTGCAGCGTTTTCTGCCACACTTTTTCCTTCCCACAGACCTCTTGCTTGAGCGGGTCAATGATGGCCTTCTGGACAGCAGTCAGGTCGGCAGTCTTACCCATGATTGCGGTTTTGAGTAATGAACCAGGCTGGGAGTTTTTAAAAGCCTCAGGAATCTTTTGCAGGTGTTTAGAGTTAATTAGTTGATTCAGATGGTTAGGTTAATAGCTCGTTTAGAGAACCTTTTCATGATATGCTAATTTTTTGAGATAGGAATTTTGGGTTTTCATGAGCTGTATGCCAAAATCATCAATATTAAAACAATAAAAGGCTTTAACTACTTCGAGTTGTGTGTAATGAATCTAAAATATATGAAAGTCTAATGTTTATCAGTACATTACAGAAAATAATGAACTTTATCACAATATGCTAATTTTTTGAGAAGGACCTGTATGTCTTTTTGTGAAATATCTTATTCAGCACTAAATACAGAATAACATGCATTTTGTATGATCCCTCTTATTTCGGTAAAATAATTAACATTTTGCAGATTCTGTAACTTTTTACTTCAACTGTATATAAAGTGCATATCATGAAAACTGGAAAAGTAGTTGAATTACACAGAACAAGCTAAGCCTCAAAACCAGAGGAGAATGCCACTGAAACAATGCGAGAGAGCCACAATAATTGCGAATACATGAAAAGATCCATCACTGGTGGTAGTGCATTCAGTGTAGGCAGAGCATTGTACAAATACAAGATCTATGACAAAAATAGAACCAAACGGGATAGAGATACAATGGATCATTTTATAATGGAGCGAATAGGCAATCATACGTTTCCCGCAAATGCAATGGCCACAAATGACCCACTGTTCCATTATCACGCTAAGCACTCATCCTCCATCTAACATCTAATATTTTTTTAATCGCAAATGCTGCATTTATGGCTTGTACACAGCAAGTGACACAATGCCTTTTATTGATGTAAATCAAAACAGCAGGCTATCTATGATCGTCTAGCTTGTTAACTAGTTTTCTAGTCTGACACTACAAATTGAGGACTGGTTCACACAGAACACAGTTATGCAGAGCATTGTTGCTTTTAATTATATAAAATGCGCTAGAGGGACTTACTTTGACTGCTGAACGCACGGCAGAGACTGATACTGAAGAGAAGAAACTGTTGAATAAAATAGTTTTTTGTTTTCTTTGTGCACAAAAAGTATTGATGTCACATACTATTTTAATGATGTCCTTACTTCCTCTCTGGGCCGTTTGAATGTTTCAATTGCATTGCATCAATCGGCCATATTGGCAGCACTGAATGTAAACAATGCCCCTGAACCGAACGAAACGTGCATTTTTTGCTGATTATTGCTGCTGAAAATGGTCAATTATTTTCATGTTTTGGACTGTACTAATCGGTTGGACTTGGAAAAACATTTGGAGTACTATTTAGTGGCAAAAGTTATAACACATCAAGGAGAAGAGTGTGTAAAAATTGTCTGAGGAACAAAAGGTTGGCCAAACTGAACCAGGATTTCAAGGACAAGAATCTTGACAACATTTGTGTTTGTTCTTATCATTTCCAGTCAGGTAGGTGAAATATTAAGCTAATATCTTAATTAATATTGCTTGTATTGTCTTATCTTTACCACCGATTAACTTTAGTTTGTCAAAATATGTGCCCTTTCCTGCTCACTAAGTCCTTCTCTATATGATTTAGCAGCTTCCACACATTTTTCCCCCCATGGTTTAGACAGCATAAATTAGCAGAACAACATATTCAGTAGGCCTACATTAACTGTACAATCCATGCTGTTGTTTACATCCGAGTATCGCCAATACGGCTGTGCATCTGGATAACTGACCAAACTGAGACATAAGTGCAAACACTTTATTCCAGGTGAGAAAGCTCTCAGATTTTATCAAAAATATCTTAATTTGTGTTCTGAAGATGAACGAAGGTCTTACGGAACAACATGAGGGTGAGTAATAAATGACAGAATTGTCATTTTTGGGTGAACTATCCCTTTAAAGTCCACGCCACAGCTGTAACCATAAGGACACAGATGAACGATATATGGTAGGAATCTCTTTCACAACTGTTTTTTTTTTCTTCAGCAGTTCTTAAATAACAACTTACACAACTGCAAACGACCTAACTGCAATGCGCGGTTATGATAAACAAAGCTTTTGTAAAAGTTATCGTCAGTTGGTATGGACGCTAATAGTTGTCTATACAGTTAAAAGTTCGTAGCTGGTAGCTGATATAGGTGTGAACGGGAATTTTAAATTAAAAAACGCGTGTAGAGGTACTGCTTGTTCAATTTTGCTGTTAAACGGAACAACGCGTTCTGTGTGAAAAGCAATTAAGAACATTTCTTGAGGTGAAGATTATGAAGATAATAATGCTCAGCACCATATTGCTGCAGAGTAATGTGGTAAACAAACTGTAATGTTATTTTAACTGCCTCCGTGTGCTCTGGGACTTTTGCGATTGTTAAATATTATATTAGGAATATTAAATTAAATATTAAATATACGCTACACATTTGTCTGACAGAAAGAGATGATATCACCTCTCTCATACAATACAGTAAACATCTTTAATATTTTAGTAGACACCAACAAAAGAGACACACACACACACACACACACACTCAGAGGCTGTACATAGACACTCTGCAGGAGATGAAGCTTAACTTCCCTGACGCTCACTAAAAATAATTCTCTCACAATGTGTTATGCAGCCGCAGTGTTTACCGGAGAAGAACAAAAGTAAACGGCGTATTTAATTAAAGGAATCATATATGCACAAAAGAGCTGTCACCTAAAACCATCTTCACTCTGCTCCTCCGAGAAGATGCGAGCACATTCTGGTGCATTTAAAACTTAAAAACTACATCGTGACAAAACATTCACCCGTTCTTTGGTGAACATTCTCCTCTAACCTAAAGTCCTGCTGCCTCCTTCAACCCTCCATCACCCCCACCTGAGTTTATCTTCTCAACTCCCCTCAACGCTGTGTTTCTAGCTCTGACAGGCTTTCAGCTAGTAAATCAGTGAATTGATCTTGAGGGGCAGCGGAGTGTCCTGGGTTCTGCTAAAGATCCATTTTCATTTCACAAGCAGCCCCCCACGCCAGCGTTTCCTCCAGCATCCATAAACATCAGCAACCAACTCCTGCTGACCCCATCCGACTCTTTCAACACTCTCGCTCACACTCATTTACCTGCTCGCCCGCTCTCTCAATGAGATGAGGTATCTGTTCTCGCAGTCCTGACTCACTTTGGCTTCCTACAGGTGTGATCAACATGATCAAAGAGCAAACAACACTTTTTTTTCCTTTTCCAACTTAGAAGTTTGTTCTCTTCATATATACAGGCTAACGGAGGCCCTGGGGCTTGTGAGGGCCGTAGTGACACAATCATCCTTCATTTTACACTAGCACTAGAAATATTTATGTGGTAACAAATGCACCTGATATTTAACGCTCAATGATGCTTCAGGAGGAGACGCAATGCATTAAGTGCCAGGGGTGAAAACTTTTTGAAGTAGAAGATCAGGGTAAATTTAACATTTTTTTCTTCTGGGAAACATGTAAGTATCTTCTGTAACATCTGAAGGGCAGTACTAAATGAAATAAAAATTATATTTAGGCAAAATAAGAAAAATGTACACATCCTCATTCTGCTCAACAGTTTACATCCCCGGTTCTTAATCTCTGTTTTTTCTTTCAGTGTGCCTTTGAACCTTCTGGAATAGTGTCCCTGAGTTGTTCTCAGTGTGAAGAGATGGACCTAAATATCATAGTGTTTGTTGGAAAGGGTTTAAATACACAAAAACCATAGAATCTGTGGGACCTGAAGGATTTTTCTGTAGAACAGAAGGCAGGATAACTGTTCAGGAAAAACAAGGGACACATGAACAACTAATAGTATTAAGAATCAAGTGTAGCCTATATGTAAACTTTTGAACAGGGTCATTTTTATAAATTCAACTAAAATGTTTTTCTTGCATATGACTATGTAAACGTCTTTTACGTGAGGTATCTTATTCAGGTCAGTACTAAATAAAAAATAACATGGATTTTATATGATCCCCCTGATATTTTGCTAAAATATACTAAACTTTTGACTTTAACTGTGGTAGAGCTTCACAGTTTGTACTCCTACATACTGGAAGAAAATCAGCCTTTTTGAGCCATCTTTCTAATCTAATCTAGCAACTTATGCTTACATCAGCTTCACAGTTATATGAAAGTGTACAATTTATATTGCAGAACAAAATGTAAGTCTCTTCAACCACAGACCTTACTGTACTCATGAATCAAAAACCGCAATTCTTAAAAACCCTTAAGAAATCCCAGAGGGAACTCGTGGTGAATTAGCCTTCCAGTTCGACCTACAAACTGCGTCATAAGCGAACAGCTCACCTAAGTATAACTTTTATGACTAAGCAGGGAGCCGTCAAAACCAAAGGTGCTATAAAACTTCTGCAATATCTCAATGCCCAAAATAGCATCCAAACAAAGACATTCAATGTTACATGTACGTGTTTTTAAAAAGTAGGGTAGAGTGGGGGAAAACGCCCCCCCGGGGTAAAACGCCCCCCACCTGTTTTTCCCAAAATAACCACTCGAGGGGGTCAAGATACATTTTCAACTGTTGCTATGCCCTACGTTGACAACGGGGATAAACAAATCTCCTTGGAGAAGCTGACACCAGCGACGTGTTTGAAGAGAAGAGGATTACATGCTAAGTGCTATAATTTTCAGATATTAGTAAACAAGTGTTTAAGAGAATATTGTTGTGTAGGATATCACAGTGACGTATGATAGATGAATAGTGAAGTCTGTAGTTTGAGAGGATATGTTATTTATAAGGAATATAATTGTATTTTAAAAATGAAACATTTTTTTAAAAAGACATAGCTTGTGGGGTAAAACGCCCCCTACGCTGAGGGGTAAAACGCCCCCCAGAGGGCATAGTTTCTCTCTATCATAATTACTAAAATAACATATTTCTGTCTATCAAATCCTTTGTTTTACACTTAATTAATGAATTAATGTTTATTTATTTATTTATTTTTTTATTACAACATATTTGTTGTAATAATGAATTAATGTTTATTTGTATATTTATTTATTACAACATATTTGTTTGCATGGCTTAGTTGTATAAATATAAATGTTAAAAAACTGGATATTTTGGACATTCCTCAAATAAATATTAATATATATATACATGTTGATACATTACTTGCCTTTTACTTTTAGAGATTAAAAACTATAGCCTGTTCATTTTGCTGTTGATCTATGAACCAAACTGGTTGGTAAGAAAGGAGGCATTTTACCCCACTGCTGGGGCAAAACGCCCCCTTTGTACAAAAATATGTTCAGTCAAAATACTAATTAATTATGAAGGCTGAGCAATTTTAATATTTGGTGAATAACTCCTGCCATAGTCACTCAAAACCGGGATGGCAATTCTAGTCACATTTATGTTTTGTTTCACTGTAATGTCACATTTTCCTTAAGGGGGGCGTTTTCCCCCACTCTACCCTACATTTTAATGATGAACTTCACAGCCAGCGCAGGCCAGTCATAGAGCATGCTACTTGTTCACACATACATTTACGCAGGACTGGACAAAAGTGCAACTTCTCGTAGTCTGGAATGCATTAGCGTTGACATTTTAATGATTGCCTCTTTTGTATTCAACGAGGACAGAAAAAAAATCAAAAGCGTTTGGAGTGACATAAGGCGGGTGGATAAAGAAATGCTCTGCAACTGCAACTTGGTTAGACCAAAATGTAGAGACATCCGCTTTTTTTTTTTACCTAGTAGGAACTTAATAATCAAAGATAAAAATAATTATTTGGGAAGTCGTATTCAAATCCACTTGGCTCAAAAAGCCCCATGACACTTCTGGCTGCACCCACAAGATTAAACCAGATTGAAGTGACTATAAACTGCGACAGAGCACCGGGATGAAATGGCAGGGCCGCGAGTGACAGCGAGCTCCGTTTGACTGGCAGAATCTGGGGTTATGAGTCTGACGATACACAGGCGACGCAGCTGGAGGGAACCAGAGAGAGAGACACGATAGGATCGTGGAAAACGAGCGCACGAGGGCATGGGAGAGAGAGATAAGGCGAGAGAGCATGAAAAAAAAGAAGAAGAGCTCTCATCTCGCAGTGCTTCTGCTGCTGGCGTATAGGATGCACTCCAGTGTAATCGTCACTGAAGGGTTACTATTTCAGCAGCAGCCGCCCCGCACTGGCTGCTTTCACTGTGCCAATACAGCAAATTAAATAACACTTTACTAAGAGGGCTAGAGAGAGGGACACGGAGCTGGAAAGGAAGAGAGAAGTGCTGATGGGACGGTGATGAAGTCTGGATTTAGGATAATTACTCTGCTGAGCTCTTCCTCCCTCTCTCTCTCGCGCTCCCCTTTTTTCTCCTCCGCTCTCATTATTTGGAGAAGCTCGCCTGATGACAGTATCTGAGCTGCCTGTCGCTTATTAAAAAATGAAAATTGCTTCAGATGAGTTTATTAAACTCATCTCTCCCTCTCTCTTTTTCATCTGCCCCCCTCACACTCGCTTTTCTCTCAGAGCATGTTGAGATGAAAGACGACTCGGCTTTTTTTGGAAAGCGCTACAATCGATGCTCCAATCGTACGACACGAGTGGGCAAAAAAATAAATTGTCGCAAAACAATTAGCTGAGCTCTTCTCCAAGAATTTGACTAAATCAACCCGCATCAATATTTCAAAATATTTCATCTGTTCTAAATCCATTTGCTGACATTATGCGATTAACTTGAAGGCTTACGGTGTAATTAATGAAAGTTGCATTAAGAGCGGCCCCAGCCATTAGTTCAGAGAGAGGAGTTGACTTTAATGAGGGTCTTTTATCATACTGGAAGACAGAAAGTACATTGAAGAAGTACAAATAGTGCACTTTCATTAAAGGTTAAGTGTTACAACCATTGACATACTCTTTTGCTTCCTTTGATTGCCTTGATTTAATTTTTATTTAACTCTATAAACAAAATTCAAGTAGGATATCTTCTATAACTTCAATGCTAATGCAGTGCAAATCATATAATTGCAGGCAATTGTCCCTGGAAGGACTAATATAGAGAGTAAGATATTAAGAGATTTAAAAAAACAGAATTTGAGATTTGAATGGTCATTAACAGATATATTTTTGAATCAACTGGAAAAAAAAAAAGATAAAACACAATTTTTTGTCATTATTTACTTACCCTCATCTTTCACGCATTTCAAACACACATGCATTTCTTTCTTTTAGGGAACACAAAAGTTATTTTGAAGAATGTTGGGGTTCAAACAGCATTGGATCACAGTCTTTCTTTCTTCAATTGAAAAGAAATTAAGGTTTTTAATGAAAACATTCCAGGGTTTTTCTAGTGGACTTCAATGGGACCCAACAGGTTGAAAGTCCAAATTGCAGGTTCAGTGCAGCTTCATAGGGATTCCAGCTGAAAAATAAGGGTCTTATCTAACAAAAAAATTGGTTATTTTTAGAGAGAAAAACTCTCATCACATTTTATCTATTTCAAAGTAGTCTGACAATGCTGTTTTACATTTTTTGAAAAGGGCTTTTGACTTTCTTTGCACATTTGCTTTGTAAACACTTCCGCTTATGTCACACATGAGTTTTCCAACGTAACTTGAGCTAGCAGTTTGAGCTAGTGTGAGATGAGAATTTGTGGTTATTTACTTTTTTTATTTTTTAGAAAATGATCAATCATTTTGCTAGATAAGACCCTTATTCCTTGGCTGGGATTGTATAGAGCCCCTTGAAGCTGCATTGAAACTGCAATTTGGACCTTCAACCCACTGGCCACCATTCAAGTCCACTATATGAAGAAAAATCCTGGAATGTTTCCCTCAAAAACCTTAATTTATTTTTGGAAGGGAAAAAAAAACAGAAGAAAGAAATGCATACTAGTATATGTGGATGAGTAAATGTTTAATTTTTGGGTGAACTACCACTTGTAAGCTCACACTGTTATTAATATTAACACAAATCCAATAGCAATATGAATCCCAACAGGAAGCTGACAGCAATCATCCAATTCCATGTAGCACTGGTTTGGTGATATGAATAAATCAGGTGATGTCAGGCAGCTGTTGTTGTTGTTGTTTGTAGGGGCTGCATCAGGTAAAAGCGAGACAGTGATGTGACGGAGAAGCAGTTTGTGTGGCGTTTCCACAGCAACTATGCCATCCTCTCATAATTTGCTCTTTGGCGGTGAACCTGGAGGTGAAAAACAGGTCTAATAGAGCACACACTCACACAGTAACAGACATTTACATGAACACTAATGTTTGGAGTTCAGCCGCTGTGTGAGATCTCAATAGCATCATGTCATAACTGTGATTATCAGAGCAAGGATAGGTGTAAATAATAGCACCAGTCAATATGTAGGTGATGTTTAATATTTAGTAATATGAAATACTAAATTAGTCAGTGTGCTGCTTTTTAATTAATTTATTTTAGCAAGATAAACACTGCTTGCATTAAAAACGCTAATGTAGTCAGTGTTGGTTTGTTATTAGCGCAAGCAACACACGTACAGCTATCACATAAGGATAACTTTAAATTGCACTAGTTTGTACCCTGTGTCCCAGAACACAGAAAAAACAAACACGGATAGATTGACGTCACAGGCAGGAGTACCAATTACCTGTCCTCTCACGGCGGGAGGGATAGATGGAAGACTTTGAGGTGAAAAATACCCAATTTATTTTGGTTTTTGAAATGTAGATGTAATATAATAATGTGCAGAAACTCTGCAGTTTGTTTGCATAGCATTTTTATTATTTTTAAATCTTAAAGGGATAGTTCACCCAAAAATGAAATGAACGTTCCACGTTGTTCCAAACCCGTAAGACCTTTGTGCATCTTTGGAACACAAATTAAGATATTTCTGATGAAATCTGAGAGCTTTCTGACCCTGCATAGACAGCAACGCAACTGACACATTTAAGGCCCAGTAGTAAGGACAGCATTTAAATAGTCCATGTGACATCAGTGGTTCAGCCATAATGTTATGAAGCTATAAAAATATTTTTATGCACAAAGAAAACAAAAATAACGACTATGCAGGGTCAGAAAGCTCTCGAATTTAATCAAAAATACCTTCAAGGAGTAGTTCACTTCTAGAACAAAAACATACAGATATTGTACCCACCCCGTTTTCAACCAAAATGTTTGTGTCTTTCTCTCTTCAGTTGTAAATTAGTTTTTTTGAGGAAAACATTTCAGGAATTTTCTCCATATAGTGGACTTCTGTGGTGTCAGCGAGTTTGAACTTCCAAAATGCAGTTTAAATGCGGCTTCAAAAGGCTCTAAATGATCCCAGTCAAGGAATAAGGGTCTTATCTAGAGAAACGATTTTCTAAAAAAAAAAAGAAAGAAATCAATAAAAAATAAAAGAATTATATACTTTTTTTAACCTCAAATGCTCATCTTGTCTAGTTCTGCCATGTGTATGCATACTCTATGTAATCCAGGTCAATACAGTTAGGGTATGTTAAAAACTGCTATCTCATTTTCTCCTCCAACTTCATAATCGTCCTACATCGCTGCAGAAGTATAAAAAGTAGGGGTGTGATGAGACCCCCACGAGACGAGACAAGACACAAGACTGGGTTCACAAGAACGACACGTGATTTTTAAAATTTTTTAAAGAAGACCTCAATAATGAAATATATAGAGAAAAATAGTATTTTATTCAACTGAAAAATACAAAAAATATAGGTGCATTTTGATATGAACTTGTACTTTATGAAATTAAACTTCTATTTTTATGAATTATATGCAGTAATAAACGTGTAAACTAAAGCTACATGATTCTGGATAAATTAAAACTTTTTTTTTTTTAAACTGGAGATCACGATTCTCTCATGATTCTGAAGAAAAAGATTAGAAATCTAAACCAAATAATTTACTAGTGATTCTGACACAACGTTCATTGCTAAAGTCTTTTTAAAAATATATATTAGATCAAAATAATTTAACAATTAATAAAGACTTAATTTACTATTGGAATCTCCTGAATGAATAATTCAATGATAAATGCGTTTTTAAACGTGCAGTTGTCGCCACCTCCTGGTGGAAGAGGATAAATATTACAGTACATCCACGTGTTAAGATACTTTCATTTTGATCGCTATTATAGACATTAAGTGTTTACACACAAACGAATGAAGGTGAAGATGAATGAAGGTCTTATGGTTTGGAATGACATGAGGGTGTATAATTAATGACAGAATTAAATTTTTGAGTGAACTATCCCTTTAATAAAATCTTTTTTAAATGTAAAAATGCTTTTTTGTGTGTGGGTTAGTTTTAGGAGAAAGAGTATACAGTTTGAACAGTATAAAAATCATTATATTTATGGAAAGTCCTAATAAAACATGAAAACCCAACAAGCGTGTGTGATGACAGACCTCGTGGGAAGTATGCCGGCAACATTTTTTCGTAGAGCTCTTTGTCAGACTTCAGAAACACACAGAAGATGACCCGGTCCAGCTGACAGCCGATTAAAATGGAAAAAAAGACAAGAAATAAAAAATAAATGACCACAGAGAATTTCACTTTCAAGCTGTGATTTTGCTACTGCACAGCAGAAACCAACACTACTTCACAGACAAACTGAAAATGTACCTGCAATAACATATCACAAACTTTGTCCGAATGAAACGAATATCCTTACGACACTCTCCAAAGTTACAGCAGAAATTTGCTTCAAAAAAGCATCTAGACCTTCATCATAAGTTCATTTCTGTCAAAGTGTTCACTACTTCATATAACTAAAAAAGGGTTCATTTTTGAGCTGTAGCCTCTCAATCTTGTGTGAAGAGAAGGTCTGCTGAAAAAGACCACTTGGGTGCGACCGCTTAGCATATTCTAATGTCTGAGTCGAAGAGGCGCAGTGCCAATGACCTAACTGTCCTTGACAGAACACCAGCACCAGTCCCAAATGCTTCATGGCAAGCAACAACATAAAAAGAATACATCGAGATCCGTGCCAGCATCCTAGAACCTCCATCTCCATGACAACAGTGGTGAGGGCAGGTGGGCTGTTCCTGCTTCTAATCATGTTCCTGTAACACATCATTGCATCCAGCTAGCACTCCTACTCTGCCACTGAAATCTCTCTCACTCTCATTTTTCTTTCTTTGGTCTCTAGCATTGTCTTTTTTTCATTCCCTTTTGCCAAATGTCTCTCCCTCTCTGGCTCACTCATCCTCTGTCGCTTTGTCTGTCTGATTCACATTCAAAATGAAGCTTTACACTGCCAGAGCATTAGAAACATGCACATATGTAATGGACTAGAAGTGAGGGGGTTACATTTTCCATTTGATGTTTTCAGGGTTTCTGGGCTAAAAGCACATGGAAAACTATTTACCATACACTATCAATAAGAAAATAATAAATAATAAAGTCATCAAGTTTTTAAAAATGTTTCAGATATGTAAAGAGCATAGTTTGTGCAGTTTTATTTGTTATAATGAACCGTTATTGTGAATAGTTGTCTATTAGTCATCAAATCCTCAGTAAACTCTGCAGGTGCCATTAAGGTTACATGGAGATGCAAATTTAAAGGGATAGTTCACCCAAAAATGAAAATGAAATCCAAGAGCTTTCTGACCCTGCATAGACAGCAACATAACTGACACAATAAAGGCCCAGAAAGGTAGTAAGGACATTTTTAAAATAGTCCATGTGACATCAGTGCTTCAACTGTAATTTAATAAGGCTATGAGAATACTTTTTGTGTTCTTTTTTTTTGTTTGTTTTTGTTCTCTTCCCAGTCAGTCTTCGACATATGTGTTCATGATAACATGACTGACTAGAAGAGAATAAATTGTTGAATAAAGTTATTTATGTTAGGTTTTTTTTGCGCACAAAAGGTATTCTCATAGCTTTATAACATTACGGTTGAACCACTGATGACACATGGACTATTTTACTGATGTTCTTACTACCTTTCTGGGCCTTGAACGTGTCAGTTGCGTTGCTGTCTATGCAGGGTCGGAAAGCTCTCAGATTTTATCAAAAATATTTTAATTTGTGTTCTGAAGATGAACAAAGGTCTTACAGGTTTGGAACAACATGAGGTTGAGTAATTAATGACAGAATTGTAATTTTTGGGTGAATCATTCCTATTAATGTTACTAAGTCAAATGTTTACTAAAAAATGGCCCACTCACATATCATCATCATCATCATTTCAAGCTCATTTTGATCCAGACATCAGTGTTTTTTTTTGTCTAAGTGGGTGAGTTGTTCACTCTGTAATTAATAAGTCAGTCCATTTCCATCAGCCTGACGGATTCAGGTCGATTCGCAGACCTGCTGCGATCGTGATAGGTGGGCGTTATCGCATTGACAGGGTAATCAGCCAATCACAGTGATGTGAACCGCCTTTTTATGTGACCTTTTGCTGTTACTTTTTCATTAGCCCTCACATTCACTCTTAAAAACAGGGCCTTAGATGTATTTAAACATATTTTGTAACTTTTTTGAAGTACTGTTGATTTCTCATCTAAATATTTGTGACCTTGGACCACAAAACCAGTCTTAAGGGTCAACTGAGATGTACATATATGAATAAATAAGCTTTCCCACTGATGTATGGTTTGTTAGGATAGGGCAATATTTGGCTGAGATACAATTATTTGAAAATCTGGAATCTAGGGGTGCAACAAAATCAAAATATTGAAACAAATCACCTTTAAAGTGCATATTACTAACCAAAAATTAAGTTCTAATATACTTATGGTAGGAAATATGTTCATGGAACATGATCTTTACTTAATAAGTGATTTTTGCCACAAAAGAACAATTGATCATTTTGACCCATACAATGTATTTTTGGCTATTGCTACAATTATACACATGCTACTTATGACTGATTTTGTGGTCCAAGGTCACATTTTTGGATGCAAAAACACATGATGCACATTTCACAAATTTAAAAGTAGAATATATTATATAATACTGTAAAGCTAATAAAACAATTACAAAACTTTAAAAATACTTTCTCTCTTCCATTCTGTACTATTCTCTGGGTGCATATGGAAAGTGGAAGGGTTAGCAAGCAGCAAAGCGCTGGTTAATTAGTGTGCCGTAATTAGGGTGTCTCTGTCATTTTGTATGTCTGTAGCGTAAAAGAAGGCAAGAGCAGTTAAGCACGCAGCGCAGAGTGAGATGAAAGCTCAGGACAGGAGAGACAGATCAGTGAGAGATGAGAGAGAGGGAAAAAAAAGACACAGATGTGACCAGGGAAAATCGAGAAAGAGAGAGTGAGGTTGTAGTATGGGATGTGCAAAAGTTTTGTCAAAGACATCCTGATGGCTCATTTCCTGTTAAATTTACTCTAGACTCACATCAAGTCACAGGGGCCAGAGATTGTGTCAATGCGTTTGTGGATTTTTTGTATTTGTGCTGTTCTGCGAAGCCTATACAAGCTCCGTTAGGAACCAATTAAAACTGTGAGGCTATATTTGTGTGTGTGTGCATGCTGACTCAGAAAACGAAGTCCCTATGCAGCCACCATCTGTTTGCCATGCCGTGTTCCTCGTCGAACAATAACAACAATGGCAAGAAAAGAACACCGGTAGGGAAAAGACACACACACACACCTTCTCGTGGTTTTGCTCCAGGTATTCTCTCACTGTTTTCAGGGCAACTTCGACCGCTTGATCAGGCGGATATCCTGCAGAATACACATCATCCATGAACACAAAACACATCAGATTTATACTAGGACTTTCAATCGATTAACATGTTTAAATTATGATTTTTAAAAAGGTGACATATCATGAAAACCTTACTTTTTCAATGTTTAAGTGCTATAAATGGGTCCCCAGTGCATAAAACGTGAGAAAGGACAACCCAGCTACTTTGTTTTGGTAAGCCTTTTTCTGCAAGCATGTGAAAAAACGAGCGTGTCGGATTTAGCTCCCCCCGTGACACAGAAAGGAGATTTTATTATAAAATTTCCGCCCTTAATCTGCACATTTCCACCCATTCCTTCATTTGTTTTCGCAAACGGCAACAGTGTACCAGTTCTAACACCATGGCAAAAGTTCAAGCAAAGCATGCTATGTTCTGTCGTTGGCTGTACAGACGAGCACAGAACACTATTTAGAGTCCCAGCCTCAGAGACAAGCGAGCAGTGGATTTATTTATCAATTTACTGTATATTACGCTGCAGCCACACAGATCTAACACAAACATTTTTTCCTGGTTGTTTACTTTTACAGACATAACCGACTGTTTTTGTAACTCATGTTGTTTTTTTAACATAAACGTGTGTAGTTGACAGTTTAAGCCCAATAAGACATGAAAGAGAACTTAGTTTAGTACTCACATGCTGTGTGACAGCCACTTTCTGTGCACGTGCTTTGGATGTGTGTGCTCAGAAACACTATATCAGAAGTTTAAACTAATATGGTTTAAAACGCATGATTTCAGCACGATAGACATGATAATCAAAACCAAACAGATGTTATTTCGCAGAGTATCCGAGGTACGGTAAAGGCACATCTTTTTTCTGGAAAAGGGGGCAGGGAGCAGCAGCTCATTTGCATTTAAAGAGACATGCACAAAAAAACGTGTGTTTTTCTGCTTCCACACAAAATAGGCATTTTCAAAATGAAATAAATTATTAGTGGGGCATTTTGAACTAAAACCTCACAGACACATTCTGGCGACACCTAAAACTTGAATTACATACACTGTAAAAAACTATTTGTTGAGTTAACTTAAAATAATTTGTTACCTGGCTGCCTTAAAATTTAAGTTAAGTCAACTCGAAAGACTTGAGTCAACTTGAAGCATTTTACTAAGTGACAACTTGGATATTTGAGTTGATTCAACTCAAAATTTTAAGGCAGCCGAGTAATAAACACAGCTGTTAAACTTAACAATTAACGATTTTTTGTTTATTCAACTCAAATATCTAAGTTCTCACTTAGGACAACTTCACATTTCAAATTTAATAAACTTATTTGAGTTGACTGAACTTCAAGGCAGCAGGGTAACAAATTATTTTAAATTGACTCACCAATTTTTTATTTTATTTTTTTTTTTAAACAGTGTATTGTAAAAAGAGGTATAATAGTTCTCCTTTAAATATACCTTAAAGAGCAGGTCATATGTTTTTTTTAAAGTCTCCTAATATTCTGTTGGAGTCCCCTAAAACAGGTTTGAGTCCATTTAAGATCAGGAAACTCAGAATATACATTTATACATAAGCAGCTTTAAGTGTAATGTCTGTAAACCCCTCCTATCCATAAGCCTACTCTGCTCTGACTGGTCAGCTGGCCAAGCCTATTGTGATTGCCACAAAGTGGAGTACTTGAGCAAATTAGCAAATGCTACTATCTGTGTTGCCAAGTCCATTGTTGAAGGGTTGAAGCAACCACAATAACGTCATAATTTATTGTGCCGATATTCGGACGTGAATTATCATGCGTATCTCCTCAAAAATGCCGGTTCTGTGATTAGCTGTAAATCTCATTCACGTGTTCATTCATACAGCAGTGTTTACTACACAGAGCCATAGTTTCACTGACAAGCCTATGCAGTTTCACGTGCATTATCGATATGTATCACCTGCAATAATGAGGGCGATATTGTGAAGCATGTCAGTGAACTACGGCTCTGTGTAGTAAACTCGGCTGTATGAATGAACACGTGAATGAGATTTACGGCTAATCACAGAACCGGCATTACTGACGAGATGTGCATGATATTGCGTCAGAATATTGCCACAGGCCTACATATTTAGCCCCCAGAATGCGAATTCAACCAGGGGAACTGTGACAAAAAGTGTGTATTTTACACCCTGAAACCCTTAATGGGGGACCGGCTCAACATGCATTTGGGCTAATTTTGAGTAGCACTTGGGCAGGTTTTGTTGAACAAACTTTGACCTTTAGATAAAACAATAACAGTGCTCCAATCTGTTCTTAAAATACTCAAAATTCTCATTCTAATTTGGGGATTGAAATGGTTACAGTTTGACCATAACCAAGATGAATTTCCCGACAGTTAGTACTACCGTTTAATATGTTGTATTATCGGTAGTGCCTATAGCCTAGTGGTTAGCGCACTGACATATTGCGCAACTGTGCTTCCGTCATGGGTTCGAATCCTGACCCATGGACCTTTGCCAAACCCACCCCCAACTCTCCACCCAACAATTTCCTGTCAGTCTCCACTGTCCTGTCATCTTAAAAGCATGAAAAGGCCAAAAAATAATAAATAAATAAATAAATAAATAAATAAATATATATATATATATATTACCTATAAAATAGGTCTACTTATAATCATTCATTACTATGGCTTGTTTCTTTTCTCTCTCTCTCTCTCTCTCTCTCTCTCTCTCTCTATTAAAAAAGGTTGACAACCACTGGTTTAACATTTTTATACAAGTGAATCGTGCATAGATATTTTGAGCACTCACTTGAAAATGTACACATAACGTATCAATCATATTTACAGGCATGGTTCGGAGACATTTGTTAGTCCAAATAAAGAAGCCAAAGATTACAAAAGCCAAGATTAGAGAAGCAGTCCTCTGTAAAATGACAAGCACAACAAAACGTTCGCATTGTGTTGCTGTGGTATTGTGGAAAAAATGAATTTTAACCACTAATTCTTCACATCATCATCTTTCAGCAATGAAAACAAAACAAACTTGCTTTCACAGCACAGAACACAGCGTCTTCTTGACATGATGTAAACACACTAACTAGCAGAAGTGTTTGTGGGCAGGTCAGAGTGTTCATATTTTGCAGACAGGTGGTGATTATGCTAATGTGTCGCAGAGTGACGTATATCGTAACAGGCAGAAGATTTGAAAATATGACGACTCGTTAACAATATCTTTATGTATAATGCATTTTTTTTGTGCAAAAAAGAAATTTTTTCGAAAATCCATATGACCTGCTCTTTAAATCTATGCATATGCAGACAGCTTTTGGTAATCGCAATTCTGTTTTTCAGCATCTCATGCTATATACATTTTTATAATTAATCAAAAATAATTATTGATGCATTAAACTGACAACCCCAACACAAAGTAAATTAAACAACCTTGATATTATTATAGATATACACATAACTGATTGTAATGATTTTTTTGTATGATTAACCAAGAGGCGTCAGACATCAACATGTTCACACCTTGTCAGCACTCACAATTCTGCCGATGCACAGCACCATATTTTCTGCTTGAAGTGTTGAAAATGAATTCCTGATGGTGGTTGTTTTCGAGCGGAAGCTGTTTGCCGGGTTCATTTTTGAGTTTAATCTCGACACGTATAGCTAAGGAGGAGGATTATAATCACAGTGACATGCTCTCGCACCTAATCTCTCCTAATCTGACCGTCTAATCCCACCCTTAATCTGAAAATCCCCCATACTACTGCAAGTGATATCCACTCCCAGAATTCCTAAAATGAGGTTCCAACTACATAAACAACCACAAATAAGAACACATGCATGAGCACGGAGGTCACATCATATTGGCCAGGTTCACAAACGCACCATTGATTAGGTTAGAATGAGCATCATAAACACTGGGAATGAAGTATAACGTTGATGTTAGCTCATAAATGCGGTTAATGAATGATCGTAGGTTTTAATAATAAATGAGCCCACTGAAAACTCTCAATCAAGCAACCTGTAATCAATTACAGCCAGTCATTTATAGACTATGAATACAAAGGACATATAAAAATAAATAATTGATGTAAGACAAAGCAATTAAAGATGAAAAGTAAACATTGATTGAGAAAAAAACGCTGTAATTTGCACCTACCATACACTCCAGTGGAGATGCAGGGAAAAGCCTAGAGATGAAAGAGATGTAAAATGAAATACAGACTTTAATGTTATACAATTAAAAGTGTGAAGAATTTGTTTTATTATCTATGTATGAAATAAATGTGTTGTACTATTATAGTAAAAGGAATTAAGGTTTACAAAGCACTTATTGTTGGACCGATTAGTAGAAAACCTCAACAAAACAACAGCTTTTACATGGGAGGGTGAATGAAAATTGATTAATTACAAGCCATTAAAGATACAATCCATTACTAATGACAACGAGCCACTTGCGCCCCAGAATTAAGGGCCTTAAAAACAAAAGCTTTGCTTTAAAACAAATGGACCGAGTCACAGTCAATTTTTGCTGTTTCAAAGGCACTCGCTGCTAAGGTACCACTTTGTGTCTTGCAAACCCCAGAGTGTATGGATAGCACTTTGAAATCAATTAAGGGAATGAAATTTCTGTCATTTACTCTCCTTCATGTTCTTCCAAACCTTAAATGACTTACTTTCTTCCGTGGGACACAAAAACAGCTACACTGCTGAAAGTCCTGGCTGCCACTTTTCCATACAATGAAAGTGAATGGGGATGAGGGATGTTGCGCTTAAAAATAGCAAAATAAGACTCTTGCGTTCACTCTATTCTGTTCCAAAGCTATCAGAGGACTTGTAATGATACTTTTAAGTTCATATTTGAGCTCAGTTGTTATCTGCCTCCATGCACTTATAACATATGGAAGAGCAGCCAGAACATTTACACTGCCATTTAAAAGTTTAAATTCAAACATACAGAATATTATGAAATATTATTGTAATTTAAAATAACAGTTTTCTATTTAATATGCTTTAAAATATAAATTATTTCTTGGATGCGAAGCTGAATTTTCATCAGCCAATACTCCAGTCTTTAGTGTCACATGATTCTTCAGAAATCATTCTAATATGCTGATTTATCTATCAATTTTGGAACCTATAATACTTTTTTCAGGATTATTTGATGAATAAAATGTCAAAAAGAACAGTATTTATTCAAAACAGAAATCATTTCTAACAATATAACATCACCTTATATCTATTTAACACATCCTTGCTGAATAAAAGCATTAATTTCTTTCATTTTAAATAAATTCTGTTCTTTTGAATGTTTTATTCATCAAAGAATCCTGAAAACAAGTATTACAGGTTTCAAAAAACATTAAGAAGCACAACTGTTTCCAACATTGATAAAAAAAAAAAAAAATCAGCATTAGAATGATTTCTGAAGAATAATGTGACACTAAAGACTGGAGTAATGATCCTGAAAATTCAGGTTTGCATCAAAGGAATAAATTCTGTTTTAAAGTATATTAAAATAGAAAACCATTATTTTAAATTGCAATCATATTTCACAACAATACAGTTATTTTCTGTATTTTTAATTAAATGAACAAAGCCTTGATGAGCAGAAAAGTCTTCTTTAAAAAAAACATTAAAAATTTTACTGCTCCCAAACTTTTGAACGGTAGTGTACCACAACAGCAACTTTTACGTTTGAAAAATTATGCAGGGTTGAAATTAGTTTTTGTTAATTACAACTTTGGTGATTGAAATTAAGATGAAATAAAGACTAAATAAAATACCAGTATTCAAAAAAATAACGAAAACCAACAAGCCGACTGAAGTTGAAGTACTAACTGGAATAAAAATTTCATACAAAAACTAATGAAACAAAGTAAAATTTTAATTCTAAATACTATAAAAGTATATAAATAATACTAAAATATTGCTGGAAATGACATGAGCTTGAGTAAAGTATAAACTAATAATACAACACATGGTTAAAGGTCTTTTTTCACAGTAAACACCAGTTACATAAAGATAAACAGGAAGTCCCCATAAGACATTATGATGCTGCAGCGCTCACTCGCTCCTTCCTGAGAACCTTAACGATAGATCTTAGCTCTGCCTGTGTGTATTTTTATCCTTGCTGGTGCACTGTGTTAAAATCTTTTATACATGCAGTAACCTGTCTTCAGTAAATCAATCTCTGAAAGAAATAAAGCTGAAACGGCTCTCAACTGTTTTAGTAGATTCATATAAAAATTGTTAGGGCACCAGTGGAGTGCAAGTTATGTGCTGTGTTATGACTGGATTGCTGGCATTTTGATTCTCATACCGTGATGCAGCTATGAGATGTGAGTGATACCGGGTGAGAGTAAAACATGTTAACTGTATGTACTGTATGAGTTTATGTGCAACCAGTGTCTAAGGTTCAAGACTGCGGTGGGCTGTTAAAATTGCATGACCCAAACCATCATGTCTGAATCTGTTATAGAAGTGTGTGTGTAAGATGAGACCCTCACCACAGTCCGCAGGTGGTTCTTAGTTGCTGTGTGCAGACAGTTATAATAACAGTTTCTCAGCGCTTGTTCCTCTCTCTCCCCCACTGAATCCTGGACTATCGGCCCCACGGTGTGAATAACATCTGTGAAACAGAGACATAAAGCCAAGACAGAGAGAAGTCATACAAAAATAGCAGAAAAATATGTGAATGCGTTTCATAACTTTAACTTCCTGTCTATATCCCTCCCTGTATCTATCCATGATTCTAAAACATAAATTTGTTGATGATTTACTGTGGTTCACTGTTTAGGGTCTGTAAAATTTTGTTTTTGAAAGAAATCAATATTTTTATTTAGCAATGATGCATTAAATTGATCAAAAGTGACAGTAAATACATTTCTAATGCCATCACAGGAGAAAATCAATATTAAAACTATATAAAATGGGGAAAAGTTATTTTAAATTGTAATAATGTTTCACATGTCTGTTTTACTGTATTTTTGATCAAATAAAGCCCTGGGGGGCAGAAAAAAAAATGGATTGAAAGTTGATTGTTATATTGATTCAGCTAAATATATGGTCAGATTTCCATCTTTTAATTGAAATGAATTCTTAATCTGTTTTGCTAAATTTTGAGCTAAAAAGGTGAATATTATGAAAGCCCATTTCATTTCATGAAAGACCATAATTTCTTATATTTTTAAGTTTGTATCACACAATTCTGAGGAAAAATTCAGAATTTTACGTTTGTATCACGCAATTCTGAGAAAAAAAGTCAGAATTGTACGTTTATACCTTGCAATTCTGACTTTATAACTCGCAATTGCATGTTTATATCTCATAATTCTGAAAAAAAAAGTCAGAATTGTAAGTTTGTATCACGCAATTCTGAGAAAAAAAGTCAGAATTGTAAGTTGTACCTCGCAATTCTGACTTTATAACTCGCAATTGCAAGTTTATATCTCATAATTCTGAGAAAAAAAGTCGGAATTGCAAGGTGTAAACTTTCAATTGCAAGAAAAGTCAGAATTGTGAGATAAAAAGTCGAAATTACCTTATTTTTATTCAGTGGCGGATACAGGGTTCCATAGAATATCCTTATTAAAAAGTGATTTAAAAAAAAATCTTTAGTTCATTTAAATTAAAAGATTGCAATCTGACCATATAATAGAATTATAGTAACCAAAAATGGAATATTTAGAATATTAACTGTAAAAAAAAAAGTTGGTAATGCTTTACACTAGGTTCATTAGTTGACATGAGTTAACTACTTTAGTTAACATGAACTAAGAAAGAACAATACTTCTACAGCATTTATTAATCTTAGTTGCTGTTAATTTCAACATTTACTAATTAACATTAGTTAATGCACTGAATTAACAATGAACAACTGGATTTTCATTAACTAACATTAATAAAGTTTAATAAATACTGTAATAAATGTATTGTTCATGTTAGTTAATACATCATCTAAGAGAAACTTATTGTAAAGTGTTACCAAAATATGTTAAAGCACTATAAATGAGCCATTTTATCCTCAACAGCAACAATGTTCCACTTAATAATAATATCGGTACTTCATTATCAGCAATATTGGCCTTGACAGAACTTGGGCTTTGTATTACAGTGCGACCTACTTACAGAAATAACAGATTGCTATTGGAAGGGTCTTTTGGCTTGTTTCATCTGATGAAGTATGATAATATATGATGATATATTATGCCACAACCCTGAAATACCTCTTCGCATTAACTGCTGTACTGATAAATGCTGTCAACACATGAGGTGATGTTAAGTCTTTTATTATAGTAACCACAGTTTTGGCACAATACCATAGTAACAGCAATTATTTTAAATAAATAAGATTTATAAATAGAGTAAACTCATATGGAATCAGCTTCAAACTGTGTAATTGATTTCACAGTCTTTTTACTGGCATGTTACCACTGTTTACTGTAATAACTGTTGTAATGGCAGATTCTAAGAACTGTTGGCAGATTCTGTGGTTTCCATGGTATATGCTAATAAGAGTAACAGGAAACAGCTCAAAGCATGATAATGAATATTTAATTCTACATTACCATTCAAAAGTTTTACAATGTTTCTGCTCAACAAGCCTGCATTTATTTGATCCAAAGTACAGCAAAAACAATACACCTGAAATATTGAAATATTTTTTATTATTTAAAATAACAGTTTTCCATTTTCTGGTTCCAAAACCAGTCATAAGTGTCCATTTTTGGAAATTGAGATGTATACATCATCCGAAAGCTGAATAAATACGCTTTCCATTGATGTATGGTTTGTTAGGATAAGAAAATATTTGGCCGATATACAACTATTTGAAAATCTGGAATCTAAGGGTGCAAAAAAAAATTGAAAAATTGAGAAAATCACCTTTAAAGTTGTTCAAATGAAGTTTTAGCAATGCATATTACTTATCAAAAATTAAGTTTTTACAATTTACAGTAGGAAATGTACAAATTATCTTAATAGAACATGATTTTTAATGAATATCCTAATGATTTTTGGCATAAAAGAAAAAATAATAATTTTGACCCATACAATGTATTTTTAGCTATTGCTACAAATATACCCCAGCGACTTATAACTGGTTTTGTGGTCCAGGGTCACATATATTTAAAAATGTAATTTATTCCTGTGATCAAACCTGAATTTTTAGTATCATTAGTCCAATCATGTAATCCATCAGAAATCATTCTACTATTCTGATTTGCTGCTAAAAAATATATATATATATTATGTTGAAAACAACTGAGTAGATTTTTACAGGTTTCTCTGATGATTTAATTTCTTTCCCTCCTCCAAAAATAAATAAATAGAATTATACTGACTCCAAACTTTTCAATGGTATAGTGTATAATGTTACAAAAGCTTTTTATATTTCAGATAAATGCTGATCTTCAGATCTTTCTATTAATCAAAACATTCTGAAAAGAATTTACTCAACTGCTTTAAATATTGATAATAATAATAATAAATAAAATAATAATAAAAGATGTTTCTTGAACAACAAATATCAGCATATTAGAATGATTTCTGAAGGATCATGTGACACTGAAGACTGGAATAATGATGCTGAAAATTTAGCTTTGATCACAGCAATAAATTATATTTTAAAATATATTCAAATAGAAAACAAATTTAAATAGTAAAAATATTTCAAAATTGTACTGATTTTGCTGTACTTTGGATCTTACTTTTCAAAAGTTTTTGACTGGTAGTTTCAACTTTTTGGTTTTGAATCTAAAATTGTCTGGCAAAAAATATGATTGTTAATTAAATAATTTTTCAAAATTAAAAAATATTTAGTAAATAGATTACAATCTATTGTGTAAGGCCTTCTGTAAGAGAAAGCTGAAAACTGCACTTTCTGTTTGTTGTTCCCATCTCTGCCATCTGTCTGTTTCTCAATTACTAAAGCCCCACTTGTCTCAATCCTGCACCCTCTCATCTCAATTTCCTGTTTCCTCCTCCCATTGACACTCAGCTCATCCGCGGACGTTGTGTCCATTTCCCATGTCCTCCTTTTCCGTCTACCTTTTGTCTAAAACATTCATCCATCTGTGCTCTCAGTGTCTCGTGTCCTTGCGTGTCACATCTGTGGCATGTCCTCAATCTCTCCCCTTTGCCCCACTTGTCCTTTGGACGTCCAGCAGCCCACCGTCAGTTACACTCCCACTCCTCTTTCCCTCATCCATCCACCCCCCGCATACCTCTCCGACACCTCTCTGCGCTGCGTGCTGTCCGGCTGCGTTTATTTACCGCTGCACTCTGCAGTGTTTACAGCATCGATCCACCTCTGTTTGTTTAGTCCAGCAGCACCATCATACATCAAGTCAGGCAGAGACATTACTCACACAGAAACGCGCACACACACACACATACATAAACACACCCAAGCTTGCAGACGCTCGCATATGAAGTGCAAAAGGAAACAATGGACAGGAAAGAAAAAAACTACAGAGGACGGTGGGCATATGTTTGACTGGGAGTACAGTGTCAAAAGCATTGTCATGTTTGTGGCACAGCATGATCTGCTAAAGTGGGTGTAGAGGGAAGAGAGGAAAAGAGACAGGATGACATAATCACCGCAGACACAGGTGCAGCTGGAGGTTAAAGCAAACTACAAAAAACTGCCGGGAGGTTCAGATATCGCACTGCTCAACTCTCCCTCTGTCGCTCCTGTTTGCTCTCTAAAACAAACACACACAAGCACACTTACAACAGCATGTGTGGGGAAGAAATGAACATTTTCACGAGTTCAGAGTTACAATGTAGCATAATGTAGATTTAGAACCTTGTAGGTAAACAGTACTCTCTGAAATGGATCATTTAAACTTATTCAATAACAGTTTTTTTCCTATTGGGTTTATGTACAGTTGAAGTCAAAAGTTTACATACACCTTGCAGAATCTGGAAGATGTCAATTATTTTGCCAACATAAGAGGAATCATACAAAATGCACATTATTTTTTATTTTGTACTGACCTGAATAAGATATTTCACATAATAGACGTTTACATATAGTCAACAAAAGAAAATCATAGTTAGAAGAAAATTAGAAGGAAAATTAGAAGATTCAAACGCTCACTGATGCTCCAGAAGGAAAAACGATGCATTAAGAATCTAGGTTAAAACTTTTTAAATTTGAAGATCAGGGTAAATGTAACTTATTTTGTCTTCTAAGAAACAAGCAAGTATCTTCTGTAGCTTCTGAAGGGCAGTACTAAATGGAAAAAATAATATAGTTAGGCAAAATAAGAAAAATGGCTCTTAATGTGTTTCCTTCTGAAGCATCAGTGAGCGTTTCAACCTTCTGTAATAGCTGCATATGAGTTCCTCAGTGGTCCTCAGTGTGAAAAGATGGGTCTCAAAATCATAGAGTCATTGTTGGAAAGGGTTCAAATACAGAAAAATGCTGAAAAACAGGCACTTTTCAGGACAAACAATTGACTCATGAACAACTATCACTAAAAACAAAAAAACAAACAAACAAACAAACAAAAAAACAGCTCATTGACAGGGTCATTCAGGTAACAACACAGCATTAAGAATCAAGTGTATGTAATCTTTTGAAGGGGTCATTTTTATAAATTCAACTATTATTTTCTCTTCTTCAGGTCAGTACTAAATCAGAAATAAGATTTTTGTATGATCCCTTATATTTTGGTAAAATAATTAACATTTTACATATTCTGCAAGGTGTATGTAAACTTTTGACTTCAACTGTACATATATAAAATATATATTATATGGTGTAAATTTGTTAAAAAATAATGCATAGCGGTATCTAAAGAGCCAATAAAACTAACATAAATTCTTATCGATTATTAAATTAGCATTTTATCACCCCTTATTTATTTCAAATACATTTATTTATTATTATTATTATTATATACATATTTAAATACACCACTTATTTTATTTCAACATTATTTATGTAGCATATTTCAATACTTTTTGTGGCTTTTTACTTCAATATATGCTGGGTCACAGGATTAATGTGCATGTAGTCGTACAGCCTGTCTTCCAAAGCGTTTTATTTCTCCATACCTTCCTGATCCTGAGAAAACACACTGTTCTTTCTCCCCACGCAGCTTCTATACTACACACCAAAACCTGACAACACCCATAACGTATCGATGAATCTACTCCAAACTTGCTATTATCAAGCTCTAAATCACTCCTCTGTTTGTTTCCCCCTCCTTCCTGCTCGCCTTTCTCTTTCCTCCTCTCCCTCCCTCTCAGTGAAAGGTTGCCTGTCTTTCCGCTACCAAGTCTCACTGTTCACTCATCCAGACCAAACCCAAGTCTCCTGTCTCGTGCACAAAGGGAGGCCCTGGACTCTCCCACCAAACCCCTGGAGGGAAAAAAAAAAGTCACCGTGCACAACTATATCCCCATTCTGCAGCAGGGGAGCAGGTGCGTCGATTTAAAAAAGGCAGCCAGCTAAGACGAACTGCTTATCATCTGAAAGGTCCGAAGGTGTTTGACTCACTTTTTGTGTTTCTCTCCATTTTCTCAAATTCAAATCTGCTTGACAGCTGAGTTACAATGTACCAGCAGTCACCGGCCGATCAAGCACGACGGCCCTCACAATAGATCGCTCTACTTTCACCTTGGCTTTCATCCGATCGGTTTTGACAAGAAAAGGCTGTGATTTTGAGCAAGCTGCGGCCAAAATTCACTCAGACAAAAACAGCCTGGAATTTGAGGTCATTGTAAATGTTCGCCATTATTTCATTGGATTGTTTAATAAATATAATTAAGTAATTGAACCTTATTATTCATCCAGTCTATGAGCAAAAGACGGATGGGGTGAGAGAGAGAGAGAGAGAAAAAGGGATTAGTTAAATAACAAGAGAGGAGGGTGGGTGTTCGATTGGCCTGTGTGGATTTTAATTAGTGTTAATTGGCCACAGAGGGAAATGAAGGCTCAGGGAGAGTATGTGTATGTGTGTGTATTGATAAATATGCTCCTCTCTTCTCTTTCTCCCCCCTAGCAATGGTTGTTTTGTATGGTTGCGTCCCTAGTCAAGGCTGCATTGGTACACAGGTGGACTTAGGGACTGACAGGCGCTCCACATTCTGCCTTTCATACACCAATGAGATCCACTGGGTTTCTAGTTCACCCCTCAACCCGAGCAGGGTATGTATTATTACTATACTTCTGTTTTACTATGAGACACAAACATACACTCCCCAGTCCTCATCCAACAAGCAACAGATGTGCGAGCACATGTGCAAACTGGAGCTCAGGCAGTCAAAACATGACAATACCCTATACAAACACTCAAATCTCAGATTTTATTTAGGGGCTTTTGCCTGTAATTAGAAGTGCTTTCCAGTACTATCACGCATACTTTGGGTTAAAGCTGAAGCGTATAATTTCTGTGCCACCGAATGGAACTGCAAAAACAAACATTGTTTTTTTTTAAATAAAAGGTTTCCAAATACGCCCACATAGATCGTTGATTGAGCCAACTGGTAATCCCGCCCCCAACTCACGCCATTGGTTGAGTGAGTGTTGTCGTGCAGGACAACAATAGGGCCGTTTTCAAAGCGCCACAGACACCTAATATTTACAGTGTTTGAGAAACATAAGCTACTTATATTTGTCTCTGGATATTAAGCTGGGATAGAAGAAAGTATTTAAATGCTAAAAAAAGTTACATCATTAAGCTTTACGGGGTTTACAAAAGATTAACTCTAAAAATTAAATGTTTACACTGCCATCCGAAACCCTTAAGACAAATGACAATATTTTTTAATGAAACTTGAAGTTTCCCTTTATTGAAAGTCCAGGCAGCAATGAATCTGACAGTTTTATTGAAGTCTTATAAAGAGATACGGTCAGTTTATATGATGAACTGATTTAATTTAGACTTTAACTTTTTAATTTATGGGTCTGGAATAACATGAGAGTAAGTAAACTATGAGAGAATTTTAATTTTGAAGTGAACTATCCCTTTTTAAAGGTTAATAAATGCTATAATCAGGTCCCTGGTGCATCTACCAACCCAGAAAATGTGAAAAAGAACAACCAGTAACTTTATTTTGGTAAGCCTTATTCTGCAAGCTTGTGGAAAAATGAGCAGCTCAGATTCCTTTGATATAGAAAGGTGATCTTAAATATTTCTAAATATTACCACCCCTTAATCTGCACGTTTCCACCCATAGCACAGTCATTTTGTTTTTGCAAGTGACAACAATGTACCAGGTTTAACACCATAGCAAAAGTTCACGCAAAGCATGCTAAGTGTTCTGTCACTGGTTGCACAGACGAGCACAGAACGCTATTTAGAGTCCCAGCCTCACAGGAGACAGGAGAACAGTGGATTTATTGATTTATTTACTGTATATTATGCTGCTACACAGATCTAATATAAACATGCAATTTCTTTCCCAGCCGTTTACCTTCACAGACATAACTGACTGTTTTTGTAACTCATTTGTGTTTTTATATAAACTTGTGTGTATTTGACAGTTTAAGCACAATAAGCCATGAAAGAGAACTTATTTTAATACTCAATGCCACGTGAAAGCCGCTTTCTGCAGCGCTTCAGATGTGTGCGATCAGAAGTTTAAACTAATATAAACCTATTCTGGATAAGGGGGTGGGAGCAGTAGCTCATTTGCATTTAAAGAGATAAAACAGCTGTTTCTGCTTCCACTCAAAATTGGCATTTTCAAAATGATATAATAAATGATCTGTGGGGTATCTTGAGCTGAGACTTTACAGACACATTCTTGGGACACCTGTGATTTATATTACATCTTGTATAAAGGGGCATAATAGGTTTTCTTTAACTGTTCTTACAACAGACTCGCGTCTCTAATCTTTTAACATATTGAGGAGAGGTTTGTCACATTTCTAAATGACCAGTACATTTATAATCTGAGAGATGGCAAAATGGGATGGCATAAACTACCATAGATTTCCACAGGAGGAGTGACCTGAGCCATATTTCAAGCCCAGATGTGATGCTTGGGGATTGGGGATCAACACTCAAGCATCTGTGGCAGACAGTTTTGCATATATAAATTTCAGAAAAATCTAGTAAGAGAGAGAGGGAATGAACTCAAACCTACATAATGAAAGTGAGTGGAAACCCGAAACTCATCATTTAAAAAAAATGCTACATTTTAACAGCTCACAAACAGCCCAAACACCTGTTCGTACATAACTTATAATTAGATCAGTCGTTATAAAAGCAGTGTGTGTGGCGAATGCAGTCAGACACAAATACTAATTCCAGTCCTGCAATTACTGCTGATATTTACTGTTCTACTCCCCACAGTTTAGTACAGTACAAAGAGAGAAGATGAGAAAGAAAAACACAAAGTTGAAGAGAAAAATCAACTGCAGACTAAGTAGATCCTAACAAAGAGCATAGCCTGGAGTGTGAGGCAGATCGTTGATGTGTATCTGTGTGTTTGTGTGTGTGTGTGTGTGTGTGTGTGTGTGTGTGTTGTTGGGAGGGGGTTGGTGGCTGGAGAATCAGCAGCGTGAGCATCTCTGTCTCTGAACAGCTAGGTACGGTGGGGGGGATCATAAATTAGACAAGGAAATTACTGCTAAGTGTGCGAATAAATTAAAGTGCGCTTGCTTCTGTAAACACTGTCTGACTACATAATTACTGAACACTCTCTGGAAGAGTGAAAGAGAGGGAGAGAGATGGATGGGGGGAGGGGGGTTTGAATGATAGGCAAAAAGGTTTGTGTTGATGGTTTATTCATTTATTCATATGGCAGCGCGCAACATGTACGCAACCGTTTGACATTTCGCTAGAGAGGTTGCACAACACCTGCTTACAATCCTACAACGGGAAATGAAAAACCATGCAAAAAAATGTACTTTATGACATTTATCAAGTGTAATTTAGTTTCTACGAAAGTAAGGCACTGACTTTGAAGCGATCAAGCGTAAACACAAGCAAGGTTTGCTCTTTGCCTTATCCATCCAGTGTGTACTGGAAAAGATGCTCGTGCTTAATTCTGCCAAATGATTCTGAATTCATCATCCTACATGACAGAGTTCAAAACATTTCAGACTGATGTTTACGATTAGTGTGTTTCTGAGCGACTCACATTTTGCAGGCAGACCGTAGGCGCTGGTGATCTTGGCCTCCCCCGTTTCACATCCGTTCAGAGTGGCACATTCCTTCCTTAACAGAGGACCAGCCCCACGATGAATGGCACCATCAACTGCAAATTTGAGAATATTTTATTATGTATAATATGCATATGAATGTGCGTACATACTTAGAAATGTGTACACAGAAGACATGCTCATTTGCAAAAATGGTATAAAAATGAACCAAATAATGTATTTTTTTTTTTTTATCGTAAAAATACAGAAAGATATATTAGGGGCGTTCTCTCAGAGGAGGCAGTGTCTCCTCATAATACTGCATGAGGAAAAAAAAATAGTACAAAAATAAAACATTGCCAATATTACAAAATACAATCACTCGTTTTTCTAAAGAAACATTGTTCAAAAGTGACACCAGCAGGTCTGAGTTACAGGTTACAGCGGGAGTCTGAGTCTCTCTTGCCTCCCCTGAGTCCACTGAGTTTTAACAAACCCCCTAAAAGCATGCTGTGAGTTTGGTGGGGGGTAACTGAGAATCAATGGGGGAAGTCACGTGAGAGGAGGCAATATGATTGGATATGACTGGTTATGTTCAGCTGTGACTGGAGTTAATGCACTCTAAAACATGCTGGGTTATTTTTTAACCCAAATGCTGGGTTCAGATTGTTGGGTGATTTTATTAGGTTGTTTTTAATATTTTTACCCAGGTACTGGGTAGTTTTTATGCAGTAAAAATTCTTTTTTTTTTTTTTTAACAAATGCTGGGTTCAGTTTGTTGGGTGATTTTATTAGGTTGTTTTTAATATTTTTAGCCAGGTACCGGTTAGTTTTTATGCACTCTAAAATACTGGGTTATTTTTTTTGTTTAACCCAAATAGTGGGTTCAACTTGTTGGGTCATTTTATTTGGTTGCTTTTAATATTTTTACCTAGGTGCTGGGTAGTTTTTCTGCAAAAAAAGGTTATTCAGTTTGTTGGGTCATTTTATTGGGTTATTTTTCATATTTTTTAACCAGGTGCTGAATAGCGTCTGGGTAATTTTTAATAATGGGTTATTTTTTTCTACCCAACTGAAAACGGTTCTATATATATTCTATATAATAAAGGTTTGTATACATTTTATTTAATTTATAAAGTCTTTACTGTGCTGTAAGCATACAAGAACTAGATGTCAGTCAGCTAAATGCGTCAGCAGCAGTTGTTTCGCCTGATGGAAACGCGTTTTGCCTTGCATAACATAAACTGATTTTATTCATTATAATACTTCATTTAATTGAATTTGATGTTAACTCTTTAACTGTCACTCCCATTTTTGAACATAGGCTTAGAACAAACTACATTTGTACATTTTCCATGGTAATGCAATGTCTGATTTTAAAAATGGCTTTCAAACAATGAATTTTGAAATTATAAGTTTTCAACTGATATATAATTTCTAATGATTTCTAATGCAAGAAAAAAGGTAACGAAGGAAGTCTTTTTGTGACAACGGTCAGAACTTCTGTTATGAAGTATATTTTTGAGGTGCACTCATAAATTAATTATTACTTTTCCTATATAATTTGAGACAAAAAATGGTAAAATATCTATTTAGGAGTCTTAGACTTTTCCAACGATATACAGTATAGTTTGTCATGATTAGACTTATTTATTTAGGATTTATTTGTAAAATGGTGATGTAAACTTAGGTGTCCCATAGAGGGGACAGGTGACAATTAAGGGGTTAAAATATGTTCTCTAATCTCTGTAGTGTTTGTTTATGGGCAGCTTTTGGAGTCAGTCACAGCATCTTTAAGCTACAAGTGAAACGCAAGGCAGTGGTCTGAGGTTCATAGTTCCCCTGACGAACAGTAGCTCGGCAACACACCAGCACGAGAATTAGCACTACTTCGGTAGAAAATACATTTAGATTAAAATTCTTCTTTTAAATGTTAAAATATTTTATTTCTATAATGCTTGTTAAATGAGTTTAAATGTATGTTGTAAATCATGCTGTATTAATCAAAATCAAAATTATTTTTGTCCATGGTTGTTCTTGCTTATTAACAAATGTTCATCTTTTGATTATTGCTGTTGCGTCTAGTAATTCTATGTGTGATTTTTAATTTTTAGCCAGCAATACAGTAATTTTAAACAACAGTTGACTTAAGTAAAACAACCCAGCATGTTGGGAAAAAACATTTAACCCAACCAGCTGGGTCAAAATAACCCAGCATGTGTTTTGTCCAATATTTACCTAGCGCTGGGTTGTCCAAAAAACCCAAGTTAGGTTGTTTTTAACCCAGCATTTTTTAGAGTGTGGGAAGACTAATTCAAAAACTAATTCAAACTAATTAAAAAAAAGCAAGTAAACAACTCACACACTTAGATATAACCACTTTGTTACATCAAAATAAGACTTAAAATGGCATGAAAACATTATCTGTGGGAGTTTTTAGTGAGTAATCAGCTTTTAAGTAAATCTCCTTGTCTGTGACCAATATTTACAACTTTAATGATCTGAAATATTTAAAAAAAAAAGTTTTACAGTATTAAAAAGAATAGCTGAACATAAGTTCACAAATAAAATATATTGTTTGAATTGTTACTGCCTTGAGTTATCATTTTGTAATAAATGTGAAATTATTAAAAACACTAACTTGATAAGATTCATATTTGGCTTTAATAAATAGAATATTCATTACATTGTTAATGTAAAAAAAAAAATATATATATATATATATATATATATATATATATACACACACACACATACATACATACATATATACACACACACACACAGGCGGCTGTGTATGATGAGCTCTTCTTAATAACAATAATCAGAAAAATAACACTGCATGACAACAGTTATACGGTTCACTAGATTAAAGTGGGGGCGTCGCAATTTACCCACTGACACATCTTACCCCACTCTCCCCCTAGAGAATCACTATAATGCTGCTGTTTTTTTTACAACCCAACCCCCATTTATCATTTGAGGACACAAAAAAATCTGATTTCTCATAGCACTGAGGGCAGCAATTTGAGGGTCATAACAGTTTTACTCGAGGGTTTTCAGCACCCTGGCACTTTTGCTGATATGTGCTCGGAATCTGCAGGAGCGAGAGATAGAGTGATAAAAAGATAGAAAGATAGGGAATATATACCGAGAAATACCACAGAGAGAGTGAAGTGGAGAGAAAGATGAGGAAAAAACAGGAGGGACAGATGGAGGAAAGTTGTACTCAGGGCTTTAGAGTGGAGGAAAGGAGGATGAGAGGAAGGAATAAGGGAAAAGATGCGAATGTGGTGACGAGGTACGTCTGTTGGGAATAGTTTGCCTTCCTGTGTAATTGCAACATGCATGCACACACACTTTTTATATTACACAGACGTCTTGTTAGCAGGTGCTAATTGGCTTCTTGCTTACTTGACAGGGGGTTGTGACACGGAAAAAACATATAATATTTTCCTATATTGCATACACAGCTTTTTTTTCAGTCCTCATTCACACATGCAACCCCACGCAACATCTAACAACATGCACGCAAACATACGTGCTTCTGCAGCACGCACAGAATTTCTGCATACAAAAGCATCCGTTAACAGTTGTTCTCAGTTTCCCATCAAATCAGTTTGGCCTGGACCGAGCGACACTAACAAGTGTTATTGAAACACACCCTTTTATTGGCTGAGCTGGTCACCATGGCAGCCATTAGTAAGAGCATTTGATTGGATCTGGCACATCTGCTTGCCCGTGTCACAAATCCCTCGACACCAAAGCACTATCTCTCTCTAAACACTTGCCCGGTGCCCTGGGTTTTCAACCAGAATACCAACATTCCACTCAGTGCCAAGAGGAGGACAGAACACACACATTCTGACTCAAAAAATAAAACAATCAATCAATACTTATCCATGTGTGGCTTTCCAGGCTGCTAAAAACAGGGCAAAGAAATCTCACAGACAGACTTGAAGGAGTTTTAAAAAAAGGAGCCATATGCCAAAATGCAACGTTACACCACAAACGCAACAAAACCCCCAAAGAGGCTCTAATGTCACTGTGTCCTTTCGTACAATCTGGAGCTCTCTCAGCTCTTAGCATCAGGACTGATGTCTCCCACTGTAATGAACAGAACATTTTGATCGCCTATAGTTATGTGTGCCATTTCCAAGTATGATCCATTTGACCGTGAACGTAGAAAATCCAGCATGAATTTTTCCATCACTCACTCGCAGCCTCTCTTTCTTCCTTCCTTATTCACTTTCTTTTTCCATATGTTTCTTCCTTTCAGTTCCTGTCTCGTACACAGCAAAGAAATCATTTTATTATTCAGTATTTTTCTTGTTTTCCAGTAAAAAAATACCCTTTTAAATCCTTTAAAGTTTATAGAAAGTATTTAATTTACAGTACATTACCAGGCTAAAGTTTTTGATTAAAATTTTTTTTTGTTAAGTTTTAGTATCTTCTGCTCACCAAGCCTGCATTTATTTGATCCAAATTACAACAAAAACAGTAGAATTTTTACTTTTTTTTTTTACTATTTAAAATAACAGTTTTCTATTTGAATATATTTTAAGATGTAATTTATTTCTGTGATCAAAGCTATTTTTTTTTAATCAACATTACCTCAGTCTTCAGTACTGATTTGCTGTTCAAGAAAAGTTTTTTTTCATATATTATATTATATTATATTATATTTTTCAGGATTCTATGATGAATAGAAAGATCCGAAAATCAGCATTTATCTAAAATAAAAAGCGTTTGTAACATTACACACTATACCATTCAAAAGCTTGGAGTCACTATACTTTTTTTATTAATTATAGAAATGAATACTTTTATTTAGCAAGGATGCTATATATTAAAAAAAAATTATGCTAAAGATATTTGTAATGTTAGATGAATGCTGTTCTTCTGAACTTTCTTTTCATCAAAAAAAAAAAAAAAAAAAAATTCTAGTCAGCTGTTTTCAACATCATCATAATAATAATAAATGTTTTTTGAGCAGCAAATCAGAATATTAGAATGATTTCAGAAGGATTGTGTGACTGGAGTAATGATGTTAAAAATTCAGCTTTGAAATCTTAAAATATATTCAAACAGAAAACAGTTATTTTAAATAGTACAAATTTAAGCTTTATTTAAAAAATTAGCTATTTTTGCTGTACTTCGGATTAAATAAATGCAGGCTTGGTGAGCAGAAGAGACATTTAAAAAAAAACATAAAAAATATTTTACAAAAAAAGTATGTATGTATTTATTTATACATACATACATATATATATATATATATATATATATATATATATATATATATATATATATATATATATATATATAATATAAATAAACAGACTTGAAATTATATATATATTTATATTATGTATGTATTTATTTTTTTACTCAAAGCAAAATTGTAAAGCAAAATAATAAGATAATTAGACTTGTTTTTAGAGAATATTAAATACAAATCTCTAACCCTATTAAAGCATATTTAAAATGTTGCAAATTAAAATTAAAGCAAATTAAAGCAAATTAAAGCATAAACCCCACTAAACTGCGACATTTATGCTTAAAAAAAAGACAATGCTGTAAGAAAAATAATAGACATATCCTCCACAACAAACTTTATTATTGTATTTTATTATTGTATTATTGTCTTGCTTAGAATATATAGAATATAGAATATATCTTGAATGGAGCATCATTTACTAATGTCACTGGCAAATAGTTTTAGACTTCTTGTTTTAAGCCTAAATCTAACAGAATGTAATGAGGTTTGCGCTGTAAACAATTTGTCAGTGAGGTAATAAAAATAAACTTAATTTAAGATACATTCCCTGAAAACAAGTCTTGTCATATTGTTCCAAGTAAACTTTGTTTTAAGGATGTTTAGATATTGTTATTGGAAAAAGAAAAGGCTAACATAATTAATAAACTGATTTTTGCAGTGCATCAAAAATGCTGACTGAGAATGGACGGTGCTAGAGTTTGAAAAACAGCATCTGAAACAAACTATAAACCACACATCCTAACTCATCCGTTCTTTTCTTTATTCTCTCTTGTGTTGTTTTAAACACATCCTCTTGTTTTTGCCCTCTCAGCTTTAGTGCTTTTCCTGCTTTAAACACCAACAGGCAGAGACTAACCCCTCATCACTCTCTCTGCATGCAATGCTCTGAGGCTGTGTCCTCCCTGATGTATAGTTTTGTCCCTGCCTAATTATCACCCAGGTTTGCCTTAACAAACCTCAGGAGTGGAGCCAACACAAAGAGAGGGAGGGAGTGCGAGTGCGAGGAAGCCGACGTGTTTGCGTATTGGCGACAGAAATAGAGAGAAAAGAGGTGTTGGAGTGTTAGGGAGCGAGGAGAAGAGGTGATAGGGTAGGGCAGGGAGACAGAAGGATGGGTGTGGAGTAAAACAGAGAGAGCGAAAGGGAGATGGAAGACATGCAGAGGCACGAACTGACAGTGAGGTTTAAAACGAGGGAGGTGAAGGTCAGGCCTAAATCAATCGCATTTGCCATTTGTGTCTGAGGAACTGCATAAAAAAAATCCCAGGTCTATATAGAGCAGTGCGCACTTCTGGATGTGCGTTTGTGTGTGAGGGACGTGGTTCTGATGAGTAGGATTCTCAAGTGGAGATTTATCACTGGTATTGATTAGCTAACGGGCAGGCACTTAACACGGGCAGAGAGCAAGAGCGGCACACGCTTACAATCGACACATGCATACGCGCAAATACTGAGTCAACAGTTGGACATTTCTGTTCATTTGCATAGCACTCTACTATCGTAAATTACATAGGTTAGATCTAGCAATGCACTTTCAAATTGCACACACACCTCTCACACAGACACACGTACACTACCGTTTCTGTTCAAAAGTGATCCTTCAGAAATCATTCTAATATGCTAATTTGCTGCTCAAGAATCATTTTTTATTATTATTAAATGGATAGTTCACCCAAACATTTGAATTCTCCCATTAATTAATTCCAAACTTGTAAGGCCTTTGTTTATCTTTGAAACACAAATTAAGATATTTTTGATGAAATCCGAAAGCTTTCTGACCCTGCAATGCAGCTGACACGCTCAAGGCCCAGAAAGGTAGTAAGGACATCGATAAAATAGTCCATGTGACATCAGTGGTTCAACCGTAATTTCACGAAGGTACAAAAATAACAACTTAATTTAACAATTTCTTCTTTTTCATGTCAGTCTCCACTGTGTATTTATGAGAGTATGCAGGTGGTGCTGCTGACACATGAGCCGGCGTTCTGCAAAGAACCCTGCAACCTGAATTTTTTTGCCCAGCCTTACTTATTTGAACTAGAATATACAATGAACTAAGAGAGGAATTTATATGTCAGGATGCTGCTCCCACATCACACGCACCACACATAATTTTTTTTTTATTTTACAGGTTTGGAACAACATGAGTAATTAAAGGGACACTCCACTTTTTTTGAAAATAGGCTCATTTTCCAACTCCCCTAGAGTTAAACAGATGAGTTTTACTATTCTTGAATCCATTCAGCCGATCTCTGGGTCTGGCGTTAACACTTTTAGCATAGTTTAGCATAAATCATCGAATCCGATTAGACCTTTAGCATCTCGCTCAAAAATGACCAAAGATTTTCGATATTTTTCCAATTTAAAA
The DNA here is from genome assembly GCA_033026305.1 of Cirrhinus molitorella. Lineage (NCBI taxonomy): Eukaryota > Metazoa > Chordata > Actinopteri > Cypriniformes > Cyprinidae > Cirrhinus > Cirrhinus molitorella. Next base: position 20,266,692 of record CM065129.1, on the reverse strand, counting down.
CTTGACTTTTCTGTAGTTCCATTGTGTACTAAGACCGACAGAAAATGAAAAGCTGTGATTTTGTAGGCTGATAAGGATAGAAACAATACTCTCGTTCTGCCGTAATAATCAAGAAACTTTGCTGCTGTACCATGGGTGCAGCAGGCGCAATGATACTACGCAGCGCCTGGAAATAGTCCCCAGCTATTTTACTATTACCTTAGTGGCTTAGTGCTGGTCACGTTGGAAGTTACCTAGCTGGGGACTATTTTCAGGCACTGCGCAATATCATTGTGCCTGCTGCACCAAAAATATAGAAAATCTTTGGTCATTTTTGAGCAAGATGCTAACGGTCTAATCAGATTCAATGATTTATGCTAAACTATGCTAAAAGTGCTAATGCCAGACCTGGAGATCAGCTGAATGGATTCAAAAACGGTAAAACTCATCTGTTTAACTCGAGGGGATTTGGAAAAAGAGTCTATTTTCACAAAGTGGAGTGTTCCTTTAATAACAGAATCCAACCCTTTAACTTTCAAAACGTGGAAACCATGATATACTCTTTGATGAATAGAAAGCATTTATTTGAAACAGAAACCTTTTGATATTATAAATATCTGTACTGTCACCTTGTGATCAATTTAATACATTCCTTCTGAATTAATGTATTGATTTCTTTTTAATACTTTAACTGCCACTCCCATTTTTGAACATAGATGTGAAAATGCAGTATTCAAACATATTTTTTTATAATTCATGAACAATAACATTTTGTAATATGATTTTGATGTACATTTGTCATGGTAATACAATGTGTGATTTTGAAATGATTTTCAAAGGATGAATTTTGAAATTTTAAGTTTTCAGCTGATATATAATTTCTTATGCTTTTTAAAGTGTGATAGAGAAAAAGGCAATGAAGAAAGTCTTTTTGTGACAAAGGTCAGAACTCCTGTTATGAAGTAGATTTTTGAGGTGCACTCTTGTCATAAATGAATCTAATCTTTTTCTACATAATTTGTAACACACACACAAAAAAAATGTAAACTTAAAAATGTAACTACTTAGAATAAAATATATAGTTTGTCTTGATTAAATTAGGATTTATTTCTAAAATGGTGAAGTAAATAGGCATCCCACTGAGTGGACGGCTGACAGTTAAGGGGTTAAAAAAAAAAAAAAAATCTTCAAATTTAAAACCTCAAACTTTTGAACATTATATAGGTTTGTACTCAGTTTAAAAATTGTATATGCACAATTATCACAGCCACTGACAGTCAGAGGTGTAATTTACGGGTGGGACATGTCCCCACCACTTTTTGCCATGGTCGATATTGTCCTCATCACTTTTTTGAAACATGAAAAATAAATGAACATAAGATATAACTGTAAGTTTAAATTGTTGCATATATTGAGTTTTTAAAATGCGCTCCTGCTCAAGAACAAAACTGCAGAAAGTGCATCCTGTATTTTTTTCTTTATTTTATAAAAACACAACAGTTGATATTGTGACCACACAAATAAAAGTAGACCCCTTACATTTGCGAATGATGCATTACTCTTACCTTTATAAGCAAAAGTGACGGTGTATTTTAAGATGTTTCTAATGTAATTGATTGAGCTGGCGCCTCCATGTCCTGTAAGGCTCCTTACTACATCCCAGGAAGGATGTACCTGATGCAGATGAAACATTAATGACATTTGTTTCTGTTAAATAAGCTGCAATCTGGCACTGGAATCTGTTGTTTTTAAAATCATGCTGAATGTTCGCTGCAATGTTTTTAGTGACAGAACATTCCCTTGTGGCTCTTGCACAGTCTCACACACCAGCGCTTAAATGTAACGGAGACTCTCTATTCATTTTGGTTATATCAGAAAGGGCCCTAGTCTGGCCCTTGTCCGTCATCTTATCAATATTTTTGGCCCAAGCCCGACTTTTTTCTCCCTCTCCCAAAACAGCTTATACTACTGTTTCAGCTATTAAAATAGTTCAGTTTTGTATGTGATGGCAAAGTAATTATATTTGTTTCATTATTTTATTAAGTTAATTTAGAAAAATGTTTGAAGCATTTTTTTTTAAATTAAAGTTAAAGTAACGACCAAGCGGCCAGCGGCAGACAGTGAGTTGATCATATATGTTTGAACAATTTAGTCTTCTTAAATCATCACAACTTTCCTAAAATAACATCTATAGATATAAAACAACTCAAGCATATTACAATGTTAGTTTAAACGTTTAACCTGTATAAATGTGTGCTGTTAGACGCATATCCAATCATTTGTGCGGCGAGTGGAGGCTAAAGCACACCTTACAGGACATGGAGGCGCCAGCGTAATCACTTGCATTGGAAACATCTAAAAATACGCCATCACTTTTGCTTATAAAGATAAGATCAATGCATCGTTCGCAAATGTAAGGGGTATTTTATTTGTGTGGTCACAATATCAACTGCTGTGTTTTTATAAAATAAAGAACAAAAATACAGGATGCACTTTCTGCAGTTTCGGTCTTGAGCAGGAGCGCTTCTTAAAAACTCAATATATGCAACAATTTAAACTCACAGTAATATGTTACGTTCATTTATTTTTCATATATTGCCATATGTTATATAAGTGAGTAGACAGACACTGCACAAAATGCTGTAATTAGCCAATTAGGAACAACAAGCATTACAAAGAACTGTTTTATTTTGAATGCTGTGCTGAAGGGCTAATTTAGCCAACGCTGAAAATTCTGTCATCATTTACTTACGCTCATGTCTTTCCAAACATGTATGATTTTCTATCTCCTGTGGAACACAAAGAAAGATATTCTGAGGAGCACTGTCACAAAGTTTGATTTTCATTGTACTGGATGGAAAAAGAAACAGTTTCTTTTGTGTTCCACAGAATATAGAAATTAATACATGTTTGAAAGGACATGATGGTGAGAAAGTGATGAGCGAATTTTAATTTCTCTCTTTAATACTGTCAAGACGGTTTAGCAGCTAGTCTGGTGGAAACGGTTGTGCTGATATGAGATAGCTACTGTTGCTATTTCAGGTTAGAGGTGGGTTCACACCGCACACAGCCTATTGGAAAAACAGTTGTTACATGTAACACACTCGTTATTTAGAACCTCTCGAGAGCAGGAACATTACAGGCCTGTAACTAATGACTAAAAGTGCAATCTGAGATAATTGCAGATGCAGTTATGGATCCTCAAGAGAAAACTACTTATTTGTTGGGCTGTAGTTTATATGTTGGAAGTCTAACAATGTCAGTATTGCCCTGTTTACTACCATGAAACGTTAAAAAAATACATAGAATTAGCACCATATCCAAAACACCTTTTTTGCCCTTTAAATATTAGTTAAGACATAACTGTTCGTGCAGCTGCAATGCTGAAGAAGCTCACCGTTTGATGAATATGTGTATGTACAGATAGATGGGAGAAATCTGAAGGCTTTACTGTATTTCTGAGAAGATCTACCGTCTTGTCAGATCAAAGCACTTTTTAATACATCACAGTGAGCAAACGCTTTCGAAAAAGCACAGTCTTTCTTTAATTCCGCCGTTTTATTCAGAATCTGCTGATGAATTGTTTTTCTCTTGTCGATGTTTGTGGGCATGTGTGTGCGTCGAGAGGGAAGGGCAGCTCTATCAGAGATGGTTTAAGAGTTTAGCGCTCATTTCATCTCGCTGGGTCTCTAATCGCTCTTTTGCTCCTCAAATAGTGCTTCTGTTCTCACTCACGGGGCTATCAGAGATCGTCTGTTCGAATTCAGAAAAGTGCAAAGCCTCAGGCTGACAACAGCTCCCATCACACACACACATACGTTCTCGCTCTCTCACCTTTGTTTCCACCTGCTGATTCTCACTTGCTCTCTTTCACCTTCTAATTCCTCTCACCTCTCCGATGCTTCTCTCCTCTAATGTCTTTTCCCTCTTGAGCTGTGTCTAGATTTGTCTCATTCAGACTCTGAAAAAGAGAGAGGGGAAAAAAGAATTGACTCACCTCCTCCTCCACCCAGAAGTGTCTTGTTAGCTGAAACGACAAAAAGAAAACAGAGGACTCTTCAGGGAAGATGTCAGAGACATTACAGCAAGAAAAACAGAGGCTTAAAACTAAATTAATGCCTTACTGGAGACCAACAATAAAAAAATCAATTAGAGGAGAGAAGGTCAAGGACAAGGATTAGTTAAAGAAAGTTAATACACTACAGTTGAAAAAAAGTTTAAGGTCAGTTATATTTATTTATCTTCTTAAAAGAAGTTTGTTATGCTCACCATCTTCATTTAACCAAAAATCTGTTAAAAAAAAAACTATTGTGAATTTATGTGGTGGCAAAGCTGATTTCTTACTTTTAGCAAATTTGCTGGATAATAATTATAAAACATTGTTACTGTGACTTTTGATAAATGTGTCCTTGCTAACAAAAAAAATGAATTTGTTAAAAAAAAAAAAAAAAAAACTTACTGACCCCAAATGGTCAATAGAATAGAATAGAGAAGAATATATTTTCCATTACATGGTCCCTTTAAATGTGTCATATTCATTCAGATGGATAAGCTCCTTTGTCAGGCTGTATAGATATGCCTTACGTCCCATACAGTTTTCTGCTTGCTTAGTAAACTAAACAAAATGCAGTCATGAGCCTGGTCTTCTAAAGTGCTAATTGACATTTCCATCAATTCAGTAAAAAGCAGGGTCTTGAACCTGTGTCATAGGTGAAACGAAAGCCTTTATCCAATTTTACTAATTAAACTTGTAGATACAGAGCTGCTTTTTCATTACAAGATCTGAATGATGGACAGTGCATGACAAACTATTTTTGTCTACACTCTACAAAATACAGGGGTTTTTCTACCCAAATGCTGGCTTTAGCTTGTTGGGTCATTTTATTGGGTTATTTTTAATATATTTACCCAGATACTGGGTAGTTTTTCTGTAACTCAGCTGCTGGGTAATTTTTACTGTTAATATAAATGAACCCCCTCACACACCTACCCAGCACTGGGTCAGTGTAACCCAGAGTCTTTGGCAAACTGGTTAAAACTATATACATACGTCAGCGGTCATTTTGTGTTCTGTCCTGAGAGAAAAAATTGACTGACAGGAATCTTCCTGAAAGAAATTAAAGTTTGTATTGCAATGTATTCCTATCAAACTATTAATGTATAACTACAAAACAGTCTGTAATCTCGTTTTTTCCTTTTTTGTTTAAATGGACATCGCAGCTAATGTCTGCTTAGTTGCTAGAATGCTAACCCTCTACAAACACAGCATTCACCGGATCTACACTTACGAACGACGCACCGACACCACCATGGAAGTTTCACCTCCCGCCAAACAAATGTGCGATCAGGGCTGAAACATGACGCGACTTTGCTGTTATATGCCGTGTTGGGGTTAACGCATTACAAGTAACTCAAGTTATGTAATCAGATTACTATTTTCAATTAACGCATAACATTTGTGCTTCATTTGTCCCATTGCTGAAGAGTGTTGAACTTTCTTTTCCTACAGTTCTACTGTACAGATGTGAATTTACTTTTCCTTCAGCCTGAAGAAATGAATAGGCTTATTCATTTCACTTTTTGGTGTGAAAGGGCTTTTACATTTGTTAAAAAATGAACTTTTTATATTAAAAACAAACAAGCAAGCCCTGCCCAAATTAAAAAGTAATGAAACGCATTACTTTCAATTAAAAGTAACTAATTAACATAATTAGTTACTTTTTTAGGGCGCAACGCAATAGAGTGGTGGAACTATGACGTCACTTTGTAGGCAAAAACCCAGAAGCGAGTTTTAGCACTTCCGGTTCCATCGTCCCAAAGTCAATGGGTTTTTTGGAATGAGGTCCATGTTTAACACAAGCTCAAGATAATTTCATGTTTTATTCTATGACATAAAACACACCCAGTTACACCACACATGATTTTTTTAAACTGTTACGTTCCTTTAAAAAGACGGTTGCTAACAAGTTGCTAAATGGGCAAAATGTGTACATTTCATGAACTATGGTTGAACACAGAGCTTATTTTTTGCGATAATCCAAAAGTCTATGGGAAAATCCTTTTGCCTATTTGTCGAGGGAACCAGTGCGATGCTAACAGCTGATCGGCCTGCAAGGTGACATCATAGTTCCACCACTCTATATTGTAATGCATTACTTTTAAAAGTAACTTTCCCCAACACTGGTTATATACTGACTACAATCTGGTTGCCATTTTTGAGCTGTGGTCACGCTATGCGTTTAACAGGTTGAAACTTAAATGTCTGACAGACAAGATTAAACAAAGTAAAGCTGTTTTTTATTTAACTTTTTAAACATGAATATAAAACAAGTCATGAATAAGTAATTTAACAGGAACAGCCTGATAGCACTTTTCTTCCCACAGAATTCCACTGGCTGCTCTTGCTGCTCCTGTCACGTCCGCTTTTGGAGGTTTTATGATTGTAGAAGCCTCACTTAACATTGAGGTACTTCAGGTCCCACAAATTCTTTGGTTTTTCAGCATTTTTGTGTATTTGAACTCTTTCCAACAATGACTGCATGATTTTGAGACCCACCTTTTCACACTGAGGACGAATGAGGGACTCAACTATTACAGATATAATGCAACTATTACAGAAGGTTCAAACATTTACTGATACTCCAGAAGGACAAAGCTGGGGGTCAATACTATTAAAATGTGAAAATCAGGGTACATTTAACTTTTTTTTCTCTCCTGGGAAACATGTAACTATCTTCTGTAGCCTCTGAAGGGCAGTACTAAATTAAAAATATGATATTTAGGCAAAATAAGAAAAATGCACACATCTCTATTCTGTTCAAAAGTACTGACCCCCATAGGTTACCAAAAAAAAACCAGAAATGGTTGTTTTTAGCCCAGCATATCAGTTTTAACCCAGCATATCAGTATTAATTTCAATAAAATGAAAAAAACTGCATCAAACAGGGCTGAGCATTTAAGTTCAAGCATGTGGCTGATGCCCATCAAAGCAGCACTGAAGCAACATTGTTTCATGATCAGACAGTGAAGTTAAAACACAAATGAGCAATAAGATTGCTGATTATTTTTTCCCCATTTAAAATTCATTACACCTCTGCACATGGACATTAAACCGCATGATAAGTGACAAGCTTATGAGCCAACAAATAATTTACCAGATGGAGTTAATGTAAGCCCAGACAAACACATTTTTTTCAAATGAACAGACACACAGCTACTGAAAAAAAAGGACAAACACACACACGCACAATTTAGCAACAGAGATAGACTGACAAACAGAAAACAGTATGGAGAGAGAGGTAACCATAGCAACCCCAAAGCCCAAAGGTTTGTTACTGAAACCTAGTTAATTACATAGGGAGGGCAAAGGAGGAGAGATGGAGACAGACGAGATGAGAGAGACAGGAGAGACGGAGCAGGAAAGATGTAATTTGCAAGTGGTTGTCCCTTTCTCTCCTGTCTGTCAGAGAGACTAAACTACTAGCGAGAAGAAAAAAGGGATCAGATATGCACGAGGAAGGACAGAGAGCAAAACAGTGGGAGAGAGAATGAGCGAAGGCTGTAAGTTGATGATACCCCAGGGAGAGAGATTTGCCATCTGCTTAAACCCTGTGTGCAGTGTCTTACCCAGGGGAAGGGTGACAGTGGTACCATAGAGATGATGATGATGATGTTCGCACACACACACACACACACACACACACACACGACTCTGTGAGGCATATTGACATGATGAGATTGTATGCGGGAATGTGTTCACAAAATGCAATCTTCTTATTCAGAACTGTAACAATTCCTTTCAGGCAGGATGAAATGCATCTGCGATGAAAACAATGTCCATGAACATCAATATTGAGGTTGAGATTGTAAACAAAAATACTGTGCTGATTCTTAGTGTCAATTCGACTTCACACAGCAAAGCACACAGCAAGAGGCAATATACGCCAATGATGAGAGTTTACGGGCAGATTAGGATCACAGAGACGGATTAGAAATAAGAAAAACAAAAGGACGAATAGCTGAGAATCAAAAAAAGTTCAACAGAAGGTTGGGGATGAGAGGAGGGATGGACGTGGAGGAGACGCAGACGGAAAGAAAGAGATAAAAGCTGGGAGGTATAGAGGGATCAAGAATGTGCAACAACACAGGTACGAAAACACTATAAATGAAAACATGAAAAGAACAAAAGAGCAAAAAAGTTGATTTTTTCCCTCAAGAAAACAGCACAGCGTGAGTTTGCATCATAATACACAAGACAGAGAGCAACTGAGAATGGGGTTTGTGCTTTTTATAATAAATTCATTAATTAGAGGAGCTGACAGAAAAGTTTCAACTAATTTTTATTTTTTTTCTAAAAGAAAAAAGAAAAAAGTTTTTTAACGACTTAAATAGCATAAAAGTAAAATATAAAAAAATAAGTATAAAAGTATGAAAAAATATAAATACTTAAGATACTGATTAAAGCTATAAAATGTCAAGTGAAAATAATTTTTCAACTAAATTAAAATAACCACAAATTAACTGCACATGAATTGTGGATAAATAAAGATAATAAATAGGTATTAATGTGTTTTCGTTAGTGAAATTGAGCAAAATAGAGAGTACAGTGCCTAAAATAAAACACAATAATAACTTCTTGTTGGTTGAGCTATTTTATAATATCACTTATGCAGTCAAGTAGAAATTTGAGAGAGAGAAAAAACACACACAGCACACTTGTTTGTGTGCTATTGCTAACTTATATGCAGAGGTGGGAAGTAACTAAATACAAATACTTTGTTACTGTACATAAGTAGATTTTTCATCAGTACTTTACTTCACTATTTATTTTTCTTACTACTTTTTACTTTTACTCCCTTACATTTGTACACAAATATCTGTACTTTCTACTTCTTACATTTTCGAACCAGGCTCATTAATTTAGTTTTAATCTGCATTTGCTGAATCACATTCGATAACAAATCTCTAATAAATCATGGATCGGTTAGTCTTTACTGGCTACCAGATTCGGCTCGCAAGCGCGCTCTGCGTTTCCGCCAAACAGTTTATATCAGAGTAATCAATGCAAGAGACTCGAGAATGAAGTGGAACCATCCGGGTAGATCAGAGAGGCAAAACTACTGACCTGTTCAGGACTTCAAGTGCAGGTTAATTTCATCTGTAAACGGGCTACTGTAGTTTTGTCTTTGTTAACTTAAGCATTAAACTACTAGCAACTATTGAACTTCTTAGCAATAGCAGCCAGAGGACAATACTGTAAACTGAACTAAACTAAATTAGAATCAGCACTCAAAATACTCTATGCTAAAGGACATCATTATTATTATCTACTGTAAGGTTACAGTAGTAATTTAGCAAACAAATGTTATAAAACATCATTTTGTAATATGTTTAGAGGGAGCTAGGACAGAAAACGACACAACCCTTGCGAAAATTTAAACCAAAAAACATGTTTACTATAGTTAAACCATGGTAGGCACAAATGAACCATGGTTTTGCTACACTAACCATCGTTGTAAATGAAACAAATTGTAATCAATCCAGCAAAAAATTACTATACTATATATATGATTACTACACTTTGACTGTAATAAACCATGGTTCATTTTGTAAAGAGAAAAATATGACTCATGATAATGCAATAATATGTTCAGTATTAGGATTTTTCTGTAAAGATATTGCCATGATGTAATCATTATTATACTAATTTCGACATTTAGGCAATTTAGAAAATATAGTTTTGTTATCTATATAATTTAAGATAAAACATTAAAACATGGTCATAATGTGATACTTGAAATTTAACTAAAATAAAGTTAATGCAAACAGAATATAATGAGGTGGTTGTTTTGCAACAAGGTGGAGACAGTTCCGTTCATAACAGTAAATGGTTGATTGAAAAAGTGACAGGTACAAAAAAAAAAATTAGTGAAAAAAGAGATATCATGGAAAAGGAAAATGGAAGTGAAGGTGCAGTTCAAGCAAGAACTTTTTTCTTATTTTGCATTTTTAAAGGTTTCAAACCTTTATTTAAATATGATGGCAAAAAAAATGTGTTGTCCATGGTTTCAGAATTTTATGGGATGACCTGGATGAGTGTGAGATTTCCTGGCCAAAATTTTTGTCCAAGTCCGGCCCTATTCAACATTCATTAGCTAACAAATTTGAATTCTAAATGTAAGTTATAGCGTATTAATGTGTCAAAATGACGTGAGGTGCAGCGTGAAGCTAAAACAGGTTGTAGTAACGGGTACTTTTTACTTAAGTACATGTCTAAGCCCATACGTCTTTAATTTAACTTGAGTAAAAAGTGTAGTCAGTACTTCTACTTTTACCAGAGTATTTTTAAACATGAGTATCTGTACTTCTGCTTGAGTGAAGGATGTGTGTACTTTTGCCATCTCTGATCATATGATATAAATATAACTAAGGATGTAACGATATTAAAATCTTGATCAGATAATATCTTGATATGAAGTCTATGATATTTATTGCGATATCTTTTAAAGATGACAAATGAATAAAAAATTAACATTTTGTATATTTAAGCATTAAATTATTCTATCTAATGCACTTTGAGAGTTCAAAATTAAGAGCTCCAACCCTGAACCAAGAAAACAAGTCAGAAAAGTCAGTGAATGGACTTGTAGCTGAACTCTAAAAGGGACTCAACCCTATTTTTATTTGTGGTATACTGTCTCAGTCTAACTTACATTCTCACTGGTGTTTTAGAAGCCAAACTAATTAAAATATAATAATAGAAATCACAACGTTACATAATTGTTATTCTTATGACAGTAATAGTCATATCTTGTAAAACTAAATGAAATTGTATGCGTCAAAATGAAAAAGAATATTTCATAAGTATATTATTTTTGCTTTACACTATAGTAAGAAAATTACAATGCTTCTTTCCTAATTTCTACACTTGAAAGAGATATTTTGAATTTGGGCTGCAGTAATGTTACCCATTTTAAACTGCTAGTTGTCAGCATTTCATTCTGCACTTTTAAGCTTTTATTTTGATGGAAACGGCAGTAGAGCTTTCATTTTGATGGAAACTTTAGCTTCAGTGAAAAACAGGCTTACAAAAAAATGTGTCTCACTACAAATCTAGTAAAATGCTATAATCATCTGCTGCGAAAATTAAGCAAAACTGGTGGCCGTTCCCAAATGTAAGCTAAACTCACAGCACATGCAATAAAGAAGTTCACTGCATTCACTGTGAACTAAGCCATTCTGAGGTGTGGAAAACACCAGATAATGAGCTGATCGCCTGAACAAAGTGAGCGCTTTGCTTTTAAATGTGCAGCGAACACAGAGTTGATGACGGGATTTAGCCATTTTGTGCTTTTGGTTTTAGTTCGTTTGACAGATACTGTGCCAAAGCATAACGGATCAAAACACAACTTTAAAGACCTTTTATGTTACAATAAGAAGTTTTAAATATATTTTAAAAACTATACTTTTTGCCCGGAAAGCAAATCTTTTCATATCATCATGTGACCATGATGATATCAAGATAATATTGTTTTGCTATTGCGATACCACAATACTGATAATATCGTTACATCACTAAATATAAGACAAAAATACATCTTGAATTTTAGGGGCATAACTGCATTCTGCATCATGTTCGTTAGAAACTGTCTGCAAGGTACAATAAAATGACAAACCGGTCTGGGCCAGGGTGGGGCGTGTTAAATGCATTAATCATCTTAATACATTATTTTTTCTATAATAAATCACACCAAATTAACATGTTAAATCAACATCCCTATATAATATAGTAAAAACTATTTACAATGAATAAGTATTTACAGTACATATTTATTAGTCCTACAAATACATCAAGTGTGGTTATACAGAAAAGGTGATGGTCAAGTGTGTGGAGCGGAAGTCCGTGTTTCTGAAATAGCCTGCCACCCGGGAGTGGGGGTGAAACCAGTGAGAGAGAGACGTCGTGTGTATGTCTGAACAGATGTCCTTAATGTCTGACACTCCAGAACCCTGCAGACACCTTGGCTTGTGCGAATGATCGCATTCATAAACACACAAACACACGTGTATTGTACATTGCACACATCTCCTCTCAGGAGGACAGCTTCATAAACATTTTATTTACTCTGTGCAGGGCCACAATTACATGCAAGTCAAAGTCAATCCTACTCACAGTTCAGTGCACTGATAGCTCAGGACATGCACACTGCCTCACAGTCACATGCAGTCCTAGAGGGAGGCCCTAACAGTAAACTGCATGCCATGCATTAAAATTTAATATGACAAAACCACAAAAAAATACAACAACGCTGAAAATGCTGTACACAATCATATTATTCAAAAGGTAAATAAAAGTCTCAACGAAAAAGAAAAAACTATACTTTACTATAAATTATACAATTATACATTGACCATACTCTGCAAGCAGAAAATGGGAATAAATCTGGCTTCAGCAAGTGAATAAAATTCTTCAAGTATCTAGTTGGCTGGTAATTTTATTTCGAAATGCAAGGTTACATGGTTTATGTATGCAAGTGATCAAACAACAAGACGCCTGCTAAAGAAAGTGAAAATGTATCATCTTAAGTCTGTCTGTGTCAGATGTGCTGAAAATTCAATTTTGAAGTTTTTATTACAATAATTTTTAATAAATATTAATGTCTTAAGAATAGTCAAACATGAATATAGATTCCCATTATAATTAATAAAAATAATTGCATTTTTATATTTTTTAGCATTAAAAAAATGTCTTATATCTATCTTAAACCAAGCATTTTGTAATGTCCCTGGGGCACTTCACTTAGTGTTTGTACTTAGAAAATTATTAATAAAATGTGTATAGTTTCTATGATTTTTGCCTATAATGTCAGCATTTATTTGTATTCCTTTCTTGTGATTTTTTTTACGCATCAGTCCTATAAAAATGTGAAAATTATGATAAATGTTACATTTGTTATCATTAAATTGCTATGAGGAACACATTAGCAGTAGATAGATGTTTGAAGTTCTGTGCAAAATCTTTTTTTTAAACCAATTCTGTTTTGTTCATTAAGGGTTTGAGAAGAAAAGGTGTCTAAATGCCTGAGGTGGGAACGTATGAGTTTTTGGAAGTTTGATATGTGCGTAATGATGTGGGGTATTTAGAAAATGAATGTAGTTTCAAAAAATAAATAAAAATTAACGTTACATTCCAAGTTTAATTGTGACCCTGGACCACAAAACCAGTCATAAGGGTCAATTTTTCAAAATTGAGCTTTATACATCATATTAAATCTGAATAAATGCATTTTTCATTGATGTATGGTTTGTTATGATGGTACACTGTTGGGTGGAGATACAACTATTTGAAAATCTGGAATCTGAGGGTGCAAAAAAAAAAAAAAAATCTAAACATTGAGAAAATCATCAAGTTGTCCAAATGTTCTTAGCAATGAATATTACTAATCAAAACTTACGTTTGGATATATTTATTAATAGGAAAATTACTAAATATTTTCATGGAACATGATCTTTACTTAATATCCCAATGATTTTTTGGCATAAACGAAAAATGTTTAACTTTGACTTATACAATGTATTTTTGGCTATTGCTACAAACATACTTGTGCTATTTAAGACTGGTTTAGTGGTCCAGGGTCACAAATGTTACCGAATCCCAGAAATTACCTATGTACTGTTTACAAACGCATACGCGTAAGGTATATATTTCGTTATTTTATATCAGTAATACGTATGAGTAATATATATTATGACAGTATTTAAAGATGGATGTTGTTTTGTTCGTAAAGTGATCTGTGTTAAAATCCGTTACTCCGCTGAGGAGATGAAGGGGTGGAGTGGCGCGAAAGAGAGAGAGAGAGCGAGAGGCGCATCGCTCTGAGTGACAGAAGAGAGAGAGAGAGAGAGTGAGCGCGCGCGACGGTCACAGCGAACCTGACTGACTGAAGATTGAGACGGTTAAAAACACAGAGAACGGGACAAGTCAAACCCACTGAAAAAAAACACGATCCAAAAAAGAAGAAAATAAACATTTCTCAGAATTTAAACGAAGGAAAGATGCCGTTTGCCCAGACTGAGGTATGTTGCTCTAAACACTTCTTCATATAGCTACTTGTTACCAACGGTCAGTCTGAGACGGCTGAGGGTACATTTATTTTCTGGTCTGCTCAACTCTGACTTCAACTGAAATGAGGTAGAAATATGCTTTTTTATGCACATTACAAGCGCTGTTTAGAGAATAGCCTACTGATAGATTCTGTCTGAATGCGTAGCCCTCTAATTTGTCTTTCATTTGTTTGCTCTTAAGCGCCTATTTAATCAGTCTGAGGCGGCAGCCACATAGGATTTAAACGCAGGCGCTTTGAATTAAGATCCTGGATTGGGACTCTCACTTATTTATTTTAATGACCTGTTATTAAACGCGTGCGACTGTGTATAGTGCCTAAACGCGCTTGTTTGCTTGCGACGGGTATTTAAATACTGGTAGCTATACAATCTGCTAAAGATTTGCATTTGTTTTTGTACTTTCAAACCTGCTGCAGAGTTTGCACAGGAGTTCAGGGCTATAGTGCATCCGCGTGCATTTGCACTGTACTTCTTTCATAATCAGTATAAAGACAGTGCAATACAGTAGAACATCTAATAACATCATTGGATATTAAAAGACATTTTATGGCGAAGATACAGACATCGCACTACGCTGCAATGTGATTTTACCTGAATCAGAACGCCTTTTATAGCGGTTGTAAATGAGAACATGATGCTTGAGTTATGACTTACTTTTATAGTCTTTCTATGGATATATCCTGTTGTTTAATCTAATGCTCACAGCTCACAGTAAAGTTATCCTTTTACCTCCTCTATTTAGTTTTTCAACGGCACATCTGAGCAATGAAAAAGATTCAAAAAAAAAAAAGAATTGCAGTTTTGGGTTGCATCTTATTTATGAACGCCAAAGGCACTCCTCTGTAAATCTTCAGGGAAATCATCTTGATTTCTGAAGGTGCAGTAAGTGCAGAGCGAGGGAGAGCATGTGTGTGTGTGTGTGTGTGTGTGTGTGTGTGTGTGTGTGTGTGTGTTTTGAATTAACATGGTGGCAACGCTTCTATATTTTATCATATTTCCTTATTTCTCATCTTTTTTTCCCTGCCCTGTTGGTGACAGCCAGGAAACAGTGGGGGTTTTGTAGAGTCGCCAGCATGAGTCCATAGCCATGCCAAAACAGTGGGGCCAGTATGTAACAAACACACTTTACACTGCATGGGAGAAGTACAGCAAGGCCTGCATCATATACACACACACACACACACACACACACACACACACACACACACAGGCCCAGCTACCCCAAAACCTTTTTATTACAAGAGTACCACCACAACTATGCTTACACTTCTTTTCTTTTACATATGCACCTGAGCTACACATTAATATTTTTATTGCATAAAAACAATCTATACACCGTATTCTTTAATGTGGACGTACATTGTCTGCTACAGGGAAATAACGAGAAGAATAACAACGTGCAGTAAACGGTAAAACTGTTTGCACTACAAACCAGTGTGTTCATAGTTAAGATAATACATTAAAACAATATGGTAAGACACAACAATTTTCAATATCAAGCAACAAAACAAGCTGTTTTGTACAGCTAAAAATAGCTGGATACGAATGAGACCAGAATCATGACCCATCAAATTTACAAATGTCCGTGTCTGCTCTTACGGGAAAAACAAGGTGGATACATCAACCATAAAACTTTTAACAAAAAAAAATCTAATCAAATTCAAGCAGCTCAAGTCCATCTTGTCGTCACAAAAACGCCATGAACTACATCAAGAGTGAGACATTTGGGATTAGCCCAGTACTTCAGACCCAGCTCAACTCACACACGGCAGATTACACAGACTTAGAGTACATCAACTCTAACGCAGATTAACATGGTGGTCAGATGCAGATGAGCAATGAAAGAAAGAGAGCAAGAGGCGGAGAGCAACACAGCTCAGTAAGAGAAAATTCACAAGAGATTAAATCTGGTTATGGTCTACATTTTTTTTTTCCTTTCTTTCTATTGCTACCATCTGAAATTAAACAAAACAAACACATGAAAAAATGTGACTAACATCATTTACATTTAACGCAAATTTTAAGATATGCATAAATTATCTATATTTTTTTAGGTATAGTGATTTGTTTTTGTTTTTAGTGCAGATACAATATCTGTAAAAATCAGACAGATCTCTAGGCAGCAGCTTTGGTTGTTTTATAATTCACAGTTGGGCCTGTGAGAGTGGCGTGTGTGTCAGTGGGGTCACTCTGCAGTGGGTTGCATGATAAAAACACAGCACTACAAATTACAATAGGGATAAAGCAGCTTCACAACTGACTCATTTTATATATATTAGGGATGTAATGATATCAAAATCTCACAATACAATATCTCGATATGAAGTCCACGATACAATATTTATTGTGATATTCCAAAAAAATGACAAATGAGACTTTTGTACATTTTAAAGTTAAATTATTCTATCTAATGCACTTTGAGAGCTACAACCGATGTTCTTACCTGAGAAAACTTTAAAGGGGACTCAACACTCTTTAGTTGTGGTATACTGTCTCAGTTTAAATTACATTCACACTGGTGTTTCAGGAAGCCAAACAAAATAGAATTGCACTGTAAAATAAATGAAAATTAATATTTCATAAGTATATTATTTTTGCTTTACACTTACAGTAGAGCATTGGTTTTCAAACCGGTCCTGTGAGCACCCCCAACACTGCACGTTTTTTGTGTCTCCCTCATCTGTCACACCTGATTGAACTTATCAGCTCATTAGTAGAGACAGCAAGACCTGAAATGGGTGTGTCATATATGAGAAACCTACAAAATGTGCAGTGTTGGGGGTGCTCGCAGGACTGGTTTGAAAACCACTGCAGTAGAGGAAAGTACAATACTTCTTTTCTCATTTCTACACTTGAAAAATATATTTTGAATTTGGACTGCAGTAATGTTACCCATTTAAACCGTTAGTTGTCAGCAATTCGTCCTGCACTTTAAGGCTTTTATTTTGATGGAAACTGCAGTAGAACTTTTTTTTTTTGACAGAAAACTCCAGTTCCAGAGAAAACAGGTTTACAAAAATGAGTCTCACTACAAATCTAGTGAAATGCTGTAATCAACTGCTGCAAAAATAAAGCATAACTGGCGCATTTAACTCACACCACATGCAATAACCAAGTACAGTGTGTTCACTGTGAGCTGAGCTGTTCTGAGGCATGAAAAACACCGGATCATGAGCTGATCGCCTGAACGAAGCTTGGAAGCGCGCAGCGAAAACTTGATGAAGGGATTAAGCCATATTGTGCTTTTGGTTTTAGTTTGACAGATACTATGCCGAAGCATAATGGCCCAAAACACAACTTTAAAGACCTTTTATGTTAGAATAAGAAGTTTAAATATATTTTTAAAATGACACTTTTTGTCTGGAAGACCTATCGTTTCATGTGACCACGATAATATCAAGACAGTTTTGCTATCACAATACCATGATATTGATAATACGTTACATCCCTATTGTTAGCAACAGCGGAAAATTTAATACACTGTACAGACAATGTAAAGACAGACACAAGCTATGAGCTTTCTACATGCTCACTTTTATTGCAGCTAGTTCGCTATAAATTATTGACCACCACAGCCTTTCTAATGAATTGCTTTGTCAAAGCCACTATGGTTTGCATCAAAACATCTAAAAGCACTTTACATACAAAAAATGCATGTGCCTGTTACTGGTGAGTGGTTTGAGACTGGCAGATACTGAGCATTTCATGATCTAACTATCACCACTGTTACTAGATCAGATATTGGGTACCAGAAAGGTTTTTTTTTTTGTTGTTTGCAGAGCAAAATGGCAAACAACACACAAATAACACATAGTCATAGTCCTCATACCTTATACTACATTTAGAGCAGGAACAATCACGCTGTATTTTGGTATGGCGTTAGAGTGTTCATCCAACATCCAAGTACTTCTAAAACGGCAATAATACAGTGTTCGCTCATGTTTTTTTTGCCTGGCAGCTGTAATAACCTTACACTTGATTTCCCAGACTCCACTGCTTTACTAAACACTTGTAATCTAGAGCTTTTACTCAGTGCTCTCAACAACAGTTACAAAGTGTGCTTTGCCGTTTTTTGAAAATTACTGCTGCTTGCAATGCATAAATACATCCATGGTGGTGACCTGACTCAGTTGAAAAGGATCTCTGTACAGTTTTTTTGGTGAGAATGGTTCTGTTCAATAACCCTGTTTAAGGTCCACCATGCTTTTGAAACATTATTCTATGTGGTGACGCAATTTCAACAGAAAGACAGGGGACATATCAAGCAGTCCTGTCCCCTTTTTGTATGACAGCCACAATCCTGTCCATATTGCTATAAAATATACATTCTGTGTAAAATTCAAATGGGTATGATACATGTTATCAGGGTTCCCACTCTAAGCCAAATGTCAAATTCCCTGACTTTCACTGACTAAAAAGCTGAATTTCCATGACCTATAATGAACGGATCCATTCATTTGCAAGCTTCATTTACTTGATCACAGATGTTTTTTAGTACTTTGTTTGTTTGTTTGTTTGATTTACCTGTTAAATGCACTTAGATATTTTTCTGTACTATTTCTACAGAAATTAACTTATTCTAAATTAATTTTTATGCTTTCATAGCCATAACCTAACCATAACAATAGGCAAAATGAGTGAAACAACAACGGTATAGAAAAATTTAATTTTGATAAATGGAAACAAAAACTGAAAGCAACAAACAAAAATCCCTGATATTCCATGACTTGGACAAAATAAATATAAAATTCCCTGACTTTCAATGTCTGGAGTAGACCTTTTAAAATTCCATGATATTCCAGAAATTCCATGACCCGTGGGAACCCTGTGTTATGGTCTGCGCAGACTCACGCATATGATCCGCTCCATGATATTGTGTCTCTGGACCGGAGCAAACCAAACTTTTTTTTTTTTTGCCACAATGGAAAGCATATTTACACTGTCTGAATCATTACCTATCCCCTATATAGTGCTTTACGTGCCATTCACCCCACAGAAAAGTGACCGATTTCAGCCTCTGCTTCAGCGACTATTTATAGGACACTTCGGATTCCAGAGAGCATTTGATTGGACAGAAAGTTTGGTCTGAAGCTGAAGTGCAGGGTGATGTCATCAAAATCGTTGATCCATTTTGGTGGAAGTTAGACACTAAGTTTTGAATGCTTATATCTTCTAAATGCAAATTTTGTCATTGTTTTAGAGCACACCAGCTTATAGATAACCTTAGAGCTAACATATTCATACTAAAAACCATTAAACTTCAATTTAGATTTCATGGGGACTTTAAAACTTAAACTTACTTGCGATTATCATGACATGTTACCCTGGACCACAAATCCTGTCATAAGGGTCAATTTTTTGAGATTGAGATTAATTCATCATCTGAAAGCTGAATAAATAAGCTTTCCATTTATGTATGGTTTGTTAGGCAATATTATATGATAATATTTGGCCGAGATACAACTATCTGAAAATCTGGAATCTGGGGGTGCAAAAAAAAAAAAAGTTATTTGCAATGCATTTTACTAATCGAAGATTAGGTTTTGATATATTTACAGTGGGAAATTTACTAAATATTTTCATGGAACATCTATATAAATCAATAATTTTGACCCATACAATGTATTGTTGGCTATTGCTACAAATATACCTTTGCATGACTGGTTTTGTGGTCCAGAGTCAGATATATCAATATGAGTAGTTTTTTCACTCATTAACAAGACATGAAATAATTAACATACCATTATTAACATATCAGTGATTTGTCATCATTCTCTACAGCAAAAAACTAATGATAAAATACAAACAATATAGCAAATACAACAGAACAAAGACACAAATGAAACAAACATTGGTACATTTGATGATTCACATTTTAAATCATTTCTTCATTCTCTTTTAATCACGGGCAGCATAAACATAACATGACACTACGTAAAGCATTTTCATTTTTATTAAGTGCTTCTTTTCATAATGCTAGGAAGTGCATGTTTACACACCATCAATGATCACAATCAAACCACTTCTGAAAAATCTGCGAAATCTGAACAAGGTTATGACACCAATACTCTTCTTTTAATGCACTTACTCTAATCTTATAAAAGACTCCAACGGAATCATAATTTGTAAGTTATTGATTCATTATATATTACAGTAAGGAGATTGATGCACAGCTCGAGAGAGCTCTGAGCTCTTAGTAATGTCCTTTTTAAGGGCGGAAATGCAGTCCGACTCGTCTTGCTCTCTGGAGAGGGAACAGCACTCACACAACAATGAGTGTTTTGTCTTATCCTCTGCCAGGCCAGGGTTGTCATAGACACAGAACCTACGTCAGTGTCGTTTATTAATCAATGTGGCCGTTTTGGTCATTGACACAAAGTAATTTTTTATTTCGCCTCAATCAAACGCTCTTCTGTTAGACACAGATCTGATGTGCCTCGCCCGCCGCGAACAAGTCAAGAAAAGACGGCGTTGTCTGAATGAAAGTATGATAGAGGAGATTGTGTCTGGGGCAGGCTGAGTTTATAGGTAAAATGGGTCTCAAAGAGTTGCTTGTATAGCTCTAGAATCAATGAAATGGAGGCAATATGAATTAAGTGAATGTGGCTCTAGATAATTTGACTAGGTCTGAAAGGGGCCCGGAACCGTCTGAATAGATGGATTTTTATTATTTCACGCAAAAACCAGCTGCAAGCTCTGAAATAGGCTTTGATAATGCTACTAGTTTTGAAGTACTGCTAATTTTAGCATGTGGCAGGTTAATAGAGTGAGTCCGGACATACAAAATCACTTGCGCTCAATGGCTTGACTGACATAGAGCATGCATATAGACGGCTTTGATTGAAAGCACGTCCATTTAAACCCTGCAGCCTTCATTTAAATTACATAGCTTAATCAAACACATGCTTGTTAAATCATTACAGCTCATTTATAATTCACATGCAGAGAGACCCATTCAAGCAGAGCTACAACTTTTTATATTTGTGCTCGGTTACTTAAAGTGATACATTGTAGTGTGGGAAGAACGCATAAATGCATGGATGTGTTTGCGCGCAGCATGGTGCCTTGCAGTTTGGCTCTAAATGAGCTATAAAAAAAACAAATGCACAGGCCTCCCATAGGAAGCCAAACACTGCTCGGCTTAGCAAAGATCGCTTCTGAACATGGTTCGTTTCACTCTCCGCTCGGTGAGTGGGGTTTGTCGAACATGTGGGCAACTTTGTTCACTGACCTAAATGCATGAATTGTCTTTATATAAAAAGTGCCACTTTTTATTCACCGCACAGTGGGGGCTGTTTATTACAACATTTTGCTCTCTCTTGCTATGTGAAATGCTGATAAGAGAAATTTACCCACATTAACTCAAATTCAGACAAACCTAATTATTTTTCTTCCCGTGTGTACGCTCTGCTTTTGAGTGTTTGTGTTTGATGTTCATAAGCACTGGCTGAGGGACAGCAAGAGGTATGATTGGGTGTTTGTATGTGATTGTGTGTGTGTGTGCGCTCGAAGACAGAGAGAAATAGAGCAGTGAAGTATCCAGCACTTAAATTGTCTGCTTATTTCCAGTGACTGCATCATTTACAAAGAAACTGGGAGCATAAGAAAAAGAGAATAAAAGGGCAAAGGAGAAATAGGAGTGACATGGTCATGCAAGAGAGGAATGCTATTTGAAAGAGAAGCTAGTTGAAATGCATCACCACAAAGTGATTTACGTATGTCAGTGTTCAAGTATAATTCTAACAAAAGCCAATCTCATCCAGATGGAAAATTTTGCCTACATCTACACTGTAAATATTTTTTTGCCATTTTATTAAAATGTTTTCAGAGGTAAATCAATAATTGCATTTTTAACAATATTTCAAGTGTCATTTATGAGATTAGTTGTATTTTGAATCCAATTGATCATACTGATTTTAAACTTAAGGATTCTTTTGTTCAAATATACATTTAACCAAAAACTATCATAACATCTTAGTTGATAATTTTCGCTAGTGACAGTAATGCTTTGGTAGTGACGACATCACATTACAGAATTTTAACTTGCAAACACTACTAAAACATACTAAAATACAAAAAAATGCATAACTGTACTAAAATTGTTTATTTACCCCAAATAAAGGATTATGTGTTTCCTTTTGTCACTACCAAAACAATGAACAGTCATTTCTGT
Organism: Cirrhinus molitorella; assembly: GCA_033026305.1. Lineage (NCBI taxonomy): Eukaryota > Metazoa > Chordata > Actinopteri > Cypriniformes > Cyprinidae > Cirrhinus > Cirrhinus molitorella. Next base: position 20,244,416 of record CM065129.1, on the reverse strand, counting down.
TTCGGTAGTGAAAACTTTAGGTAATAACACCCCAAAAAAAACAAATGTTTTGGTTGTGATTGTTTCAGTAGTGCTAATTTTATATACTTTTGAACCTAGCTCAAAGATACTAACCAGTACATGGTGACCTAGCACAGTTTTGAACTGTGGTATACATATAAAAACTAAATGTTATGGAACAACTCCTAAAAAAGTGCTTAAGTGCAGAAAAAAAGGTTTCAGTAGTGACATTCCTTAAAGTTACATAGAGATTTTTAGACTTCTGAACACATTTACCTCAAAAGGATGGAGCCTATCTGCTCACAACTTGTAACTATAAGAGAAGGGGACACAAATATTTTTTCTGATTATAAATGTAGGGGTGTAGTTAAAATCAGTCTCAGCCAATGGAAAAAAAAAAAAACATTGTTTCATGTCAGTATTGATGAAAAATGCTGGACAACTTTCATAATTTACAAAAAAAATATATGTGAAATAACTTTTTTTTTAACTTCACTTTTTAAAAGAATCAAAAAGATACTTTAAAAAAAAACAAAGGAAAAAAAAAATTCAATATCATTTTTATCATTTGAAATTTAGGGGTTAGGGTTTGGGACAGCCACCTCCCAATTGAAAGTACCCAATAAATGATGATTGTATATTACTCTTACTGATATTTTAAATATTATTGTGGGTTTCATTAGATAATAGAAGGATCTTTAAAAAAAAACCATCTAAGATTTGAATACTTAAATGCTTTTTAAATGTGTTTTTTTGGTTGTGGGACAGCAGAACTTTACATACACCTTGCAGAATCTGCAAAATGGTAATTCTGTTAGCAAAATAAGAGCGATCATACAAAATGAATGTTACTTTTATTTAGTACTGACCTGAATAAGATATTTAATATAAAAGATAATTACATATAGTCCACAAGAGAAAATAATAGTTGAGTTTATAAAAATTACCCTGTTCAAAAGTTTACATACACTTGATTCTTAATACTGTGTTGTTACCTGAATGATCCAGAGCTGTATTTGCAACTATTACAGAAGGTTCAAATGCTCACTGATGCTTCAGAAGGAAAAACTATACATTATGAGCTGGGGGTGTAAACTTTTGAAGTTGTGTGCATTTTTCTTATTTTGCCTAAATATCATATTTTTTCCATTTAGTACTGCCCTTCAGAAGCTACAGAAGATACTTGCATGTTTCCAAAAAGACAAAATTAATTCAATTGACCATGCTCTTCAAATTCAAAAAGTTTTCACCCCCTGGCTCTAAATGCATGTTTTTTTCCTTCTGGCGCATCAGTGAGCTTTTGAACCTTCTCTAATAGCTGCATATGAGTCCCTCAGTTGTCCTCAGTGTGAAAAGATGGATCTTAAAATCATACAGTCATTGTTGGAAAGGGTTCAAGTACACAAAATTGCTGAAAAACCAAAGAATTTGTGGCATCTGAACGATTTTTTCTGAAGAACAGTGGGCAGTTTAACTGTTCAGGACAAACAAGGGACTCATGAACATCTATCGCTAAACAAAACAAAAAAAAACAGCTGTGGCTCATTCAGGTAACAGCAAACACCACAGTATTAAAAATCAAGCACATGTAAACTTTTGAACGTGGTCATTTTTATAAATTCAACTATTATATTTTCTTGTGGACTATATGTGAACGTCTTTTATTTGAAATATCTTATTCAGGTCAGATAAAAATAAAAAAAAACATGCATTCTGCAGGATCCCTCTGCTAAAATAATTAACATTTTGCAGATTCTGCAAGGTGTATGTAAACTTTTGACTTCAACTGTATATGGTCTGTTCATAAAAGCTTACATTTTATAAATGTAATAACTAAAGAATCTTGCAAGTACTTCCTTTACTCGTACTGCACAAAAAGTGGTTCAATAACATTGAATGTTACAGGGACTGATTAATGCAAATGCAGATCCCACTGTGTGTGTGTGTGTGTGTGTGTGTTTTGGCTAAGGTTTGCATATGGTTAGCTTTCCTAAAATTATGTCCTATTCATAAAATAAGAAATATCCACCTTTCTTATCACCTTGCTTACAGTATGGCAATGTATCGTATCGCAACCCCTGTACCGTGATACGTATCGTAGTGCCAGATTCTTGGCAATACACAGCCCTAATGCTCACCTCAAGAAAAGTGAACATTATACATGGCATTCTTAGAAATGTGATAGTAATAATAGCATTTCCTCTAAAGAATAAAAGAAGGATGAATCTGAATAAGGGAAAATAGACTAAAAGACTAGTGGAGTAAAAATGTGATTTAGCATCTAACCGTTCATTAGGGACAATGAGAATGAAAAAGATAATGGGTGAAATGTGGAAAGAAGGTTTAAAAAGCTGATTTTAGTAGCAAAATACTGCATAAAATGTATTATCTGTATTAATATAGTAAATTCAGATATTTCAAAAGGAAAAGCGAGACAATTTGAACCACTATTAATGCCTTAATGCATGTAATCTATGAGCTGATTTAAAACATCTTTTTTCTTTATTCAGACAACAATGAACAACTCGATACAAGAGCATTTTACTCATCAAACCAGGTTTTAAAATGCTCTGTTAAACTTCAGGGTCAAGAACATTAAGTCTTATCCATTCAAATGATTTTTTATGAGACGACAGCCTTTTATAGACAGATGAAATGTGCAGCTAACACTGTCAGGGGTAGGGGTTCATTCGCATGTTGCAGGTGCAGATGTACAAATCCAAATGCACCACCACCATGCTGCTGCTGCATTTGACTCCATCTTTCATGATTAAGAAAAGGTAAATAAAGCCAATTCATTCTCCACTTTCTGTAGCCATTCAAGTCCATTCATGTGTCTTCTTTGCACCTTATGAATTACAGTACAGTCATGCTGACATCTTGGCATCGGGCATAAAGAAAGCCATAGAATATTGAAAACAGTGGCGTGCCACTCAAAACACCCCAGCATATTGCAAATCAAAGTCTTAGAATATTTTCATGCAATGAATGGCTTAGTTCATGTTCCACTAACTGTCCTTGTCTCTGCATCCTGGTCATACTTTATAATGCACCAAGCTTGTGTATGTACAAGTATGCATTTATAAACACAGGTAAGCCTTGAGTGTTTTTTGTAATGCATATACATTCAAAGGTGCTTTAGGCCTCTCTCTCGCGCGCTCTCTCACCCCGTGCAACTTTAGTGCATCTTTATCACATTCACAAGCCACTGGCTCTGTTCAGTGCACAAACACTGAATATAATAAGGACATAAATCAGTATAGGCATTTATGCATTAATGGTTCACAGATTACAGTAAATGCACTGGTGAACATCCAAGAGGACCGGAGCCAAGACACAGAGAGAGAAAGCACACAGGAATAAGAAGGGAAAATGGGGATATGGGGGGAAAAAACAAGGTGCGTTCACGCATCCCTGTCACACTTACCCCTCATCCCTGCTTCTCCCTCTCTTTGCTCCTGGTTGTTCATACTAAAAGGCTGCAGTGTGTGGGTGTGTGTTGAGAGGCTGGTCACATCCCTGCGTCTCCTGCCATTTTCACTCCCGTTGCTGAATTACCCCTGATTACCTTTAGCTAATTATCATCAGATCTTAGAGAGTGAAATACACACATACGCACGCACACACATATTACTATTCAGCGCTGCAGAGCCACTGGCAGTTAAAGATCTGAGACATCGCCGGACTGCAAAAAAAAAAAAAAAAAAAAGGGAGAGAACGGTACCTAGGCACCTCATCAAGGTGTTTGTACTCCACTGTCAAAACATCTCTGTGTAGCAATTATATATTTTTTTCCTTTCTTCACTGAATAGTAGGTAATTACAACAAGTACACTGAGCTATGAATTAGACTGCTTCCTAAAAAGAAGCTTTGAAGCGTCATTAGCAGAAGACAGATCTGTCGTTTGAACGTGACAACTGTGGAATATGTAAGGAATAACTGACAACAGGCGGTTGAATTCTTAGAAAATAATGCTCGCATCACCACCTCGGGTGTGCATTATTTTCTAAGATTTTAATTACCACACATGAAGACATTGATCAGATGATATATTTCAAGCCATTCGTAGGATTTTTGTCCTTAAAACGCTATTGTACGTAGGATTAATTTCTGGGGCTGGGCGATATGGACAAAAAAATGATCACAATAAAAACATCAGTTGATATCGATAATCACAATAAATGTCACAATTTTATTTCTTTCAAGTTTAAAGGCAGATTTTTGCTCCAATGTGAAACCAGATGGTTAATTATGGTTTTAAACTATTCTTTATGGTCAGAACATGACAAACACTTCACGCTTTTGAATTCTTTACACTTTTCCAGAAAAAAATATTTCTTAGTCCTACATGTTACAGTAATATTGAACGTAGTAATATTGTTTTAAATAAGAAACAGGTTTGTGTTGCCTCAATATTAATAATAATAATATTTAAAAATGTTGTCTCTTAGAAATACACATTTGATAGTAGCTTGAGCTTGTTCAGTATCAAAATCAGTAATATCTGTAAAAATTGTAGCAACCTAATTTTTATATGGTGAAATGTAATTATTCTGACTGTTTTTTTTATTTATTTTTTTTTATTAACCTTTGTCTTCCATAGTAGCATATATTTAGATAATGACAATCACAGTTAAAACCCACACATATAGCACCTCAATTCTATGGTAAAAATGTAATATGATTTCTGTGCATTTGTATGAAAAACAGTAGTCTAAATACATTTAGTATAAATGCATAAACGCTATAGCCTAATCACAAGAAATACTGTAATTTACTGTAAAATATTCCATTCCTCCTCCTCCAACACATTTATTACAAGTCTACATAATTTTATTACATTAATACTTACATTATAATTACATTACTACATTATAAATACTTTTTTCTCCTTTTCCTTTTTTTTAATAATATAATAAAATTCTACATGAATAACCACATTTCTGACACAATACCATGGTGTTAGTGCTACTACAGTAAATCCATGGTAAATAATGGCGATTTGTAGATTAAAAAGTCTTCTGACTGCATCATTGCGCACAGTGTTTCTCCTGTTTGTCAGCACTGTATAATTTGGCTATAAATCAAGTTATTTGTGTTCTTCACCGAATTCAAGTGCTTCACACTGGATCTCACAGCACTGTTTAGTGGTCACATGACCGAGACTCATCAGCGAGTGAATGCTCATCTGCTCTAGTAAGCTTGCGCCGCACCGCCGTTTTAACTTTGAGCCTGAATGCTACACTTTAAATGACTAGTGCTCTTTCGTTCTGCTTTTGCCGCATAAACATTATATTCAACATTTATCGAAATCTTGTTATCGTTTAATCGAAGAAATTTCTATCGCACAATAATTATCGTTACCGATTTATCGCCCTGCCCTTTCTTACGCATTTTATCCAGTGCCTCCTTGCTAATTCCAAAACGCCATTTTAGATCTAGTAAGACTTATGCAGTTAATAACTTAGTTATTAGAGAGAGAGAGAGAGCATGTGAAATATCTCTGTAAGTCTGTGTGTCTCTCAAAAGCGTTTGGCAGCAGAGTTTCTACTAATAGTGAAACTTCACGTTCATTTTCATCAGAAACAGTGCCATTATTAATTTGCTTGTGAGAGATGTCGAGTACTCAAATTGAATTGAGGAATTGTGACAGCCCTAGTGCAAACTGTATGTGTGTGCTTCTGTAAGGGAGAGAGACGGGAAGAAATGTTGTGGCAGAAACATGAAAATAGTCTTTAAAAAAAAAACAAAAAAACAATGACTTTGCTTGGCCAGTGTCGTTATGAGTTTTGGTTATTTTGCTGTTTTAGGCTGTAAGGGCCTTTGAAATAACTTAAATCATGCGGCAATGTCATACAGACATGTAATTCGGTCAAGACCTGCCTGAAACTACGTCTGCCGTGTGTTTCCCTGAAAATAATTTCACACCTTCAGAACATTCGTCGGCCAATCAGTTTCAAGCATTCAACGGCCCCGTATTAGAAGCAATTCTAGAACACTGAGTCCCATTGACTAAAACAGGATTGCACTGTGGACTATCACTACAACACTGTAGCCTTGAGGCCTATAGCACTAGTTTCACAGGCATGTGCTGATATGGGAACTGAAAAATATCCTGACACGCAAGTTATGCCCTCCGGCCAATCCTCTGCTATTACAGCGTCTATCTCCATAGCCTCAATGTAAGTCACATACACACATACAGTCACTCACTGTTCAGTAAGATACCGCAATTCCTGAGGGCCCTATAGCAATCATGTCATATTAACCAAGTTTTCCGCTCTTATGTGCAAGGGACCAGACAGTAGCGCAGAGCTCTCCAGTTGTTTACATCCAGTTGTTAGCCAGCCAATACAACAGTGTTATTTATCAGTGCTCGTTGTGAATTAATAATGAACTGGATTTGCTGGGGAATAATTATTTCATGATGTACTTGAGTAATATTTTATGACAAAGCTGTGTGAGGAACAAGACAGACCATTAAGATTTCATGCTCCTTCATGATCCTAAAACAAAGCCCAGTGAGTCTGTCTTTGTGTCAGTGCTGTGAATATGTGTTGTTGTGGATACTGGGGCTGACAGTCATTTCTGCCACCAAATTTGATTCCAATAGGTTCATCAATCTTCCTTCTTTCCTTTACTCCTCCATCTGCCCGTCTCTCTCTTTTCCATTCTCTCTCCCTCGCTCAGCAAATGAGAAATTGAAAGGCAGAGATGGGTAGGTTACGTGCACAGGATGGTAAAAATGTTTGACATGGGCTCATACACATATGCACAGACACACTCGCAACCCTCAAACATGCAAGGGCATACAAATAAAAGCGCAGATCCGTCACCGTTCTAATAACTTTAAGAAAGGGGGACATCTGTACCATCAGCAATATTAACAAACCTGGAGCAGTGGAACTGCATCACCCTACTCCAGGTGAACATTATTACTGTCCATTTTCAGCATTTACTCAAGCACGTCTGGGGATGGAGGTCAGTGCGAGCATGACAGCAGCACTGATATAACCTCTTATCATCTCTCATCATAATCTCTTTCCTAATGTGACTGCCCCATTATACCACACGAGAGAGAGAGAGAGAGCGAGGCAGAGGGAGAAAGGTGAACAGAGAAGGGCAACGGGCTGTGTATTTGTCTGGTTTTACACCCGCTAGACATTTTCAGGCATCTGCCTCAATAGCCGTTTTTTTTTCAACCATCTAAGGAGCATTGATTGGTGAAAATTCCCCAATACGTTCATTGATTTTAATTAGCCTTCTTTGTCCTTATTACTCCTCCTCTGCTCAATTCCCTTTATATTCGCTGTGTGCCTCGGAAATGCTCCCTGTCTCCTCGCACACGTGGTACTATGGGCCTCCGCTGATCCATCTTCACCAGGCTGCTACGTCCACATGGTGCATTAAATTTCTGCAATAATGTTTTTGATCACTCCCAATCTCTGACTGGACCGTGAAAAAGCAATTAGACTGGGAGCCAGTGGGACCCAGAGGAGACTTTCAACATCACAAACACAAATCAACCACGTCAGGCTTGGGATTTTAAACAGATTCAGCACACTATGATACAAAGGGAGTTAACAGTTGCTGGTTCAGAGGCTCGGTCCCAAAGCAGCAGTTCTAGAAAATATAAACAACAAACACTCACAGCGTAAATCTAAATATATGAAAATACACTGTGCATAATTTCAGACTCACCTAAAATACTTAAAGCGGACCTATTATGCAAAATCACAGCCTGTAATGGTAAAAATCCACACGAAATCACATACCAGTAAATCATAAACTCTGAACACACAATTCCAGATTTCTCCCTACATACACGTCATCGTAGGGAGAAATTCCCGCCCATTTCTGATATCTTCCCTATTAGCATAGACATAGGCCTGAGTGAGAAGCAACAGTCCACCATTACTGTTTTCTTGCTGTAGCTGTTTTCTTAATGTCAGCGCCAAAAGCCCCGTTCAGACTGTCAGCCCAAATCCGATTGAAATCCGATCATATTTAGATAGTCTGAACAGCAACAAACTACATGATTTCCAATTTGTGTAAATCCTATTCAAGCTACATTCGTAGCTGAATCCTATTCAAATTGGATTTCTGGAAATGCGTTTTAGTCTGAACAGTCAGATTGGATTTAGAGTAGCTTTTTCACGTTTTCACGCCACGTAAAACATTAACATGTCAGGTGTTTTTGTGGAAAACATAAATATGTTTGCAGAAACATGCTTGTGTTGTTACAAACTGTAAGTCAACCCGGGAAAAGACAATACAGCTAGTATACACACCTCTTTGAGTTTTGAAACCAGCAGAGACGGCTGCACAGAGTTAAGTCACACATTCTGCTTCCTGCATTTATGCCGCTACCTCAAAAGATGAAATATAATCCAACGAGATGGCAACGAGATATTAATCAAGCACGACAGCAGTACGATTGTGTCTGTATTGCAAACTGTATTGCTGTTTTTAGCAGCAATTGCCATAGAAACCAACGCACATTCCGTTAAAGGAAAGAGCGCTAATGGACACACAAATCGGATATGAACAGTTGTGATACACAGTGTGGACAGTCAGTTATTCAAATCAGATTCCATCCGGATATGCACAAAATCGGATTTGGGTTGACAATCTGAACGGGGCTACAAGTGTGTTTTGGGATGCACTAACGAACATAGGAGTCTCCACAGACTCCCTCCATCTGAGCCGCTGAGGACACTGTGAAAATCTCCCAGTCCCCAATAAATTTAGAGATCAATATCAACGCTTCGTACGCGAACATCAGCTGCAGACAAAGTCAACCCAGGCTCATTGGAAATATAAATATTACACTGCTTGAGGTACGTATTGCAGCTGTTCAGAATTCAAATATCTGGTGTGTCGCTAAAGGTTAATGCTCTGTTATGTTGGAAATATCCTCTACACCAAACCCAACCCTAAACCTAACTAATAGTGATAACAAATGCAAAAGTGTTCTAAAAATGCATTTGTTGATACAGCCATGCAAATTTTGTCGAACCATAGTTTTACTGGGTTTGTACAACTACTGAATTAGAACACTTTTATGTGACAGCAACATTCAAAAGTATCAGTTTTCAAATCGCAAATCGAAAATTAAGCTTCATAAAGAATGCGTGTAAATCATACGTTGTGAGAAAAGAATGAATGTCAGAGTTTTACTCTAGCCTCTAGTGTTTATTTCAACTGGAAACTGCAGTGATTCATAATTTTCAGAATTCGTAAATTTGCAGAAATGTATATAGAGGGACGTATTTCCAACGAGCATGTTGGACAAAGTAACTATCACACGTGTTTTCCAAACTGCCTTTCTGAAAGTGCTTCATGGCACTCTGTAAGGCTAATGTTGCTAAAGCTACCATTGTCTCTAACTGTTTTCACTGATGCTGCCTTCATATGCTACCAGAATGATCATAAATAGGAATGTAATATTTAAAAATTGCATTTGAAAGCGACGTGAAGTCGACTGCTTGAATTTGTCGAGCTCATAATAACAAGTGGGACTTAAAAAGTTTGTGATAGCCCGCAATGCCAGCATGAGACCAGCTATGTCGTTATTTTTATTGCGCTATGCTCCCTGTCTGCTTAATTCATAAATGTGCATTTATTATGCACAGTAAAATCAGTTGACTGACTTTTAAACAGATTCCGGTTCGAACATAAGGCTGAACATCACTGTTGAGAGTTTCTGACAGTTTCAGTGAATGAATGTCATTCAATGTCGTGTTTTGCCGGCTCTTAAAGCTCCGCCCTCTTCTAAAAAAAGGGGGGGGGGCACCAACTCATTTGCTTTTAAAGGGACAAACACAAAAACTGTGCATTTTGGCTCATACCCTAAAAGTGACAATTTCAACAAGCAATAAAAAAATATCTGTCTGGTATTTTAAGCTAAAACTTGAAATACACACTCTGGGGACATCACAGACTTATTTTACATCTTGTAAAAGGTTGGTCACCTTTAATTGGTCTAAGACACTGGTTCTCAAAGTGTTGTACGTGGGCTTTCACTGGTGGTACGCAAAGAAATGACTAAATTAAATGTAAAGGGTTACTCCACCCCAAAATGTAAATTTTGTCATTAATTACTTACCACCATGTCATTCCAAACCCGTAAAAAGCTATGTTTATATTCGGAACACAAATTAGGATATTTATTTTGATGCATATTCATTGAACGCAAACAGCGTACAATGTTCTCTATCAGCTGTGTCACGCGGATACACTGTTTACGCTTGGTTTGACTGAAAACAGCATATCTGCGTGATGCAGCTGACAGAGAACAGCATACGCTGTTTGCGTTCAACAGATACGCTCCAAAATGGTGCTAGGGTGACATCAAGGAGAGGAGACCAATTGTGGAATAAAGTCGTTATTTTTGTTATCTGTGCGTGCAAAAAGTATTGTCGTAGCTTTGTAAAATACGGTTGAACCTCTGATGTCACATGGGTTATTTTACCGATCTCCTTGCTACGTTTCTGGACATTAATCGTGTTAATTAGATTGCTGTAACTTTTAGGTACAGTAGGCTACACTTTAATTTCATCATTTAAGTTTTTTTATTTACATGTATGTAAGCACAGTGTTAATGCTCAAACTGTATTTACAATGTTTAAAGTGGCCGACAATAATTAATATTCTCATTTTTGATCTGTGCATAGCTATAGCTGAATGATTAGGCCTACTGTGCTTCTGTATTTTAATGTTGGTCATTATGGTGGTACTTGGAGAGCCAACTATTTTCTGAGGTGGTACTGTGTGTAAAAAGTTTGAGAACCACTGGTCTAAGAAATCTGGAAGGGGAAAAAAAATCTTGGTGTGTCTTTACCTAAAACAGTGAATTGAGTCAGAATAGACATCCATCATAGACAGCCCTACCACAGTCTTGTCAACAATGTGACCCAGTTTGCAACAATATGTGTGTGCCTTGATTTTTGCGTTTTTTGGTCCTGGCTATGGCTTAGAGCAGTCTGTAAAAGAGATTTTCCACTTAATTCTGCACACTGAACTTGACTTCAGAGTTGATATTCTTTGAAATACAGTTTTTTTTTTTTAGGTCAAGCCAAGTTTAAAGAGAAAATGACACACTGTGAATATAAAAGTCTTCCTTCCTGTCCTGGCACTCTAATTCACTGAAAATGTTTTCTTCACAGGTAACACAGTCTCAAAGATGAGGGGTTACAACGTCCCGGTTTTCCGTCAATTCTCATTCGAGAAGACGCAATCAACATGATGTCATCTTTGAAGGACACACTGCAACTCAAATACACATCATCGTCTTGGATATACTCTTGCTGTATGGAACTGATGAAAATTTTGCTTCTATTGATTGACACTGGAAAAAATTCCCAGGGCTTTTCTGGTTGACGTTATCCTTTTTTAGTGCCTACAATTCATATGAATCCTACAAATAAAGGGCTGCAATTTTCTTTGGCCACTTAAGTCGAAGGACATAGAAAAATCAAGAAAAAGACTTTGAGCCCTTTATGAATCTCTTGAATTAAGAGGACAATTGTCACTGTTCAAACTCTAGCCAAAGGACAATGTGGGACACTCGCTAGAAGGTAAGAACAGTTGTTTATAATTCTGTTGTAAATCACACAATATGAAAATGTGTGGCTGAATACAAAAAGATCATGCAGAAGGAAAATATCCTTTTATATTGTCAACAGAATTGAAGTAGACGGCAAAAAGAAAAAAAGAAATAAAGACTCAAGAGAAGGATAAAAAAAAGCAGATTTAGGCAGAATGAAAATGCAGGATTGACACAGGAGGATCAGCAGGATATAGAGAAAAAGAAAAAAAAAACAGTAAGATTAAAGAAGAGTATAAGAAGAGATTATAAGAGATTACAGACGCACAGTGGGCGGTTACGGAGATGGACGCGATGAAAACCTTCTTCAGAGAATAGAAACATTTGAGAGATGCAGAACAGAGAGAATGTAAAGTTAACCTGCCTACATACAAGTGTTTTAAACCATGCAGCAAGTTAGAGATGGAGCTTCTTGCGGTCACTCTGCCATCTAAAGGCAAACTTACAAGTTGTTTTGTACATCAACTCCACAGTGCTCTGACAGCCCCAAACACTTGCAAAAATACTACACATACATTCACACAAAAATGCTGCTGTATTACTACCTTTTGCTAAACGATTTAAAAAAGGACTTTAGCATAAAAGGCCTTTTTGCTATTTTCATTTCTGTCTGTCCTCAGGCTCCCACTTCTCTTTTATGAAAATACACTGTCTGGGCTGAGAGACAGCTGAGTTTTTTTTTCTAAAAATACTCAAATGTATACACACTGGGAGAGCCATTAAAAGTGACATTTAAATTGCTTCCGCTTTCATGCAACGCACCTCATTTAAAAAGAGAGAGACAGACTTAAAAAGGAGAGAGCCAAAGTGACAACAATGATATGTGATTTTTTTTTTTTAAACTGTATTTTTGCTAATCGTTTCCTTAGAATGTCTGTAGTCAGAACAAACAAGATGAAAATGTTTCGAATAAAATGGAATCATTTCCAATACAAGCAAGCTATTCTCTTCCTAATTTCCTCTCTATTTCTCCACATCAAGCCCCGTCGATCAATTTTGCATGGGTGCTCACTGTGTAAAGGTTTGTTTTGCATGTAGTTGCTGCCTAAGGTAACAACGTTTGTAACCAAGAGGCAGCCAACCAACTCCCATCTGGCCTGGCCTGCAACACAAACAACCTTGAGTCCAATCCCATAGGAAGGCAGGCAACAAAAAGAATGAGGCCCCTGCAGAGAGCGATGTACACCAACCCTTCACACATAAATACTCACAAAAACAAGTGCGCTTTGGATTAGTCACACAGGAGTATGTTGATGTTTCAAAACTGTGTACAAATGTACATTCTAATGAGCCAAAAAAAATCTCCTTTAAGAAAAAGAAACTTTGCGACAAGCTGGAAACTGTACAACTATAATGTAATGCCATAATTAAAATAATTTTTTTCCTGGAATACAAAACATTACTGATTCGTTGGCAGTTTTAAACATTCAGTTGGTGATGATTCCAAGACTAATAACTCTGGCAGTAAAATAATATAAATGAATGTAAGATATTTAGTGGTAATTTTACTGTGCAACAAGTCATTCTTACTAAAGAACCCAGATTTTGGCGCTACCTGGTCTCATGGCGAAAACGTACCTGTGGGAATACACTGTGAACTAAAATGAACAAACAATGAACAGCTGTATTTTTATTAACCAACATTAACAAAGATTAATACACAAATGTAATAAATGTATTGTTCATTCATGTTAATTAATACAGTAATTAATACAATAATTAAAACAGTTTTGAGCTAGATTAAGTTTTGATCTCTGTAAACCAAACTATCACTTTAATAAAATTATTTGTTTCCCACTAATAAAAATAAGTTGCAATTCAATGGAAAGCGACAGATTTTTCATGTTAAATACCGTAAAAGCTGAAGTTACTATATAATGATGTGACTGGACATTACTGGAGCAAGTTAACGTTACTGACCTGCAGAGCTCATGCAAACATCCACATCGTTGTAATCAGATGCATTTTTAATGGCTGCTTTCACACTGCTGTCAATTTTTGTAGTGTTTTTTTTTCCATTACTGAGAGGTAAGCGCGCAATATATTTACATATTCATCCAAACGCCAGACAGATTCTGCTTTTTCAGTCTTTTCTGAAGCACTGTGTGAATTACAGTCTTGCGCTACAGCGCCACACTGATCAAACTGCATTATTGCAGGCTTTTACATTACGTCACATGCAATCAAACGACTACTCGACAACAAAAATCTTTTATTTTCGACATTGCCGATAATGTCGACTAATCGTTTCGGCCCTAGTGGTAAAACAGTGAGCACTTGTAATCATTTTCATACACCATTATGATTACAGTTCCATATGTTGTGCTTTCAGAATGTAATAAGCTTAATCGATAGCTCAGCCGGCATGGAATTGGACTTAGAATGTGGAATCCTTGGGTATGAATCCTGTGAAAAACATGACTTATGATGAAAGAGCTGAAAGATGAGAGATTGAAAAAAAAAGCAAAAAAAAGCATGCTTGCCAATGCGTTTTTACATCATATTCACATTTTATGTTTAGGTGTAGTGTAGATGGTACGTTATAGTGCCACTCAATGGACAGAGACACTTTCAAGTCAGAACTGACACGATAAAAACGTCACATAAAGTTCATCCATTTAGGGGGGGAAAAAAAACACCCGGTGGACATTTCACAATTTATATGTTTTGAAACGTACATGTGAAAAAGTTCCCAGAGGGAACATGAGACCAGGTTTGCTACTTTTCCTTTTGATGCTTTTTATACCTAAAAAAGAATTTCCAGCTAAATTGCCTTATTTCCTCTTTTTAACATTGATAAGAGTCACAGATAAGTCTTATAGACAATACATACACAGGAAATTCACAATCCCAGGCCATCTAGTCAATGACTGGTTAAACACGGAGTAAAATCTCTGTTGGGTATTCTATGTAGTCTCTCTGAATAATTCATGCTATTTTGAAAACAATAACAACCAAGAAACAGCATCCATTATGCATGTCAATTTGTTGTAAACGTCTGTGGTTTTCATCTGAATCTCAATTGCAAATCAGGCAGAAAATGAGAAGTCTATCTGACCCTTGTGTGAACTTTCAAAAACTTGAGCTAAAATTAAACTAGTGATTTATTCAAACACAGTTCCCTGTAACATTTGAATTGGAATATGACTTAAGGTCAATCCAGGAATAAACCTGTAATTGTTTTTCCAGGAACTTTAATGTCAATCATATTTTAATATACGTTTAGAATAACCATCTCACACCTGCAATTTTCAGTGTATGTTTTACAGCAATGTAACCGTTACATTCAACTCTTTCCACACTATTCATTTATAGCTCAACTGCAATCCATTTGCCGTTCTCTTTCAGCTCTTTTTATTCTAATATGAAGTCTAATGCTCCCTGTCAGTGGTTCTGGTAAGGTTATCTCTAGAAAGCCATTCAGCTTGACTGATTTTCTCTGCCCTTGCTTACTAACCTCTTTGAATGTTTTTCACATTTAAGCAGAAGTCCTGTAAAAGATATATAGCAAATATGTGGATTTATAATTGCACTGAACTCTAAATCAAATGTGACCTCTGTATTGAGAAAAAAAATCTTTTCTATATTTCCCACAGGGCTTGTGATTAGAAGTAAAGAAGGCCAAGAAAGACCTGTGTTTTCCCAACTACACCGACCAAGAATATTGACTTGAGACACTGGGTTAAATTACCTCTGCAGAGAGAGTGGAGTACACTGCCTGGAATTATGGCCACAGAGAGCCTAGTTGAACTCCGCGATTGGTTGTTCCTGCTTCTCCTATGCCTGACATTATTGGTCGAAGTCCTTGAGTTTGCTGCAGCAACAGCTGCTGCCGCTGAGGCAGCTCTCGGGGAGGCGGAGCTTCAGGGAGACGTGCCATGCCCCTCAGCTTGCAGGTGCGACGATGGCTTCATTTACTGCAATGACCGAGGCTTGAGTATCATTCCACCACTACCGTTAACGGCAGCTGTGCTCTATCTGCAAAACAACCGCATAGACAATGCCGGGCTACCAACATCTTTAGAACGACGGTTGACTGTACGAGTGGTTTACCTTTATGATAATGAACTTGACGATTTTCCAACGCATCTGCCTCCGTCATTACGAGAACTTCACCTACAGGACAACAATATACGAACTTTACCCCGTTCCGCTCTTGCGCGGCTCCCCTTGCTGGAGAAGCTTCACATGGATGACAATTCTGTTTCAACCGTAAGTATAGAAGACAAAGCATTCGCCAACAATCCAAGATTGCGTCTTCTTTTCTTGTCACGCAACCACCTCTCAAGTATACCATCGGGACTGCCGGCATCACTTGAGGAACTCCGTCTAGACGACAATCGGATTTCAACTATTCCAACACATGCGTTCAGAGGTCTCTCCTCTCTAAGACGTCTCTTCCTCGATGGGAATTTGCTGGCAAATCAACGTATCGCAGATGACACGTTCTCACGGCTGTCTAATCTCACAGAGCTCTCTCTGGTTCGGAACTCGCTCCAGGCACCACCATTAAACCTTCCGAGTATGCATCTCCTTCGGCTCTATCTACAGGATAATGCTATAGCCCACGTGCCACGAGGCTCCCTAGATGGGATGCGAAGGCTACAGAAACTGGACATATCGGGTAACAACTTGACGACTCTCCCAAGAGGTTTATTCAAGGACCTGGACAGCCTTTCACAATTACTTGTCAGAGGAAATCCTTGGTACTGTGGCTGTAACCTCCGCTGGCTTCATGACTGGTTGCACGAGCGTGGATCATCGGTGACTGTGAGAGGCTTAACTTGCCATGGACCAGAGAGACTAAGAGGCATGGCACTAAGGGACCTTACGAGTCAATTAGAGGACTGCGAGGTCAGCGTAGATACCGCAGGAGGAATGGTTGGAAACGATGGAGCAAAGAAGGAGAAAACATACTTTCCGACACAAGCGCCAGCTACAACAACCCCTCCGCTTCCGCAGGGTTCTCTCTTTACCCTCAGATCCAGAAGACCAGGACACAAGTATTCAGATATAAGCCAGGATAGTCTTGGAGGTGGAAATGGGGTTACAGGTAAATCATTACTAATCAGTGTAAAACCTCTTACGCCAGAGACAGTCCACATTACCTGGCAGGCTGCACAGCCTGTCCCCTCCTTTAGACTTTCCTGGTTGCGACTAGGCAATAGTCCCGCAATGGGGTCAATCACAGAAACACTTGTGCCAGGGGATCGCCGTGAGTATTTACTTACGCAACTACAGCCCCAGTCAAGTTACATCATCTGCTTGGTGCCTCTCCTTGGAAACGAGGGTAAAAGAACGTCTTTTACCGCAAGTGGGGGTTTAAACATCAACACGAACTCGGAGCATGAGCATCCTGCTTGTGCTAAAACAGAGACAGATCCCCTAGAGCAGCCTATTTCAGACCAGGACGGTGATCGAGGAACTGACCAACTGTCAGCCCTACCACTTGCTGGAATTATTGGGGGTGCGACAGCATTGGTGTCTTTGTTCTTAATTTTTGGCATTTTCTGCTGGTACGGACACCGTGCGGGGTACCTCGCGCCGAGTGACCATTCAATATACGGCAGGGACGTTGTGGCATCACGAGGTGCCAGCAAACATTATGATGACTATGTTGAGTCTGGAACCATAAAAGACACATCCATCTTAGAAATCAGAGCTCACGGCTTTCAAATGACACCAATGTCTGCCCAACAGCCTTTGCAGCCCAAGGCAAAAGTTGAGGATATGACATACATTCATACCATCTTTCCCTCTAATAATGCAACTCTATATAGGAGCACCCTAAACCACACAGGAAATCCAGGTTATGGGACAAATCGAGGGTACAGAGAAGGGGGAATACCAGACATAGATTATTCATACACGTGATAGCCTTTTTTTTATTACCCCCTTACCATTCTGTTCCTGTTTCCAGGTAAAGCAGTTGGGTAGGGTTCTTTTCCCTAGGTTCTAAAGTAGGGGTGTGCCGATTCTAAGGGGACCATTTTCCCCCATCTGTCGTACACAAAATGTTATTACTGGATAGACTTCAAGTAGATTTTTTTAAATCAAAATATTTATACATAAAATAGTATAGTTTTCACACCACTGAAGCACTGAAGACATTTAAAACAAAAATCAGGATTCCGCAAATTGAATTGGGTAATTTAGTTACTCCATGTACAAGAATAAATATGACTACTATTCAAAACCAGGTGTTAAAAGGCGACATCGGAAGCAAAATTCACTTTTACATGGTGTTTGCATATAAATGTGTCTTAGCAGTGCGTGGACACAACCACCCTACAATGCTAAAAATAATAAATAAATAAATAAATTCACTCACTACTTTTTTTAATCCCAAAAAACCTAAACAGTCTCAATTATCAAGCCGTTTTGATTTTCACAGATGGACTGTCCCGTATTAGCATTTTTCCACTCTAAGTTGTATGCCATCTGCCATTTTCTCTGCGTCCAGCAACTGTAGCGACAGTGTATCGTAAATAATGCAGGTGTTTTGTAGTTGGATATAAAAGTGAACTTAGGGGTCTTGATGTTGTCCCTGAATTAGAGCCACTGAAAAGCCACGTTTTTCATGGTAATATGTCACCAAATATACAACAAAAACGGAAGAGAGGGGTGGAGTGAGCAGAGCTCATTATCATTTAAAGAGACATGCACCAAAACGAGCCGTTTTTGGTTAGCTGATCTCATGACAAAAATCCAAATATGGGATTTTTTTTTGCAAGACACTAAAAACGTACCAATAACATATCATTGCAGTTTCTAACAGAAATTAACACTAGAGGTGGCACTTTTTTACTTTGTCACATACAAAACCAATGTCACATAAAACGTACCATATGTACGTTTATCTGTTTTAGTGACATTCAGTGGACATTTCTGTTGGAATGACATGTACTTATTGGTACATATTTTGTGTCTTGCTAAACGTTCCCACAGGTACACTTTCGTCATGAAACCAGGTTGGTTTTTGACAAGGTAAAAAGATGCTGTTTTACATGACTATTGAGAAATTTGAATCAAAGTATTTTGTAGACATTTCATGAAGAACCCAAAGAAAAAGACATCAGAACAATGAGGTGACAGTGGATTAGTTTTGTTTGTGATGGTAACGTGCCACCAAATACACAAAAAAAATCTGAAGAGAAGGGCAGGTTGAGCAGTAGCTCATAATTATTTATAGAGACATGCACCGAAACAGCTCGCTGTGAACAGAGCTGTCATTGGCAAGGCAAAATGGGTGTTGTTTTACACGACCATTGAGGAATTTTAGCCAAAGTAGTTGCAGACATTTCACAAAGACCCTAAAGAACATACCAACTTGTGGAAAATATGCATCCGATGTCACCTTTAAAAAAAAGCTTTATGGAGTGTACTGCAGACACTCTACATAAATGATGCAAAACAATATCATGGTTATGTAAAAATGTTCAGAAAGGAACACCTTTTGATATGTGGATGAAGCAGGATTTCATTCGGCACACCCCTATTCCAAAGTACCCTTTGTGCCTCCTTTAGTCTGTTTTCAAAACTTTGTTCTGAATGGGCAAAATAAAACCCTCTGGAACATGCTTAAAATACCTAGTAATAGTCAGAAGTGCCAGGGAAACCACTCTTGGTGTTGGTGTTATCCAAAATTCAAATGATAATTGAAACTGATGATAATTTTGCATCTTAGTACCAATGATTATCAGTGTCCTAAAACTAGCTCATTTTAAGGGTTAGCATGATGATGATGATGATGATGATGAGATCTCGGCCCAGGTTCATATAGATATAATTTTACTACCTGGACTTTACTGTGTATATATGCACTGGGGAAAACTGATGCCTTTCCATTCTGGGGAATACTGACGACAACAACAACAAAAAAAAAGAACTCTTTTTGGGGGGCTCTTATTCAAATTCTAATTCTCAGTTCTCTCTCCCTCCTTTTATGGGCTTTTCCTTTATTCTCTCTATTTCTTTTGCACGCAGCACGAGGACTTTGTTCCCAACCCAGAGAGCTGACAGTGGTGATAATGGTTTTGACAATGAAAGACCTCAAATTGCTACTGGGTTTCTTTTCTTTTAATGAGAGTGAGAAAAGTGGGGTAGAAGGAGACAAAAGGAAAGAGAAGGGAAGAGATGAAGGCACAGAAAAAAAGGTTTCATGTTCACAAAGAAAATTTGTCTAAAAAAAAATAAGAGACTGAAAAAGTGAATATCTCATGTCTGAAAATCATATTTTCCATTCACCACATGGAGGTTTCAAGAACAGTCAAACTAAATATACGAAGTGCAGTAGTTTTACCTACTCAGCAACAGACGAATGCTTTTCGATTACGACGGAAGGTCATTTTAAACTAAATAGAAAGAGGCACTTAAAGACAATCATGAAAGGGGGCAACCCTAATTGATGAGTGAACCCAAACTGACAGGCTGACATAGATAATGCAGTCAATTCAGCATGTAAAAAAAAAAGCAAACTAAAGGCCAGGGCTTGTTGATACAGAACATACCAGAACATGGACATGAAATCTAGAAAAAAAATGTGTGTGTGTATCTATACCCCTGAGGTGCAGGAAAAACAGAAATCAGGGATTAATAAAATATGTAACACTGTGAACCTCTGCATCTTGTGTGTGGGCTAAGAAGGAAGAGAGAGAACAAAGGTCTTTACTGAATTAAAGACAATCCACTTTTTTTCCACAGTCTGACTTTGTGTGACTTAAACGCAGCATTAGCCGGGAGAGTAGGAAGGTAGGAACACTAAAAGGATATCCGTACCGGATCTGCGATTTTCCAGCCTTTTCTGATGCATTTTAAAAGTGAACTATTCAAAAAGTAGTCCATGTAAATCACTTCTTTCTCTCGTTATAGATATGGATATACATCATGATGAATAGTAAATAAAGCTTGTTATCTTTTTCATTGATATATGTATCATTAAAAGTTGTGATGAAACACATTGTTGATGTTACTATAGAATTATTTCATCTATAATTCCGTGCTTTTACAGTAATAGCAAATTCACACCTCATGTATAAGATGAATTCCACTTGTCAGCTAAACGGTTTAGAGAAAATCTCCATGGTGCCACTGATAAATGCATATATGGCACACACTCATCCGCTGGAAGAGTGAATAAGAAAAAGAGTAGCCAATTTGAGAGCGTCTATTTAAGAGCAAACATGCCTCCAATCTGGAGAGCGTGGTAATGCCTGTGTAAGCATTGTAGAGATCAATATAATGAGAGGGGGGAAGCGCAGTGCACAGTATCCAAGAAAGAGTGGCCTTTAAACACAAGCTTAATGTGTATGTAAAAGCACATGCTGCGTCTCTCCGACAACGTACAGTTCAATTAGTTCTTCGCACCTGTTCCCCAACCCATTTCTCAAATTAATGTAATTCTAGATAATTGGAAAACAGCACCTTCTTTCATAGCGTTCCACAATTCACAGCAACATCAAATTATTGAGTCTTATTAAGCATGAAGTCAGTCGCAGACGCTGACATATGGAGGAAGGCGCAGTAACAGTATCCGTAACGATCCGCCAAAGACAAAGACTACCTGAAAGTAGCTTTCGCCAGTAAAATTAGCAGTTAAAAAGGCCAACTTCACAATACCCAACAATTAACTTGAGAGTTTGACAAGTCCCAATTACTGGTACATCAAATCCTGAGAAGCTACACCTAGACGCCTCTCACATTGTACCTTAGCGAATCCAAACTGAGAATTACAATTACACCAAGCAATTGCACCTATCCAAACAGCAGCAGGAACTCTCAGAAGTCGTCCCTGATGAACCGCATGCCTCCTTTCCCTACATTTACCACATTGGGTCAATTAGACTAATTAGACTAAGAGGAGACCAACAGTTTCACATTCCTTCATTGGAGCTAAAGTGGCGATTGATTGTGAGAGAACGGTATAGGTGGGAGGCTTTTAACGAGGCCTGAAAATAATTGCTGCGAGGCTGTCATTCTGCAAACATGCTCAGATCTTTCTTTTTTTTAATCCTAAATCATTGATATCATTAAAGGTTCAGTAACCATAAGCTGATTCCAAAGCCTCGGGCATCAAACAGAATTCAGTCACAGCAGTACATTTCTGGACGTTCCAAAATAAATGAGCCATTCTGCAGAATTGGTGCAAAGTCAGATCTTGAAAAAGTGTCTTTTCCCACAAATTTTTATGTATGCAGATTGTATAATATCCAAGGTATGCATTTCTAGTAATTGTGCAGTTAATTCTCATATTGTATTTTCAGAAAGTTTTGGAATATTTGTCCCTACTGAAAAAGTAATTCTATAATTTAATAAGAAATGGTTGTATTGACCTATTAAGACTTTGCTTACATCTACATTGTAGATAATGTCTATTTTATTAAAAAGGTTTCAGAGGTAAATCAATAAGTTACAATTTTAACAATATTTCAAGCGTGATTTATGAGATTTGTTGTATTTTTAATCCAATTTCTTTTTGTAAAAGGTAAAACATTCAATGTACTGATCTCAAAGTTAAGGATAGTTTGAATATACATTGAACCAAACACCATCATAACATCTTAGTTGATAATTCAGTATACTTTATGTTTGACAAAACATCACGTTTCAGTATTGACAGTAAAGTTTTGGTAGCGACCACATCGCATTACAGAATTTTAAACCACATACTAAAACACTACTAAAACATACTGTTTATTTCCCCCAAATAATAGATTATGTGTTCTCTTTTGTCACAACTGAAACATGATGACATTACAGTAGTGACAATTTTATGGGATAACACCCAAAAACAAAGATGTCACTACCGAAACATCACCAAATGTTTTCAGGGTTCCCACGGGTCATGGAATTTCTGGAATATCATGGAATTTTAAAAGATCTATTCCAGTCATTGAAAGTCATGGAATTTTACATTTATTTTGTCCAAGTCATGGAATATCAGGGATTTTTGTTTGTTGCTTTCAATTTTTGTTTCCAAAATGTAATTTTTCTATATCGCATTTTATTTTATTGTGTTGTTTCATGCATTTTGCCTATTGTTATGGTTAGGTTATGGTTATGCAAGCCTAAAAAATAAATTTTAATAAATTAATTTCTGTAGAGATATATGCAGAAAAATATCAAAGCCCATTTAATGGGTAAAAGACAAAAAAAGATTTTTTTTTTTGCAGTAAAAATCATCTGTGATCAAGTAAATGCTTGTATGGATGGATCCGTTCATTATAGGTCATGGAAATTCAACTTTTTAGTCAGTGAAAGTCAGGGAAAAGTCAGGGAATTTGACATTTGGCTTAGAGTGGGAACCCTGTGTTTTGGTCATGATTGTTTTGGTACAATTTTAGATACTTTTAAGTCCAGCTCAAAGATGCTAATCAGCACATTGTTAGCTAGCACAGTTCTAAACAGTTGTACACACATCAAAACAAAAGTTTATGGAAAACAATGTCACTACCAAAACTTCACCAAATATTTCATTCAGATTGTTTTGGTAGTGACAATTTTAGATACTTTTGAACCTAGATCAAAGATGCTAATCAGCACATGGTTAGCTAACACAGTTCTGAAGAGTTGTACGCACATAAAAACTAAATTTTATGGAGTAACAGCCAAAAAAACACAATGATGTCACTAATGAATCTTCAACAACTGTTTTGTTATGACAATTTTAGATGCTTTTAAGCCCAGCTCAAAGATGCTAATCAGCACATTGTTAGCTAGCACAGTTTTAAACAGTTGTACACACATAAAAACAAAAGTTTATGGAAAACAATGTCACTACCAAAACTTCACCAAATATTTCATTCAGATTTTTTTGGTAGTGACAATTTTAGATACTTTTGAACTTAGCTCAAAAATGCTAATCAGCACATGGTTAGCTAACACAGTTCTGAACAGTTGTACACACATAAAAACTAAATTTCATGAAAAAACACCCAAAAAACACAATAATGTCACTAATGAAACTTCACCAAATATTTCATCATGATTGTTCTGGTAGCGACAATTTTAGATACTTTTGAACTTAGCTCAAAGATGCTAATCAGCACATGGTTAGCTAACAGTTCTGAACCGTTGTACAAATATAAAACTACATTCTATGGAATAACTACCACCAAAAGTGTGTTTAATTACAGAAAAATGGTGTTTAAAGTTACACACAGATGTTTTTATAATTTTGAACACATTTACTTCAAAATGTTGGGGCCCATCTACTCACTACGTAGCTATGAAAGAGAGAGACACATGAATATTTTCTGATTATAAATGTAGGGGTGTAGTTAAAATCAACCTCAGCCAATGGACTAAAACATACACCGTTTCGGTAGTGACATGAAAATGTGGGACACAATTTTTTACATAAAGTTACATAATTTACAAAGATAATAAAATATATTTAAAACAAAATCAAAAAGATACATTTAAAACAATGGAATAAACTACAAAAAATTATATCTATATCATTTTAAATGATGATTTTGTATATAATAAGCGTACTGATACTTTAAATAAGATCTTAGTAAACATCTAGGATTTGAATACTTAACTGCTTTTTAAATGTGTTTTTTGGTTATGGGACATCAGTTTGCACCCCTTCTGTAGAATGGCCCATATATTCTCATTCAATTGATATTCATTGTTCACATGCACGTTTAAACCTTTTTTCTTCTTTCAAATTGCCACGGAATTCAACAAAACAAACTAAATTGGCTAAAACGCTTTATAAAAGAAAAGCCATTTCACTGAAATGAAATTTTCTAAGCGACGCAGACAGAATGAATTTATTAGGGTTGCGAGTGTGACAACCATTTCCCTCCAACAAGCTTGGTTTCCAATTAGCAACAATGTGGCATATGCTGAGAGATGTGAGATTTCTCAGTGTGAACTCATTTTAAATTCGCCTACGCTGGTGAGAGGGGTCTGAACCACCAGCTAAGGATGCTGAGCTTCATTTGCAACAGATAACAGATTTAATGGCTTATGCTCTTTGACAAATAAGCTGCATTTTCAGACCTATTTAGAGATGTCTACACATTTTACATACGCCTGTGTGGCGCTATCCACACTCCCTGCTAAAGCTGTGTGAATATCACAAGCTTTCTGTGAAAGGAAGACATATCAGTGTGAATTATGCATACCGTCTTACCCGGGAGTGAAGGCTAAAACTGCGCAGGCAGAAATGCAGCATTACTCCCTTCATTCTCATCCTCTGTCATGTCTCGCTCCTCTATCTGTGGGGCTATTTTTCTGGCTGAGGGTAAAGATAGAGTTTTGCGCAACACATCTTGGGGCTTTCCAGATTATTCCGCTGTCAGTCAAAAGTGGAAATTGCAAAAAATCTCTTTATTTTCTGCTTTTTTAAATACAGAAATTCAATCAAATTTCATTTAAATCTATACTGCATGGCGTCACTCTTATCTGGGATCGTCTCTGTATCTGTGTCTGGAATATCGCTCCGAACACTGACACTCGCTCCTAATTCCCAGCAGAATATGAATAAACATGGAGCGCAAATGCAGTTTCTCCCATGAGCAAACATTGTGAGGCGACGCTCCAAATAATATTCATTAAACAACACTGTGTATTCTGTTTCGAGGTTATGATCCTACATCATAACTTTCTCCTATAATAATAATATATTTTTCTATTCTTTTTGTGCACTTTTCAGTTGTAAAACCAACAAGGGCATGCATTTTTTCCCCTCACAATCCCAATCGCAATACACTATTCGCAATGTAATGCATCTTAATAAACCAATACGGGACAGTATATCCTCTCCCACTAACTAGATGGATGGGTGGATTGACAGAGCGATGGATGGCTAGTGGCGTAAAAAGGATGTTTATCCCTCCCTCCACCCCTGCTCTCGGAAGGACAGTTCCTAAGTGCTTGTGGATTTTATGTTTACGGTGTTTTATAGGGCAGATCCAGGAGCCAAGAACTGTAAAATGTTGTGAGAGGGAGGAGAGAGAGGACAGGGGGTGGAGGCAATGTTATTGTAAATCCAATCTTTATTGAGAACAACAGACAAACAGTCCTCCCCACTCCAGCCCACCTCTCCATCACTTTCACTATTGACTGATTGAGTTCTCAAAGTTTCAAAGAACGCACGTTTGGACGTTTTTGCTCAGTTCAACGGTTGTTTAATTCTGACCTTCAAAAGAGTCTAGCAAACACACGGGCAATCTACGGCCCTCAGCGTGATTTAATCCAACCCACAGGTCAATTATACTGAAATTGTTTTGTCATTCGATAGCCCTGTTCTCGCTCAGTAGCACCTAACGAGCCTCGACAAGCGTTTAACAAAGGATCCAAACCAAAATACTCAATCAGAGATTTAAACCTGCCCAATATATATGGCAACCATGAGCATGTTCTCGCTTTCTACTGTGAAAGGTGCCACCAAACATCTAACTGCATGCTGGAGATGATTGAACTGAAAGTCATTGCTTGGTGCTACTTACATCTCAGTGATACATTTTAATAAAACACAGACCTGTTACACAACCCTGGTTGTGGTGTACATCCAACACTGTGCAATTTGTATGTCTCCTAAGTCAAACACACATGATTTAAGACATCCACTCTTTAGTAGACTCAAAGACCTGAAATGGGCATGTCAGATAAGCAAGATGTCCAAAATGTATAGTCACTGGACTAGGGTTAGAAAATATTTGCGAATTAAAACTACTCTGTGCGACTATGAAAAAATACTTATAGGCACCATGTGCGACCCTACAAAGGTTTCTATGTGTTTTTGGAATATCTCACAAATTCCTTCATAAACAAAGCGTAGAGAGAGTGTAAATAAGAGATTGCGATGTTCGCTATTACCTAAGATGAGTGACAGCTTTTAGTGATTTTTAAGGGAGTTTGCAGTGTTTCCCCGTCATTATTTTAGCACCCCTCGCCCCCCTTGAAGGTCAAGTTAATTTTATTTTCTATATAACACCATATCACAACATAAGTCATTTAAGTTTACCTTTCTTATAGAACAGTCTATACCTTGTTCTTTTATTAAATAAACTAAGTAGCCTTAAGTTATCTTATTTACAAGACCGCATGCCATTTCTGTCTCTACATGGTCGCGAGCAATTTCTCCTTCACGAAAACACGGACAGGATCGCGGAGTCCATTCACAAAACGGAATACTCTATAGCGAGGAATGCTGTGGAATTCCTCAATTCTTGGATGAATGAACCCAAGTAGATCTGTCAATTAATTCGAAACGCGATATGCACTAGTGTTATGCAAAAAGATGGCTTAAATAATAATCCTGCATGTTCCGTTTGTCTCTGTATGTACGAATGGCGGAGACACTGTTTTGTTTACAATACAGATACTGAAGTACCCCCCCCCCCCCTTTACATTGTTCAACTATAACACTATTGCCTGATTCTGCTCTAATTTGTTGTCAACAATGGCCTGGAACAAGTCACAACTGAGCCGTTGCGCATCTTAATTCAAACACATCGGTGTTACTTTTATGAACGAACGTTCGTTTTTAGTGAGTCAATGATTCATTTTCCCATTCATAAAAACAGTCACTTGCTTTATTCCTGAATGAAACAGCGGTTCGAACTAATCAAACGCATTATATGATTCAGTA
Source organism: Cirrhinus molitorella (assembly GCA_033026305.1). NCBI lineage: Eukaryota > Metazoa > Chordata > Actinopteri > Cypriniformes > Cyprinidae > Cirrhinus > Cirrhinus molitorella. The sequence continues at coordinate 20,217,201 of CM065129.1, read as the reverse complement.
ATTAAATCAGTAATTTGCCGCCACCTACTGGCAGATTTAGTTTAATTTTTAAGTATCTTTTCAGTTATTTAAATCATTTAATATTTCTATATTCAAAATTGTATATTTAAACATTAATTTATGAATTTGATTGCATTTATGCCACCTCTGAGCCTCATTAACATGTGAAAATACACCTACAAACCACTTTTGTGTTCTTCTATGTCACCTCTGTAGTATAAAAACATTTTGTTAATACTGTTAAAACATTTCAATAATTAATTGGTAACTTATTATTATTCTACTTGTTCTTATTATGTTGTTTTAATTAGAAATTTTGAAGTTGCCAAAAATGCCATTACAAAGGTAAAAACTAAATTCCCCTGTAAATCATTTTAAGGAGTCAAAGATCACCTCGTGATGGGAAGGCAAAATTTTGATCAGATTTTTGATTTTTGATTATTGATTCAAAGTTGCTCCTGAAATTTTGACTGTGCTCCTACATTTTTTACATTTTAAAAGTCTTTTTCAAAAGAAAAGTAAGCATAGAGTCCTACCTTTTTAGATCCAGGCAACCGCTTAGTAGCACCTAACTTAAAATGAGGTACTTTCATGACAGTGTTCTATAATATGCACATTTCTCTTGATTGCAATTCCTCTGCGCAATACAACTACTATTTTTTTATTATTATTATTTTTTTTTTATTTTTTTTTGTGAAACACAATAAACCGTCAATGAAGAATTAAAGAATTAGTTCCACAATAAAAATTTGGTTTACTTATTTACTCACCCCTATGTCATCCAAGATTTTCATGTCTTTCTTACTTCAGTCGAAAAGAAAGGGTTTTTGAGGAAAACAATCCAGGATTTTTCTCAGTATAGTGGACTTTAATGGTGGCCAACAGGTCGAAGGTCCAAATTGCAGTTTCAATGCAGCTTCAAAGGGCTCTACATGATCCCAGCCGAAGAATAAGGGTCTTGTCTAGCAAAATGATCAGTTATTTTCTAAAAAAAAAATTAATTTGTTATACTTTTTACCACAAATGCTCGTCTTTATGCATTATGTAATCACATTGTAAAAGCCATGCGCGGTTAGTTGTTTGTTTGTGTACTTCAGTTCAAAAATGTAGGGTAGGGTAAAAAAAGTGCATCTAATTTTCTCCTCCAACTTCAAAATCATCCAACATTGGTGTTTTACCTTTTTTTGTAAAGGCCGTTTGACTTTCTTTGCACGCTTGCTTTGTAAACACTGGGTGAATACTTCTGCCTATCACACATGTGTGACTACATAATGCAAGCCAAGCATTTTTGGTTAAAAAGTATATCAATTGTATTTTATTTTTTTTTAGAAAATTACAGATTGTTTCTCAGCTGGAATCATGTAGAGCCCTTTGTAGCGGCACTGAAACTGCAATTTGGATCTTCATCCTGCTGGGCAGCACTGAAGTCCACTATATAAAGAAAAATCCTGAAATGTTTTCCTCAAAAACCTTCATTTCTTTTCAAATGAATAAAGAAAGACATTAACATCTTGGATGACATAGGGGTGAGTAAATTATCAGGACATTTTTATTCTAATCAATTCTAATACATATTCCTATAATGTTTTGAAAGGGTTAAGACTCTTAGCTTACATAGTGTAAACATGACTTATAAACACTCCAAGGAAGTAAATTAAACCTTGTATAATGCCTGGTGAAAACTGTTCACCTTTGTAGAGCAATACTGAAGGCAGTTCAAAAAAAGGAAATGAGTGGCCCCATTAGTCAGACATACTTCAGAAAATTGAGTCATTTGTTAGAATGACTACATTGACTTCTCCCAGATTTTAGAACACAAGATCCAATTGTGAAGAACATTGAATCCAAATGTAATTTTATTATGTGCCCTGCTATCCTCCATTTAAAACCCCATATGGCCTCTTTCCCAAAAATCCTGCTCACCTCTGGTGTGGCTGTTTCCACAGATGAAAATGATGATAAATAGATAAATGGAATCAAAATAATCACTGCACTGTTACATCTGTAATGTGACTGGTCAAATGCATGATCACTGAATAATAAAGGGTGGGTTTTCTTTGAACAATGCATGCATCATCTTCAAAACATTGATGTGCTGTGCTCAAATAATATTTAGGCCTAAATTTTACATGTATGCATTTGAATTACGCAGTTTTAACATAACTAATAAACTTAATATAATTAATTTATCCATAAATGCAACAGGTATGATTTTTGCAATAGTACTAATAAACGGACTGTGTTTTAAATACACAATAATTTATATACTTTTCATCAATAAATCCAACTCATCTCCTCTCATCCATTTTATCTAGCTCAAGGTAGTCATATTTTACCCATGCTCATATTTTTTTAACTGAATAAATGTTTGTTTAATTTTTTGCTGATTATAAATGGAAAGCATTCATGCTGATTTTTTTTTTAATCAAATAAATGAAAATAGTAACTACGCTATAATAAAAAACTATGCTATAATTTTGTGCAATTTTGAAATCTTTTAGTGCTGAAATCTTTCATTTATGTGACAAATATGACAACTATGCATCATATTAAATACATTTGTTTATGTTAAAACTGTCTAATACAATTTTACATACAACTCAAATACAAAAGGTTTTGTACAGTTAGATTTTAAATGTTTTTAAGTCTCTGCATTTATTTGATCCAAAGTACAGCAAAAACACTAACATTCTGAAATATTGTTTGCTGTTTAAAATAACTGTTTTCTATTTGAATATATTTTAATACAACTTATTCCTGTGATCAAAGCTTACTTTTATTAAGCAAGGATGCTTTAAATTAATCAAAAGTGATGATTAAAGACATTTATAATGTTATAAAAGATTTCCATTTAAGATAAATGCTGTTCTTCTGAGATAAAAATAATAATTAAAAAAGCTGTTTTTAACATAATAATTAATAATAATTTTTTTTTTAACAGCAAATGGTTTCTGAAGGATCATGTGACTGGATTAATGATGCTAAAAATTCAGCTTTGAGATCACAGGAATAAATTAACATTTTAAAATATTTTCAAATAGAATACAGCTATTTTAAATAGTAAAGATATTTCACAATTTTACAGTTTTTGCTGTACTTTGGATCAGATAAATGCAGACTTGGTGCACAGAACTTTTTTAAAAAAGCATTATTTAAAAAAAAAACATGTATTTTGAGTGTACTGGACTGAAAAAACATCAAAATGTACTAAAAGTTAAAGGGTACATAACATGCACAGTTTCACCTAATCTCATGTTAATCCTGAGTACATATAGAGTAGTAATGTATCCTTAATATCTCCAAAATGTCTTTAGTTTTATTATAATTATGAAAGAAAAAAAACTGCTTTCCGATTTTCTCCGGAAAAAGCCGAACTTCTGGAGGCGCGCCGTGGGCGGAGCTAAGTTTGAAGATCACTTGCGTTAGAATTGCCCATGGGATTGCCAATACAATATACTTTTGATGTTGTTTCACTTACCATCTGCAGTTCTGAATCATTACCGGGATCTTTTATAGCTGGGACCGCTCCATCTTTCAGTATCAAACAATGTGCAAATCCAGCGTCGAACTGGTCCTCGTATATGAAACACACACTTGCTAAACTCCATTGCTGCCCCGGAAAAATGAACCGTATCCACTGTTCACGTAACGCTGGGTTCTTCAGGAAGCTGAGCAAAGTTATCTTTGCCTTACAACCATAACCACACTTCTTTAGATACATTCTTCCCGAAAGAATCCCTTGCAGAGTGCATCCGAATGAAGCACGTTGATAGGCGCGCACTCTTTCTCACTATCTGGCCGCCGTTATCGCGGGCGCCGCGGACGCGCTTTTCCGGGAGAAATGCTCATATAAGGAGTTCCACCACCAGATTACGTCATTAATGCCACGATCGAAAAAAATAAGAAGTAAGTAAGGAAGTAAGATTTTCGGCAAAGAAATTCTCTGTCATTTGTCCAAATTATTTTTTTAAACTTTGGCCATGTTTAGCATGAGAATCCAACTCGTTAATACTGTAAACAACTATGAATATACGAAACACCATTGTACCCCCCCTTTAACATATTTGACTTCACTTCTAAGATACGACATCCTTCTTATGTACAACACATACATGTTATTCAAAAAAACAAAATGTTTGCCTTCATAATCTTTCACTTAAATTTGAATGAAATTAACTAACACCTGCAACATCTATAAAGCAACATGCTATAAAAACGCAGGTACAATCATCACAGAGTGTGTGCTTGTGCTCACTTGGGTACTTTGGTGAGTGAGATGCACACTTAGCAGTCCTGGGAAGTTCATTTCAACCTCTAAATTAATGACCACTGGACAGTCTGTTAATCCTCACGCTTTTACACCGAGACCTACGGCCAGCCGATCAATGCGTCAACTGGGAGAGATGAATCAATGTCCTGTCAGACAAACTCCACGCTTTCTTTCCATGCCCACTCTTAGTCCTTTGCCTTTTCAGCTTATTTTTCTCATCGCCCACTTCTTCTCTTTCTGCTCATGCTCAAAACGAGTCTGAAAACAATCTCTCCGCACACCTGTTTCAATGAGCTCCATTAGGCCGACTAGCAGTAAGCATGAGGTCTTGTGGTAATACGATTGCTAAAACATTAACCAGTCATTGCTCTCCTTTATGGCAGCTTAGAGCTGATGATGGAGAAATAATAAACCTGAGCACTCTACTAACGCTGTATGAATATGCTAATGTCAATATGCTAAATACCTGGAATATGCTGACTCTAATAGCAGAGCAGTAGATTAATTACCAAACTGATTCATTTCCTGACCACAATGGACCTTAGTCAGGGTACATGACATATTTATTTTAACACGACTGAAAACAGGACTGTGAGGGATAGATGTACACTACCAGTCGATTTTTAATGTTTTTTTAAAGAAGTCTCTTCTGCTCTCCAAGCTTGCATTTTTAAAATTCAAAATACAGAAAAAGCAGTACTATTGTGAAATATTTGTACTATTTAAATAACTGCTTAATTTATTCCTGTGATCAAAGCTGAATTTTCAGCATCATTACTTCAGTCTTCAGTGTCACATGATCCTTCAGAAATATTTCTAATATGCTGATTTGCTGTTCAAGAAACATTTATTATTATTATAAATATGCAAAACAGTTTAGAACATTATACACTATACCATTCAAAAGCCTGGAGTTTTTTGGGGGGGAAAATATTTATATAATATAAATTAATACTTTTATTTAGCAAGGATGCTTTAAATTGATCAAAAGTGATGATAAAGACATTTTAATGTTACAAAGGATTTCTATTTTAGAAAAATGCTGTTCTTTAGAACTTCTATTAATCCAAAAAAAAGAAAAAAAAATCTACTCTGTTTTCAACATAGTAATAATAATAAAAAAGTGTTTGTGCAGCAAATCAGAATATTAGAATGATTCATAAAGCATCATGTGACTAGTAATTATGCTAAAATCAGCTTTAAGATTTTACAGGAATCAATTAAATAAAAAAAATATTCAAATAGAAATAAGCTATTTTAAACAGTAAAAAATATTACAAAATTAGACTGCTTTTGCTGTATTTTGGAGCAAATAATGCAGACTTGGTAAGCAGAAGAGACATCTTCAAAAACATTTTAAAAATCTTAATTTAAATAAAAACTTTTGACTGGTAGTGTATAGTTCTAAATATGCTGTAAATATGTCTCCCACAATCTTGTTTCCTCTGGCAAAATTAAATATAGCAATTCTGGTTTGCAGGTGCATCTTTGCTAAGATGCAACTGAGAGAGTTTTCAGTCTGTCATCTTAGTGCTTGACTTGTCTCTTTAGCTATTTAAAGGATGCAAATGTGAAAAGCTTGAAAGTTCCTGAAAGTCACTTTGTTCTGCAACTGCCAAGAACAAACTCGCAAATGCAGATGAATGTTATGAAACCTTCAGGTGTCTACAAAGGGACTGACTGGATACCACACACAGACAAGTAAGCTCTATCTCCACCTAGTGACATGACATCTGCTGATGATTTCTGCTCCTTCTAAATGACAACTTTTATTAAAATAGTACCGGAAAAAGAGCAATATGCCTGAGAAGGTTTTTATTTTTGTTTGTTTGCTTAATTGAAATGCTCTCTAAACTCAAACAGACATAGAGCATAGAGCACTAAAGCTCAACTATGCCAAATCCTCCTGTGCATTGGATGTTTTTTTTTTTTAATGACTCTTGCAATTATGGAAAAACAATTAATAAGACTCTGTGAAAAAAAAACGTAACTACCCTTTTTTTTTTTTGAATAGCAAAATTTGTAGTGTTTTTAAAGAAGTCTCTTCTGCTCAACATGCCTGCATTTATTTGATCCAAAGTACAGCAAAAACAGTCACATTTTTAAATATTTTTACTATTTTAAATAACTGTTTTCTAATTGAATTACATTTTAAAATGTAATTTATTCCTGTGATCAAAGCAGAATTTTTAGCATCAGCACCCAGTCTTTAGTGCCACATGATCCTACATTTTAAAATATATTCAAATAGAAAACAGTTATTTTAAATAGTAAAAGTATTTCAAAATTTTACTATATTTTGCTGTGCCTCAGATCAAATAAATGCAGGCTTGGTGAGCAGAAGAGACTTCTTTAAAAAAACAAACAGAAAAAATCTTACTGTTCAAAAACTTTTGACTGGTAGTGTATATCTTAACAATAAACTGCTGAATCTGTGTTTTAAGTTGATGATATATGGCCAGGCACAAGCGCTTTTGGTAAACAATAAAATCGTTTGGCAGACCAGGTAATGTAGACTATGAATTTTCCTGCACTTCAGTTCTCACCTGCATTAGCGATTGCATCTATTTCCAGTTTTGTGATGTCACCAGTGAAAACTGATATTTTCTTATTCAGCTCTTCATTGACTTTGTACCGAGGATTAAGAGAGGAGACACCTAAAAGGAAGCACACAGTAATGGTAACATGTATTTACACAAAACAACCTCTATGTAAGTTGATCTACATACAACAGACTATTCATGTCTTCGTTTTTCTAGACATTTCTGGACTCCAGAGAGGTTCAAATGCTTTAGAATTAAAACAGAAAAAGATCCACTTTTTGTATTATTATATATGATGTATGAGTGTTTTAGTGTGTTTTGTTTACCTGATGGACTCCAAACAGGAATCTTCTCCAGAGGAATGAAGTCAACCCTGTATATTTCCCTCCTCTTCTCCTTATCCATGGAGCAAAGCTTCTCTATCAAAGATAAAATATACAAACCAAGTTAGACAAAATAAATTAAAAAGACAAATATTTGATTTTCATTTAGAAATTTCAGTGCTCAGTTTATTGATATTTATAAATACAATGATTCTGTTTTGAGTGGTTAAAACAAAACTCAGATGTTGGCTTGAATAGTTGAGTAGCTAGCCTAGACATAGATAGATAGATAGATAGATAGATAGATAGATAGATAGATAGATAGATAGATAGATAGATAGATAGATAGATAGATAGAGACTTGGTGAGCAGAAGAGACTTCTTTACAAAACAGTAAAAATCTTACTGTCAGAAAACTTTTGACTGACAGGTAGATAGATAGATAGATAGATAGATAGATAGATAGATAGATAGATAGATAGATATTTGGGATAATGTACTTATTAGCAAATTAGTGTCCTTCAGACCTAAAAAACGTAAAGGTGGTAATACATTTCTCACTTGTTTAGGTAAATTATATTTATTTCTGGTTCTCTGTCAGTTACGAGTGTGTTGGACAGTGACATCTGTACACTCTCAAGGGAGAGACTCACTCTTTGCCTCTTTCCAGTCACTGCTCTCAGAATCCAGGTTCAGGTCGGGCCGCGCGTTCATGGCGTGCAGCGTGCTCGTACTCAGAGAGGCCAGCACTGCAGCTGAGACCCCCACGGCGCTTACAACAACCCCGGTGACGCGGTTCGGCTTAACAGCCCCTCCACTCTGCCTGTGAAGTGACTTTGAGGCCGTGGAAACCTTCTCCCACCTGTCTGCTTTACGTAAGACCCCCGGGGAGGGCAGCACTTTGATATGTGCAGACCCTCTGCCTGCGGCGCAGAGCGCATGAAAGGAACGATGTGCAAGTCTGCTGATGAAATTGAGATGACTCGGACATCTGTTTCCAGCGCTGGATATGAACCCAACGCTTTTGGAGAGCGAAACACGAGCAGCAAGTTTTGACATCTGAAACGCCATAGTCTGGTCTGTCTTCTTGACAGCTTGCCAGCTGTTTTAAATTTTAAAGTTCAAAGCCGAATAACTCTCGTCTGCACCTTGATTTTATCCTTGTTTCGATTTGGAGTCAGTTGTAATAGTTTACAGTGGGGTTTTTTTTTTTTACAAATAATAGTGAAATTGAAACTCAACTCTGATACAATGAAGGCAAATGGGACTATACCAATGTGTAGGGGTCCATGAATTCAATCGCAAGCGCTTCTTGTTCTTTGGACTGTCCCGGATCAAGATTATTCATCCGTTACTGACATCTAGCGGAAAGATGGTGTAAACGCAATATATTACTAATAATTTTGGTTAGAATAGACACAATTGACATCAGGTTTTGTCAACGTCCTGATGTTAAATTTACACGTCATATTAATATATGCGCTGTCACTGGTTACTATTTTTAGAGTCGTAAAACCATTTTAGTAGTAGTATCACGTGACACTGAAGACTTAATGGCTGAAGAAAATTCAGCTATTCCATCACACGAATAAATTACATTTTAAATTATAATTAGTGCTGTCAAATCTTTTAATTGCCATATATATGTGTGTGTGTGTGTGTGTGTGTGTGTGTGTGTGTGTGTGTGTGTGTGCGTGTGTGTATACACACACAGTACATTATATATCATTTATATTATATATAAATATATTTTAAATATAACTTCTTAATGTATGTGCGTGTATATATACATATAAATCTAAACGGTTCACACATAAAATACAAACTTTTATTTTGGATGCGATTAATTGTGATTAATCAATTGGACAACATTAATTACAGTATATATCTAATTTATATTATATATAAAATTGAATATATGTCACATATATTTAAATATTTACATGTATATGTTATTTATACACATATAAATATACACAGTACACACACGTGTTATGTAAAAAAAACTTATTTTGGATCCGATTAATTGTGATAAAAAAAATTTAACAGCATTAATTATATAATTAATTATATAATTAATCGTCTCAAAATAGTGTAAGTCTGCCGCTAATTCATAAAGAAATAACACAAAAATACACATATGATCGCCAAAGCCTTTTGGAAATCGCAAATTCATACCACCAACTCTCACCGGCGACTACGGAGAAGCTCCGAGGCTTTTGTTTACTACTAAAGCCGAACCCCGAGACCACGGACTTGCCCACTGACGCCACCCACACAAAGCGGAGGCGCCGGCGGTGTGAGAGGAGACAGAAGCGCGGCGGTATACGAGCTAGGCTAAGGGCTAACCCCACCAGACCGGCTCTTCCAACACTCATGCTCTCCAATGTTCGCTCGCTGGAAAATAAACTGGATTTAATTCAACTCAGTCGCTCTACACTGCACGAGGAAAGGGATTGTTGTGCGTTTGTTTTTACTGAAACATGGCTAAACAACAACACCCCGGACTCCGCCATTCAGATGCACGGACTAACCTGCTACCGAGCGGACAGAGATACAACACTGTCTGGTAAGACTCGCGGGGGAGGCCTGTGTGTGTTTACATCAACAAGGAATGGTGTAACAATGCTGTGTTAGTGTTAAAACACTGCTCGTCGCTGGTGGAATTTATGTTTGTGAAGTGTCGACCGTTCTATCTGCCGCGGGAGTTCACGGCCATTGTTATTGTCGCGGTTTACATCCCGCCGTGTGCAAACACTAAGGACGCGCTTCGCGAGCTGTACAGCGCCATCAGCGAACAACAAACAAATAACCCCGACGGCTTTTTCATCATAGCCGGTGACTTTAATCACGCGAACTTAAAGACTGTTTTGCCAAAGTTCTACCAACATGTGAACTTTGCAACAAGGGGAAACAACACTCTGGACTTGGTTTACACAACAGAAAAAAACGCTTACAAAGCTGAACCCCGCCCCCACCTCGGATACTCGGACCACATCTCTGTTATGCTAATCCCAGCATACAGACCACTTCTCAAACTCGCCAAACCGGTTCAAAAACAGATCACAGTATGGCCAGATGATGCTACCTCTGCACTACAGGACTGCTTTCAGTGCACAGACTGGAACATGTTCAGAGAGGCGGCCACCTACAACAACCACACAGACCTGCATGAATACACCGAAACAGTGACTGCTTGCATCAAAAAGTGCATTGATGATGTGACAGTCACCAAGACCATCACCACACGTGCAAACCAGAAACCATGGATGACAGCTGAGGTTCATGGGCTGCTCAAGACCAGAAATGATGCGTTCAGATCAGGAGACAAAGCAGCCTTCAAAACAGCAAGAGCCAATCTGTCCCATGGCATCAAGAAAGCAAAACGCTTGTATGCACAAAAAAATAAATAATCAATTTACTGACAGCAAAGACACACGGAGTCTGTGGCAAGCCATTCAGACCATCACTGATCACAAGCCCCTGCCACAGGCCTGCGATGATGACACATCCCTCCCAGACGCACTCAACCACTTTTATTCACGGTTTGAAATGCAGAATGACACACCTGCACAAAAACTGCCCACACTTCCCAACGACCAGGTGCTCTGTCTGTCTCCAGCCGACGTAAGGAAAACCCTATCTAGGATTAACCCACGCAAGGCTGCGGGTCCAGACAACATACCTGGCCGTGTACTGAGAGACTGTGCTGCAGAGCTGACAGATGTCCTAACTGACATCTTCAACACCTCGCTGAGCCAGGCAGTCGTCCCCACAAGTTTCAAATCCACCTCCATAATCCCAGTACCAAAAAAGTCACTAGTGTCCTGTCTGAATGACTACCGTCCCATAGCACTGACCCCAATCATGATGAAGTGCTTTGAGAGGTTAGTCATGCACCACATCAAATCCAGTCTTCCCAACACACTTGACCCGCTCCAGTTTGCATACCGTCCAAACCGCTCCACGGACGATGCAATTTCCTCCACCCTACACCTGGCTCTTACCCACTTAGAAAACAAAGACTCTTATGTTAGAATGCTGTTTATTGACTTCAGCTCAGCATTCAATACAATAATCCCACAACAGCTCATCAACAAACTAAATGTTCTGGGCCTTAACACCTCCATTTGCAATTGGATTCTGGACTTTTTAACTGGAAGACCTCAGTCAGTCCGTGTCGGCAGCAACACCTCCAGCACTACCACACTGAGCACAGGCGCCCCACAGGGCTGTGTGCTCAGTCCGCTGCTCTTCACGCTGCTGACCCACGACTGCACTGCCAAGTTCAGCTCCAACCACATCATCAAGTTTGCTGATGACACAACTGTGGTAGGTCTCATCAGCAACAATGATGAAACATCTTACAGAAAGGAAGTGGCACAGCTGGTTGATTGGTGTAGTGCAAACAATCTTTCCCTCAATGTCAGTAAGACAAAGGAGGTTGTGATGGACTTCAGGAGGAATTCTGTTTATCACCCCCCACTGACCATCGACAGCTCGACTGTGTAGAGAGTCAGCAGTACTAAATTCCTGGGGGTGCACATAACAGAGGACCTCACCTGGACCACCAACACCACATCAGTCTCCAAGAAAGCGCAACAGCGACTACACTTCCTGCGCAGACTAAAAAGAGCAAGTCTCCCTCCACCCATCCTCACCACATTCTACAGGGGAACAATTGAGAGTGTGCTGACCAGCTGCATTACTGTCTGGTACGGGAACTGCAGTGCTGCTGACCGCAAGACCCTCCAGCGGACAGTGAACACAGCTGCAAAGATCATCGGTGCCCCTCTCCCCTCCATTCTGGACATTTTCCTCACACGATGCTCCGGTAAAGCCATCAGTATTGTGAAGGACCCCACTCATCCCTCATAGTCTCTTCCAGCTTTTGTCATCAGGAAGACGGTACAGGAGCATCAAAGCCCGTTCTGCTAGGCTACTCAACAGCTTTTTTCCCCAGGCTGTGAGAGCCCTCAATTCCAGCCACCTCATCCCTCCTCTTATCCAAATGTAAACTGTTGCAGTTCCACCTGTAGAAACACTCTTCTCTCTACATGCACCAGACACTTTCCTATTAACATTTCATGTTACAAGGACTTATGTTTATTTGCCAATGCACTACAAATCATATTGCACTACTTGGTTCTCAACCTTAAATACCTCTCTTTTGCACAATGCCATGCACAATTATTATGTAAGTACTTATGTAGTCTGTCTTATGTTATGTGTACGTATAGTTGATTATTTATAGTATATGTATAGTTAGATTGCCACTTTCAGTAGGTTAGCTATGTATAAGTTTAAAAGTTGTTCCTACGTCTGGTGTTGTATGTACATATTTGTTTATTTATGTAGCACTGTGGTCCTGCGAGACACGACATTTCGTTCCACTGTATGTCCACACATGTAGCGGAATGACAATAAAGCTCGACTTGACTTGACTTGATAATTTATGTTATATATATGTCAAATATACTTAAATATATACATGTATATGTGTGTGTATACACATACACAGTACATATATTATGTAAAGACAAACTTTTATTTTGTATACGATTAATCGATTTGTCAGCACTAATTACACTGTAATAATATTTCACAATATACAGTTTTTACCGTATTTTTCATTATTACAACCTTGGTGAGAAAAAGAGACTTCTTTCAAACTATCAATTTATTTGTTTATTTATAAAATAAAATAAAATAAAATAAAAAAATACAAGCCAGAAGTAGCATAATACTTGTGAGTTCTGTTCTTGGACAGGTAAAGTGTTTTTAATGCACAAAGACTGCATTTACTTTCAGTTAATATAACAGATTTAGATGAAGATGAAATTGCACTGAATTTTTCTGTGAGATTGCCTAAATAAATTACAGAAGCTTTGTTTCACTCGATAAAATCAATAATTTTATTATAACACCATCTTGCAAAGAAAAAAACAACAACACATAATTTCTACACTCTACACAGTTGTCTCTGCGGTACTTTCATGTGCTTGAGTTTTTGTTTTCTTGTGTAAGAGCGCACTTAGTGTAAAAACAACAGTCATACACAGTTCCGTTATACGGAAGCTGAGAAAAGAGGAACACCCTTTTTTGTCAGCTCTGACATACCCTGAAAAACCACAACTGAATTTACACAGCAGAGGGGTCTTGACCATATGAGTGTGTGTGTGTCTGTGTATCTCATAAGGAGACTTTATTTAATTGACTGAACAAGTGGGAGACACTATCATCAGCACATCCAGAGCAAAACAGAAAAGGTAACAAAATTATTTATTATTTGACATATATTTTGAACTATTTAAATGAGTGAGAAATTAAAAAAAATAACAGTAAGATATTTCTATAGTGACTTAATGTCAGATCTATATAAGAACTACATTCTTTAGAATAGAAATGTACAATATAATACAATATTAATATGTTTAACATCTATATACGATTGTTTTACATCTAAAGCATTTTATTAATATAAACTGTATATTATCTAAAGGTGTTTACTACACGTTGCCATATTTTGCAGTGTCGTCTACATTCATTTATTTTATCGTGGACTTTAAATGACATTTATGTTACAGATTAAAATGTTAAGTTGAGTAGTTAAATAATATTTTATTTTCTTCCTGAGTTAGTGTCTATTTCAGTTTTCAGTTTCAGTTAACTATATTCAGAATGATCACACCCACACACAGACCAATACATATATACCAACACACCCTACTACATGCGTTAGTGGATTAGACCAAAAGAGGAAATGTGGTTCCATGTGATTCGTGTATAAAGGGGAAGTATCAGCCTCGGTAAACTTAACCAGGAGCAGCATGATCATACTCACAGGGTCGATGAAACATGACCTGGTGATGTGTCACCACCATTACCATCAGTGTGATCATGCTAACCATGTGATATACAGCTGCTCATCATGCCTTTTAAAGTTTGGTCCATGTCTAAAGCTTTGATACTTTTAAACAGAGTGATGCACTGATCAAACCTGTTTCTATATTTTTGGCATCTCTTGGCAGCAGAATGGCAGCGTGGGACCTTACAGTCACAGTGGAGGATCTTGGTCCTGATGCCCCACCCCTCAAGATCAGCGTGGCCTCTGACCTGCACATTGGCGGAGTTATTCTCAAATTAGTTGAGCAGACTAGTGAGTTACACTCTAGATGCTTCAGATATATGTTATTATATCTGCTAATAAAAAGATGTACACATATACTACCATATATAAGTTTGTGATCAGTATGATTTTTTTAGAAGGGGAAAAAAAGTCATTTTTTTTGAGAAAGGATTCATTACATTTTTGTAAGTAAAAGTAAAGACTATTCTAAGAAAAGATTTCTATTTCAAAGAAATACTGTTCTTTGGAACATTATATTAATTAAAGAATCATGAACACAATATGTATCATGATTTCAACAAAAATATGAACTGTTTCCAACTTCCACACAAAATACAGATAATTTCATTCTGGTAATTTACCAGTATAAAAAATTGTAATATTACCAGTAAATTAACAGTAATGTGTTTTGTGTAACAAAACAAGATTACCGGTATGAGCATGTACAAGTTCAGAACGCGCTGACGTTAAACATCTGCTCTGGGCCAATAATTACATTCTGATGCAGATGACGCATTTACTCCACGTTGTTTACGGTAGTCAAAGAAATGTCTAAAGTAGTCTAAGACGTCTCTGGGCCAAAAGCAGCTGCATGAATGTGCACATTTGACACAAAAATGAAAACACCAACAAAAAACACTGACCAGCTATCCACATTTTTCTTCCTGTAAGTGTGGGCATGACTATTTGTAAATTTTATGGGTCTGGCTTCCGGTCTCACCCGCGTCCAGCTATTGTTAGCTGAACAAAACAGCTCATTTGCTGCTTGATATTGCAAATTGGTGTGTCTTACAGTATTATTTTAATGTATTATCTTAATTATGAGCTATATCATATTTGCCTGTAGCGGATAATGAACTGAAAGTCTCACCTATAGGCTTACTTCCAAGTTGAAGAAAAAGGTGGATATCCTTCCATGTTCATTTCCGATATCACAGAATATACAGGTATTCTGAAACTGTTGTGCAAAAGGTGCCTTACCGGTAAGAAGACGGAACGTTGTTGCTTGTGTGAACAGAGCATTTGTGATATACCGGTAAAGTCCTTAGGGTAATTTTACAGGAATTTACTGGTATTGCTGTGTGAAAGGGGCTAATAAGAAGAAGAAATGTTTTTAAACACCAAATCAGCATCTCGGAATGATTTCTGATATATCATGTGACACTAAAAAACTGCAGTACTGGCTGCTGAAAATGTAATATTAGAATACATAAAAATAGAAGACTGTTATTTTAAATTATAAGAATTCTTCCACAGTATTATGTTTTTTTTTCTGTATTTGTATCTAATAGACGCAGCCTATATGAGCATAAGTGAAGTCTTTAAAACATTTAAAAAAAAAAAAAAAACGTTTAAACAATAGCATACTGTCAACAGCTAAATTATCCCATATTTCTAAAAACGTTGTTTATAATTACGTATGATTCCTACATTTGTATTTACCCTGTAAGATGTTCCTGTGTCTTATTTCTAGATCTAAAGAAAGACTGGTCCGATCATGCCCTGTGGTGGGAGCAGAAGCAGCAGTGGTTGCTGCGGACCGGCTGGACACTGGACAAATGCGGGGTCCACGCAGACGCTCGCCTCGTCTTCACCCCACAGCACAAGCCTCTGCGACTTGGCTTGCCGAACGGGGCGACACTGAAAATGCGAACCTGTTTCTCTAGTCCTGTATTTCGCACGGTCGTGGGCATTTGCAGGGTTCTCAGTAAGTGAAGGCTCAAGTTTGGATCCAACATCTCCTCTGTGACAATCTGTCAAGTTTCAGGTTACGATTTCCAAAACGAATCTTCCTTACTTTCAGATTTACGTCACCCAGAGGAGCTCTCCTTGCTCCGTCCTGTCGAGGAGAAAAAGAAAAAGAAAGACAAAGATTCCTCAGAAGAGCTGTATGATCTTACAAGCGTTCCTCTAACCGCAGGTGCACAAAACAACACTTTAAAGATGCTTTTGATACACAAAAAAGTTTGGAGTCAGGAATATTGTTTAATGCTTTTGTATCCTTTTATGCAACTAAAGGCTGCACTGAATTGATCATATTGAGCTTTCAGCCTTCAGTGTCACATGATACTTCAGAAACCATTCTAATAGGCTGATTTTGAACTAACATTTAATATTATCAACTATAATATACATCTTTACTCTAACTTTTGATCAGTTTAATGCGTCTTTGCTGAATCAAGTATTATTTAAAAATACGTACTGATCCCAAATTAGAACAGCATAGGCCTAAATTTAATAATACTAACAGGCAGTTATTACTTTGGTCAGTATTTTAGTTTAAAGTGGATTTTATCTGGACACAGGCTCTGTTCAAGCTCTGTACAATGGTATGCCAGCTCATTTTGCTGACTCTCCGAAGACTGAGGCGGTGTATAAAATGCTTTCTGTCAGTTTGCCCTCACCTGCTCCCGAAGCCATCGCTAAACTCTACCGGCCGGCCAGTGTGGTGGACAAAACACATATTCACACCAGGTATAAGAGAGAATCAGACTTTAAAAAATATTAAACCTACATTTCATTCTTAACATAAACGCTCTTCTGTTCCCTGGAGGTGGCTGGATTCATCTCGTTCACTAATGCAGCAGGGAATACAAGAGAATGACAAACTATCTCTTCGTTTCAAATACTACACTTTCCATGATATGGATCCCAGGGTAGGGGTGTTTGGTTAAGACATATGTATAAAACTTTTCTAAGAGCTGAGAAATTAAAATTTGATTCTCTTGTAGTATGATGCAGTGCGTTTGACACAGCTGTATGAACAAGCTCGCTGGGCTATTCTCTTAGAGGACATAGACTGCACAGAAGAGGAAATGATGCTGTTTGGAGCCCTGCAGGTAAAACAGAGAACAAATACTGCCATTGCAGCTATAAAACAGATTATTTCAACTGGATTTAGATTAAAGAAATAAACACAAACATCTCTTTCTTACTCTCTTATTCAGTACCACATAGGAAAACTGTCCTTGTCTCAGGACATGGTCTCGTCCTGTCAAGGGATGGATGATTTGGAGTCTGCCCTGAAGTCCCTGGAGGTCAAGATGGTGGGAGACGGCAACAGCACAGACATGCTGGTGAGAGACACAGTCCTCTAAATTAATAATACAACATCAAAGGTGACATGTAGATTGAACTGCAATAAACTGTTTCAGGGGTATTATTATCAGAAGTTCTATTAGTAAAAATCAGATTTACTTTCACAGGAAAACATGACTGCTCCAGAGCTGAATGACTATTTGAAAATATTTCGGTAAGGTCCTTTTCATTTGGCCAAATCCTACTGAAAAGACACAGTTTTCACTCATAAATTGCTAGTAAATTTCAAGCAATTACAAATAAACAACAAGTGACACATTGGAATAAACATGAAAACATTTTCTTGTAAAATATGCTCTAATAATTTGTTTTATTAACAACATACAGTGCTTAAGCATTTAATATTTAATCATTTTCCACCCTGCAGGCCTAAAAGACTAACTCTCAAGGGTTACAAGCAATACTGGTGCAACTTTCAGGACACATCAATCTCCTATTATAAAAGCAAAGAGGACCGCTATGGAGAGCCCATTCAACAACTGAACTTGAAAGGTCATTTTAAAAGTTTGATTTATATTTTGTCTACAACCGATATTGTGATTTTACTACATGAGAGCAACCAATAAAAGTGATTTAGTGAACTAAACAATCCTGCAGTAGAAAAAGAGAACAAAAACAAAGCTGAATAATAAAATCAAATTGTTGCATTATGTATGCTTTACTGTCAATGAGTCATTTCTGTAGCTTCCCACACTGTGCTTGTACGACATGTGAATATGTTTTCACACCTCTGTCAAAGCTGAAACTAAAGCAGACATACGCATACGTGTAATGAGGCCATGTTATCTGAGACACATCTGCTTCTCTTTAGGCTGTGAGGTTGCCCCTGATGTCAATATAGCAGGCCAGAAGTTCTGTATCAAACTTCTGATTCCTGCACCTGAAGGCATGAATGAAATCTACTTGCGATGTGAAAATGTATGTATGTAAATGTCGATAACATTAATTTGCACATGAAAAACTTCATGACTCATTAAAACAAATTGTGTTTACATTTTTCCACCTACCCCACTGAATCAGGAGAAGCAGTATTCTCAGTGGATGGCTGCCTGTAAGCTGGCATCCAAAGGCCTGACGTTATTGGACAGCTCATATCAGAGTGAAGTAAAGAATATCCAGACGTTCCTTTCAATGCAGCGTTCCAACTCTGCAGCTCCTGCTGCACAAACCGACGACAGCATCAACACACACAGCCTCGTCTCGCCAAGATACCATAAGAAATACAAGCCCAAACAGGTAGAGTAACCATGAAACTTGCCAGTTATTTAATGTTGTACAATATACTGCAATGTTTGTTTCCTCTTCTTGTTCTCTTCAGTTAACCCCTCGTATCCTGGAGGCCTATCAGAATGTCGCCCAGCTCTCTTTGACATCTGCCATCTTGAAGTTCCTGCAGATCTGGCAAGCTCTGCCTGATTTTGGAATCTCCTACTTCATGGTCAGGTGAATAGACTAACATTAGAGGCACAAAAACATTGTCAACTCATGATGTACTTTTTAAACAAGGTTGTATGAGTGTCACTGAGGCTCAGAAATGAACAAGGGTTTGTGAAACAAAAATGACAACAAAAATGCTCATAAATTCAAGACAAAGGGGCAAAAATGCTCCTGCGCAATTAAACAACGTATTACAGCTGTCGCGATTAAAATGAAATGTGAAAATTAATAAAAAGTGTCATTCAAGTAATTACATTTAAATTAGCTCACACTGCATTTAGATTGTTTTTACATACTGTTTTGTGCAGCGTTGAGCCTTATAACCAATCAAATGCTTTTCTTTTGAACTTAGGAATGCACTGGCCAATCAGAGGCACTTAGATTAGTCAGCGCTGAAAGCAGTGGCTCTGTTGATGAGTGCACACATTCACAAATTCCCTCATGATAAACAACCAGTGTTGGGGCTAACGCATTACTTTTAAATGAACAAGAAAATATCAGAGTTACTTTTTTTTCAAATAAGTAACACAAGTTACTTTGTTTTCCTATTTATTTACTGACACATTTCCTGTCCCCATGTTGAGAGAAATTGTGAGTAAGTGCAGAGGCATTTTCTTCAGCCTGAGGCTTAAAAATTTCACTCTTGGTGTAAAGGGCCTTTATAATCACCAAAAATATAATTTGGGGTTTTCTGTTATTAAAATAAATAAGCAAGCCCAGCCCAGGTAACAAAAAGTAATAGTAATAATGCATTACTTTCCATAAAAAGTAACTAAGTAATACAATTAGTTGCTTTTTTTATGGAGTAACACAATATTGTAATCCATTACTTTTAAAAGTTACTTTCCACAACACTGTAAACAACACATTGCAGATACAGTGTAAATAAAAGATTAATTTCATAGCTTCAGTGATTATAATAGGAGTTTTTGCAAGTTGTGCTAGACTTGGACATGTTTGTCTATGAAGCTGAGTGTGACATGCCCACAATGAAACAAAAAAGTTTTATATTGTTTTCTATAATGATATTAATAAAGAGCAATAATCTACAATAATGATTTTTGTCATAATATTGCAGTCCTTGAGCTCCTGTTTTTACATGTATAACTTAAATACAATTTTAAACAGTCTATTGTTATTGACTAAAGTTTAAAATACTGATTAAAGTAATTGGGTACATATAAGTATTTGACATTAAAGACAACATATGGTTTTTTATAAAAATAAATTGATTATAAAAATGACAATAATTTTTCAGGTTTAAAGGCAGCCGTAAGGATGAAGTTCTGGGCATCGCTAACAACCGTCTGATCCGTATAGATCTGGGAGTCGGAGATGTGGTGAAGACTTGGCGCTATAATAATATGAGACAGTGGAATGTTAACTGGGACATACGACAGGTAGGTTTCAATCAAAGTATGAGAAAACATATAATAATTGTGTGTTATTCCATGGAATGTCTGGATACTGGATTCATTAAAACCGTTTAATGTACAGATAGTTCCAAGTCAGTTTAATCACCGTTCCATATTAAGGTGCTGCTTTAATTGATGCACACTAATGCACAGACAGAGAGAGAGAGAGAGAGAGAGAGAGAGAGAGAGAGAGAGGATTGTGCTGCATACATAAACCTGTTGTCAGCACTTCCCCATGATTCTTATTAATAAAATAGTCTAGATACTAGATCGCTACATTATATTCCTCAACAACGAGGTGGTAAAACTGCTGTTTTTGAACTAATTTGTTGCTTGTAGAGAGATGCGTAGCATTCAGGGGCCAGTTGCATAAACTTAGCCTCTATGTTAAGACAGTGTCTTAAGATAATAAAAGCCAAAAATAAATCTTAAAAAAAAAAAAAAAAAAAAAGACAGTGTCTTAAGTACTACTTTGACCAACTATCAGTTAACCAAAGGGGAATCAGTCTTATTTTCTGGATTCAATTTAGACTAATCTACATTTTCTGTATCTGAGTTAAAAAAAATATGACCATCCTTAAAGAAAAAATTAGTTGACTAACTTTTTAAGACTAGTCTAAACCTTTTATGCAACTGGCCCCAGGTAACACCAGACTAACACGCACAACTGTCATCATGATATTTCAGAATATTATTGTTTTTACTGAATTTTTGATCAAATAATGCAGACTTGGTGAGAAATGTCTTACCTCACTCTTTTGAGCTTTTGAATGTTAATGTATGTGCTATGACCTATGACACATTTTTATTTCACTTAGAAATCATATCATCAACACCTATCTCTATTCTAGATGGCGATTGAATTCGACGGAAACATCAACATAGCATTCAGCTGCGTGAACGCAGACTGTAAGGTTGTGCACGAGTACATCGGAGGATACATCTTCATGTCCACTCGTGCACGACAGCAAAGCGACACTCTGAACGAGGAGCTCTTCCACAAACTCACCGGCGGCCACGAGGCTCTCTAAGCACACAACTTACAGAGAAAAAAAAAACATTTCTGAAGCTACAAATGGAGGAGACTGATAAGAATTTAGTGTTAGCACTGCACAGCAACTGTCGCTTTGTTTTCTACGTTTCCAACAAGTCATCATTTGGTGATCAATATACAAGCACTGAATTAAAAATGCTAACTAACAGTGAAACATAGATGTTTGTATAAATCATCACACTTAAGATATTACTGCCTAACAGGAAGATATGACAAATGAATGATTTAAAACTTTGAACTGTAATGAACTTTGTCATAAAACACTTGTTGTTATTAGCAGACTGTCTGTATTTTCTGCCATGTCATGTGAGTAACAGTTCAGGAAACCACTGTCTATCATTATCTGACCAGACAATGTTCTATTAGCCATTAGTCGACAGCTCACAATTTCCTATCTTGGTTCAACAGAGTTTCAGTTACTGTACTTGGGTTATTTTTAGATAGGTCTTTGTGTCATGCTGGGTGGGAGAGTTTAGTATTGAGTGAACAAGAGTTCACAGCCTTGGTGACTCTCTATTATTCAAATGTATGAGAAACAAAATGTGTTGAAATATTGTGCATTATGGTAAACCATTATTTTGAAATATATGACCCTAGACCACAGTCTCAAGTAGCATGGCTATATTTGTAGCAATAGCCAACAATACATTGTATGGGTCAAAATGATTCTTTTTTCATTTATGTCAAATTCATTAGGATATTAAGTAAAGATCATGTTTATTGAAGATATTTTGTTAATTTCCTAACATAAATATATCAAAACTTAATTTTTGATTAGTAATATGCATAGCTAAGAACTTCATTTGGACAACTTTAAAGGATATTTTCTTGCACCCTCAGATTCCAGATTTTTGAAAAGCTGTATCTCGGCCAAATATTGTCCTATCCTAACAAACCATACATCAATGGAAAGCTTATTTATTCAGCTTTCAGAGTAATAAATCTCAATGTCAAAAAAG
Organism: Cirrhinus molitorella; assembly: GCA_033026305.1. NCBI lineage: Eukaryota > Metazoa > Chordata > Actinopteri > Cypriniformes > Cyprinidae > Cirrhinus > Cirrhinus molitorella. The sequence goes on along the minus strand of CM065129.1, from coordinate 20,194,972 downwards.
GGCCCTTATAACTGGTTTTGTGGTCCAGGGTCACATATGTACTATTTGAGTATGTAACAAACATGTTTCTGAGTTTCTAGTATCATTTTAACTCACATCCAAAAAAGGGGAACAAACAACATTTCAACATTATTTTGTTATTTTGTTGAGGTTTCTTCTGGTGCATTTTAGTGTTACTTGTTTATCAGTACCCTACTCATTATGATTTCCTCTTTTGTATTTTGATTTGGATAAAAGTATGTGCTGATTCACCAACCTGCCAAATCAAGCTAAAGGAAAGTGTAACTGGGCAAATATATGCTCTTCTAACATCCATGGAGAAAAAGCATAGTCCTTCTATCCACCTTATTTTTTCCGTAAGAGTGGGCGTGGCCATTAGTAAATTTTATGGGTCTGGCTTCCGGTCTCATCTGCTTTCCAGCTATTTTTAGCTGTACAAAACAGCTAATTTTGCTGGTTGTTATTGCAAATTGGTGTGTATTACCATATTATTTTAATGTATTGTCTTAATCATTAACGCACTGGTTCGTAGTGCAAGCTGTTTTACCGTTTACTGAACGTTGTTATTCTTCTCATTATTTTTTATTTTATTCTCATTATTTCCCTCCTTCTTGTTATTTAGAGGCTAATAAACCGGAAGTCTCGCCAATAGGCTTACTTCTGCATTGAAACATAAGGTGAATACCCTTATAAAGCATTTTTACTTAGGAAAGAATAAATAGTACCATGTGAAAATGTTAAACTTCCTCAAACAGGTTTCTGAAACAACACCCACTGGTCAGTTCATTAAAGCTGTAGGGGTACGCTGTAAATTTCCAGTCTTGACCACAGTAATACTTCAGACCAGCTGAGGGCGAAACTCGAAAACGAAAATACATGCAGTACGTCGCAGCGAAGAAGACGTCGCCCGGAAGTCGTCACCCGGAAGTGCGCTTTTAACACGCTTGTAAACAACTCGCGAAAAGCGGACTGGTCAAGGTGTAACATATGTAACATCGTTTTTGGGGAATTTTACTAAATAGAAGGTAAATGAATAACTAACTGAGTTAAAACCTGGCGTGTCAGCAATACCGACTATCACTTTTTACGTTAAATCAATGTCAAGTAAAAAACCTGCTGTAAATAATACATGATATATCTTAACGTTAACCGTCTGGTGTATGATAAAGTTATGATAGAAAATTATGCATCTCTTTATTCTGTTACAGCAAATTTAAATGTTTTATTTTTAGTTTGTGTGTCAGTGTGTTATAGGGATTATCTTTACACATTGGCTGTTTTCACATCTATCATTTATTCGGAATTGATTTCTTTAATCTTTGATCGTGATCTTTTGTATGTAGGTGTAGCTGAAGATCATGTCAAAGGAGGAGGTTAAAGTGTCGGATGGGATCATAGATCTCGAAGAGCCGAAGAAAATGACTCGAGAAGACTGGAGGAAGAAGAAAGAGCTGGAAGAACAGAGAAAATTAGGAAATGCTCCAGCTGAAGTTGACGAGGAGGGAAAGTATGTTGAGTAGATGAATATACCACATGAGCAGGGTACACTTAAATGAATAGTTCACCCAAAAATGTTAATTCTGTCATGAATTGCTCACCCTCATGTCGTCCCAAACCTGTGAGACATTCATTCATCTTCAGAACACAAATTAAGATATTTTTAATGAAGTCCAAGAGCTTTCTGGCCCTGCATAAACAGCAAGGGTCCTACCAGATATAAAATATCTTAATTTGTGTTCCGAAGATTAAAAAAGGTCTTACAAGTTTGGAACTAAATGAGGGCGAGTAATTAATGACAGAATTTTTATTTTTGGGTGAACTATCCCTTTAACTATTCATTGATAGATAAACTGACTGTAATTAAAATAATAATAATAATAATAATAATAAGTGATTCTGTTTTTGTCATATATGCCATAACAATTCCCCTGACCGTAATATTTTGTTACCAGGGATATCAACCCTCATATTCCCCAGTACATCTCATCTGTCCCTTGGTACATTGACCCATCAAAGAGACCCACCCTCAAGCACCAGAGACCCCAGTCAGAGAGCCAGAAACAATTTGCACCCATTGGAGATTGGTACAAAAGAGGTGTACAAGAAGTAAGCACTCCCTCTACCCAAATAGTCCTCAGTTACACAAAGTGATTTAGTGTCTAAACCTTTTCTCATTGCCTCTTTGTCAACTAGAAATCAGTCAGCACAAAATACAGAAAAGGAGCATGTGAAAACTGTGGAGCCATGACGCATAAGAAGAAAGACTGTTTGGAGGTAAATGGTTCACAATATGTGTTGTGACAATGTCACTGGATGTTGGTAACATTTTGTCTTCAGAATGGAATATTATTACTATTTAATACTTTAAATAGTAATTTAAAGTATTAAGAGTATTAGTTTCTCTTTATTTAGTAATTTAAAGTATTAAGAGTATTAGTTTCTCTTATTTTAATAAGAGAAACTAATACTTTTATTCAACATGGATGAATTATATTGATCAATGGTAAAGTCATATTTAATGTTACAGAAGATTTCTGTTTCAAATAAATGCTATTTTGAACATTAATTTCAACAGCGAATCCATAAAAAATATATCACCATTTCCCCCAAAATATTAAGCAGCATAACTGCTTTTAACATTTATAATAAGAAGAAAAGTTTTTTGAGCCCAAATCAGCATATTATAATTATTTCCGAAGGATCATGTGACACTGAAGACTGGAATAATGATGCTGAAAATTTACAATTTAAAAATGCTTTAAAACAGAATACTTTAAGCTTTATTTAAATTATAAAAGTCAAAAGTTTCTGAAAAGAAAGATTTGTAATGTTTTTTAAAGAAGTCTCTTCTGCTCACCAAGCCTGCATTTATTTGATCCAAAATACAGCAAAAAACAGTACAATTTTGAAATTTTATTTTTGTACTATTTAAAATAACTTTTTTTTTTAATATATATTTTGAAATGTATTTTATTCCTGTGATTTCAAAGCTGAATTATTAGCATCATTACTCCAGTCACACGATTCTTCAGAAATCATTCTAATATTGTGATTTGCATTTTAAAAAACATTTATTATTATGTTAAAAACAGCTGAGTAGATTTTTTTTTTAAGGTTTCTTTGATGAATAGAAAGTTGAGAAGAACTGCATTTATCTGAAATAGAAACCATTTGTTACATTATAAATGTCTTTATCATCTTTTAATCCATTTAAAAGCATCCTTGCTTGGCATTCCCCACCCCCACAAATGCTGATTTTTTTTTTTTTTTTTTTTCTATTCATCAAAGAATAATAAAAAGAATAATATAAAATGTTTCTTGAACAGCAAATATTAGAATGATTTCTGAAGGATCATAAGACACAAAAGACTGTAATGATGCTGAAAATGTAGCTTTGATCACAGGAATAAATTTCATTTTAAAATGTATTCAAATAGAAAGCAGTTATTTTGCAATATTATAGTTTTTTTCTATATTTTGGATCAAATGAATGCAGGCTTGGTGAGCAGAAGAGACTTCTTCGAAAAATCTTACTGTGCAAAAATTTTTGACTTTATTTAGAAATAAAAACTGCATTTTGCATTTTTGATTACAATCTGTGCAAAAATGTCTTTCACAGAGACCCAGAAAAGTTGGAGCGAAGTATTCTGGCACAGGCATGGCACCAGATGAGCACCAACAGATTCAGCTCTCAATGGATTATGATGGAAAGAGAGATCGCTGGAATGGTTACGATCCTGATGAGCACACACGCATTGTAGAGGAATATGCAAAAGTTGATCTGGTAAGTCATGCTGTTGGATATTTTTGTTTATTTTATTACACAGATGAGCTATTGATGCAGACTCAATTAAGTTTGATTTTCAGCAAAGAGAATGTTTGTCATGCTGAAAAGATCTTCTACTGTATATGCAAAGTATGTCTAATTTATTATATATATATATTTTTTTTTATTTTTTTTTTATTGTAACAGGCCAAACGTACTCTCAAAGCTCAGAAACTCCAGGAGGAGTTGGCTTCTGGTAAACTAATGGATCAAGCTGTAAGTATTTACATATTTTTTATAGCTATGTGATTTTTGAAAATGTTTCTGTATACTACCTTTGTTAAACCAAAAAATTTGTTTTTATCCAGAATTCGAAGAAGCATCTTGGCGACGATGCAATACAGGTATATGTCATTTTCAGCTGAATTTTTATGTACACAATCATAAAGCCACTTCACCCACTTAGTTAAACTATTTCCTCACCCTGTGTAGGACCACAGCAGTGAAGATGAGGATGATGACAAATATGTTGATGACTTTGACATGCCTGGACAAAATTTCGATTCCAAGAGACGAATCACAGTTAGAAACCTGAGAATCCGGGAGGACATTGCTAAGGTAAAAATACCTTGAAATTTTGCAAAACAATGAATGTTAAAGGCATGATACTACTTGTTTTTTTTAGAAATGCACGCAGTTGTATTTATTTATTTTTTTATATACACTACCAGTCAAAAGTTTTTAACTGTAAGATTTTTTTATATATTTTATTAAAGAATTCTATTTTTCTCACCAAAGCCTGCATTTATTTGATCCGAAATACAGCAAAAGTGGTAATATTGTGAAATATTACAACTGTCTTATTTTACAGTACCTCAGAAATCTGGATCCAAATTCAGCCTACTATGATCCCAAGACTCGAGCCATGAGGGAGAACCCATACTCCAACACTGGAAAAAATCCTGAAGAGTGGGTGCATTTCTCATTTTCTGTGTATGCATTCAAGGGAAATGTTGTTTCTTTTTGAAAGCTTGCAGATTGTGTTCTAAGTAGGGAGTTCACAACACATTGTTAACAACTAAGCAAGGCAAAAGTTGATCTAATTAAGTATTGGTTTTTAAAAAGCTTTGGATGATAAATGCCAAAGAAGCCAACATGTTTAGCTTACTAAATTTCAAAAAAACTGAAAAAATGCATTACACAGAGTCACACAGTCTTTGGATGTCTGTTTCTGTGATTGTCTCAGCCTGTCATTAAAATTATGTGTTTGGTTTGGCAGGGTGGGCTATGCTGGAGACAATTTTGTGCGCTACTCTGGAGACACCATTTCCATGGCCCAGACACAGCGTGAGTAGTCTTAATCAACTCATACATGAACTCCACTCTGTCTGATGTTAAATGTGGACGCCAGACTCTCAGTTCCTATTGGTCTAACATTGTTTTGTGTGTTTGCTCTGCAGTCTTTGCTTGGGAAGCCTATGAGAAGGGATCTGAAGTTCACCTCCAGGCAGATCCCACCAAGCTGGAGCTTCTCCATCAGTCCTACAAAGTCAAAAAAGACGATTTCAAAGAGAAACAGAAAGAGACTATTTTGGAAAGGGTACAATTTAGAATCTTTTTTTTTATTATTTTATTTTTACACATAGCAACATTTCCTTATTCCTATGCTTGGTGTGCTGATGGCTTTATGTTGCACTTCTCTGCAGTATGGTGGGCAGGAACATTTGGACGCCCCTCCACGAGAGCTTCTGCTGGCTCAGACAGAGGAGTATGTGGAGTATTCTCGTCACGGGGCTGTGCTAAAAGGACAGGAGAAGGCTGTGGCCTGTTCCAAATACGAGGAGGACGTGCTCATTAATAACCACACGGTAAGTTAGCTGGCACTACTGGAAGTGTTATATAATAATGATAGATTTTGTTTTATGAATGTTAACGATTTTTTTCCTTTTGCAGTGTATTTGGGGATCGTATTGGAAAGATGGCTTTTGGGGTTACAAATGCTGCCACTCGATGGTGAAGCAAAGTTACTGTACGGGAGAAGCTGGCAAGAAAGTAGTGGTGAGTATCAGTATCCACTGGGTATAATTATACAATGCCTTGCAAAAGTATTCATACCCCTTCATCTGGGACAGTTGCTTGTAGATGTTACTACACTTTGAGTGGAGTTAACCTGTGGCAAATTCAATTGAATGGGAATGATTTGGAAAGACATCTTAATAAAAAGGTCTAACAGCTGAAAATGCGTACCAGAGCAAAATCCAAGCCCTGAGGTAAAAAAAAAATGCCTATAGAGCTCAGAACCAAAATTGCAAGTCCTGGGGAAGAGTTCAGAAAGTATTCTGCTGCATTGAATGTTCACAGAAGCATGTAGTCTCTGTTACCCTTAATGGCAGAAGTTTGAAACATCTAGCATCATTCCTAGAGCTGGCCTCCTGGCCAAACTGAGCAATTGATGGATAAGGGCTTTGGCTAGAGAGGTGACCAAGATCCTGATAGTCACTCTAGTTGAGCTCCATGATCATATGTGCAGATAAGAGAAACTTACGGAAGAACAAACATCACTGCAACACTCCACCGATCTGGGCTTTATGGTGGTGTGGCAAGACTATTGTCAAATATTGCATCTGCCCCCATCCAGCCTGACAGAGCTTGAGAGGTAAAGAGGTAAGGTGAAGAATGGCAGATAATTGGCAAGTGCTGATGTGCAAAACTTGCACCATACCCCCAAAAGACTTGAGGCTGTAAAGGTGCTTCAGCTAAGTACTGAGTTAAGGTTATGAATACTTATGCAATGTACTTATTTCAGTTTTCTTTATTTTTAATATATTTACGAAGTTGTGACAATTCTGTTTTTGCTTTGTCATTTGGTGTATGGACTGTAGATGGATGTGGGGGGAAAAAGTAATTTAAAGCAGTTTAACATAAGGCAGCAAACATAACAAAATCTGGAAAAAAAATGAAGGGGTATGAATACTTTTGCAAGGCACTGCAAAGCATTCATTAATTTTATTATTTGTTTAATTTTATTATTATTAAATGCATAATATTTTTATCATCTATCTCATTTTATCCAACACAAATCTGCTCTAAAAACAAGTTTTCTGCTTATTTTCTCAGAGCAATTCTTGTATTCCATTTGAAGATGACGTAGAAGAGGCCGGAACGAGTGAAGAACCAAAGACTCTTTTACAGGTACATTAACGGCCACCTTTTTTGTGATAAAATTGCGAAAGAAGAACATGGCAGGAAAATTATTATATTATACTAATGTTTTTTTTTTTATTTTATTTACAGATGCACCAGGAAAAAATGAAAGACAAGAAAAAGAAGAAAAAGAGCAAGAAACACAGAGACTCTGACAGCAGTGATGAGGAAGATGAAGCAAAAAAGAAAGAAAAGCTAAAGAAGGTGAGTGGACTGTTCCTGCCGTACAAACTGGCATCTTTATATCCAGATGCATCTGTGCTCTACAAAGCCTGTTGTAAAAGAAAACACTGTGTTTTTTGTTCAGGCATTGAGTGCGGAGGAGCAGAGGCTGAAGCAGGTGGCTGAAATGATGCAGCTGGAAGAGAGGAAGCGGCCATACAACAGCTTAAAGGAAGTGCGTGAACCCACAGAGGAGGAGATGGAAGCCTTCCGCATGAAACGCTGCCGACCCGATGACCCCATGGCCTCTTTCCTGGGGCAGTGAATGAAAACATAAATGTCTTTTGTCACCAACAAACGAGATGTCATAGTCTCAGTTAGTGTAAAATCTATTGGTACAAAATAGACCACTGTTTTTAAGCTAATAATGGGAAACGTCCCATATTATTAGCACATGACAGTCTGTTAGAACTAGCAGTTAAGGCTTCACATCTTTTTTTTTTTTGTATAAATCTGTGTAGATTGTAGTAGAAAATAAATCTGATTAATTTTCTCAATGTTTCCATTATGTGTTTTTTATTTTTATCTTGAGAGTACATAAACCTTGTTTTATTAGTCTTTTAATGATAGAGTACCCAATAAAATGGGTTGTGTTTGGTGAATCATCTGTTTTGATTTAACAAATATGTTCCATTCACCCTTTCCAATGTATTTAAATGTACCCATAATGAAAATAACCTGAACAGTGTTTGACATTAAACATATTTAAACCTGAACCTGGCCATGTTTAGTTTTTATGTTCTTTTCTAAACATGTAGTCCAAATTATTTCAAAATCAAGTGCTGAAAGTGTTTGATTTAAATGGCTACATTTTTGTAGTGTCATATGATATAACAATATAAAGCAATTTCATTGATTTGTAGGCTGCAGAACTACAGTATAACAGTGTGACAAGTTTTCAAATGAATCCCCACCCCCAGTTTGTTCAATTACATCATGGATGAACTATCTGGCAGAGCACGTCCGTGTTAAAACTGGGTGGATGCTTGCAAAGTTGTGTGGAGTACATGTAAGATATAAATCGAATCACAATCTTGTTTATTTTCTTAAGTTTTGACTTTGTCAAAGGAGCTGCTGGACTTATACTTTGCATTGCAACGTCAATCTCATTCCTCTGGTGAGGATTTTTTTTCTAATGCATGTTTTAAATGTGTTGTCTGTTACTTACATTTACATTTGGTCTAATTAGAACTCTAAACTAATAAGTCAAGTTACAACGTGCATATATATAATGTAATTTATGGTGCTTATTTTTGTGCATGTCACTGTATATGTATATACAGGAAATCCATGGAAATTCCCCACAACAAAAATCTGGCCTCATCTGCTCTATTTGCAGGCACAGCTGCATCATGCATCAGCTACCCCTGGCTGTTTGCCTGCTGTCTCTCTTCTATGTGCTTACTGTAGAGTCCTCCAAGAAGGGACGCAACTTCACCATCCATTCATCACAGCTTAGCTGCAGTTTGCCAGGCCCTCAGGGTCCTCCAGGGAGTCCAGGTGCAGCAGGTCCCAGTGGTAACGTAGGCAAGATGGGGATGCCAGGTGTTGATGGCCAGGATGGGAAGGATGGTGACAGGGGAGAGAAGGGAGAGAAAGGTCTGTTGCACTTATAATACCATTAACGAAAAAAAAAAACATTCAGTGTATTCAAAAATATTTTATTTCTATTTGGTTTATATTGTTTTTATTTTGTTTCTTTTTTTTATCTATCCACTTTATTTTTGTCCGAGTGGGCGCGGCCATTTGTGAATTCAGTGGTTCTTGTTTCTCCTAGCTATTTTTAGTTGTACAAACAGCGTGTTTTGCTGCTTGATACTGCAAACTGGCTTGTCTTACCATATTATTTTAATGTATTATCTTAATTATGAACACACTGGTTTGCAATGTAAACAGTTTTACCGTTTACTGCACTTTGATATTCTTCTCGTTATTTCCCCTCAGCGGCTAAAGAAGTCTCGCACATTCACAGAAAAAGGCTTAACGTTACTCCCGCGTTTAAAAATAAGGTGGACAGTATCTTTCTGAAGTCAATGTCACGTTAAATGTATGTAAGGAAAATATTAATTCACATTTTGACAAACAATGACAATAAAATGTGTGAGTTGTTTCATAATACATGATAAAATCAGTCTGCAACTTCTAATACTCAAATAGAGCGTTTTCACGATATTTATGTGGCCCTTTAAGCATGATCATATCCAATATCGCATTTTCCTTCAATATCGCACAGCCCTAGTGAAATATTAGGCCAATATCTTAATTAATACTGATCTTATGTATCTTTAACACCTGTTCACTGTAGTTTGTCAAAATATTGAGTCCTTCTCTATATGATTTAGCAGCTTCCAAGTTCTAAGTTTTTTGTGTGGTTTAGACAACATAAATTAGCAATACAACGTATTCAGTAGTAAATTAACCATGCAATCCATGCTGTTGTTTACATCCGAGTATCTCCAATATGGCTGTGCATTTAGATAACAGATTAATTGTGACATAAGTCCAAACCTTCTATGCTTTGTCATGCAGGACCATAAAGACATTTAAAACATTTAACCCTTGTGCGTTCAAAAAAAAAGTTACACATAGGTGCAAAATAGACAAAAATGTCCATGTCCAAAAATTTTTTTCCACATTCACTGACTGTTGTTTTTATCAGCATCTCTTCTATTCATAATTACAAAACATTCATTCATTTTCAGAATTTAACGCTTTAAAAGCTTGTTTCTTTCATCTTCAGCTTCTAATGCATCTGTGTGCTCACTTTCAGTGGACAACATTAGCTCCAGAGCTTCCTCTGCTGAGTAATGTCTCTTCATCTTGAAAGCAATGAAATGACCAAGCCCTCAAGCACCACATATTTATAGGTTTGGCTTTGAGAATACCTGTGTCAACTCAAACTTTGTATAAAATCTACCAGACTAAACAATCAGCATTTATTTGTGGTGAAAACAAAAACAGTGAGTTTAGGGGGCTCTGAACTTCTACATCAAATTCAAGCTCACCTTTTATCTCTGTACAAAAACAATAACATATGAAAAAGTGCAATCCAAGATTAAGATGTGTGTTTGGGTGAAAAAGAAAAATCCTCAAAGCTCATTAACCTTCTTTGACCTTATTCATAGTTTTCACATGGCCCTATGACCCTGCCAAGGGTGTGACTCATATACGTGGAGTGGGATTTTTGATTGCTAGTACAATATAATTTCTTTCAAACTAATTACACACATTACATTTTTAGTAAACACATGCAAACCACACTCTGACATCCTTACCAACATACTCACACAATTATAGCTGCATTATTTTTCCAATTGACTCTATAATAGACAATAATATGCATCAGCAGAATATACAAATAAAGAGATTTTTATTTTTTTTTATGCCAAATTTGAAAAAATGGTAAAATGTAAAATTTGAAGCCAAATTTTGCATCATTTTATAGTCAAATGGCTCTGGGTTTAAAAAATTGCATTTTAATGGGTTTCAATTTGGACATTTTTGTCCTTAAGGCCCTGAGTGTGAGTATTTTTTGTACAGAGGGTAAAATAGATTTTTTGAAGGAAATGAGGGTGAAATATTAAAATTCCAAAAAAACAAACAAACACCTGAGCCAAAATGTATGCAGCTGGCATTAACACAGGCACACTTATAACAAAAAACAAAACTGAAATGGACAAAAATGTCCATAAAGTCACACAAGGGTTAAAGACACTTTTTATGAATTTTCTTCTCAAATTTCAGGTGAACAGGGACGTCCTGGGAACCCTGGAAAACATGGACCACAAGGACGCCCAGGACTTGTTGGGAAGGCAGGACCAAGGGGCCTCAAGGGTGTGCGAGGGGCATTTGGTGTGTCTGGAGTCGCTGGGATAAAAGGAGAGATGGGAGATGTGGGAGAAACTGGCGTACCTGGAGGCTGTGACTGTGGAGCAGAGGCACGATCTGCTTTCTCAGTAGCGGTAACCAAGAGCTATCCCAAGGAGCGCACGCCTATTCGCTTTAACCGGATTTTAATGAACGAGGGTGACCATTACAATGCCACCAGTGGCAAGTTTAACTGTGTGATTCCTGGGGTTTATTACTTTACATATGACATCACGTTAGCTAACAAACATCTGGCAATCGGGCTTGTCCACAATGGCCAGTACAAGATTAAAACATTTGACGCCAACACAGGAAACTATGACGTGGCCTCAGGATCAACAATACTTCGATTGCAAAAAGGAGATCAGGTCTGGCTTCAGATCTTTTATTCAGAACAAAATGGGCTGTTTTTTGATCCATTCTGGACTGACAGTCTTTTCACAGGATTTCTCATTTTTGCTGATCAGGCAGCTTCAAATGAAGTGAAGACCAATTCTGGATCATCCTGATTGAACTTTTTATTTGTTTGGTATACATTTTATCAAATGGCCCCCAATGACCTGCAAAAAAATGAAAATATAAATATTCAGTTTAAAACAAATAAAATTAAGATACCAAAAAACCTTGCAGAATCTGCAAAATGTTAAATAAGAGGGATCATACAAAATGCATGTTATGACCCGAATAAGACATGTACACATGATTCTTAATACTATGTTGTTACCTGAATAATTCACAGCTGTTTATTTTGTTTAGTGATAGTTGTTCATGGATCCCTTGTTTGTCCTGAACAGTTAAACTGACTGCTTTCGCTCAGTTGTCCTTAGTGTGAAGATGGATCTCAAAATCATAAATTCCATTGTTGGAAAGGGTTTGAATACACAAAAGACAAAAACAAAACACAGCTGTGGATCATTCAGGTAACAACACAGTATTAAGAATCAAGTGTATGTAAACTTTTGAACAGGGTCATTTTTTATAAATTCAACTATTATTTTGTCTTGTGGACTATATGTAAACGTCTTTTATCTTATTCAGGTCAGTACTAAATAAAAAAACAACATGCATTTTGTATGATCCCTCTTACTTAAAATAACATTTTACAGATTCTGCAAGGTGTACGTAAACTTTTTACTTCAATGGTAAATAATACTAAAATAACACTGCAACATATTTTAATTAAACAAATGCATTTTATACACAAAATTAATCAATACAGATTTTATTTTTATATTCTCATATGAAATATTTTATATTTCGATTTTGGATTGACAGTTTTTTCACAGGATATTTCAGTTTTGCTGATCAGCCTGCTTCAAATTAAACGAATATGATTACCAATTTTGAATCACCCTGATTGAACTGTTTATTTGTTTCATATTTCATCAAATGGCCCCTAATAACCCTGTGTTTACAGGTCCACCACATCAGTATTAGAGCTAAACGAGGCATGGGACATGTGGAAAGATTAACAAACTTTTAAGAAATAAATGCGACCCAAATTTATTCCTTATAAATTATAATTAAAAAAAAAATTCATTATAAGTACTTTTCAATTTTGACCTTAGTCTTAGGCTCCTGAACATGAGAAAAACCTTTTTCCCCAAGGGACTTTTAGCCACGTTGTACACTGATATTAGACACATAATGACCTTTGATCTTCTACAGGGCTGTTTTTTTATTTTTCTGTTGTTTATTTACTATTTACTTCATCTAATCTTGTATTCTACTACGGTTCAAAGGTTTAGAGACCTTGTCTTGTTGGAACACACTGTCACTGGAGATTTGTGAAATCCTCCTTTTAAGTATAATTTTGTCTGAAAATAGCAACCAAACATGCTGCTGTAATCATCTAATCAATACAGGTTCATGGACAAAACCACTATTTACACAAACAGTAGAGCAGTTGTTGAACCCGTGATCACTCATGTGATCAGCAAAGGTTATGTAGTGATTCTGTGCATATGCTTTATTTGTATCATACTGCAGTCTGTGTGTATGACACACATTTTTTAAATGTGACCCTGGACCACAAAACCAATCATAAGGGTCAATTTATTTTAACTGACATCTATACATCATCTGAAATAAGCCTTGTATTGATGTATGGTTTGTTAGGATAGGACAATGGGTGAGAGAAAAAAAAAAAAACGAAATCACCTTTACAGTTGTCCAAATGAAGTTCTTAGCAAAGCATATTACTACTCAAACATTTAGTTTTGATATATGTTAGAAAATTTGCAAAATATCTTCGTGGAACATCTTTACTTTATATCCTGATTATTGTTGGCAATTGCTAGTCATGTCTGGTTTTGTGGTCCAGGGTCACAAATGTGCATATTTGAACATACCGACAGCCTATCTTTTTATTTAAGATGTTATTTTTGCTTAGACATGGATGTCTCTAACAGGCTACGAACATTTGTTCTTATTCCAGGAGTATTACTAGAAAATCATGTCACCAAATACGGAATGTTCGTTTGAGCTCTGAAAATCGTATAACGTACGTCAATGATGACGAAATATTCTTAATTTCCATACGTCTTAGAATGTTCGACTCTGATTTGCGGGAGTAGCTCCAAGCCCCTCCCATTGTCCGGATTTTACTTCAGAAAAAGCACGGGGTGTCCTTTGACAGTAGGACTAAACCATTTATTGCTGAGCAGGTGGTTACTGCGGTACAACCGGTTGCTATTGGTTGATATTTTCCATATACGTTTTAGATTTGTTTACAATGTTAATATTATACAAGTAGTCGTAATATTTCATAAAGAGAATAACCTAATCCATTGTGTAAATTCATTAGTGAACAAAAAGCTAAAGTACTGAACTCCCCTATCAGGATATAGTTCACGTGTCACCCTGGAACATGATGACACTTCTACCGGCGTTTTTCCATACAGTGAAAAGACAACGAAACATATCTAAGTAGTGTCCAAAATGCCTTTTACAAGTATTATATAGGTTTGTATATAACTTATTTCTTCCTTAGCGATACTTAAAGCATAGTTTGGATTTTATCGGTTTAAACTACGGTTCGAAGGACTGTCAACCGAAGAAGAACAATGTATCCGGCCCGGCGCTGTTCATCGTTGCTTCACCGAGAATTGGCCGCAGTGTGTCTCTCATCACTGGGGACGCGTCCAAAGAAACCCGGTCTGAAGAAAAGCAGCCTTCAGAGTCCACGACACTGCCACACTAGCGTCGTTCATCCTCCTCCAACCAGGTCCAACTCATCACCCGTTCTGCTCGGTTCTTTACAAGGTAATTTAAGACTTCACCACATATTATTCTCCCTTATGGTTGTGTCTTAAAATCAAGAGAGCTCCCTACCTAGACAGCAGGTGGCTCGGAATGCGTTTTCGACGCTCAACGTTTTGAGACAGCCTTTGAGTAAAATTTAGTTTTTAGGGTATTACGTGGTGCAATGTGAGAGGATTGAGGATAATCATGGGAGACACGTCACATAAATCACATAAAAATAATTTCATTTGTGATCATATCACTTAGTGTGTCCCTCGTGTTAACAGATGACTCATATACAGTAAGACAGAGAGAGTGATGACTTGTCATACATTCTTTGAGGTGTGGACACATATTGCAGTTTCCCTTAGCAAATACCCCGTTGTTGTGTTAACTGTTTTTATGTAAAAGGCATTTTATGATCTTTATTCAGATGCTTTTGTTCAATGTTTTAATTATCCAACAAATAAAAGTGCTATTATTGTAGTATTATGTATATTATAATAGTATACATTTTTTTTCTTAGTCATTTTAATATCAGTTTATGTAAATTTGTCATTTTTTTTAGCTTCAATTTAATTTAACATTTTTATTTAGCCTTAATTTATTTTTATTTCAATTTTAGTAATTTTAGTACTTCAACTACCTATTCGTTATTCATTAAGGCATCATTTCTAATTTATGTTTAAGCATTTCATCTAATATTTATATTTCAGTTTCCAAAAATGTTTTTTTAATAGTTTTAGTTTTAGTTAAGAACAACCAAACAAGTCTTAAATTTTCATACTGTTGTTTTTTTTTTTTTTGTCTTTAGAAAATGTTACAGTTCTGAAGGAAGTGTTATTTTGCTATATAACGTTGTTACATTGTTATTATAATTAGTTTTTCTTAATATTGTTTGCTTGGGTTAGTTTGGTGTTCTCTACTTAGATCTATTCTAGTGTACCTTCAAGGAAATTTGATAGGCCTGCTAAAGGTCAGTGAACAGTACAGCCTTTAAACAGCCCTCTAACAGTTCAATTTTTAAACTGAACAGAAAGTTTTCTAGGTTCTGAGTGAGATATGCTCTGTTCTTAGATTAATCAAACCCGTCCTCTGCATTATTTGTGCAGTTGCCTTGTGTTATTAAACAGAAAAGACACAATGTTGACAAATGTGTCTGTGATCAGCTGCTGAGAAGATAGAAAGAGACAAGCACATGATACTTTGAACCAAAAAGGGTTTTTTAACCAGTGAACAGATAAAACTCTGTACGGTAGAAGTGTTTCCAGCTCTGTGTGAACAAATCCCCCTGCAGGACTGCTCTTGTGTAAGGAATTTGACCTGGAGCAGAACGAGGTCTGGGAACATTGGCGTTATATAAGTTAGACTGAATAAACAAATAAAAGCTGCTCCAGTAATTGCTGGTGTATTAACTGCAAATTGTAACATTTGGATTTACAGTAGTACAATAGTATAGACACTGTAAGTAAACAAGGCTGTAAACAAGTGTTTAAAAGTTGGCACTTCAAATCTATTATAATTAACTACTAGATGAATACTGGGGCGTGGACATGTCTTAATATATATGTTGATTACTCCCTTGGTCCAAGGTGTAGCTTCTCATTAAATGTCATTTAGACATAGTTTGCAGATTGTAGTTGGTGTGCATCATCTTTACGACTAATGAGGTTGTCAGCACTTCTCTTAATCAGAGAATAGCTTTGTACTATTTGGCCACTATTTCACGTGCAATAATTTTACCAAGCCTAATGTTACATCACAAGATTGAAGTATGCATATAAGCCACTATGCAGAATAATTCTGCTTCATAATCTTGTCAAATGAAGTGGTTCATGTCAGAGCTTGTGGAGAGAGTTCAGTGAGTGCATCAGTTGTGTAGTAAGTGTTTATAATCACATGCTCCAAAACTGACAGGCTACGAACATTTTTTTTGGTTTTAGGTGATAAGTTGATTATTTTTTTTTAAATAACTGAATTTCATATTACAATAGCATTTTAGTTATTAATGCAGAATTGTGAGACATATTTGTGAGAAGTCAGAGTTGTGAGATAGACTTGCAATTCTGACTTTTTTCTCAATATATAAACTTTTAATTGCAAGTTATAGAGTCAATATTGCCAAACCGATTTTATGGCAATTTGTACATATTTTACAAGGTGGCAGATTCTTATAAATTTGTAAGATTTATGCTACATTGTACATATTTGTATTATTTCATACACTGAGGTCTAGACAAATCGTGAAGTGAAGCTGCACGAAGTAGCGTAGCGTTGGAATTGCGAGATATAAACTCACAATTGTGAGTTATGAAGTCCAATTTTGAGGGGAAAAAACATTTTATGTCTTGCAATTTTGATTTTATAATTCGCAATTGCGAGTTGTAAAGTCAGAATTGCCAACCTATCTCACAGAAATTCATACATATTTTATGAGGTGGCTAATTTGTACAATTTTTGCTACATCATACGTAATTTACGAGTTCCCCAATTTGTACAAATGACCTATCCCTAAACCTACTTGTCACTGGGGTCTAGACAAATGATACAAAATCATTGTGAGGTCGTATGAATTCATATAAATTAGCCACCTCGTAAAATACGTATGAATTGATTGCGAGATAGCGTTGGAATTGCGAGATATAAAGTGCAATTTTGTCTTGCAGTTCTGACTTTATAACTCACATTTGCGAGTTTATATCGCCCAATTCCAACTTCATTTCTCAGAATTGCGTGATATTAAACTTGCAATTGCAAGTTACAAAGTCAGAATTGCTAACCCGATCTCAAGACAGTTTGTACATATTTAAAAAGGGGGCTAATTTATACGAGTTCATATGTTTTGTCGTACAGCGCATGTCTTTAACGCGTTTCCCAATTCGTATAAATTCATACGAATTACCCACCCCTACCTGCGCCCCTAAACCTACCCATCACAGGGGTCCAGCCAAATCATCCAAAATCTTACATGTGAGGTTGTACGAATTCAATGGAATTGCAAGTTATAAAGTATGATTTTGAAAGGAAAAACAGTTTATAGCTCGCTATTCCAAATGTATAACTCAATTTGCACATTTTTTGGCTTTTATGAATTCCCCAAAATAAACTCACAATTGCGAGTTACAAAGTACAATTTTGAAAACAGTTTGTATTGTAATTCTGACTTTGTAACTTGCAATTGTGAGTTTATATCATGCAATTCTGACTTTATTTCTCAGAATTGTGAGTTTATGTCGCACAGATGCGAGAAAAAAGAATTGTGAGATAAAAATGAGCAATTGCCCTTTTTTTCATACAGTGGCGGAAACAGGCTTCCATAATACTGAATGAACTAATGTTAACAAACTTGAACCGTATTGTAAAGAGTTAGTGAAAAACTGTGAATTTATCACATTCCAGATTCTTCAGGCAGAATGTCTTCCTCAAACCATATAAGAAAATTAGAGCTGAAGTGTTCTCTTCACCGTGCTTAATGGACATCAGGACCCTCACATGATTTTCAAACAAGTCATTGTTTAGAATGAATGGCAGGGGAAGCACAGACACACTAGTTCATTCAGGAACCCCTTTGTGTCGGAACACACACACAGATATACACACAGCCCCCAGAATCTTCACATACGAAAGCGTAAGAGCTCAATGGGTGGATGCTAGTGCTCTCTCTGTCTATCATATACTAAACCACTGACCAGACACTGGATTAGTCCTGGACCCCCTCAAAGTCAAAGAGAAGAGGATTGCGCCTTTAGTTAACCTGCGTCTGAGACATTCAGTGGAAAAGGATATAGTTAGAGGTATTTGCAAAGTTTTTTCGATTAAGACCTAAATGAGTGAGAAAGTGGCTATTCAGACCATAGACCTTGAATAGTCATTAGTTTAGTTACAGTGGCTGTCTAGAGATGGTGAGCCTAGACAGGATGACGAATATGATGATGATGCTGATACAAGAATTGCATGTGACTTATCAAACTGAACCGGTTTGTTTAAATTGTATGGGTGCTGTGTGGTATAAATGATTACTAAGCAACAACCACTCTGACCCATGAACAGCTGAGTATTCAGCATTTGACTTGGAAAATCTTTACTTGTCAGTTAAAAATAATACCAAGATTCTGCTTTTTCAACTTGATGAAGACCAAACACAAATTTAAAGAGAGAGAGGCTGGATGTAAAGCTCTTTGGACATATTAGATTTACTATTCTTGAGGAGGTAAAGGAGACGACGGAGGTGGAACAAGATGGAATCAGATGATATGCGTAAGATTAACAAATAAAAGCTGTGTCAATATTGAAATGATCAGAATTACTCCTACAGTTATTAATTGTGTGTTTGTTTAAATGTACATTTTATTTATACTAGCATTCAAATTATTTGTTTTTTATAATGTTTATGAAAGACATGCTTGCCAAGGCTGCATTTATTTGTTTAAAATACAGTAAAAATTGTATTACAATTGTATTACAATTGTATTACAAAAAAACAAAACTGTTCTCTACCATTTAATATAATGTTTTTTAATTTATGGCTGTGCAGTTGCTAGAGTGTTCTGGGTGTTTGCCTAAGGGGTTTTAGTCAAAAGTACCTTTTTATTGTCTGTTAGGTGAAAACTATGTCTTGTGAGTTGTGATATGCTAAGAAAAGTAATAGATGACCTCTCTAAATTAAGATGCATGATTTGAGCTATCATTCATGTCTAGGACAAGTTAGTATAAGGCTTATATACACTAAGTAAATGCTAATGGTGATTCTAGAGTAAACACCACTAATAAAGGTTCGTGTTTCCAGTCCACAAGGAGATTAGTCTTTCCTGCAGCACTGTTTGTTCTCGATATTGTGTCTGAGTTGTCATGACAGACAGTACACAGCAGTTTCCATGGCTGCGGTTAACATGATGAATCATTTACATAGCTGTAAACTAGCATACAAAAGTCTGTCTCCATCAAGGTTTGAGAGACTAATGAGGTTAATGAAATATTCTCTATATAAGCCAGGAAACATGTACACACTTATGCAAGAATGTTAATAGGTGATTCATATCTGGTTAAACAACTCTTCTAAAGATGCAAAACAAGCCCAGACAGTGTCCCTTGTGAACTTATCAGTGCTTTGAAAGGAGTTGTGCTTTTCAACACTTGATCAATACACTGAGGCATCACATAATGGTCTTTCGAGTTTTACTTTTTGAAGTTTTTTAGGAATACACATTATGATTTTTGAACAACAGATCTAATGTTCTGCACTTTAAATAGCTACAACGTGCTGTCATACTACTGTATTTATTTTCATACACAGTGTACTGCACCACTACTATTTATATCTTCATTGGCTGCTGTTTGTTTTGTATAAATGTTGTCATGTTGTCTTTCACATACTGTGTATTATACAAGATGTTAATTTCTTTCTTTCTTCAGTCAAAAAGGAATAAAGGTTTTTGAGGAAAACATTCCAGGATTTTTCTTCATATAGTGGACTTCAGTGGTGGGCCAATGGGTTGACGGTCCAAATTGCAGTTTCAATACAGCTTCAAAGGGCTCTACATGATCCTAGCTGAGGAATAAGGGTCTTATCTAGCGAAATGATCGATCATTTTCTAAAAAAGATACAAATTTATATACTTTCAAACTACAAATGCTCGTCTTGCACTAGCTTGACTTCACGCATTAAGTAGAGACGTTGGAAAGGTCATGCGTGATGTAGGCAGAAGTAGCGACCCAAAGCAAATGTGCAAAGAAAGTCAAACAACCTTTACAAAAAAAAAAAAAAAAAAAAAAAGGGCAAAACAACGCTACAAAAGACCCAAAAGAGCCCCTGGACCTTCAACCCACTGGTTCCCACTGAAGTCCACTATATGGAGAAATCTCAAAAGCCTTATCAGGAATTTTTTTATTCTGGATGTGAACTAATCCTTTAATAAACATTCATCAATCTTCAAAAACTTCTACAGCTATGCCAGAGTGTGTGTAACATGTTTTGTGATTTGTGTGTGTTTGTGTGTAGTGTGTCAGATGGGCAGCAGCAGTAGCAGTAGACTCTTCAGTACTCTGGCCCAGACTCTGAGCAGCGCTGCGCTGGCAGACCCACATGTGGACTCTGATGAATACGAATATGAGCAGGCTGACCCTGATGCGCTGTTACGTGAATGCGAGAAGGTTTTAAGGAACCGGCCTCCTCGATTTCACAGAGACTTTATGATGACCAGAGCCTGCTCACTGCAGAACGCACCCATCCGAATCATGCAGTGGAACATCTTAGCACAAGGTACAGAGTCTGTTCATGTCATGTATTTGATTCATAGATGATTGACTGGAGGTAACTTACAGGGATAGTTCACCCAAAAATTAAAATTCTGTTATTAATTACTCACCCTCATGTCATTCCAAACCCATTAGACCTTCGTTCATCTTCGGAACACAAATTAAGATATTTTTGATTAAATCTGAGAGCTTTCTGACCCTGCATAGACAGCAAAGGTCCTACAATGTTACCACAAAATGTCTTATGGGTTTAGAATGACATGAGAGTGAGTAATTAATGACAGAATTTTAATTTTTCTAACCCTTTAAGTTTAAACCACAGGTTTTAGATTTTTAATGCATAAAATATAAAGAAAGCTATATATTTGCATGTATGTATATATATATATATATATATATATATATATATATATACTGTGTGAGAAAAATAAGCATGAAATTGTTTTCTGTGAGTGAATGATTAAAATATTATCAGAAAGTATTGTAAAAAAAGAAAAATAAATTGCTTTCACCAAAAAAGCATTAAATACATGTATATACATCACTGTTCAAAAGTATGTTTTTGACATTAGTCTCTTAGGCTCACCAAGTAGAAACAGTAATATTATGAAATATTTTCTGTATATAGCAGTTTTTATTTTAGACGCATTTAAAAATATTATTTATTCCTGTGATGCAAAACTGGAGTATTATTTCAGTCATTGTCACATGGTCCTTCAGAAATCATTCTGATATGCTGATTTATTATCAAAGTTGTAAACAGTGGTGCTGCTTAATATTTTTTGTAACCTGTGATATTTTTTTTAGGACTTTGATGAATAAAATGTTAAAAAGAACAGCATTTATTTAAAATAGAAATATTTTCTAACAATATACACTATTGTTTAAAGGCTGGGGTCAGTACAATTTTTCGTTCTTTCTTTGCTTAAAAGTAGTTAATACTTTTATTGAGCAAATATGTGTTAAATTGTAATAAATTAAAAAATTAAATGTATATTAAATATTAAATGTATAGTATAATGTTATAAAAGATGTCTATTTTGAAAAAATACTGTTTATCCATCAAATTATCCAGAAAAAAGCAGCACAATGGTTTACAACAGTGATAATAAATCAGCATATTAGCATGATTTCTGAAGGATCATGTGACACTGAAGATGTAATGATGCTGAAAATTCAGCTTTGCATCACAAAAAGAAATTTTATTTTAAGTATATTAAAATACAAAACCACTATTTTAAATTGCAATAATATTTCACAATATTACTGTTTTTGTCTGTATTTTTAATCAAATAACAGCCTTTATGAGCAGAAAAGGCTTCTTTAAAAAACATTAAATCACTTCACCTTTCAACTGCAGTGCTACCATATTGTGCTCAAAACGTAACATAAACGTTTTTCATTTTTTTTGTGTATCTGCAGCTCTGGGCGAAGGCAAGGACGGTTTTGTGCGCTGCCCGATGGAAGCGTTGAATTGGTCTGAGAGAAAATATCTCATACTAGAAGAGATCCTTACTTACAGGCCAGATGTGCTGTGTCTACAGGAGGTGGACCACTACTTTGACACCTTCCAGCCTGTGCTCGCCAGCTTAGGCTACCAGAGCAGTTTCTGCCCCAAGCCATGCTCCCCCTGCCTGGATGTTCACAATAACAATGGCCCCGACGGCTGCGCTCTGTTCTTCAACCGCCGCCGCTTCCAGCTTCTCCACACCGCTCACCTCAGACTTTCCGCCATGATGCTCAAAACCAACCAGGTGGCCATTGTGGCTACGCTTCGCTGCAGGCTCACAGGTCGAATCTTCTCCGTGGCAGTAACGCATCTGAAAGCACGGAGTGGCTGGGAGGCGTTTCGTAGTGCACAGGGGGCTCACCTCCTCCAGCAGCTCTGCGACCTAACCACACAGTCGCACCTGGAGATTGATGATGAAAACCGGACTAGGGATGGGGAAAGCGAAGAGGGTATTCCGTTGGTGGTATGTGGGGATTTTAATGCGGAGCCAAGTGAGGAAGTGTATAGGCGGTTTATGACTTCTCCCCTGGGGTTAGATAGTGCTTACAAGTGTCTGAGCGAGGACGGGAACACAGAGCCGCCATACACCAGCTGGAAGATCCGTCCCAGCGGAGAGAGCTGCTCCACATTGGACTACATTTGGTACTCGGAAAAAGCATTCCAGGTGGATGCTGTGCTGAGGATACCGAGCGAAGAGCAGATCGGGCCGGACAGGCTTCCGTCGTATCATTATCCCTCTGATCATCTGTCACTGGTGTGTGACCTAAGCTTTAGTCAGCAGCCTCATAGGCTCATGTAGCTGTCAATCATTAGTGCTGTCCAATAGGGATCCAGAGGAGTGTAGGACATTCCTAGAGAGTGTGTGTGTACGTCTGAATGTGAGAATGCAGACTGCAAAGAATGTAATTTATCTTATTCACATAAACCTTATTTTTACTTGCTCATGTAGGTCTTATTATGTGCTTATTATTTTCCTTAATGGAGATTAATTATTATTATGCTCTTATTATTTGTTAAGCAGAGGTTGTGCAATATATTGTAATTTATTAAGTGCTAAAGGATGATCTCAGGAAGACGCACATTCTCAACTGAAAAGTTCCACAAGTGGAAAGATGTTTATATTTATACTGACTGTACTTTTTTTTTTTTTTCTTTTAGTAACACTGTAATCATTGATATGTTTGCCATTGACCAGTAATCCAAATACATCAGTGTATTTCAATTGTGTGGTCTCTTTCTTTAATGACAAAGTGAAATTAATCACTGGAAATATTTACACATTAACACAATAACAAGCTTGATAGTTCATCCAAAAATGTAAATTCTGTCATTAATTACTTACCCTTTTGTCGTTCCAAGCCCGTAAGACCTTTGTTTATCTTCAGAACACAAATTAAGATATTTTTGATGAAATCCAAGAGCTTTCTGACCCTGTGTAGACAGCAATATTTTGACAAACTAAAGTTAATAGGTGGTAAAGATACGTGCGAGCAGTAATAAAGATAAAGATATTAACCTAATATTCACCCACCTGACTGGAAATAATTTAAAAAAAAACATGAATATTGTAAAGATTCTTGCCCTGGAAATCCAGGTTCAGTTGGCCAACCACAAACGTTGTGTTCCTCACAGTTTTTTGTACTCTTCTCTTTGATTTGTTAAATCTTTTGGCAGTCTATAGTACTCCAAATGTTTTTTTCCCAGTCCGACCGATTAGTACAGCCCAAAACATGACAATAAATGACCACTTTCAGCAGCAATAATCTGGAAAATTTGCGAGTTACGTTCGGTTCAGTGGCCTTGTTTGCATTCAGTGTCGCCAATATGGCTGGTGAAGAGTCTTCACAACAAAGGCATATAAGCTACTTACCTGTCTCATAACTTATATTTATCTTTCTTTCATGATTGGGAGTGTTTAGGCCTACAACGGTGCGTCTCAAGCCATCAGATTCATCGAAACACACTAGCGGAGCCGAAGCACATCTCACCTAATTACCAGAAAAATGTTCCTCCGCATGTAACTTGAAGTTTCACGTTTCAACCGCTAGAGGGAGTTCACAAGTTACAGCGTAGATTTTTTTAAATGACCTACAAAGATCCTACATTTTAAACAGAACTATGGAAGAAGTATTAGCAGAAATACGGACATAAGGCTTTTGCTTGAAGATACTAACACAGTAAAGAGCTCTCCATTCATTCTAGTGCATTCCACAGAGACTAATAATGTAGATACTGAACAGTAGAACATCTAATATACTGAATGTAAAGTTAAACTAAAGATCACACCTTAAAGACAGGTTTCCCCTCACTTCCATAGTTTTTCCATGTGTCATTGCAAAAAGATTTGTGAAAATTGTTTGATCACATTTACAAAGAGTCATTAGAACCAGTTGTTTGCATAATTCTTTATATTTAAATCTACTTGGATACATTTTGTAGGGTAAGAATACAACAAAATATATGCTTCATATATTGAATATTCAATATACCGTATAAGACATTCTTTCCCTTTTTTGCACATGTGAAAAAAAATTATCTGCAAAATACAAAGCAGTGAATGCATGATACAGAAAACACATACAGTGATATATGCACAGAGGAAAATGATTTTAAAAGTCTGAAATGACAGAAAAACAAAACAGATTTGAATGTCCTTCAGAAAACAGTTTCCTTTAAACTGTTTAAAAAAAAAAAAAAAAAAAAACACTTCCTGGTACAAAATATCAAAGAAAACAAAAAATCTCATATTTACAGAAAAAGCGCAATCAATTACTTTTAGTAATGATTTAGGAGGGAAAAGCTGACCTAAGGCTGCTTTGTTTTATTATCAATAACTATCGCAGTGGTGTGTCTATGCACAGATTCATTTATGCTCCAAATTACCAGGTTTCTCTTCACCCATGTGACTTCCTCTCAGTCTTTAGCACCAAGTGAGGTTCGTTTCTACAGCATCACAGCACAGATGGTATGCTATAACAAAGCGTTATTTGAATAGATAAATTTACAAAATAAAAGAAAGAAAAAAATGCTTTTGAAGTCTACTCCAGGTTCAGGCTACATAGGGTGGTTATAGTGTTGGGCGTGAACAAGCATCTGAGCTGTAGTGCTGGTTTCATCCGTTTCACATAAGAGACAGCCACTCTTCACATCACTTGTTTTATTTGCATCTGTGTCACACGCACTGATGATGATTCCTGTAAGTGCAGTGACGTCTGATGTTTGCTCAGCTCTGTGTGGTCGTGGGTTTCGTCTGTGTGTTAACTGTCTGATCCACGGAAACCTCGGGAGTTTCAACCTTAATAATAGTCACATCCTGTAAAGACATCGCCGGCTGTACGTTCGGCACCACGGTCACTCCTGGCTGTGAGGTCACCACAGTTACTGGAGCTGTGGAGGCGGTCGAGGTGATGTTGGAGGGGACAGCGAGCTTCAGGACTTGGGAGTTGCTGGTAGGCACAGTGACAGGGGAGAACGTGCTCAGAGTGATGGGAGTGCCGGGTTTGCCAGGCATGGTGGGAAGGGTGATGAGCTGCAAGGTGATTCTCTCACCGCTTTGGCCCTGTGCTGGCACTAGCGTTGGCACGGCCTGGAGAACCACTTTGCCTGCACTGTTACCCCCAGAGACTGAGTTGGGCGCAGGTAGGATCGGCGAGCGGACGGTGGGTGAGTTGACGGTCACTGTGGAGATTTTCTGACCCTGTGTTGTCATGAGTACAGGAACCTGCATGGCAAGCCTCACTGTCCTGGAAACAACAATAAAAATAAAACATTGTGATAGGTGTGATTGTAAGTGGTACACTTTATAATATATACCAGTCAAAAGTTTTTGAACAGTAAGTTTTTTAATGATTTTTAAATTATTCTCTTCTCTCACCAGCCTGCATTTATTTGATCCAAAATACAGCAAACATAGTAATATTGTGAAATATTTTTACTATTCAAAATAACTGCTTTCTACTTAAATATATTTTAAAATCTATTTTATTCTTGTGATCAAATCCAAATTTTCAGCATAATAGCTCCAGTCTTCAGTGTTCCTTCAGGGATCATTCTAATATGCTGATTTTCTGTTTGAGAATTTTCTTATTAATATTTAAAACAGTCGAGTACATTTTTTTCAGGATTCTTTGATAAATAGATAATCCAAAGATCAGCATTTCTCTAAAATAAAAAGCTTTTGTAACATTATACACTATACCATAATTATAAATTATAGAAATAATAGTTTTATTTAGCAAGAATGCTTTAAACGGATCAAAATGATGACAAAGACATTTATAATGTTACAAAGGATTTCTATTTCAGAGAAATGAAAGAAACCTGAAAAAAAAAAAAATCTACTCAACGTTTTCAACATAATAATATAATAATAATAATAATAATAATAATAATAATAATAATAATAATAAATGTGTTTTGAGCAGCCAATTAGAATATTAGAATCATTTCTGAATGATCATGTGACTGGAGTAATGATTCTAAAAATTCAGCTTTAAAAAACACAGAAATAAATTACATTTGAAAATATATTCAATATAAGGATGATAATGCACTAATACACAGCAAGGCTGGTGACAGAGAGATTTGATGAACATGAAAGTAAAGTTGAACATCTCCCATGGCCTGCACAGTCACCAGATCTGTATATTATTGAGACACTTTGGGATGTTTTGGAGGAGCGAGTCAGGAAACGTTTTTCCTACACCCCAATCACATAGTGACCTGGCCACTGTTCTATAAAAGGAATGGCTCAAAATCCCTCTGGCTACTGTGCATAACATGTATTTGTCAATCCCAAGACAAAATGATGCTGTATTGGCCACAAAAGGAGGCCCAACACCGTACTAATTGTGGTCTAAAACCAACACACACACACACACACACTTCAAAAAACATTTTGATATCATACCCAGGGGCTGTCGCTATGCTGTCTGGTGACTGTTGCACAGTCATAAAGGCATCTTGTCCTGAGGTTAGATTGATGATTTTAGGTACAGCTGTAGAGGATGAGAGCAGCGTCCCTTTCCCCTTTGGATTGCTGCGATTGGATGCAGCTGGGCTTTCTCTCTTTCCTTCATCAATGCTGTCATCCATATTGTCATCATCATCTATGAAAACAATGTCTTTGGGCATTTCCTTAAACTGATACACGAGTCTTTGGCCTTCCACTTTTGATAAAATGCCCCGCTGATAGTAATACCTACAAAAAAAAAAGCAGAAGAAAAAAAACAAAAAGATCAATCAAGAATAAATTCCAATTTCTAGATTCCAAAAACAAACAAACCATAAAACAACAGACAAAACATTACCTGAGTGCTCTCCCCATTGTCTCATAGTTCATGTCAGGTTTATTCTTATGTCTTCCCCATAATTTAGATACCGCTTTGGAGTCGACAAGCTTAAATATGCCCTTTTCTTTCTGAGTCCACTTAATGTACTTTGGACAGGTTTCCTTGTCCTGCAGAAGGTCCAATAGGAACTCCCACAGGTAAGTAGTTGAGCCTGTTAGAGTCAGACATAAAATTTATGGCACCAGAACATAAAAAAAAAAAATTTGGAAAACAAACAAACACAGAAACACACACCCTTGCTGTCTTTTGATTTCCTCTTATAGACCATATCCAGAGAACCATCACAGAAACTCCGTGGAGTTCTGGGCTTTCGTCCTGCTGGGGAAGATCATAGCAAACAAATGAAACTTTTCCACTTAGGTAGTGCACTGAAGAAATTGAGCTGAAAGCGCACTTTAAACGGTTAGGATATATTTGCTGATTTTAATGACAGAATTTTCATTTTTGGGTGAAATAACCCTTTAAGCAAATCCAATGTACTTTAAAATGGAGCAATAATCATGCATTCATTTCCAAACATTTCTGTAGTTCAGGATCTTGGGTAATAGAAAACTGTGGTTCACCTCTCTTTTTCTTCTTCAGTAAATCGGTCTCTTGCAGGACAACAATATCCTTGACAACGGGTCCCATATCCTCTGTTCTCACTTCAACCTCCACCTCAGATAAAAGCTCCTCTGCAGAGATATGGTTATTTTCACTCTTTATACAAATGTAATATACCAAATAAGTACACTACCATTCAAAAGTTTTTGAACAGTAAGATTTTTCATGTTTTTAAACAAGGTCTCTTCTGCTCACTAAGCCTGCATTGATTTGCTCCAAAATACAGCAAAAGCAGTATTATTGTTAAATAGTTTTACTATTTAAAAAAGAACTGCTAAATAAATGTAATTTATTAAAGAATAAATAAAGAAGATTAAGAAAGAAATGTATAACGTTACCAAAGATTTCTTTTTCAGATAATTGCGGTTCTTCGGAACTTTCTATTCATCAAAGAAACCTGAAAAAAAATTCTACTCAGCTGTTTTCAACATTTTTTTTTTTTTTTTTTTTTGGAGCAGCAAATCAGCATATTAAGAGCGATTTCTGATGGACTACGTGACACTGATGATTGGAGTAAAGACACTAAAAAATAGAAAAGACTTTAAATCTTTTTTTAAAAAATCAAAATTCTTCAGTTTTTGCTGTACTTTGGATCAAATAAAAGGAGGATTGGTGAGCAGAAGAGACTTTTTTTCTTTAAAAATAAAAAAATCTTTTAGCTTAGTAGTAATTTGTTAGGTTAGGACAGTGCAAACACCCAGTATTACAGCATGCAGTGTAGATGCATCATACCTGTGCTGCGATCCCCCTGCAAGCTGGCTGGTGAATCCATGTGCAGCAGAGCTTCAGCTGCTTCAATAGTTTTATCATGCACGGAGACCTCCACTAAGAAAGAGGAAAAAAAGAGAAAAAAGAGAATTTTCTTCCCAATAAAAACTAACAAACCTAACAAACAAATTGCATGCATTCCTCATTTAAATACACTATTCTAAAAGATGTTACATGACCATAAAAACGGATGTAGAAGATTTAAATGTAAGATTTATTTCTGTACATAAAGAGAAAAGCATAAAAGAGATATATAAACAATAAATTGGCGGTAAAGGAAAAACATATTTCCATTTCGACGTTCATTGGCTACACCACTGCTTACAAAAACAATGCTAAGCGCTCATTGGCCAGGCGTCCTGTCACTCAATGACCTATAACGCCTGCAAGTACACTTCCGCCTAAACTTCTAAAACGAAAATCGTATTTGTAATCATATTTTTGACATACTGCACTCAGCGAAAGTGCTTGAATATCTTTCTACGTCAAAGAAAATAAATCGAAACGTTATTTCTTTATAAAACCACACGGTCCCTACGTTTTCTGCATCAATCTTGAGTTTCATTATCAAAAGCTTTGAAGTCAGATTTCTTGCATGACGCTTTTCATGTGAAACAGCAATCCCGCAGCCGTTTTCCTTCATAATACATCGCAAATAACTTATTTATTATCGTCTTCGTTCATTTAAAAAAGACATCAGTAAAGAACAGAACCGTTAGCTGATTTAAACAAACAAAAGCAACGAATATTAAACGCACGCAACAAAACATTTCAAGCCTCAAGCTTTACCACAAATCCCTGTTAATCAGTAAACCCTGTTTATAAACACTGTAAGACACAACGTGACTAAGACGCAAAAACAAAACAAACACACTTCCTGGTTCCGACAATCAGCATCAATCCGCTAAGAATAAATCATAACTCCAACTCCAGTGTAAACGAACAATTTTTAAATACAGACAACAACAATGACACATTGTTTTAGGAATAAAATAACACAGAATAAAAATGTCGCCAAAACAAAATAGTAAGAAATAACTTAGTATTACTTGTCGCACGGGTTAACGACAGCTCTTCTTCACTTCCTGGTTGTCAAGCGCTTTTGCATCCTTCACTTCAGCAGGAGCCCAGCGCTCATTACCTCAAATCACGTGATGCACTTACGTGATGAGTGATGTATTTTTTATTGTTTACTACCTTTGCTAAGTAAATCGAACTGGTGTTTATATACAATGTGAAGCTGAGTAGACATACCAGCTGCCTGATGTATAAAAACTATCAATAATCTCCTCAACAATAATATACAATTAATTCCCAAGATCTGTCAGTCTTCAGTTACAAAGACTACAATGCAACTATATATGGGCCATTTTACAGAAATGTTTAAAAAGCATTTAAGAATTCAAATCTTAGATGTTTACTAAGATCATTCTATTATCTATTGAAACCTACAGTAATATGTAAATTATCATTAAGTTTAATATATAGAAAATCATCATTTATTGGGTACTTGCAATTGGGAGGTGGCTGTCATGAAATCCTAACTCCTAAATTTTAACTTATGAAAATAATATTGAAAACTGTATTTGATTCCATTGTTGTTTTCCATTTTTAAAATGTCTTTTTGATTCAAGTAAAAAATATATATATATTTTTTCTTTGTAAATCATGAAACTGCGCTGTCATGACCAAAACAGGATGTTTTGTCAAAATAAAGTATATTTAATTATAAACTAAGATGCTTTACAAAGCGTAGTTTATAAACTAAGATGCCTTTTACAAAGAAAAAAACTGATTCAAAATACAACAAATCTCATAAATAACACTTGAAATATTATTAAAATTGTAATTCTTATTGATTTACCTCTGAAAACTTTAATAAAATAGAAAAAATATATATTTACAAGGAAGATGTAAGCAAAATCTCATTAGGTCAATATAACCCTTCCTATTAAATTATATATTACTGTTTCAGAAGTGACAAAATTTGGGGAGAGGACAAATATTCCAAAACTTTCTGAAAATACAATATAAGAATTAACTGCACAATTACTAGAAATGAGTACCTTGGATATTATACAATTTGCATACATACAAAATTTGTGGCAAAAGACATTTTTGTCCAAGACGTTT
Source organism: Cirrhinus molitorella (assembly GCA_033026305.1). NCBI lineage: Eukaryota > Metazoa > Chordata > Actinopteri > Cypriniformes > Cyprinidae > Cirrhinus > Cirrhinus molitorella. The sequence continues at coordinate 20,164,050 of CM065129.1, read as the reverse complement.
CCATCTCTGACTTTGAACCAATTCTGTATAATGGCCCATACAAGCTTTCTTTCTGCATTTTAAAAATGTAAATACAATTCTGAGCACTCAATGTTGTATTTCACAGAGAACAAACAAAAATATTACAAAACCTTTGTTTACATCCAGATAAAAGTTTGTATATTTACCCTTTTCCAAGTGTTTGAAGTGTACTAATCCTACACAAATTATACTCTATATTGTCAAGGAAAAGCTTTGTTTTTGTTTTTCTAATTTTATAACTTCCACAAAAATGCCACAAGATGTCCCTCTTTAGCTATTCCTGCTATTAAAAGAAAATGAAGTAGGGCTGCACGATACATCGTTGCAGCATCGATATCGCGATTTGCTCATCCGCAATAGTCATATCGCAGGATGTGCTATGTTTACTATACTAATAGTTATATTTATTTATACGGATCGTTTCTTTGCTCACACACAGACACCTTGTCTACACCGGACGCGACAGCTGGCTTGTCGCGCTGCCTGCGCCGCAACATCTAAAGTGAAAGTATATCTAAAAACGCGACAAAAGCGACCGTTGCATATCATTTTAACTCTTTGAACATATAAACGGAATGCGACGTGCCGCGCCGCATCCAGTGCAGGGAGCATTATTATAATGACTTCTACAGTATTTTGTCGCGCCGCTCGGGTCCAGTGCAGACACCAGCACTGGCTATAATGAGGTCTACCGCATTTAGCGCGTCGTGCCGCTCTCGTCCGCTGTGGACACAGTGAGAGCCACGCAGATGCGTGAGAACACGGAATTCCGTTCACTTCTTTTGTGCTTGAAATGACACATACTCGCGAAACTATGTCAAAATGCAGGTCTCTGCAAGTATCAGTGTAAACACAGTTGCTTATGGCTTAGGTGAAGTTACACAATTGAGAAAGAAAATGGATGTGTAACAGATTCACAGCAGTTTAATGTATTTGAGGCTTTCTGTGTCATGATGAATGTTAATCAAACAGCAAAGCACAGAGAAAAATCACTTTTTAGCTTTAACGCAGATTTATTAGACTACATTTAGGCTATACAATGAAGAATATGCAGTGCTATTTTACATTTGATAATTCAATTTCTGTACCTGAATACTGTTAGACTTACCTGAAACATATTTTATTAGTGTTATTTTATTTGTATCTTTATCTGTGTTTGTAATTTTTTTTCAATGCTGATTTACTCATCTATAAAATCATTCAATTTTTTTCCCAAAGAGCTATTCAAGTAATATATTTCATATCGCAATATTTATCGAAGAAAAACAAAATATCGCAATGTGAGTTTTTTCCAATATCGTGCAGCCCTAAAATGAAGTTTTTTTAAAAATATACAGAGCATATTTGGAAATGTGAATCTAAAATCACTCATTTTTTGTGTTAAATTCAAAGTTAATGCAATCAATTAATGCAAAATCCCAATTCTGGGTTTTCAGAATGAGGTTAATTGTTTAGTTACACACACACACACACACACACACACACACACACACAAAACAAGTGCCAAAGGTTGACTACCTCACTGATTGCTCTTCCAAGCAAACGCATAATACAACATTTTGCTTGCATGGAAATACAGTCCTCTGACAATTTAGAGATGTATTTCTTACCTGCTGCCATCTCCTGCAACTCAGTCTCCACAACTTGTTCCTCTGCCACATCCTGCACCAGGTAGGTGTTCTGATCATCATAGACTAACACCTGAGCAGCATAACACTGCTCCACATCAGCACTATTCACCTGCTCCACGATCACTGCCGGACAGTTCTTCTCTCCATCAGCCTCCACCCCATCAGGACAAACCTCCTGGTAAAGACAAAACAAACAAAACACTGAGTTTTCTTAAAATGATTTTAATCTAGATTTTAGTTTAGTTGCAATTCTGTGTATTTTGTACAAGTGCGGACTTCACCTGCTGGGCTTCCTCATCTCCAGCGACATACTCCAATATATTCCCTCCACCATCTACTATCACCACAGAGGTCATGACTCATTCCTCTGTGTCAGAACCACACTTATCCACTGCACCCTGCTGTTGAACTTGTGTGACGTCACAGCCTGAAAAAGGAAAACAGCCACTGGTAAATGCAGTTTGGAACACCTCTGGAAATGCTAATAACGTTAAACCATACCCCTCAATATACAATTCAGATCAATCATTGTAAATGCATTATAGTATTTTGGAATTAAAATATACAAATCTCCCAACGGCATTTGGGACAATAATGTGACTACTTTGGCCAAGAGGTTATGGTTATCATCTGATGCCTTTTCAGTTGGCAGGGAAATAATCTAAATTTCTTATAAAGATCACAAACAGACCTTGAGGCAAACAAATGCACACACACGCAGAAACAAAACAAGAAAACGGAAGAGGCCTGTTTCCTTTTGGCAAAAGCAATCTCAGCCCAATCATATTCACTGTTTCAGTTTTTTTTCCCCCTCCTCAATAGAAAACCCCCTATGGGTTGTGCCTATTTCATGCCTCATCTTTGCTTTTAATTTCCTTTACTGCTTTTCTCTTTATCACAGTTTCCCATCAAGCATAACAAAATGTAAACACTGATAACAAACGGAGGGATCTGTTATTATTGACATACAAGCAGCGCCTCCATTCTCCTGCAATAACATTTTATCCTTTTTTTTTACAAGGAGTGGCCAATAACAAAGCAATAGCCGTGCAAAGTAAACAAATCACAAGCAAATGATAAACTTTTACAAAAACTGTATCTGACACGAATCATTAGATCGGTAAACAAACGCTTGCTGTATAAACAGCCGCGCTAAAACAAACAACTTACCTTCTAATTATGTCTAAATGAATTAACTTTAACCTCTTATGTATGTACACATGAATAATATGATATTTCTCACCGTTTGTGCTGATTTCTTGTCGTTTGCTGCACCTTAAGACAGTCGAGTGCACTCTGTCATAAGGTTAGCATGCTAACCATGCTAATGACAGATTGCCTGGCAGACGTTAAAGCTGGTCAACTTGCGTGAACTGCTCGCTGATACAGAGCACGCATGCAGGCGATAGACAGATGTCTATTTGCTCAATGAAAAAGATAAAAAGATATGAATTTTTAGCAGGCCGCGCTGCTGTAGTAGGTAATGTTTTGCGTAGCTCGTTTCGGGCCTCCCGTTGCAGGATCTGACTGACGAACTGCGCAGCAACCGTAAGTGACGTCACGTACACACAGGTCAGGTGTTTGCGCGCTAAAATTTCAGCAAGCTCAATTTAAAAACTCAATAAATAAAAATAAAAGGATAATGAGTATGACATAAATAAACTGAATATAATACTCTCACACTAAATAATATCATAATATGTTTACATTAGCAAATGTTTCTGCAGGTAGCTAATATAATAGAATTTAATATAATATACTATAGTCTATAAGTGACACTTCCGTTTCATTGTAGGGAAATAAGGAGAAGAATAACAAAGTACAGTAAACGGTAAACTGTTTGCACCACAAACCAGTGTGTTCATGAATAAGACGATACATTATAATAACACGGTAAGACACACAAATAGACTATATGTAAAAGAAGTTTACATAGTCCACAAGAGAAAATAATTTATAAAAATGACGTTGTTCAAAAGTTTACATACACTTGATTCTTAATACTGTGTTGTTATCTGAATGATCCACAGCTGTTTTTTAATGATAGTTGGTCATGCCCTTCTGTAGCTTACTGGGGAAAAAAATGCTAAATAAGACAAGTATACACATCTTCATTCTGTTCAAAAGTTTACACTCTCAATCCATATTTTTTCCTTCTGAAGCATCAGTGAGCATTTTAACCTCCTCTAATAGTTGTATATCCCTGTTGTCCTCATTGTGAAAAGATGGATCTCAAAATCATACAGTCATTGTTGGAAAGGGTTCAAATACATAAAAATGGTGAAAAACCAAAGAATTTGTGAGACCTGAAGGATTTTTCTGAAGAACAGTGGGCAGTTTAACTGGTTAGGACAAACAAGGGACTCATGAACAACTATCACAAAAAAAAAACCCACAGCTGTGGATAATTCAGGCAACAACACAGTATTAAGAATCAAGTGTATGCAAACTTTTGAACGGGATCATTCTTTTAAATTCAACAATTATTTTCTCTTGTGGACTATATGTAAATGTCTTTTATGTGAAATATCTTATTCAGGTCAGTACTAAATAAAAAATAACATGCATTTTGTATGAGCCCTCTTATTTTGGTCAAATAATTCACATTTTGAAGATTCTGCAAGGTGTATGGAAACTTTTGACCTCAGCTGTAAATACTCTTCAACTTAGTCACACACAATCACGCAGAAATGGTTTTCAACTCTTTATTTTTCTTTGACATACATTCACAGTTAAAACCCCTAGTTAGGGCCTACAGTGAAAGTGAAACCTCAAAAGAGCACATGAATGAGTATTACATTCCCTAACCCTTAAAAAACAAAAAAGAACCTGTGAACACACCCTTTATGATACTGAAACATACTTCACATTATTCCTTTACATTCACATTATAAAGTTGTAATCGTACTTATAACACTTATAGGGTCCCTTTTGAAACATGAAGGAAATAAGCGACAGAATTGTTATGTCTGTTGTAGTTGCCAAAGGCAAAGGATGAAGCAGTGGGGTCTGCCTTTAGAAATTAATACTGGAATGTGACTTGTAACATGGCTTAATGTTGTATTGATTATATTAATAAAGGTAATCTATTTATCAGTTGTTGTCAGTTTTTGACCTATAATCGTGTCACATTGGTAATGCTAGCTAATACTAGTTACTGGAAACGGAGAACACTGTCTTTTCAAGCTGAGGTAGAGAGGTACAAATACAAAAATAGTGTTAGTTCATAAATAATGCAAATGAAAAATAGCATAGATTGAAGATAGAGGAGAACCTGAAGTCCAACCAGAAAATCATATGCAGGTATGACAGTGTTTGTGGCAAGTTTGTAGTTCTGCTGGTATTGTAACTATAGACATGGCAATTCCAAGACATGTCCTACCAATGTGAGGTTTGAGGTAGGGTTCACTATAATATATAGGCTCCAATGTGCAGTTGACTCAAAAAGAGTGGAGTTCCATTGAAGGCTAAAAAGATAGATCACAGCTTTTCATGCATATCATAATCGTCAAGAAACCTGTATGTCTCACATCAGAGTGAAGTAAATGTTCACATGAAGTAACCACCTTTCAGAGGAAAGACAGCTGAGTAAGAAGGAAACAGCATTCTGGGCCCAGTGAAAGGATTACTGAAATTCAAGGGGGTCATGGAAATGGGGAAAGGGGAAGGCACATCACTAAATCTTTAGCAGGGAACTGGTTTAATATTCCAGGACATCTGGCTGCTCCCAACTGAGAAAAAACAAAACAGAATGAAAATATCATTATAATATCTTTACTTTTTTTTTTTAAGAAGTCTCTTGCGCTCATAAAGGCTGCCTTTATTTGATAAAGAATACAGTAAAACATTAACATTGTGAAATATTATTATCATTTAAAATATTTCAAATCCAAGTTTTATATAATAGACTATACCAGAGCTGTTTACATTTCCAAACATTAAGTTTGATAAAAATATCACATTTCAATGACTATTCTAAAATATATTATGTATTGTATTATTAAAACACACAAACAAGGATAAAAAACATGATTTTCATAATATGCTGTTACCTTTTTTAGTTGGTGCTAATACATCTGCACTTTAAGCATACGGCGCTTGCCCTGTAACGATATTAAAGAGTAACATTTAGGTTATAAAAAGGACTTACATAATAATACATATGTATTTGTCTTATTAGATCATTCAGTCTATTTCTCTTTTGAATTACTATGCAGCTAATTTTAAGTATTTGTCAAGCAAGTTTGTTAAACCATATTTTTTGCTCCCACCATAATTTACTTAAAGGGATAGTTTAACCAAAAATTAAAATCTTGTCATTAATTACTGGACTATTTTAATAATGTCCTTACTACATTTCTGGGCCTTGAACACGTCAGCTGCATTGCTGTCTATGCAGGGTCAGAAAGCTCTTGGATCTCATCAAAAAATACAGTGCCCTTCAAAAGTATTCATACCCCTTCATTTTTTTTCCAAATTTAAATATATCTTTATTTTAAACTGCTTTAAATATTTTTTCCCCCACATCAATCTACACTCCATACACCATAATGACAGAACAAAACTGGTTTGTAACAACTTCGCAAATTTATTAGAAATGAAAAACTGAAATGATTCATTGCAAACAAATGTTTTTTGCTTTGTCATTATGGTGTATGGAGTGTAGATTAATGAGGGTTAAAAAAAGTTATTTAAAGCAGTTTAACATAACAAAATGTGAAAAATATAAACTTTTATATATTGCAAGGCACTGTATCTTAATTTGTGTTTCAAAGATAAACAAAGGTCTTACGGGTTTGGAACAACATGAGGATGAGTAATTAATGACAGAATTTCCCTTTAGCACTACATTGTTAAACCAGATTACCTGTTACCTGACCCGATGGCTCTTCACCATCATCAGGGGCTGGGATGATCTTGCCAGTCACAGGGGACACACCAAGTACCATAGGCTTCTTTTCTGCTTTGGGAGCTCCCTCCAAGACAACCATTATGTAGTCTCGTTTGGGCTCTTCCAAAGCATCAGGTGCACTTGATGTTTCAGCTGGAGCAACTTCCTCTGCGACCACTATGCTCGCAACATCTGGTCCAACAACACTTTCTTTAACTTCCACAACTGGACTTGCTGCTTCTTCCTCGACCTTACTTACTGAAGCCTCCACAACTGCACTTTCTACAATCACCTCTGCTGCCTTCACTTCCTCAACCACTGGAATAACCTCTTCTGCTACTTTGGCTGCAGGTGTTTCCTCAAGTTCTTCAGTTGCTACAACAGGTGCATCTTCAGCCACAACAACAGGAGCTTCTTCAGTTACCAATGAAACTGCTGCCTCTTCCGGCACAAGGGGAACGGGGATGTTTTCAGTCACTGGAGCAAGTGGTACCTCCTCTGCTTCTGGGGCAACAGGTGCCTCTTCTGCCACTAGAGCAACTAATATTTCCTCTTCTATAACAGGAATATTAGATGCTTCTTCTGAGGGTACTGGTGAATCAACTGCTGTCTCCTCTGCAACTGGAGTCTCTTCTACCACTGCGGCAACTGGTGGTTCTTCTGTCACTGGAGCAACAGACACTTCCTCTACTACAGGAGGCTCTTCTACTACTTCTGCTACTAGAGAAACTGATTCCTCCTCCATCACTGGAGCAACCTCTGTTACAGGTTCACTTTCCAAATGATCAGTTGTAGGAACCTCAATGGGCTTCTCTGGTACAACTTCAACTGGCACATCTTCCACGGATACAGTCTCCACAGGAACACCCTCGATCACAGAGGCAGCAGCCAGCTCTGCTGTTTCTACTGCTGCTGGGCTGATCAATTCTACAAGACACAATCAAGCCACCCAATAATCACACAAAAAAAACAAGCATTAGATGTTTGAGGTTTTATAGCTGTCAAATGTGACCTTGGTCCACAAAACCAGTCTGAATAAATAAGCTTTCCGTTGATGTATGGTTTGTTAGGATAGGACACTATCTGTCAAAGATACAACTATCCAAGGGTGCAAAAAAATCCCTTTAAAGTTGTCCAAATAAAGTTCTTAGCAAAGCATATTACTAATCAAAAATTAAGTTTTTATATATTTACGGTAGGAAGTTTACAAAATATCTTCATGGAACGTCATCTTTACTTAATATCCTAATGATTTTGGGCATAAAAGAAAAATCTATAATTTTGACCCATACAATGTATTGTTGGCTATTGCTACAAATATACCCTTGCTACTTATGACTGGTTTTGTGGTCCAGGGTCACAAATAACTAAGTATAAATATTATTGTTCACAAATTGTCATATTTCTGTGTGTGTATGTCTGTGACTGTAGTTTAAAACAGAAGATTAAACTAGACACAGACACAATGGGAAAGATAGAAATAAGACTACTAAAAGTAGAGTACAGAGGTTCATCCACACTACATTAGTGATAGTTAACAACAAAGAAAAGAGAAAAGAGCTTAAAGGAATAGGTTGCTCAAAAATGAAAATTACTTCATGATTTATTCACCCACAAGTCATCCTAGGTGTATATGACTTTTTTCTTTCAGACGAATACAATCAATAGTTATATTCAAAATTTCCTGGCTTTATAATGGCAGTGAATGGCTGTTGAGATTTTGAAGTCCAATAAAGTGCATCCAGCCATCATAAAACATGCTCCACACAGCTCCAGGGGGTTAATAAAGGCATTCTGAGGTGAATCAATGTGCTTGTGTAAGAAAATATCCATATTATGGCATTCCAGCAATAGTAGGATGATGGCAAACACAGAAGCACAGAGGAGAGAGCAAAACAAAACACTATTCACAAATTAGGAGTGCAAAACAAGGATTTGTAAAGAAAAATGCCAGAGGATTTTGATATAAGCCTAGCTCTCTCATGAACGCGTGTACAACAGTTAGCGGAAGCTGGAGATTACCATTTTTTTTTTGCTTTTGGAGGCCTTTATTAACCGCCGCAATAACATGGAGTACTTTTTTATGATGGATGGATGTATGCAATTTATTTAGCTTTTCAATATAACTCCAATTGTATTCGTCTGAAAGAAGAACAGTACATGTCCATCTAGGATGGTTTGAGGGTGAGTAAATCATGGTTGTCATTTTTGGGTGAACTATCCCTTTAAGCAGCTTAACTAAAGTTTAGTGCATTCAGGTATGATTTATGGTGTGTATCTTTGTATGAAGAATGTAAGAGACTTTCAGTGAGTATCATGCATGCATGTTCACAGCATTAGGTGCCATTCAAGGATTTCTCATCATTCAGAATATGCATGAAGAGGCTTTACTGCCAAATATCACCTAGAACACACCACAAGTATAACTACCATAAGAATTAAAAGAGATAAAACTATCCCTAGTATGTGGATGGATTTTTAAATGTAGGCTATAATGTACAACAACAATGACCATTACACTAAATTTAGCATTTTAAAACAGAGGATGAACTTCTCAGTAGTATTTCAAGATTTTTTTCTGAAAAAATTAAACACAGAATATCTTTTTGATATTTATCCATTTCATTTTATTAATTGGCTTTGAATCCCTTATCCATTTTTATTACACATTTACAATTTTCCAAGTAAATGAGCAATTTCATTAATCACATACTTGACCTTCTTGGTAAGTTCATGAGTTCCTGTCATACAGAGGAATATAAAAGGAAAACTAATACAGAAACACATCTGGCTTAGTTGCTAGGGAGCAAAACACTCACAGCTCTCACAATATTAACTGGCGTGTACCAACTAAGTGATATCTGGCAGAGAAGCATGTTTTGACAAGTCCAAAAATTACAAAACAACAAATAACTACATACAGCAGCACATTTGCTTTTTGGTGTCTTTGAGGGCAACTGTGCCTCAAAAAGAAGGTAAGGCAGGATAGAGGTTAAAAATGACAGAAGGCTGGCTAGATCAGAGAAGATTGAGAGTGAAGCTAAAGTAGGATATTAGGAGAACAAGAGTAGATGGTCTGAAGTGTGTCCAGTGGAATGTTTGGTCACATGTAACAAAAAGCAACAACTTTGGATTTTCACAGTGGTTTCTATAGTTTGTTTTTGTTTTTTTTAAGTTATAATTTATAATATTTCCAGCTAGATCCAGGAATATATTAAAAATATACACAATAAGCTCTGTGCTATATAGTGGGACGACATTATTGCAACTCATGCATCAAATGGTGTTATATTACTCATTGATGCAAAACAAAGAGGTACAGTATGAGGATGACTATACAGTTAATCACATACACATTTAGTTAATGTTTCTCTGGGAACCTTAAAACTTCAGTTAATGACTACAGAATCTACTTGCAAGGGAGGAAAAATGAGGAAAGACAGCAATTCCTCGAGGCTTCGAGCAATAAAATCTCTCTTAATTTTGTTCAAGTGCCACGTTTTGTTCTTCTTTGAATGTTAGGGTAACATGTTTGGATAAAGTGACCATATGTGTGATCTTGTGTGCATGTGTACATGAGTGTTTGAGTACCCAAGAGCCATTTAGGACTCTGTACTAGCAGCCTCTGCTACTGCCTCCTCCTGGGAGGCTGGTGGCGTACCGTTGCTCTCTGACACTGGCTCTTCAGCTTGGATAACAGGAGTTACGACAGCCTCTGCTGCTGCCTCTACTTCCTCTGCAACCTCCTGCACTTCCTCTGCCACTGCTGCCACCTCCTCTGCTGTTTCATGAACAACTGCAGCCACCTCAGCAACCACCTCTGCAGTCTCTTCCACTGTCTCGGCAACCTTTTCCACAATGGTCTCAAGAGTTCCCATCTTCCCTTTGGAGGCCTCGACTGTTTCCAGTAAGACCTCAGGTGCCACAGCGGAAACATCCTCCTCGGCTGCGCTCTCTACAGTTTCTGCCACCTCTCCTTCCTCTGCACCAGCTTCTTCTAAACAGACAACAGAGAAGAAAGAAAAATTAGGCATCAAGCTAGGTTTTCATTTTTAGCACACTCATACTCTTAGAAAAATCTAACCATACTCTACCAGTCAAAAGATTTTTTATGTATGTTTTTTTTTTAAAGAAGCCTCTTCTGCCTACCAAGCCTGCATTTTTTGATCCAAAATACAGCAAAAATAGTACTAATTTTAAATAGTTTTCTATTTGAATTTATTTTAAAATATAATTTATTTCTGTGATTTCAAAGCTGAATTTTTTTGCATCATTACTCCAGTCACACGATTATTTTTTGCTGCTCAAAAAAACATTTATTATTATTATTTTGAAAACAGTTGAGTAGAATTTTTTCAGGTTTCTTTGATGAATAGAAAGTTCAGAAGAGTAGCATTTATCTGAAATAGAAATATTCTGTAACATTATAAATGTCTTTATCATCACTTGTGATCAATTTTAAGCATTCCTGCTAAATAAAAGTATTAACTCCAATCTTTTGAATGGTATAGTGACACTGGAGACTGGAGTAATGATGCTGAAAATGTAGTTTTGATCACAGGAATAAATGACATTTTAAAAAAGAATTTAAATAGAAAACAATATCTCTACATTTTGCTGTTTGCTGTACTCTGGATCAAATAAAAGCAGGTTTGGTGAGCAAAAGAGACCATATTAATAACCAATAACCATTAAAAATCTGATTCACCAAAAACATTTGACTGGTAGTGTAAATAGATAATTGACTTTTTTTAGTTTATAAACATAATATATTATGGTAGTGTTCATTTAACAGAATTTAATTTATTAAGTTACCCAAGAACATCAGTGTGGCCAAGAACATCCATATATAAAATGCTTACATTTGCCATCATGCCTTTTAAAAATCTTTCACACAGAGCATCCATCTTAACAAACTCCTAAAAATAGGTAAACGGGGAACATAAATCTAGCTTTGTCAAACATCACACACAACCCAATCACTACAGGCAGCATGCAAAACCCAAGAATGAGGAGGGAGGGTGAAAAGTGAAATTGAAGAAGAAACAAGGAACAAAGGGGCTGGAAGGACAGGTGAGGAGAGGGAATACAAAGATGGTTGAGCCTTACCATCTGTTCACAGTTAGCAGTACCAGCAACTCTGTGAATTCCAGCAACACAGAATAACAACCAAAGGGGCTTTGTTGTGCGTGTTTAATTTGTTAACTCACAGAGGGAAGCATTCTTTCACATGTCTTTTGATTTCTACTGTATTATACTACAATTAACATTTTAAGTGATGGTTTAAAAGTCAAATGGAATGAAAATATATTCTGAAAACGAAAAAAACAAAAACAAAAACACATTAGCTCAGGAGAGAATCATCCAAAACGTTTTGGCTGTGAAGACTATAGGTGACCAGCCCCAACTGTCCGAATTAGTTTACTCTGGAAAGAGTCAGAACAAAGAGACAGTTAGGAAAGAGATTAGGTGAAGTTTTTGAGTACGTTGATCAATATTCTGTTACGGCATTTAAAAGAACACAGTATAAAGCTGTGTTTTTATTGGCTGGCAAGTCTTTTTTAACTGGACTGCAGTCATCAAAAGAGGATCACAGGTAAGTAACTCGGGGAAAAAGGGTTGTGAGAGAGAACAGGAGTGCACAGGGGTGCAGATGGATCAAGTACACAGATTATTTAAGAGGAAAGTGACACAGTGTCAAAAAGAAAGGAAACCAGTTCTGATTAACAGGCTTTCTGACAAATAGGATCAGGGGATCAGGAGGGTTAGACGGGTAATGCAAGAACAACTTAATCCAATTTACATTTATGCATTTGGCAGACACCTTTATCCAAAGTTGTTGCAATTTAACAGCTTCTACTTTACCCAGAAACCAAACCCTTGAACTTGGCATTGTTAGTACTGTTCTCCTGAATTCAATAGCTCAAAAACACCAAGAAAAAAAAATATATCTGCAAGCAGCAATTAAGACAATTAGATACTGTTTGATTCTGCATGCTGTTCTGAACCTAATTAAATCATTCTTATGATTTTTGGCCAACCTTGTCTTTTGACCAGTATGTGGTGCTGTGCTGAAACTACTTATGTGCCCTCAGTTCATGCTTTTTATAACACACACCAAGTTTGGTCAGAATCCACTAAAGCATTGCAGAAATATAGCCTCATGTCCTTTTTTGCACAAACTTAATGAAATTTGTTAGTGTGCTTTGTGAAAACAGTTTGGTATATCAAAAAGCTTTGGATAACTTTTTGAAAAAATGCTTTGATGATTATCTGAGCCAGTTTTGGTAAAAATTGGACAAAGAACAACTTCGATTAAGTAGATATTTCAGAAAATTAGAAATTGCGGAAAAATCTTGACCATAGAAATTGTCATACAATTTTCATATGTATTCAACTCAATATGAGCCAAGGAATCAAAAGAAAAAAAAAATTTTGGTTTTAGACCTTATGGTTCAAAAGTTATTAGCAGAAACATGAGTGCAAATTTGGCCTGTTGGTGGCACTAAAGAGCTAGAGACTTCAAATTTGCTGTGGTTAATGATGAGACTGTCCTCTATCAGTGTGCCAAATTTCATAACTTTCTTGGAAGCGATTCCGTACAATTCATAAGATGCAAAACAATGTTAAAGTGTTTGAAAAATACAGCACTTTTACTACACAATTCAAAATAGTTGAAATTGCTGACATGGAAAAAAATTGGTATCATTTGATTTGGTATGCTAGTCTGAATATAATGAGATCATTCTTATAACTTTTGGTCAAACTGTTCAGAAAAAGTAAGCAAAATGTAAATTTTGCACCAGTAGGTGGTGCTGTGCTGAAACAACTCAGGTGCCGTCAATTTTGGAGAAAATCTGACAAATTGTCAAGAACGAGTTCGAAAAAGTATATATTTTGGGAAATTTGGAATTCGACCATAGAAATGAAAGAAATATTCAGAGTTGTTTACAGTGTTAAAGAGTTGGATTCTCATGCTAAACATGGCCAAAGTTTAATAATTTGAAAAGAAAAAAATAATTTGGACAAATGACAGAATTTCATAACTTTCCCACAAGCAATTTTGTATAATTCATATTATGTTAAAGTGTTTGAAAAACACAACATTTTACTACAAAAATCAGAATGGTCGGCACTCAAAATTACTGACAAATTAAAATTTGCTATTGTCTGATTCAGTATCATATAATCACTCTTATGAGTTTTGGTCAGACTGTTCAGAAACAAAAAAATGTTAATAAACTATTTTTTTTTTAATCTTTTGACCAGTAGGTGGCCCTGTGGGCCCTCAGGCCCTCAATTCAGACAAACCGTCTAGAACGAGTTTGAAAAAGTGACCTGTAGAAATTTGAATTTATTTTAGCCAAGGAAACAGAGGATAAAATTTAGCACCTAGACCTCACAGTTCAAAAATTATTTGCAGAAATGAGTGCAAATTTGTCCTATTGGTGGCGCTAGACAGTTTGAGTTAGAGACCCAAAATTTGCTATGGTTAGTATTGAGACTGTCTTTTATCTGTGTGTTAAATTTCATAACTTTCCCGCAAGTGGAAGTGGAAGAAGAAGAAGAAATATAAATATATCTGCCCAATATAGTGTCATTACAGGATATTTGCAAAACTTAAGTCGATCCTACTTGGCATATTGCAAATATTAATCAGAACAGGTCATAACCTATGTGGCAAGAATATAATCTTTGTCCAGTGTTTTGCAGCCATCAGCCAATAAGGTATCAGGATTGACTGAATGGGAGTAGAGTGGTGTCGTCACTTAGTTAACCTTTGACCTTTAGAAACCAAGGCTATAGTACATAGGAGTTATAGTACATAGTGCAGTTTACACAGAAATACCTCTCACAAATCCTTGTCATAATAAAGCAGTTCAGACCATGCAAGTTAAAGTACAAGTTAGTTTTAGCAAAATTTACTTGTTTTAAGACAATCAGATGAGTTACAGACATGTAAGAGACAGAATTGTAATCTGTCTATTTAAATATCATAATAAAGTTATTATGGTAAATCACTGATAGATCATAACATAAAAAGATCACACATGAACTCACCGTTGCCATTCTCCTCACCTAAAACAACAACAATAACAACACCATTAATGAAGGCACATTGCAATCTGACATGTCAATAAACCCAGAAGCTGCTGTATAAAGCTTTCCATTAACAGTCACTCACTCATATGAGACCGCATTACAACACATAATACCCCCATAAAATATTTATAATACTTGAATGAGAGCTTTTAACGCTGCTGTCATTTAGATAAGACAGTTTAATAATGTTTGGAGTGTTAGAAATGCTTGGATTTGATAGAGTTATTTAATATGATGAAAGTGGATTTGGCAGGACTGTGACGGTGAACTAAGAGCGCAATATTCAGCTGTCTGACATTGCTGTACTGACCACAAGATAAATGTGAGAGGTGTCTGTTGTTGTGGTTGTAATTCTAATGTTACAATGGATTATTTACTGTCATCTGCATTAGATCTCATATTTTTGGATATAGACATATTCTAAGATTACAATTTAGATTAGCAATATTGATGCCAATGAGAATAAAATCTTCAGAGTTACCACCAGGGTCAGACATTATCTTTTCCATTAAGGGGCAATATTTGCTCCCTGGAGGCTCAGCGCTGCACAAAACAGCACGTAAAAGCAATCTGATGCAGTGTGAGTGAATCTACATTTAATTGCGCAAATTAGCATTTCATTTTAATCGTGACAGCCATAATACATTGTTTAACCGTGCATGGGGCATGTTTTGCCCCTTTTTCTTGAACTTATGGAGACAAGATGCTGTTTACATTATCTGTATATTACCTTAAGCCTGTATCTTTCATCTTGGGGAAGCTATGCTACTAGTATTCAACTTTCTGCAGCCAGGTAAATAGTTTCTGCTCTTGCACCCAAGTTTTAACATGCCATAGGAAACTCCTATGATTACTCTTAAATTACAACAATGAAAGCAGAATTGACACTGTTTAACCAGATCATAGGCAAGACTTACCCTTGGGTGGCCATGCTTTAGGTTTCCACTCAGACTTTGGACGAGCATTAATTTCAGAAACACGATGAACATAACGTGCTTGGTCTGTTGCAACTGTTTTGTAAGCCTATTACAGAATTCAATAAAGACATGTATTAATTCAACAAGTGATCTGACATCAAACTAAATCATCAATGGTTTGAGTTTTAATCAGCCTTACATATGCCAAGGCACCTGCGAAGGCTCCACCGCAGAGGACGGCATAAAAGACATTCTCGCCGGAGCCGCCAGGAACCGACGACATGAGCCTCCGTGGAACTACTGCATAGAGAACAGAGAAGTAAAGTAACAAAGATTTTGAATGTGTGCACATTATTAGTTGAGGCAACAATGTAAGGAATCATTTCTCCCTCTCTTTAATAGACCATAATTATTTGTAGTTAATAGTTAATGTTTGTCTGGCACAGAGATTGACCTTCATGGCAGTCAAACCAGAGCTGCTTTCTGCCCAGTAGGTCACAGCCTGATTGGATTCTGGGCAATGGTTTTAGGTACCTATAAATATGCCTGTCACCATTCATCTAGACATTTAACCATTGTGTTCTGGCATTTCCATGACTCACAAATATGGTGAAGATAATCTTAAGCAAACATGGATGTAAAGTATTAAATGGAAAAATTATTAAAAATCAGGTTTGTAGCCTTCTATATACAAGTTATACTGCAACAAGTTATGTGTTTATAGAAATGTATACCAGTGGCGTTCCGTCCATATAAGCTGCTAATGCTCCGCATACCCAGGCCGTCTGAGAGAATGCGTTCACGGGTTAATTAATATAAACATGGTTGTCAGTTGATCCCTTGTGTTTGTGATGTAACTTAAAGTGTAATAAAGAGTTGGGAATAAGTACGTCAAATTATTTATTTGCCAAACAATGGCAATTCTCTGTAAATGTCACATGCGGAAGCTTCCGGGCAAGCGGATTCTCCGCAGCTTACACGGGCGTTCACTGCTTTCGCTGATATGCGCGTGATTTCATTGGCGAGGTAAGCTGTCCGCGAAGCGCACGCCCAAGCGGAAAAATACACTGTTGCTGCCAGATTTCGATTGCCGAAAATCACATTGTGTTTGATGCACAACTGACTCGACTAAATCAAATTAAAAAAAACATCTTAACTGTATATTTTCATAATTTCTCAAGCAATTCAAAATTTGAAAGACCGTGTTGAAGATATTATTGTCAACATGCCTAAGTGGTTATAAAATATATAGAAATAGTATAATATATAAAAGTATAAAAAAAGTTTTTATTTATTTGTTTTTTGTTTTTTTTTAATATTAACAAATAGGGGGAAAAGAGGAAATAATAAAATCAGATTTTTTTTTATTTTATTTTATTGTTGTTTGCAACTTGGCAATATTCTAAATATATTATTATTATTTGCATTTTGCATGGTCGTGGTATCACCTGGGTTGGAGTTATATTCACTGGTGATTAATAATAATAATAATAATAATAATAATAATAATAATAAAACTAGATAAAAAAGTTCGTCGAGACAAACTTTAAGTTGGCTTGAGAAAGCCGGACCAGAAAGTTTAAAAAGTTTATAGAGTTTAAAGAGTTCAAAGAGTTCAAAGAGTTTAAAGAGTTTAAAAAGTTCAAAGAGTTTAAAAGTTTAGAGAGTTTAAAAAAAAGTTAAAAAAGCTAAAGTTTAAAGAGTTTAAAAAGTTTAAAAGTTAAAAACATTTAGAGTTTAAAAGTTTTAAAAAGTTTAAAGAGTTTAAACATTTTAGAGAGTTTAAAAAGTTTACAAAGTTTTAAAAAGTAATTTTTTTAAGTTTAAAGTAGTTTTAAAAGCTTAATGTTTGATAGATTTGGGTGGTTGCTAGGGTACTCAGGGTGGTTGCCAGGGTGTTGCTATGCGGTTGCTAGGGTATCCGGGGTGGTTGCTAAGGTGTTGCTAGGGTGTTGCTATGCGGTTGTTAGGGTACTTGGAGTGGTCGCTAGGGTGTTGCTATGCGGTTGCTAGGGTACTTGGGGTGGTTGCTAGGGTGTTGCTATGCGGTTGCTAGGGTACCTGGGGTGGTTGTTAGGGTGTTGCTATGCGGTTGCTAGGGTACCCGGGGCGGTTGCTAAGGTGTTGCTATGTGGTTAGTAGGGTAATTGGGGTGGTTACTATGGTGTTGCTATGCGGTTGCTAGGGTACCCGGGGCAGTTGCTAAGGTGTTGCTATGTGGTTACTAGGGTAATTCGGGTGGTCACTATGGTGTTGCTATGCAGTTGCTAGGGTACCTGGGGTGGTTGCTAGGGTGTTGCTATGTGGTTGCTAGGGTACTTGGAGTGGTTGCTAGGGTGTTGCTAGGGTACTTGGGGTGGTTGCTAGGGTGTTGCTATGTGGTTGCTAGGGCACCCAGAGTGGTTGCTAGGGCGTTGCTATGCGGTTGCTAGCATACCCAGGGTGGTTGCTAGGGTGTTGCTATGCGGTTGCTAGGGTAATTGGGGTGGTTACTATGGTGTTGCTATGCAGTTGCTAGGTACTCAGGGTGGTTGCTAGGTTGTTACTAGCATGTTGTTAGCATGACTAACATGTTAATAGCATGTTGCTAGCATGATTCTAGTATGATTAGCCAGTTACTAGCATGTTGCTAGCATGATTCTAGCATGATTAGCAAGTTACTAGCATTATTTTAGTATGATTAGCAAGTTGCTAGCATGATTCTAGCATGATTTTAGTATGATTGGCAAGTTACTAGCATGATTCTAGTATGATTAGCAAGTTACTAGCATGATTTTAGTATGATTAGCAAGTTACTAGCATGATTCTAGTTTGATTAGCAAGTTACTAGCATGATTATAGTTTGATTAGCAAGTTGCTAGCATGATTCTAGTATGATTAGCAAGTTACTAGCATGATTTTAGTATGATTAGCAAGTTACTAGCATGATTTTAGTATGATTAGCAAGTTACTAGCATGATTCTAGTATGATTAGCAAGTTACTAGCATGCTTTTAGTATGATTAGCAGGTTACTAGCATGATTTTAGTATGATTAGCAAGTAGCTAGCATGATTTTAGTATGATTCTAGTATGATTAGCAAGTTACTAGCATTATTTTAGTATGATTAGCAGGTTACTATCATGATTTTAGTATGATTAGCAAGTAGCTAGCATGATTTTAGTATGATTAGCAAGTTACTAGCATTATTTTAGTATGATTAGCAAGTTACTAGCATGATTCTAGTATGATTAGCAAGTTACTAGCATGATTTTAGTATGATTAGCAAGTTACTAGCATGATTCTAGTATGATTAGCAAGTTACTAGCATGATTTTAGTATGATTAGCAAGTTACTAGCATGATTATAGTATGATTAGCAAGTTACTAGCATGATTCTAGTTTGATTAGCAAGTTACTAGCATGATTCTAGTATGATTAGCAAGTTACTAGCATGATTTTAGTATGATTAACAGGTTACTAGCATGATTTTAGTATGATTAGCAGGTTACTATCATGATTTTAGTATGATTAGCAAGTAGCTAGCATGATTTTAATATGATTCTAGTATGATTAGCAAGTTACTAGCATGACTTTAGTATGATTAGCAAGTTACTAGCATGATTTTAGTATGATTAGCAAGTTACTAGCATGATTCTAGTATGATTAGCAAGTTACTAGCATGATTCTAGTATGATTAGCAAGTTACTAGCATGAATCTAGTATGATTGTAGTATGATTAGCAAGTTACTAGCATGATTCTAGCATGATTAGCAAGTTACTAGCATGATTTTAGTATGATTAGCAAGTTACTAGCATGATTTTAGTATGATTAGCAAGTTACTAGCATGATTCTAGCATGATTCTAGTATGATTAGCAAGTTACTAGCATGATTTTAGTATGATTAGCAAGTTACTAGCATGATTCTAGTATGATTAGCAAGTTACTAGCATGATTCTAGTATGATTAGCTAGTTACTAGCATGATTCTAGCATGATTTTAGTATGATTAGCTAGTTACTAGCATGATTCTAGTATGCTTAACAAGTTACTTTGAATGAGTTTGAATAGATTAGAAATAGTACATAAGCTAGACTGAGTCTCAAAGGATTCTGGGAGTTCTGACAGTCTCAAAGGATTCTGGGAGTTTTGACAGTTGAAATTTGAATGTCTTGGCTCATTTGAACATTCCGCCATTATAAGTCTATGGGATTTTTCGATTTTTAATCGTTATTTTTAGGAAAATCGTTAGTCCGATCAGTTAGAAAAGATATAGCAACTCAGGTCAGATCAGTCTGAAGATCTGGGCTGAGTTTGGAGTTTGTAGAGTTAAAGCTCTAGGAGGAGATAGAGTTGACAGTTTTAGTCTCAGAAGAAGAATAATAAGAACTAGATAAAAAAGTTCGTCAAGACAAACTTTAAGTTGGCTTGAGAAAGCCGGACGAGAAAGTTTAAAAAGTTTAAAGAGTTTAAAGAGTTTAATGAGTTTAAAAAGTTTAAAAGTTTAAAACATTTAAAGAGTTTAAAAGTTTTAAAAAGTTGAAAGAATTTTAAAAGTTTAAAAGTTTAGAAAGTTTAAAGAGTTTAAAGCATTTAGAGTTTAAAAAGTTAAAGTTTAAAGAGTTTAAAAAGTTTACAATTTTAGAAAGTTTAAAGAGTTTAAAGCATTTAGAGAGTTTAAAAAGTTTACAAAGTTTTAAAAAGTTAAATTGTTAAGTTTAAAGTAGTTTTAAAAGCTTGATTTTAAAATCTAGAGTACTCAGAGTGGTTGCCAGGGTGTTGCTATGTCGTTGCTAGGGTATTTGGGGTGGTTGCTAGGGTGTTGCTATGTGGTTGCTAGGGTGTTGCTATGTGGTTGCTAGGGTACCTGGGGTGGTTGCTAGGCTGTTGCTATGTGGTTGCTAGAATATTTGGGGTGGTTGCTAGGGTACCTGGGGTGGTTGCTAGGGTGTTGCTATGCGGTTGCTAGGGTACTTGGGGTGGTTGCTAGGGTGTTGCTATGCCGTTGCTAGGGTATTCGGGGTGGTTGCTAGGGTGTTGCTATGGCGTTGCTAGGGTATTCAGGGTGGTTGCTAGGGTGTTGCTATGTAGTTGCTAGGTACTCATGTTGGTAGCTAGGTTGTTACTAGCATGTTGTTAACATGTCTAGCATGTTGTTAGCATGATTAGCATGATGCTAGCATGATTATCCAGTTACTAGCATGTTGCTAGCATGATTAGCAAGAAGCTAGCATGTTCTTAGCATAATTAGCAAGTTATTAGCATGTTGTTAGCATGTTCCTACATGATTAGCAAGTTACTAGCATGTTCCTAGGATGTTGCTAGCATGATTAGCAAGTTACTAGCATGATTCTAGTATGATTAGCAAGTTACTAGCATGATTCTAGTATGGTTCTAGTATGATTAGCCAGTTACTAGCATGATTCTAGTATGGTTCTAGTATGATTAGCCAGTTACTAGCATGATTCTAGTATGATTCTAGTTTGATTAGGAAGTTACTAGCATGATTTTAGTATGATTAGCAAGTTACTAGCATGATTCTAGTATGATTCTAGTTTGATTAACAAGTTACTAGCATGATTCTAGTATGAATTAGCAAGTTACTAGCATGATTTTAGTATGATTAGCAAGTTACTAGCATGATTCTAGTATGATTCTAGTTTGATTAGCAAGTTACTAGTATGATTCTAGTTTGATTAGCAAGTTACTAGCATGATTCTAGTATGATTAGCAAGTTACTAGCATGATTCTAGTATGATTCTAGTTTGATTAGCAAGTCACTAGCATGATTCTAGTATGATTCTAGTATGATTAGCAAGTTACTAGCATGATTCTAGTATGATTAGCAAGTAGCTAGCATGTTTCTAGTATGATTAGCAAGTAGCTAGCATGTTTTAGTATGATTAGAAAGTTAGTTTGAATGAGTTTGGATTAGAAATAGTACATAGAAGGGAAGTTAGATTGAGTCTCAAGGGATTCTGGGAGTTCTGACAGTCTCAAAGGATTCTGGGAGTTTTGACAGTTGAAATTTGAATGTCTTGGCTCATTTGAACATTCCGCCATTATAAGTCTATGGGATTTTTCGATTTTTAATCGTTATTTTTAGGAAAATCGTTAGTCCGATCAGTTAGAAAAGATATAGCAACTCAGGTCAGATCAGTCTGAAGATCTGGGCTGAGTTTGGAGTTTGTAGAGTTAAAGCTCTAGGAGGAGATAGAGTTGACAGTTTTAGTCTCAGAAGAAGAATAATAAGAACTAGATAAAAAAGTTCGTCAAGACAAACTTTAAGTTGGCTTGAGAAAGCCGGACGAGAAAGTTTAAAAAGTTTAAAGAGTTTAATGAGTTTAAAAAGTTTAAAAGTTTAAAACATTTAAAGAGTTTAAAAGTTTTAAAAAGTTGAAAGAATTTTAAAAGTTTAAAAGTTTAGAAAGTTTAAAGAGTTTAAAGCATTTAGAGTTTAAAAAGTTAAAGTTTAAAGAGTTTAAAAAGTTTACAATTTTAGAAAGTTTAAAGAGTTTAAAGCATTTAGAGAGTTTAAAAAGTTTACAAAGTTTTAAAAAGTTAAATTGTTAAGTTTAAAGTAGTTTTAAAAGCTTGATTTTAAAATCTAGAGTACTCAGAGTGGTTGCCAGGGTGTTGCTATGTCGTTGCTAGGGTATTTGGGGTGGTTGCTAGGGTGTTGCTATGTGGTTGCTAGGGTGTTGCTATGTGGTTGCTAGGGTACCTGGGGTGGTTGCTAGGCTGTTGCTATGTGGTTGCTAGAATATTTGGGGTGGTTGCTAGGGTGTTGCTATGTGGTTGCTAGGGTACCTGGGGTGGTTGCTAGGGTGTTGCTATGCGGTTGCTAGGGTACTTGGGGTGGTTGCTAGGGTGTTGCTATGCCGTTGCTAGGGTATTCAGGGTGGTTGCTAGGGTGTTGCTATGGCGTTGCTAGGGTATTCAGGGTGGTTGCTAGGGTGTTGCTATGTAGTTGCTAGGTACTCAGGGTGGTAGCTAGGTTGTTACTAGCATGTTGTTAACATGTCTAGCATGTTGTTAGCATGATTAGCATGATGCTAGCATGATTATCCAGTTACTAGCATGTTGCTAGCATGATTAGCAAGAAGCTAGCATGTTCTTAGCATAATTAGCAAGTTATTAGCATGTTGTTAGCATGTTCCTACATGATTAGCAAGTTACTAGCATGTTCCTAGGATGTTGCTAGCATGATTAGCAAGTTACTAGCATGATTCTAGTATGATTAGCAAGTTACTAGCATGATTCTAGTATGGTTCTAGTATGATTAGCCAGTTACTAGCATGATTCTAGTATGGTTCTAGTATGATTAGCCAGTTACTAGCATGATTCTAGTATGATTCTAGTTTGATTAGGAAGTTACTAGCATGATTTTAGTATGATTAGCAAGTTACTAGCATGATTCTAGTATGATTCTAGTTTGATTAACAAGTTACTAGCATGATTCTAGTATGAATTAGCAAGTTACTAGCATGATTCTAGTATGATTCTAGTTTGATTAGCAAGTTACTAGTATGATTCTAGTTTGATTAGCAAGTTACTAGCATGATTCTAGTATGATTAGCAAGTTACTAGCATGATTCTAGTATGATTCTAGTTTGATTAGCAAGTCACTAGCATGATTCTAGTATGATTAGCAAGTTACTAGCATGATTCTAGTATGATTAGCAAGTAGCTAGCATGTTTCTAGTATGATTAGCAAGTAGCTAGCATGTTTTAGTATGATTAGAAAGTTAGTTTGAATGAGTTTGGATTAGAAATAGTACATAGAAGGGAAGTTAGATTGAGTCTCAAGGGATTCTGGGAGTTCTGACAGTCTCAAAGGATTCTGGGAGTTTTGACAGTTGAAATTTGAATGTCTTGGCTCATTTGAACATTCCGCCATTATAAGTCTATGGGATTTTTCGATTTTTAATCGTTATTTTTAGGAAAATCGTTAGTCCGATCAGTTAGAAAAGATATAGCAACTCAGGTCAGATCAGTCTGAAGATCTGGGCTGAGTTTGGAGTCTGTAGAGTTAAAGCTCTAGGAGGAGATAGAGTTGACAGTTTTAGTCTCAGAAGAAGAATAATAAGAACTAGATAAAAAAGTTCGTCAAGACAAACTTTAAGTTGGCTTGAGAAAGCCGGACCAGAAAGTTTAAAAAGTTTATAGAGTTTAAAGAGTTTAAAAAGTTTAAAAAGTTTAAAAGTTTAAAACATTTAAAGAGTTTAAAGAGTTTAAAAAGTTTAAAAGTTTAAAACATTGAAAGAGTTTAAAGAGTTTAAAAAGTTTAAAAGTTTTAAAAAGTTTAAAGTTTAAAAAGTTTAGAGAGTTTAAAAAGTTTAAAAAGTTTAGAGAGTTTAAAAAGCTTAAAGTTTAGAGAGTTTAAAAAGTTTACAAAGTTTAGAGAGTTTAAAAAGCTTAAAAAGTTTTACATTTTTTTAAGTTTAAAGTAGTTTTAAAAGCTTAATGTTTGATAGATTTGGGTGGTCACTAAGGTACTCAGGGTGGTTGCCAGGGTGTTGCTATGCGGTTGCTAGGGTATTCGGGGTGGTTGCTAGGGTGTTGCTATGTGGTTGCTAGGGTACTTGGAGTGGTTGCTATGGTGTTGCTATGCGGTTGCTAGGGTATTCGGGGTGGTTGCTAGGGTGTTGCTATGTGGTTGATAGGGTACCCGGGGTGGTTGCTAGGGTGTTGCTATGCAGTTGCTAGGGTAATTGGGGTGGTTACTATGGTGTTGCTATGGAGTTGCTAGGTACTCAGGGTGGTAGCTAGGTTGTTAGTAGCATGTTGTTAGCATGACTAGCATGTTAATAGCATGTTGCTAGCATGATTCCAGCATGATTAGCCAGTTACTAGCATGATTTTAGTATGATTAGCAAGTTACTAGCATGATTCTAGCATGATTCTAATATGATTAGCAAGTTACTAGCATGATTTTAGTATTATTAGCCAAGTTACAAGCATGATTTTAGTATGATTACCAAGTTACTAGCATGATTTTAGTATGATTAGCAAGTTACTAGCATGATTTTAGTATGATTAGCAAGTTACTAGCATGATTCTAGTATGATTCTAGTATGATTAGCAAGTTACTAGCATGATTTTAGTATGATTAGCAAGTTACTAGCATGATTCTAGTATGATTAGCAAGTTACTAGCATGATTCTAGCATGATTAGCCAGTTACTAGCATGATTTTAGTATGATTAGCAAGTTACTAGCATGATTCTAGCATGATTCTAATATGATTAGCAAGTTACTAGCATGATTTTAGTATTATTAGCCAAGTTACAAGCATGATTCTAGCATGATTAGCCAGTTACTAGCATGATTTTAGTATGATTAGCAAGTTACTAGCATGATTCTAGCATGATTCTAATATGATTAGCAAGTTACTAGCATGATTCTAGCATGATTAGCCAGTTACTAGCATGATTTTAGTATGATTAGCAAGTTACTAGCATGATTTTAGTATTATTAGCCAAGTTACTAGCATGATTCTA
This sequence comes from Cirrhinus molitorella, assembly GCA_033026305.1. NCBI lineage: Eukaryota > Metazoa > Chordata > Actinopteri > Cypriniformes > Cyprinidae > Cirrhinus > Cirrhinus molitorella. The sequence continues at coordinate 20,139,008 of CM065129.1, read as the reverse complement.
GTATGATTAGCAAGTTACTAGCATGATTCTAGCATGATTAGCCAGTTACTAGCATGATTTTAGTATGATTAGCAAGTTACTAGCATGATTCTAGCATGATTCTAATATGATTAGCAACTTACTAGCATGATTTTAGTATGATTAGCAAGTAGCTAGCATGTTTCTAGTATGATTAGCAAGTAGCTAGCATGTTTCTAGTATGATTAGCAAGCAGCTAGCAAGTTTCTAGTATGATTAGAGTTAGTTTGAATGAGTTTGAATGGATTAGAAATAGTACATAGAAGGGAAGTTAGATTGAGTCTCAAGGGATTCTGGGAGTTCTGACAGTCTCAAAGGATTCTGGGAGTTTTGACAGTTGAAATTTGAATGTCTTGGCTCATTTGAACATTCCGTCAATGTAAGTCTATGGGATTTTTCCGAGTTTTAATCGTCATTTTTACGAAAATCGTTAGTCCGATCAGTTAGAAAAGATATAGCAACTCAGGTCAGATCAGTCTGAAGATCTGGGCTGAGTTTGGAGTTTGTAGAGTTAAAGCTCTAGGACGAGTTAGTGTCGACAGATTAGTCTCATAAGAATAATAATAATAAGTTTAAATAGAATATCAGTAAGTTGGCTTTCTCAAGCCAACTTAATAAGTTTAAGTCAGATATCAGTAAGTTGGCTTTCTCAAGCCAACTTAACTAGATAAAAAAGTTCGTCAAGACAAACTTTAAGTTGGCTTGAGAAAGCCGGACCAGAAAGTTTAAAAAGTTTATAGAGTTTAAAGAGTTTAAAAAGTTTAAAAAGTTTAAAAGTTTAAAACATTTAAAGAGTTTAAAGAGTTTAAAAAGTTAAAAAGTTTTAAAAAGTTTAAAGTTTAAAAAGTTTAGAGAGTTTAAAAAGTTTAGAGAGTTTAAAAAGCTTAAAGTTTAGAGAGTTTAAAAAGTTTACAAAGTTTAGAGAGTTTAAAAAGCTTAAAAAGTTTAGAGTTTAAAAAGTTTACAAAGTTTTACATTTTTTTAAGTTTAAAGTAGTTTTAAAAGCTTAATGTTTGATAGATTTGGGTGGTCACTAAGGTACTCAGGGTGGTTGCCAGGGTGTTGCTATGCGGTTGCTAGGGTATTCGGGGTGGTTGCTAGGGTGTTGCTATGCGGTTGCTAGGGTACCTGGGGTGTTTGTTAGGGTGTTGCTATGTGGTTGCTAGGGTGTTGTTATGCGGTTGCTAGGGTATTCGGGGTGGTTGCTAGGGTGTTGCTATGTGGTTGCTAGGGTGTTGCTATGTGGTTGCTAGGGTACCCGGGGTGGTTGCTAGGGTGTTGCTATGCAGTTGCTAGGGTAATTGGGGTGGTTACTATGGTGTTGCTATGGAGTTGCTAGGTACTCAGGGTGGTAGCTAGGTTGTTACTAGCATGTTGTTAGCATGACTAGCATGTTAATAGCATGTTGCTAGCATGATTCTAGCATGATTAGCCAGTTACTAGCATGATTTTAGTATGATTAGCAAGTTACTAGCATGATTCTAGCATGATTCTAATATGATTAGCAAGTTACTAGCATGATTTTAGTATTATTAGCCAAGTTACAAGCATGATTTTAGTATGATTACCAAGTTACTAGCATGATTTTAGTATGATTAACAAGTTACTAGCATGATTTTAGTATGATTAGCAAGTTACTAGCATGATTCTAGTATGATTCTAGTATGATTAGCAAGTTACTAGCATGATTTTAGTATGATTAGCAAGTTACTAGCATGATTCTAGTATGATTAGCAAGTTACTAGCATGATTCTAGTATGATTCTAGTATGATTAGCAAGTTACTAGCATGATTAGCCAGTTACTAGCATGATTTTAGTATGATTAGCAAGTTACTAGCATGATTCTAGCATGATTCTAATATGATTAGCAAGTTACTAGCATGATTTTAGTATTATTAGCCAAGTTACAAGCATGATTTTAGTATGATTACCAAGTTACTAGCATGATTTTAGTATGATTAGCAAGTTACTAGCATGATTCTAGTATGATTAGCAAGTTACTAGCATGATTCTAGTATGATTCTAGTATGATTAGCAAGTTACTAGCATGATTTTAGTATGATTAGCAAGTTACTAGCATGATTCTAGTATGATTCTAGTATGATTAGCAAGTTACTAGCATGATTTTAGTATGATTAGCAAGTTACTAGCATGATTCTAGTATGATTAGCAAGTTACTAGCATGATTCTAGCATGATTTTAGTATGATTAGCAAGTTACTAGCATGATTCTAGTATGATTAGAAAGTTACTAGCATGATTTTAGTATGATTAGCAAGTTACTAGCATGATTCTAGCATGATTTTAGTATGATTAGCAAGTTACTAGCATGATTCTAGTATGATTAGAAAGTTACTAGCATGATTCTAGCATGATTTTTGTATGATTAGCAAGTTACTAGCATGATTCTAGTATGATTCTAGCATGATTATCAAGTTACTAGCATGAATCTAGTATGATTAGCAACTTACTAGCATGTTTCTAGTATGATTAGCAAGTAGCTAGCATGTTTCTAGTATGATTAGCAAGCAGCTAGCAAGTTTCTAGTATGATTAGAGTTAGTTTGAATGAGTTTGAATGGATTAGAAATAGTACATAGAAGGGAAGTTAGATTGAGTCTCAAGGGATTCTGGGAGTTCTGATAGTCTCAAAGGATTCTGGGAGTTTTGACAGTTGAAATTTGAATGTCTTGGCTCATTTGAACATTCCGTCAATGTAAGTCTATGGGATTTTTCCGAGTTTTAATCGTCATTTTTACGAAAATCGTTAGTCCGATCAGTTAGAAAAGATATAGCAACTCAGGTCAGATCAGTCTGAAGATCTGGGCTGAGTTTGGAGTTTGTAGAGTTAAAGCTCTAGGACGAGTTAGTGTCGACAGATTAGTCTCATAAGAATAATAATAATAAGTTTAAATAGAATATCAGTAAGTTGGCTTTCTCAAGCCAACTTAATAAGTTTAAGTCAGATATCAGTAAGTTGGCTTTCTCAAGCCAACTTAATAAGTTTAAGTCAGATATCAGTAAGTTGGCTTTCTCAAGCCAACTTAATAAGTTTAAGTCAGATATCAGTAAGTTGGCTTTCTCAAGCCAACTTAATAATTCAGTCGAAGCAGAGATATAGAACGGGGAATTCCCCACCTCCCCACCCTCTTAATATTACGTATCATAAAAGAATACGTGTAAACGTTGTTTTGCGGTTTTTATTTGGAAAAGCAGCTATGTTTTTCTAGCATTAAAATAACTATAGATAAACCTGAAACGATACAAGAATGATTGGAGATGAGATTTATTCACAAATAAGGTGATATAATGTGCATACTTTTAAATCGACACATGCCACAGTGTTTTCCTCGTTAAGTTTGTCCTAAAAGCTGGTTGGGGGCTGGGATTCAGCACTCAGCATACCCGGTAAAAAAAAGTCACCGCTCGCCACTGATGTATACATATCAGTCAGTACAAATATTTAGTTTTTATATACTATGCTTCAACGACTTCTGCTATAAAGTCTCCTTAGTACTGACAGTTCCTGATCCTAAAAAAGTTTGAGGGCAGGAGGGCAACTTATATTTAGAAAGCCATCAGTGCAGTCCAATCTGGCTAATCAGGATTGGAGGGCAAAGATTAAACTCACACAAATTTTGTAGACTTTTTTCAGGAGCATCTTCAATATTCTCATTAGGATAATCCAGTCACTCGTGCCCAGATAGAGTAAATAGGTTCTAGACACCTCAGTGTTATTTATACCAGCTAATCTGTTAATCTTTCCCAAGAGTCAAAGGGTGAAGCAAACAAAGCGACACATGCTTGGTTAGACTACTAAGAAACAACATAACGTTTTCAATGTCAGATCAGATGCTGATGACAAAACCTAGTCTAGTTTAGCAATTGCTAATATAATTCCTATATTTACATAATACCATTTAACAACAGCAAATAAAAGATAAATTATGAAATTGAACTCATATTTCACACAATATTTACAAAAATAATCTTAATATGGCAGTAGTTTTGGTCTTATACTGACACCTAGTGGTGTAGATGCAGCATTAAAAAAAACAACAACAGGAACATTTTTTTTAGTTACAAAAAATGCCCTGTTTGCAGTCAGTCACATTTATTTTATTCCACAAGCTAAAGTGTCCAATAATATTTTTTTACTTTAACAACATTATATTACAAGTTCACCACTTACAACATCATTTACTCAACTTCATGTCTGAACTTTTTAAATCAACTAACCAACAAAACCAACAAATCTCCCTCTGCAAAGAGATTTATCACAGCTTGATACCGGAATGGTTGAGCGAACAAGAATTACAATGAAAGGCTTTACGCAAGTGGTATCTGACAAGCCTAGGCCTACCGTCCATCCGCTCATGGCTATTTGAGTAGATGTTTAGTGGACAGGACAGACGGTGTGCTTATATCTATGCTTATTTCAAATTTTTCATGTGATTTTCTTATTAACTGCATTGCAAACCTCCTAACTTTGATTTTCACATACATTTACCTAATACAGTCAAGCACAGAAAGGGCAGACGAATGTCTCACTTCAAGAATGTCTGCATGTTTATTTAAACAACCAGGGTTTCCCAACAGGGGTCTACTAACCCCCTAGGGTGCATAAAGGAATTGTAGGGGTTTGTGAGATTGAGATGTCAGTGCTAAATTAAATATAATAAGAAAAACAAATGTTTAGAAAACACAAAGTAAACAAACTCTGAACTACATACACAAAGCCATAAGCAAAAAAAAAACTAAACTGAATCTGAAAAAGCATGAGCTTGCACACAAACACACACACACACACACACACACACACGCACACAAATCAGCCTAATGAATAACTACTAGAATCTAATTACTTACAGCTGAAATACATACTAGTCATAACTGAATAAATGATATTTGAATGCAATATCCTCAGAGCAGTCAATGGCAAAAAGTTGAAATGTTTTACTAGTAACAATGGAATACTTACTACTCATTAGTACACACTACTATCTATTTAATACTAGCATCTACACTGAAAAAATGGTGTAGGATTAACTGTGAAAATTTCACAAATAATTATAAAGACACAGCAAGTAACATGGAATTAAATTATATGGTAGTAAGACTAAAGAAGTATTTTCTTGTAAATCATACTCTAATAATCTTTCTGGTTTTTTTTTTTACAACTTTAAAAAATAATTTTGAAGCATAATAATTATTAATAGTACCTAATGAAATAATACTGATATCTACTAAAATAATATTAGTACCTCATGGACTGGATACTAGCAACTAAAAAAGTACTAGTAGCATGAAAATAGATACTAGTAATTTTTAAAGGGAACCCTGGGTATTAAGACGTGTATGACTTAATATAACGTAAATGATGTCTATTACTAAAATATGTAGTAGAAAACAAGATATGCATTATTAAAAAAAAAAATCCACATAGTTTTGTAAATATTTTGGACTATGGGGGAGGCTATTATTTTAATGACATCAAAAGGTTGCACTCTGTGAGCTACTACCTTTACCTGTTGCTATTTTTACAACAACACAACTCCGAATAAGCAACTCACAAAATAAAATACTGATATGATGCCACTTTGTGTGGCTTTTGGCTGTAATTTTCAGTTGAAGGTCAAAAAGACAAGTCTTCACTGCTTTCTTAGCGATAAGAAGAGGAGAAAAGAATGGGAAGATGCCTGTGGATGAATAAAACTTCCTAAAGAGCCATGTCTTTGTTCTCTCCACTTTAGCCCTGTTGCCTTTGAAGCTTTTAGTAGACCACATCTACTGAAAGAGCTTACAAACGGCAGAGACATGAAACGCTAGATGCCGTCCTGGCAGGATGTAAACATGCTGACACCGCAGCCACGGAAGGAGTTTCTCAGCGCAGATTTCACTCATCATCATTTACGTTATGGGATCATTCCATGTAAACTCAACCAGAGGTCCCTGGCTCAAATTTTTGATTTTGCAAAGTGTCTGAAGTGTTCTGAAGACTTTTTGCAGTCTTGAGTGGATCAGTGTGCGGTTAGCCACCTTCTTGTTCTTCTGAAGAAAGATAATATAGTGATGAAAGCCAAAATATTAAATGTCACTGATGACTTTAGAAAGATGGCAGCATCATTATGTTATTTTTTACACAAATCTGTTGACTTCGGTTTAAGAGATATTGAAATTTAAATATGGCTCCAGGAATACAGTACAGAAGAAACGAGATACAGCTCTAGTTTTAACATTATTTGTTCTTTAGACATTACTCTTTGAAAGAAAAGAAGTTTCATATTTTTTCAAAAAAAAAAAAAAATCCAATATCTCTGGAACTGAATTTCGTAGGGCATTAAAAATAAAGATCCCAAAAGGAAAGTTTGTAAAGACACAATATCTAAAAGGGAATTAAGATATCTTTACTTCTTGAGTTACAGGCATGCAAACTTCGGAGAAAAACTTGAAAAGTGTCGTTTTCCCATTTTTGAATGGTCATCATTGAAACATACTGCAACATAGATTGTTAAAGTCAACAGATTTTACTAATAGAACTACAAATCTCTGAGTAAAAATAAGAGAATGATGTTGCTATCTTTCTAAAGTAATTTTTACCCCCCCGTAACTTGATTCTGGCGGAGCGTTCCAAACGGGATATATTGCCCTCATGGCCGTTAATATTGAAGTGTCGTTCCAAACCGACAAACTCAAAACTAGCCACTTCAAAGGGCCCTTCGGGTTGATGGATTTCAAAGGGTACAACTGATGGACACTTCGGGCCCCCATGATCCTTTGCGTAGATTATTTACATGATGAGGGCACCTCCGTGTGGCAACGGGATGATGACACAGAAGGGCACTCCAAGAAACAGTTGCTTGGTCCCCTACACCCTTCAACCCTGCAAAGCTCTCACTCTGGAGGGTAAACACTTTGAAGGGATTAGGGCATAGGGATGAGCCCTTCCGAATGGAACGCAGGGTGAATCTCAGGCGAAAGTTGCCATTTTGACATCCCTCTACAAAATAGTGGATTACTCAGTAAATATTCATCCATGACATTTAATATTTTGGCTTTCAAAACTATACATGTCTATCTTTCCTCAGAAAATATTAGAAAAATAAAACATTTGAGCCAGGGAAGAAATTTGGTTGATTTGACACGAAATTACCCAATATTCAGTTGTACAAACCTACTTATTTGGGGTTCCCTTTAATGATTACATTTTAAACGGCTTGCCATACAGCAACCACTGAGTTCCATAAGTGTGCGCGCCTGCGTCTATAGCACGACCACGTACACGACCACGTGATGAGCTGTATGTGGAAACATACTATGGCACTGTTAGAACACTGAAGGTCACAAATCAAGAAGTATGAATACCTACACAGTGATTGCAAACGTCAAATTTCAACTGGTTCCTTATTACGCAATTTCGTGTTTCATAATCCATTTAGTGACGACAGAATGGATTTGACAGAACAAACATTAATCGAATCACGTTCAAGAGCCCACAACTTTTCACAATGTTTAAAAATGCACAGGGACAGTCAATGTTTCTCTTTCAATAACAGATATCTGCAAAATAATAGTGCAGATCTGCATTGCCCAAGATGGCTACATTTTTGTGTGCTTGGTGCCAGGCTGCGGTTTGAGTGTGTACAATGTGTTCCCTGCAAATGGCACTACGAACATGTGTTAGTATAGTAGGCGTGTAACCTCTGACGGGTAATAAAACGTTAGAGTTATCTCGAAAGTCATTTAAAAATGTGAAGCACCGATTTTAGGACTGACCTTCATGTCCCCTTAACACTAAACTGCATGCCACCAGCCCCCAAAAAATCTCGCTCAAGCATATTTTCATTGTAAACAATAGTCGAAACGTGTTAAACACCAGAATTAATTAATCGCGAAAGTCCGAAACTCACTGTAAATTACATTATTAATAGGAAATACTGAACTTTACGAGACAGATAAGATGGTGCTCACCATCTCTACGGAGGTGTGCGCGGTACAGGGACTGTCGCGCCAGAGGCCCACACCTCTGCCAAGCTGCTCTGCACGCAAACATCGTCCAAACTTCACAGGAGAAAAGCAGCGTGCGAGTCCAACGGAGGCGCAATGAATGACTGTGTAAGTGTGGAGACAGTTGGTAGGGGAGGAGTGAACATGAGGGGAGGAGAAAACGCTGGTCTAAATCCTCCCCCTGCTGGGATTCCGTGGCACACTACCTTCAAAAGCTTCAACTATCATTTACATTTGCAGGCAAAAGTTTACATACACCTTGCAGAATCTACAAAATGTTAATTATTTTACCAAAATAAGAGGGATCATGCAAAATGCATGTTATTTTTATTTAGTACAAGTACTGAATAAAATATTTCACATTAAATATATTTACATATAGTCCACAGGAGAAAATAAGCTGAATTTATAAAAATAACCCTGTTACTAATACTGTGTTGTTGCCTGAATGATCCAAAGCTGTTTTTTTTTTTTAGTTATAGTTGTTTGTGAGTCCCTTGTTCGTTCCACTGTTCTTCAGAAAAACCCACAAATGCTGTGGGTTTTCAGCATTTTTGTGTATTTGAACCCCTATTACAGAAGGTTGCTCTGATGCTCCAGAAGGAAACACAATGCATTAAGGGGGGGGGTCTTTTTGAATTTAAAGATCAGGTTAAATTTAACATATTTTGTCTTCTGTATGTTCTAAATTCCAGTACTAAATGGGAAAAAAAGATTTATTATTATTATTATTATTATTATTTATTATTATTATTTTATATTTAGGCAATATAAGATAAATATGTACACATCTTCATTCTGTTCAAAAGTTTACACCCCTGGCTCTTAGTGCATTGTTTTTCCTTCTGGAGCATCAATGAGCATTTGAACCTTCTGTAATAGTTGCATATGAGTCCCTCAGTTGTCCTCAGTGTGAAAAGATGGATCTCAAAATCATAACGGTAATTAAGGATGGGCGATATATATCGGTCGATAAATTCATGCGCATCTCGTCAGTAAAGCCGGTTCTTTGATTAGCGGTAAATCTCCATCACCTGTGTTCAAATAGAGCGCCAGTTTATTATTTATTATTAACTGTTCAGCAAAAACAAGAGACTCATAAACAACTATCACTAAACAAAAACAAAAAAAGCTGTGATCATTCAGGTAATAACAAAGAATCAAGTGTATGTAAACTTTTGAACTGGTCACTTTTATAAATTCAGCTATTATTTTCTCTTGTGCACTATTTGAAATGTCTTTTATGTGAAATATCTTTTTCAGGTTAGTACTACATATAAAAAATAACATGCATTTTGTATGAGCCCTCTGTTGGTAAAGTAATCAACATTTTGCAGATTCTGCAAGGTGTATGTAAACTTTTCACTTTAACTGTATATTTACTCAAATAGTATTTTTAACAAAATTATTTGTTTCATTTGTTACTTACATATACAATATATAATATATAACATTTTCTAATAATAGCTGTTTATTAGGTTTCATAACAGAACAATAAGGCTATTAGAATGTTGCAGAATGGTTTTTCGTATAACAACCTGTCCAACTACTGTTAGCTGTTTAATAGTAGGCTGTCTAAATATACAGTATGCTTTGTTGTGTTGAAAAGCTGCAGTCATTAATAAGCCGGACATTCTCCAGAGCTCTATGGCCTATTAATTAGTATAATATTATGAGATCTTACCATTACACTTAACATACTGATTGTTTTGCGTCCATGCATGTTCTCCACTGTACAGAGGTAATGTTTTTACTTAAATCATCAACATGTTTACCACATTAACCTAATTGACTTTTATTTAATATTAAAAATGTAATCTTGGAACATCACTGGTTTGTTGACACTGAATGAAAGTCTGATCCTGTGGAAACAATTAACAATGGCATTTACTTAATACAGACAAACTTAATGATTCTAAACTAAATTGGGGAACAAATCTTAACATAATATTGATATCTCTGCAGCTCATTTTAGCTGGAGTCAGAAAAGAGTGACTAGAGGAATGTTATATACACATCTTTAATAAACATTATTGTACATCTTTCAAAAGCAGAGGAACATTGAAATGGGGAAAACAGAAGATCCACAGTGCACAGGGCAATCGTTGCCCTACAAAGGAAAAAAAACAATTACATTATTAGCATGGCATCACTTAACAAGATTTGAAATTTACACTAGCACTGAATACAGAGATGGTAATGGATTTACTTACATGGCCTCATGAATTACTGTAATCCATTCCTTGTTTTGTACTCATGCACATCAGTGCTGTGCTGTTTAAACAGCTGTTGGGGAACAGAGAGTGTGTTTAAAAAGTATCAAAAAATAAGTTCGTGTGTTTGTTTGAGAAATCATTCAAAATGAGTTACCAGTGCCCACAAGAAAGCAGTGCTTCCAAATGCCAGTCCTACTCTCAGCATGTTTGGCTTGGAAGGATCTGGTTTGGAAGCTACAAAGGAATTTCTGCTAATCACTGAAAAGAGAGAGAAAAGCAATCCTCAAAACCATTTATATTAAACACAATGTCTGATTTATTGAATAGTTTCGGTACCTATTATATGTAACTTGATAGTTTGTATAAGAATTGATATATTAACATTTACAATATAATAATATACAACGCAAATTTAAAATGTCACAGTATTTCCATTTTGTTAGATGTAATACGCATTAATGTAATACAACAATTAATAAGGTAATAAAAAAGAAACTTTTCATTGCCCTTTGCTGTAATTCACAAACACCTAAATATGGTAATTAAAACACTTGTGTAAAGAAATGTCCATAACGTGGATGGAACCAAAGAGTATGTATGGGCTACTGTGTTGCTAGTCTTGCTAAGCTAAGCAAGGTCAGGCCATACTGCTTTGCTAATTTAGGGCGAATAAACAAATATAGCAAGGACATATATTAAGACTATAATGTACGCTCAGTATAATTTGCATTGTCATACTCACTCTTATTGACAGCTGAAGTTCGCAACAATAACCGACCGAGAGGCATTTTGACAGCGTTTCTTTCCCAGACAAAATGCTATCTGTACTCGATTACTTTTCCTGGCTTCTAGAACGGCTGCCTAGTGGCAAGTAGAGTAATCGATTCTGCGGTCATATCAGAATCTGCCAGATTTTTTGAAACACTCGAGTTTACATAACAACCATATATATATATATATATATATATATATATTCATAAAAAAAAATCTAAGTTTTCTTTTTATTGACAGTGTTCTCCAGGCAGATGCTTTAGTATTTGGTCTAGGAAAAAAACTTTAAATATAACTCCCGAAATTTTTCTGGAATACAAAATATTCAATATGTAAATAACATCTCTAACACACGCTTAGCTATATATGTACAAAACCTCTTTTACTTTGTTTTTTAAACAGTATTTTACACAAATACTCCAAAGTTTAGCCCAGTTTATACAAATTTGTCCACAGTAAGCTTTTATGAGTAGCATTTTCATCAGTTATAATGAATATACATTTATTAGTACAACTGTGTTTATATCTCCTATAAACCTGCTGTCCTTATCAATCCCTTACAAATGAATAAATTGCTATGGTATTTTTTATATTTTATTTAACACAACATTCACAGGGGTACATTCAACAGAAATATTGTTTAGAAGAACAATATGTGACTCAGGTCGATGCAAAGCAATAAAATACATACACTACCAGAATACAAAACACAGTAATATTTTACTAAATAATTAGCCCAAAAATATATAAATAAATAAATAAACATACCAGTCAAAATTAATAAAAGTATTAATTTCTATCATTTCTTTCTCCAAAAAACAAACAAACGAACAAAAAAACTCTAAGCTTTTGAATGGTATAGTATAATGTTACAACAGCTTTTTATGTCAGATAAATGCAGATCTTTGGATCTTTCTATTCATCAAAGAATCCTTAAAACATGTACTCAACTGTTTTAATTATTGATAATAATATTAATAATAAATGTTTCTTGAACAGCAAATCAGCATATTAGAATGGATTCTGAAGGATCATGTGACACTGAAGACTGAAGTAGTTCTTTTAAATAGTAAACATATTTCACAATATTACTGCGTTTGCTGTACGTTGGGTCAAATAAATGCAGGTTTGGTCAGCAGAAGAGACTTATTTAAAAAAAACATTAGAAATCTTACTGTTCAAAAAGTTTTGACTGTTAGTGTATAATAATAAAAATATATAAACAGAAAAACAAATAGATAAAAACTTAAGATAAACATCTAAAACAAAAAAAAATAATTACACACAAAAATGTCAACTTCAAAGAACAACCAGGAGGTAACCCTTACATCGAAGTCACTATTTTTCATCAATACGGCTGTGTCAGCAGCTTTCTTATTCAGTGATGAATGAAGTTTCAGATCAATGGTAAAAACCCTAAAATTGGGCATACGATCAGTAGCTTTACATTTAGCCTATGAAGATGAAATAGAGTGATAGCAGTTTTAGCATCCTGATTCCCAAATCAAAAATAGTTATTAATTATTTAAAAACTAAAAAGTGTGTTGTAAGCAGAGAAAACAAGCAAAAACATTTATTATAAAAAAATAAAAAATCCTCTGCATAATCACATTCAAATAATTTGCTGAGGTATGGCGTCAACATAGGACCAGGATAATATTGCCATCTAGTGACTACAATACATACGGCATAACAGGCATTGTTCAACATACATGCTTGGTCGTACATTTATTTACTGTGATTAGAATAAAATCGACAGTTCACCACTATCAGTTAATTTCAAGTTATCTATATTTATTTGTATAATTATTTATTTTAATGTATAATATATTTTTAATCCCCGCCTCGGAAATGCTGCACACTCGGCGCATGCGCAGTTCACTGCTTGACCCAGGGAGAAGCAGCGTCGCCATTTTGGTTCTGAAGGGGGGCCTGCTGTCACCACGTGAAGGCGAGAAGCCTCAGACAGCGAAGTTCGGGGGGGTTTTACAATACGGCAGACAATCCAGCCAGAGGATCGCGGATTCCGATTCATGATCAGAGCAAAGTCACGGTGATCAACACCCAAGAAGAAGAAGCATGCCCTCGGTAACTCTGCCGCCGAAGGAGAACGCTCTCTTTAAGAGAATATTGGTAAGTTGGGGGAAATATATCTGCAAACGAACGCTGGATTGTTAATAATAGAAAGCAAGCGTGTGTCAGTCGCCTTCCTATTTTAGCCAGGATCTCTCTCCGCTGACCTCAAGGGAAACCTCCTAGGAGTCTTTTGAAAGCTAACAGAGAGGATTGGCATTGCTTTATTACTCGTAACATGACTATTAGCTCATGCACGTTCACGCACTTTGAGAGCAGATGAACTTGCCCGACACAGAGCAGCTAACTACCTTAGCAAGTTAAGCGCAAATATCAGTGATTTGATAGCTGTGTGGACGGAATGCACTCTAAACAATGCTGTAAAGTCGCTTTATAAAGTTGCATCAACTACAAGGTGTTGTTTAAGGGTTTCGTGCACCAAGTCATGTCAAAACACGGGTTTGAATCGATTAGTCACCGTGCAAGTGAACAGAATGAAAGTTAATCCATTTAAAGCAACACTAACCTCAAAGTAACAGCAGAGTATAAAACATACGAAGTCAGAGTTGCAATAGTTACGTTAGTGTGTTGTTTACAGATTTGCCATTCAAGCTTTATTGGGAAAACATGACTTTATATACACCATTATTGTGCATTGACATTTTAGTTACTACCTGAACGCGCTTCAAATCTGCTGTCAGATCCTAACTGGACAGGCCATGCCTTAACATTAACTATAAATAAATGAGTAAACCATACAAAATATTTGAAAGTAAAAGTTTTAGTTCAGAAATGATTTGTCAGTCATATTAATGGAGGGACATATTCTGAAAACCTTTCTGAAAATAATATCAATATTAGTTACTTGGTATACTGGATATATTGTGTTTAATTTAATATTAATTTAATTTAATAATGGCGAAACCTTAAATTTGTCAACATATACACTACCAGTCAAACGTTTTAAAGAAGTCTCTTCTCTTTTTTTTACTAAGCCTGCATTTATTTGATCCAAAGTACAGTAAAAACAGTAATATTGTGAAATATTTTTGCTATTTAACATAACTGCTTTCTATTTGAATATATTTTAAAATGTAATTTATTGCTGTGATCGAAGCAAAATTTTCAGCATCACTATCACGTTACTTCAGAAATCATTCTAAAATGCTGATTTGCTGTTCAACAAACATTTCTGACTATTATTATGATCAATATTTAAAACGGTTAAGTAACTTTTCTTCTAGATTCTTCGATGTACAGAAAGATCCAAAGATCAGCGTTTATCTGAAATAAAAAGCTTTTGTATGTTACAAAAGATTTGTACTACTTTCGAATCATCAAAAAACCCTGAAAATAAAATGATAATCATAAATAATAATAAATGTTTTTTTGAACAGCAAATTAGCATATTAGAATGATTTCTGAAGGATCATCTGCTAAAAATTCAGCTTTGAAATGACAGGAATAAATTACACTTTAAAATATATTCAAATAGAAAGCCATTTTTTTAAATGGTAAAAATATTTCCCAAAAGTGTACTGTTTTTGCTGTATCGTATATCAAGTAAATGCAGTCTTGGTGAGCAGAAGAGACTTTAGAAGAATGTAAAAACTTGACTGGTAGTGTACAATATTTGAAAATGGAAGCTTTAGTTCAGAAAGCATGATTTGTTAGTCATCAAGGAAGGAACATATTTCTTGAAAAGCTTTTGATTGGACAAAAGTGGGTGTAATGCAAGATGACTCAGTAAGTATAGATATAAATTACTTGCTATACTAGATATTGTGTGTTAACAATTAAAATGTTACTGAGATTAAATAACTTTTTACATTTGAGGTTCACACAGAAACCAAAAGTGAACATACTGCGAAAGACTGACTAGCTTGACAGGTTGGCTGTGTTTCAAAAACTAGTCAGCCTATAGACAACATTTATGATATTATTCAGGCAGTTTAGCTGTCTAGGACAGAGCTTGTAAAATGAGTACTCTGATAAAAAAGCAATAAGAAGTAGTTTTAAACTTCCTAATGATGCACTTTTGTTTTTAGGAAACTTGTTGTGCTTTAAGGAGTTGTTTTTAGGTCATAGTGACTCAACAGCAACTTGCCTAGTCATTGCTCCTGTTGGTAACATGTATTAATGACCAGTAATTAAACAGCCCCAAATGGTTGTTTTTACTGATTGTTAGACAGTCCTCATTTTTGTTATTCCAGAATACAGAGTTAGAAATTCAAAGTCATCTGACGTTGGTTTATTTGTGTTTTTGTAACATCTGTTTCTGTTCTGTCACAGGGAGGGAGCATAAATTGCTAGAAGTCCTATTGTGATTTAATTTTTTAGACTCACGCATTTGTTTTCAGTCTTGATAACAATGCAAACAGCAATGCCGAATCGGGTCTATCCATTAATTGTGATTATGCCAGAGGGCATTCCTTCATGTTTCTGTTATGTCGATATTTGGCAGACAGCTCTGCTGGGATGTCTAAACTGTTGTGGTGACCAAAGTAAATAGGAATCTGTTTGTAATCAACATCAACAGCCTTTTTTTCTGAGCGTGCCACAGGCGTTTTTGCAGCATTGTGAACTACTTTAATAAGAGTTACCTCAGTAAGCAGGAGATCTTTACGGGGAACGTTGTGACAGAAGGTGTGGCTTTCTTCTCAGATTCTTTTCTGGCATTGATGCCTTGATTATCCAGCTCATGTCCTTGCAGGAGTTTATGAACTCTGCTGGTCTTTGTGTTCTCTCATGTCGTCTTCTACACAGGGCCAAAACTATTCACACTGAGTGTCCTGATTTTGTAATTAATGATTATGTGTCTCACACTATCTTTCTTTGTGGTTTTGTAGGAGGTTAAATGTGTTCAGAAAATGTACGTCGCTAACCAAACACTTTCATTTTGTCTAATAATACACAGTGAAAGTGATTTTTTTTTCCATTATATGTCTTGCAGAGATGCTACGAACACAAGCAGTACAGAAATGGGCTCAAGTTTTGCAAACAGATCCTGTCCAACCCGAAGTTTGCCGAACACGGAGGTAAGACCGGACATGTTCTCGGACATCATCTCATCGTTATGACTAATTAAATTTGAGCACATGATCTCTTTTTTTTTTTCCATCCCACAGAGACCCTGGCAATGAAGGGACTGACTCTGAACTGCTTGGGCCGAAAGGAGGAGGCATATGACCTAGTGCGACGAGGCTTACGAAACGATCTAAAGAGTCATGTCTGTATCCTTAACACTGTTTCCACTGTCAAAAGATGTATTAGTAATTTCTGTGAACACATGAACACTTGTACACAGCTGTTAGTGATTGACACCAGGTTTCAGGGTCCTCTTAAAGTCCCCATGAAATCAAAATTGAAGTTCTTTGGCTTTTAGTATGAATGTGCTAACCTTAAGTTTATCTATAAGGTAGTGTGTTTCAAAAAAATGTGCATTTACATGATGTAAGCATTCAAAACTTCCGCCAATATGATGACATCATCCTGCACTTCAGCTTCTCATCAAACTTTCTGTCCAATCAAATGCTCTCTAAAATCTAAAGCATCCCGCCCCCTACACTATAAATAGACACTGAAGCTGTGGCTGAAATCAGTAACTTATAATAGCATGTGCAGGGGATAGGGAATGATTTAGAGAGTGTAAATATGCATTTCATTGGGGGCGATGAAGTAAGGTTTCGTGCTAACCGCTGCAGGATGTACACAGATTTTATGGTCCAGAGAAATAATAGCACAGAGCGGATTATATCAGCACAGAACATAAAACATGTCAGACCCATTCTAATCCAATTCTACACAGAATGGTATTTTATAGCAGTATGGACTGTGGCTGCCATATGCTGTGGAATGTGGCTTTACTGAGCTCACTGGCTGTGATATAAACAAAACACTATTGGCTATTTATAAAGGTCTTCCTGTTTAAGTTGAAATTGTCAACATATAGAATAACGCTGTGTGTTTCAAAGCACTTCAGTTCAGTGGACCTTTAATCTCAGTTCTCTGGTAACTGTATGGCATACATTACTTCACAGTGTAATTCAAAGAATAGGTACAGTTAGGACTGCATGATTAACCAAAATACAGGGTTCAGTACGGGTCGTGGAGTTTCTGGAATAATATGGAATTTTAAAAGGTCTATTCCAGACATTGAAAGTCAGGAAACGTTTGTTTTTTTGGTCCAAGTCATGGAATTCAGGGATTTTTGTTTGTTGCTTTACACTTTTTTTTTACAGTTTCCATTTATCAAAATGTAATTTTTCTATACCGTATATATATATTTTTTATCACGTTGTTTCATGTTTTGCCTATTTTTCAGTGCCATTTTATTTGTTCTCGCTTGTCAACTGGCAATCACTTGAGTCAAATCCAGTCACTAGGCTGTATCTGTTAACTAAGACAAACATGCCAGGAAAATGTAAATTTCAAGACCTTTGGCTACAAAATGACTACTTGTTAAAAGTAAATGATAGAAAAGCAAAAACTAAATGTGAAGAAACAGAAAGACTAAATGATGAACTTGATAACAAACAGAAAATCCTTCAAAGCATTTAACCCCTGAAAGCATAAAAACCATAAATGAATTTTTATAGAGAAGGGTTAAAGGGTTACTCCACCCCAAAATGAAAATTTTGTCTTTAATCACTTGTCGTTCCAAACCCGTAAAAGCTTTGTTCATCTTCGGAACACAATTTAAATATTTTGGATGAAAACCAGGAGCTTGTTGACTGTCCCATTGACTGCCAAGTAAATAACACTGTCAAGAAAAGCCCAGAAAAGTATGAAAGACATCATCAAAATAGTCCATCTGCCATCAGTGGTCAAACCATAATTTTATGTAGCTACAAGAATACTTTTTGTACGCAAAGAAAACAAAAATAACGACTTTATTCAACAATTTGGCTCCTCCACGTCACCGTAGCGGCATTTTGGAAAGTATCCACTGGACACAAACAGCGTACGCTGTTCTCTGTCAGCCGCAGCACACGGATACATTTTCTACGTTTATTTACACTGATTCGAACCAATCTGACAGAGAACAGCATACGTTGTTTGCTTTCAGGGGATACTAACGGCTAAAAGCAAAAAAAATTAATAATCAATAAAAGTAGTGTCTATGTGTGTTTTGTACTAAAAAACTCTGTGAACAAATAAATAAAGCTTGCAAATGGATGGATCCATTCATTATTGGTCATGGAAATTTAGCTTTTTAGTCAGTGAAAGTCAGGGAGTGGCTTAGAGTGGGAACCCTGAAAATTTAACTGATCACAATAAGGCCTAGTCAAATTGCAAACGTTGTGATTTAAATCGTACAGCCCTAGGCGCTGTGCACAGTTTTGTCCTTAACTCCCCTTCAGGTTGGCATGTGTATGGTTTGCTTCAGCGCTCGGATAAGAAGTATGACGAGGCCATCAAGTGCTACAGGAATGCTCTTAAATGGGACAAAGACAATCTGCAAATCCTTAGAGATCTTTCACTGCTGCAGATCCAAATGAGAGACCTCGAAGGTTACAGGGTAAAAAAAAGTTTTTTTTTTAAAGTAAGTGCTTCCATGTGTTAGAAAAGTACAGTGTTCCATGGATCAAGCCAGTAAAAATATTTTTTTTTCCAAAGTCATCCTTTCACTCAAATTGTTATAATCGTAATATGTGACCCTGGACCACAAAACCAGTCTTAGGTAGCACGGGTATATTTGTTAGCAATAACTAACAATACATTACATGGGTCATTTTTTTTTAATTTTGTGCCAAAAATTATTAGTGGGATTATTTGTTTTTATTTTTTTTATTTAATTTTTGATTAGTAGTATGCATGGCTAAGAATGTTATTTGGACACCTTCAAAAGCAATTTTCTTAGTATTTTGATTTTTTTTTACACCCTCAGATTCTAGATTTTTAAATATTTGTATCTTGGCCAAATATTGTCCTATTCTAACAAACCATACATCAATGGAAAGCTTTTATATTCTTCTTTCATGAAATGTATGTGTGTGTAAATCTCAGTTTCAACAAATTTACCCTTATGACTGGTTCTGTGGTCCTGGGTCACATATAATTCCTAACATTTTCTCCGTTACAGGAGACTAGGTACCAGTTACTGCAGTTGCGGCCAGCTCAAAGAGCCTCCTGGATCGGTTATGCCATCGCGTACCACCTTCTGGAAGATTATGAGATGGCAGCTAAGATTGTGGAGGAGTTCCGCAAAACACAACAGGTATTTTATTTTTTTTCCTGTTTCTTGTCAGTTTCATCTACACTAAGTTTATTGTTGCAGGGGGATACCACAAAGAGTTTGCTTTTGGACGCCCCTGAGATTTGTTGTTGATTGTGTTTCAGATGTCTCCAGATAAAGTGGATTACGAGTACAGTGAGCTGCTGCTTTATCAGAATCAGCTGTTGAGAGAGGCAGGCCTTATCAAAGAAGCTCTCGATCACCTGACCAACTATGAAAAACAGATATGTGACAAACTGGCTGTAGAGGAGACACGAGGTGTGTTTATTTATGCATATTGCATTGGTTATCAGCAGTTAATTATTGTGCATTCTCATTTTTCTAATTTTGCACTGATTTGCTGTCATCTAATGCTTGTATTTAAAAAACGTATTTAATAACATTGTTAAATCTTTAGCAAATCTCATAATAAATATTCATATTTAAATGCTAAACAATTCAGTGTTGTGATGCTGAAATTGACTAATAGCATTTAATTTTATTTATTCTGTAATAGTTATTTAACAGAGAAGTTCACTTCCAGAATGAAAATTTACTCAATTTACTCACCCCCGTGTCATCCAAAGATGTTCATGTCTTTCTTTTTTCAGTCGAAAAGAAATTTGGGTTTTTAAGGAAAACATTCCAGGATTTTCCCTATATAGTTGACTATATATGCCAATGGGCAGCTGAGGAATAAGGGTCTTATCTAGCAAAGTTATATACTTTTTAACCACAAATGCTCCTCTTGCACTAGGCTCGACACGCATTACGTATATTTCCGTTGTTGGCATCCCTATGTATGTCATGACCTTGTTTATCGTCTGCTGTCACGGTTTATTTAAATCAACATATGTTGATATTTTTGTAGGAGAGCTGCTTCTCAAGTTAGACCGGGCTGGTGAAGCTACAGAGGTCTACCACCGACTGCTGGAGAGAAACCCTGAAAACTGGAGCTACTATCAAGGGCTAGAGAAAGCACTCAAACCAAGTAAATACACATTCTTATGACCACAGCAAATCTGGTCTGATTTTCATTTCTATTAGTCCCTTATTCTATGTCTGCTTTCAGAGAGTGTCGAGGAAAAGCAGAAAATCTATGAAGATGCCTGGGTTAAGTATCCTAAAGGCCTGGTGCCAAGAAGACTTCCTCTCAGCTTCCTCACAGGTCAGCGCCAGTCTTGTCAAATCAATAGAGCTGTTATGCTCTCATAATGTGTCAGTGTATATGACCGCATTTGGCTCTCGCAGGTGAAAAGTTTAGAGAGTGTTTGGATCGCTACCTGAGGATGAACTTCAGCAAAGGATGCCCGCCTGTCTTTACCACACTGAAATCACTCTACCAGCACAAAGACAAGGTGAAATAGGGTGAATTGTGTAAAGGATTCATTTACATTCAAGAAAAGATACTGTTTCTTTAAAACACATTCCTGTTTTCTGCAGGTAGCAATAATTGAGGAATTAGTCGTTGGCTATGAAAAAAGTTTGAGAACTTGTAAAATGTTCAACCAGAATGGTGAGTACATAAACAGATTATAATGACGGATGGCAGTTGCAGTAATGGTGCCAAAGTTCTCATAGTGAACATGTGATGATATTTTGTAGATGATGGGAAAACAGAGCCGCCCACAACTCTACTGTGGGTTCAGTATTTCCTGGCCCAGCATTTCAACTATATCGGCAAACAGACGCTTGCCCTCGAATACATCAACGCAGCCATTGAAAGCACCCCCACCCTTATAGAGCTCTTCGTCATTAAGGCAAAGATATACAAGGTAAGAGCACTCAGGTCATTGAAACAAGACAGAAACCATTAACTAGAACATAAGAGAGTGACTTTTTCCATGTGTTGTTCTCTTGAAAGCATGCGGGTAACATCCGCGAAGCTGCTCGCTGGATGGACGAGGCCCAGGCTCTGGACACTGCGGACCGCTTCATCAACTCTAAGTGTGCCAAGTATTTGCTCAAGGCTGGACTTATTAAAGAGGCTGAAGAGATGTGTTCCAAGTTCACACGGGTCAGTATGGTTAAGGTCACATGCTTGTGATAACGCACTTAAAATAACTCTAGTTATTACATATACAGTCAAACCAAAAATTCTTCAGACACCAGATATATTATTTAATATTCTTTTTACTAGTGGGTTCAGGACACTGTAGTTCATTTATGTAAGTGTGGATAGTAAAATAAAGTAAACTGTGACATTTTATACCCAAAAAATCTTTATACAGTGGACTACCAGGAAAATTAAAAATTTGGGACACTTTGACCTGACCATGTTTAATAAGTATTTTTTCATTAATTGCTAATGTGACCTCTTTACATCACAGACTGAACAAAATTAAGCATTCCTGGTAATTGATCAACAAAGTATTGATAGTTGTGTAAATATTGTCAGATTGTTTTTTTTTGGTTGATGGTAATCCATTACATTACCTTTATATCAAAGTTCTGACATTATTAAGATGAATTTGTTCTGACACAGTTTAACTCTGAGTTCTTGTCATCTTTTATTACCATTTTCTAAACTGTAGTGAATAAACTGATAATGTGAAAAATGTTGAAGGTGTCTGAATAAATTTTGGTTTGACTGTATAATACAGTTTACCGGCCAGTTAGATTTTTATTTTAAGAATTAAATACTTTTATTTAGTAGGAGGTTATTAAATTGATCAAAAGTATGACTTTAAAAGTATAATGTTACAATTTCAATTTAAAATCTTAAGAAAAGTCAGCATATTAGAATGATTTATGAAGAATCATGTGACACTGAAGACTGGCTGTAATGGCTGCTAAAAATTCAATAAATTACATTTTAAAATATTAAAACAGAAAAAATGTTTTAAATTGCAATAATATTTCACAATATTAATGTTTGCATTATTGATCAAATAAATGCAGCCTTGTTGAGCACAAGAGACTTCTTTTGAAAAACATTGTAAAAAACCTTACTAAACTTTTGAATAGTAGCAGACCTGCCAACCTATACGCATTTTGCGTAGCGGGTACGCATTTTGACTTCAAAATACGCTGCTACGATTTGTCACTCTAAACTACGCAAAAACTTGGTGACGTCTTTGTGAATGCACAGGATTTAAATCAAGCAACTGCAATGAAAGAGCAGTTCGACCAATCAGAGCGCTGGGTTCATTCCCCATTTACTGTAGCCAGCGGGATGATTGACAAATGCGTCAATCCCGCCCGCCTCTGTCCCGTAAAGGTTTACACCCACTGTACGATTTTTAAAAAAGACTTCTATCTTCTCAAGGTAAACGGGTTGGGTGGATGTGGAAAAGTGGGTTAAATTAATCCTCTGGAGTCGTGTTAATCTAAACGAACGGATGAATTGAATAAAAACATGCATTCAAATTCAGCCACATCTGCTGCGGTTAATTTGTGTTCATATAGCTGCATTGAACAGCGTCCTAATATTAGGACTTTAGTCCAAATGTTTCGCGTACTTGGACACTGCTGCACGTTTAGATCATTTTAAATGACAACGATCTAATAAACCTTTGAAAAAGTCTTACCGGATCTGCATTCGCGCTGCCGCACACACAGAGCAAACAGTAATGTTAGGTCTACATGTAACGTACAATAGTCTTTTTAACTAAGATACACATTATTGTTTATGTATTCGTTCGTATTATCACAGAAATACTGGTATCAAAGTTTATAGGTAAGATATAAACACCGATGTCTATGGTAGCGATCAAAATACATATTTTGAATGTTTACTGACACTTAAATAATGCTTGTCGATTGCATTGTTTCGCCACTAGATGGCGAATAGATTCTGTTAAAAAATTTATTTGTGGTTGAAAAAATAGATTCACTCAGTAATGAAAAGTGAAGTATTCATGAGTGAGGCATTAAATCATTCATTCAAACCACTTTTCATAATTTAATATTAACAGTAGGTGAACTAAATATATTGTAAATACATATTAATTGAAATATAATAATTCATTCCAAATAAACACCTAAGAAAAAATTATTTATCAATAAATTTATCCCCCCCCGTGCTACTCAAAAAATATTTCCAGGGTTGGCAGGTCTGTAGTAGTGAGGTTTTTAGGTACTTTTTAAAGTTTTAAAACACCAGTCTGTTCATTTGGAGGTATTGCCTCTGGCAGCTGTTTTCTTGGCTTGCAAGTACAACTCCAGAAAGACTAAAATAGTAAAATGTTGGTTAAGATTACATTTCAGAAACACTGAAAGCAGTAACTTTTTTTTTTTTCTCCTTCTACCAAAAGCCCTTTCTCAGTTTTGTGCATTTTGGAGAAGAATACTGACTGATAATGGTTTAACCTATATTTTAGTTGTCCCTTGTAACTAAAAGTTGAGACTTGCTCATGTCGTTCCAAACTCGTTCATCTTCGGAACACAAATTAAGATATTTTTGATAAAATCCAGAACTTTCTGATCCTACATAGACAACAATGCAACTGACATGTTCAGGGCCCAGAAAGATAGCAAGGACATTGTTAAAATAGTCCTAATTTATCAGTGGTTTAACCATAATTTTATAAAGCTACGAGAACACATGCGCAAAGAAAACAAAAATAATGCGTTTTTTAAACAATTTCTTCTGTTCTGGCTCTTGCGTTAGCAGCACCACACGCATACGTTGTGTTACTTTCAGGAACATGCAGGGAAGACTGAAAGGAAGAGAACTAATTGTTGAATAATGTCTTTATTTTTGCATTCTTTGCACACAAAGTATTTTCGTACGGTTTGTTACAGTTGAACCACTGATGTCACATGGACTATTTTGTTCATGTCCTTACTACCTTTCTGGGCCTTGAACGTGGTAGTTGCGTTGTTGTCTATGCAGGGCAGAGAGCTCTCGGATTTCATTAAACATATCTTAATTTGTGATTCGAAGATGAACGAAGGTCTTATAGGTTTGGGAAGACATGAGAGTGTGTAATTAATAACAGAATTTAAATTTTTGGGTAAACCATCCCTATAATTACTCAGTCTCTTATTATCAAAAATAAATAAGTCTGAGTATCTGTTCTTTATCACCTGCAGGAAGGAACCTCGGCGGTAGAGAATCTGAATGAGATGCAGTGCATGTGGTTCCAGACGGAATGTGCTCTGGCCTACAAGTCCTTGAACAAATATGGAGAGGCGCTGAAGAAGTGCCATGAAATTGAAAGGGTAAGTCTTGTAATGGTATAAACTAACATTGTTAATACCTCTATGCTAAATTAATTTAGAGTTCAAGTAGAACGGATTTACCCAGCGGACTGAAATATCCTGACACTTTGTTCTTTTGCCATTCACAGCATTTTGTGGAGATAACGGATGACCAGTTCGACTTCCACACATACTGTATGCGGAAGATGACGTTGCGTTCTTATGTGGATTTGCTCAAACTGGAGGACGTGTTGCGTATGCACCCTTTCTACTTTAAGGCAGCATGTACAGCCATCGAGATCTACCTCAGCCTACATGATAACCCGCTCTCCGATGACAACAAGGAGTCACAGGCCGACAATGGTACTGTCATGTACACAAAAAGCATTCAAACTTTACAAAAAAAAGTGAGGTGAGTTTTGTTTTTTTAACAATTGTTTATCCTGTAGCCAACCTAACGGATAAGGAGCTGAAGAAATTGCGTAACAAACAGAGACGTGCCCAAAAGAAAGCCCAGTTAGAGGAAGAAAAGAAGAATGCCGAAAAAGAGAAACAGCTAAAGAACCAAAAGAAGAAAAAGGAAGAGGATGAGGAGGAGATTGGAGGACCTAAGGAAGAGCTCATACCAGAGAAACTGGCAAAGGTGTGTGTTGACAAAGCCACCTGTACTTTAGAGGATAAAGTATTTTGATTGATTTTGTTCATCACAATGAATGTTTCTGTCTGTAGGTTGAGAATCCTTTAGAAGAAGCGATTAAGTTCCTGACTCCTCTGAAGAACTTAGTAAAGAATAAAATAGAGACCCACCTGATGGCCTTTGAGATTTACCTCAGGAAAGGTGAGCTTTAACATAGTGATTGATTGATGTGTTAGAATGTGTGATTTAAAACTCATGATGTGTGTCTGTATTTGTAGAGAAGTATCTTTTGATGCTGCAGTCGGTTAAGAGAGCTTACTCATTGGACCCCGATCACCCCTGGCTCCACCAGTGTTTGGTGCGGTTCTTCAAAGGAGGTACATGAAGGCGCATTTGCTATTTTCACATGGGACCAAAATAAATTGCAAGAACGCTAAGCTTTGTCTATTTTCAGTGTCGGACAGTAAGGACATGCCGGAGGCGGTGCAGGCAGTTCTGAAGCAGGAGATCACAAAAATGTTTGGCGAGAGTGACCCCAAGACGTTCAACAAGAACTTCCTGAGCAAACACGCAAACTCAATACCACACAGAGTTGCAGGTACACACTTTAGATGTTAATGAACTTTTGGAAACCACTGTAGACTGTTAATAAAGCGGAGGAGAGTGACAATAGTAAATAAGACCTTAACATGCATTTCATGACTGGGTCATATTTCTAATTCATTTCTAAAACTTTTGTGAATTTTTTTTTTTCACATTCCATGCCGATCCAGCCCAGGTGGCATGTATATGTGACCCTAAACCACAAAACCAGTCATAAGTCGATGGGGTATATTTGTAGCAATAGCCAAAAATACTTTGTATTGGTCAAAATTATTGATTTTTCTTTTATGCCAAAAATCATTAGGATATTAAGTAAAGATCATGTTCCCATGAAGATATTTTGTAAATTTCTTACCGTAAATGTATCAACTTAATTTTTGAAAAGTAATATGCATTGCTAAGAACTTTTCTCAATTTTGTAATTTTTTGCACCCTCAGATTCCAGATTTTCAAATAGTTGTATCTCAGCCAAATATTGTCCAATCATAACAAACCATACATCAATGGAAAGCATATTTATAGCTTTCATATGATCTATTAATGTCAGTTTACGAAAAATTGAACCTTATGACAGGCTTTGTGATCCAGGGTCACATATGGTTTTGTTTTCCATTGTGGGGCTGTTAACAAATGTAATACAACATTTGTCAGCTGTTGTCTTTAAAATGCAAGTTGCAAAATTACTTGTGTTATGACATGTAAATAGCGATGACATTATGGAGGAAGTTCAGATATTAATGTTTCCTTAGGTCAAATAGAGCATTTACAACAAACAACTGACCAATCACTACAATTGTGCCAACACAGTTAGCTAACTGATTGCAACATAACTGAACAGTTTTTAGAACAATTCGACCCAGCAATGAAAAAAGCGGCTAAAGTGTACAGTACCAGTAAATGTGTGTTTGTATGTATATAACACCAATTGTTACATATGTAATACAGTTCAAACGATTAGATTTTTTTTTTAAAAGAATTTAATACTTGTATTCGGTAAAGTGTAACTTGTATAATGTTACAAAAGACTTCAGTTGTACAATTTAAAGGGGTCATGTACAGTTTTCTAAGGCCCACTTTCATTGATTTTTACATTTAAAAAATATCATAATTAAGAATAGGCTATTTTCTGTCCTTGTTTTGCTCTGTTTGAATAAACATGGCGGATTGTAGTAACTTGTGTATGTTTCACAGCCTGCATCCTAAATGGACACATAAACACTCAAATATATAGATAAACAGTGTGTGTGTATGTATATATGTGTATATATATATATATGTATATGTATATATATATGTATATATATGTATATGTATATATATATATATATATGTATATGTATATGTGTGTGTGTGTGTGTGTGTGTGTGTGTGTGTAAAATATTTAACAGAAGTAAAGTAGATATTTGTATTCTCTATAGAGTGATTCAAATTGATCAAAGGTTAGTATATACATTTCTAATGTTACAAAAGATTTCAAATAAAAGATTTTCTTCTGAAATTTCTATTAATCAAAGAATCATAAATATTTTAAAATACGAGTAAGTCACATTGTAAAATAAAACTTTACTTTTAAAACATTCATTTAGAAAAGTTATATTAAAACATTAGTAATATTTCACTTTTTTTTTCTTTTGTGTATTTTTGATCAGATAAATGCAGCATTTGTGTTATTTAAAAAACATTACAATGGTACATCAGTATATGAATACTTGGTTTGATTAAATCAAGCTAGTATTTGATTATACATATGATAAATATTTAAACGATACAGTTGTGAAATAAGATTTTTTCTTTAATTTACACTGCCATTCAAAAGTTTGTGATTAGTAAAATGTGTAATATTTTTTAAAGAAGTCACTAATGCGCTCAGTTGCATTTATTTGATTAAATATACAGAACAACACATTAACAAAATGTTTGCTATCTCAGTATACTTTCAAATATAATTTATTTCTGTGATGAAAAACTGAATTTTCAAAATCATTACTCCAGTCTTCAGTGTCACATGATCCTTCAGAAATCATTCTAATATGCTGATTTATTATCAATGTTGGAAACAGTCGTGCTGCTTAATATTTGTTTTTGAAACCTGTGATACTTTTTCAGGATTCTTTGAATAAAAAGTTAAAAACAACAGCATTTATTCAAAATAGGAACTTTTTCTAACAATGCAAGTCTTTACTATCACTTTAAATTTAAAAAATCCTAGCTGGTCGGCACCGATAGCCTTGTGGGCAGTGCGCCGACATATAGTGCTGTTGCGCTACGGGCGTCCCGAGTTCGAGTCCCGGCTCGAGGACCTTTCCCGACCCTATCCCCTTCTCTCTCTCCCACTTCACTTCCTGTCAATAATGATCTGTCCTATCTCAATAAAGCCAAAAAAAGGCCAAAAATAAATCTTAAAAAAAAAAAAAAAAAAAAAAAAAAAATCCTAGCTAGAATAAAACGATTAATTCCTTTTACAAAAATAAATGTTTTACTGACCCCAAACTTATATCGTTACAACAGATTTTAGTTTTAAATCAATGTTGCTGTTTTTAACTTTTTTATTCATAAAGAATCCTAAAAAAAAGTAGGTTAAAAAAATACAAAATTAAGCAGCGCAACTGTTTCCAACACTGATAATAAATTAGCATTTTAAAATGAATTCTGAAAGTTCACGTGACACTGAAGACTGGAGTAATGATGCTGAAAATTCAGCTTTGCATCACAGAAGTAAACTGTATTTTAAAGTATATTAAAACAGAAAACTGCTATTTTAAACTGTAGTAATATTTCACAATATTACTGTTGTTTTTTTCTGTTTTTTTTTTATCAAATAAATGCAGCCTTAATGAGCATAAAAGGCTTCTTTAAAACACAACAATCTTACTGATCCCAAACTTTTAAATGGCAGTGTATATCCTTATTATTTTCATTACGTAAAATATTAGTTTATTTGTTTAGGTATTTTTATTTTTAATAGCTGTTTCAGTATAAAATATTACCCGGATTGGAGGTCACAATTTTGCTGTACTGTTGGCTGTTATTTGGCGTTTCTACTGGGTTCCTGTATCTGACCATCTTTGGTGGTGGTTCAGTCACACAGCTT
This sequence comes from Cirrhinus molitorella, assembly GCA_033026305.1. Lineage (NCBI taxonomy): Eukaryota > Metazoa > Chordata > Actinopteri > Cypriniformes > Cyprinidae > Cirrhinus > Cirrhinus molitorella. The sequence continues at coordinate 20,110,231 of CM065129.1, read as the reverse complement.
CTGATCAAGTGACCAGAAATGAATGACTTCCGATTGCTTTGTTGCTGTGAAACGCTTTAGTATTAGTGCCACTGAATTCTTTTAGCTGTTCATATAGCATCTGCCTTTTTCTTGTATGCAGCTGCTAAGATGATGTTCTTTCTGGACCCCTCTTCTGAGGGGATGGCTGCTGAGCTGGCGACCTCTTTGAACGAGTCCCTAACAGGCAGAGCCATTCAGGTACAATAACCATAAACAACAGTATAAAATTTGTGATATATCACGGTATCATAAAAAGCCTGATGCTACATGTCTCATATTTGTATGTGTGAATTTTAGATATGTACCGAGGTGCTCCAGGCTTTGAGGGATGGCAGTCTAGGCTCGCAGCAGGAGAAAACTCTGGAATCGTACTGTGCGTCTTGCCACGGTGTCTATCCCTACGCTTTAGCCTTCATGCCCCCTGGTTACCAGGACAACTCTGCGGTGACCACCAATGGAGACCTGTCCCCCTGCGACCACGAGGACATGCCCAATGAGATGTGAGATGTGTTTCAGCAAGAGAGCAGGGTGGCCGTTTTATGGCCGTCAGCATTTTGAGACCAGACGCCCCACTGAGGTTGAGACTCTACTGCACTAACGAGACCATGCTTACCTTCCGCCTTCTTTTCCACTCACGGAAGCGAGCGAGCAATAGGGGAAAAACCCGTTTTACTATTTTTTTTTTTTTTTTTTTTTTTTCCTTTCTATCTTGTTGTTTTGATTTTCTTTTTTTTCTTTTTTTTTTTTTAAATATGGCCACTGGCATCTCTTATGCTAGAACAGAATAAACGGTATTAAAGAGAAAGAATGATCAAGATGGTCACAGTGAACTCATTGGGCCTAATTCCTCTTTATCAGACACGTGCATCTTGTTTCTCATGTTTTTAAGAGTAATTTATATAAGAATATTAAAGAGAACCAATTACTATCAGGAGGAGCAATATTTTTGGTCCTGTTTTGACTTGCGTGGTCGTGTGCCAAACCTGTGGGGCGGACCTTTAGATGCGGATGACGGCACCTGTTGCGAGGGTACCTGGAAAGGGGGGTTGGGGGTGTGGGGTGTGTGTGGAAATGAATTAATGTGGCTGGGCAGAAGCTGTTCCAGGATCAGCCACCAGGGGGAGCCAACAGTCGAAACCCTGAGAGGAGACACTGATGTTCAGCCAATAAAGCTGATGACAGTCTTGACTGAAAGGTCACCTGGAGTGCCGAGGAGAGGCAGATGTGCATCTTTCATTTTTTATTTTTTTTTCTTCTTTCATCCTCTGCTGCCTTTCGGTTTTTCAGTGAATGTCTTAGAGGCAGCAGTGGCTTCTGTTGGACCTGTAGGACTTTTACTGTGACTGTTTCTGTTGGGTTTGTTTGGCATCTTTTTTTTTTTTTTTTTTTTTTCCTTCTCCCACTCATTGTTTGGGTTCTCATGTTGGTTTCAAACTCTGATTTTTTTTTCTCATAATACAAGACTCCATCAAACATACCACTGTCTGAATTCTGCGAACATGTCCTGTCATTTGACACTCACACAGTTACAAATAAAACAAAATAACATGACTGATGTATTTCTCTTTTTGTTTTTTAATTTCCACATTTGGTTGTACACTGGAAGATGTTTCGTCTTTGAGGAAATGCAGAACACAAGAATTTGTATTTCTTTTTACCTTTGCAAAATAAGATGACTTTAAATGGTAATTAATTTAAATGTATTTTAAAGACATTTCCAGTTGTTTGTCATTTGTGACCCTGGACCTTAATACCAGTCTCAAGTAGCACTGGTGTATTGGTAGCAAAGTCAACAAAATTACTCAAAATTATCTTTTTTTTTTTTTTTTTTTTTAATTCCAAAAATTATTGGGATATTAAGTAAAGATCATGTTCCATGAAGACATTTTGTAAATATTCTAACATAAATATCAACTTAATTTTTGATTAGTATTATGCATTGCTAAGATCTTCATTTGGACAACTTCAAAGGCTTTTCTCAATTTTTTTTTTTTTTTTTTTTTTTTTTGCACCCTCAGATCCATATTTTTTTAAATAGCTGTATCTTGGCCAGATATTGTCCTATCCTAACAAATCATACATCAGTGGAAACCTTATTTGATGATGGATCATAGTTTTAAAAAAAACTGACCCTTATGACTGGTTTTGTGGTCCAGGTTCACATTTAATGGAAAATATAAGGATAAAAAATTTATTTGGCTTTAACATGGCATAACAAGAAAAATGTATAGTCATTATAGTAGTTTTGGAATTGAATTATTTTTCCAGGTCTAAATATCTTATTTTTTTCTTCACATAACCAGGTTTTTAGTTGTTGAGGGGGTGAATTAAAAAAACGTGTTGATTGTTGTTTTGGTTTTACATCATTTTAAGTCATCTTGATTTCATTTGGTTAAGAACCACTGTGCTATATGTCAACTGAAGTAATTTTCCTGTACTTTTTTAAAGACTCCATTATAACCCATTTCATAATTTAACACTATTTCATTTTTTATTTTTTTTTGTCTTAAATCTAGGTATGGAAAGTTAGTGGTTCACAACCATTCACTAATGTTTTACTTTGCTTGTGATGTAGAAGTAATTTAGACTTGTTTAGAGTCTGGCTTTGGGCACTGGGTCTCTTTGTCCGTTCTCATGTTGGCTCTGAGAGCTTAGGAAAGTGTGGTCCAGGTTAAGGTATGTGGTGAGGAACTCTGGGAAATCATTCTTCTGCACTATTTCTAGAAACATGGACACAGCAGTCATCAACCTCTGTTTGTCTCTAAAAAGAATGGAAATAGAAAAAATCTCAATATTTGTTAATTTGACCTCTTGGGCCATAGCTCTGTAACAGATTTATAACGTAAACTACCTTTGTATTTTTTTTTATTTTAGATTATAAAAGGAGGGACTACATAAAATCCATTAAACCTGTATTTATTAATCATATATATTCACTATAAATAGTATTTTTTACTTAAGTATTAAATAAAGTTTTTTTTTTTGTAAATATTTTTCAGTTGCAATGTAATAATTTTAGCATTACATTTCATTTTTTACATGTTTTTCATCTAATATATATATATATTTTTTTAATATTATCTTTATTTCTTACTGCTGAAAACATTTTTTTGTTGTTTCAGTTAACACAGAGTTAGACTAATAAGGTACATACATTTGAGAAAGAGTTTAATATTTATATAGTACTTTATTTTATTAGTATATAATTATTTTTTATTTTGTAATATTAACATTGTTTTTATTTTAATTGATTCTTTGCACTTACATACAGATTATAATACAGAATCTGCCATTTTTGTCCTGCAAACAAACTAGACAGGAGAGTGGATTAACATCAGTGGACTTGAACTTAAAAAATGTTGTGTATTGATATCTTTCCACGGTTGAAACCAGATTCTGATGTTAATCATGTTTATTTTGTGCTATAACTAGTAAAGAAGAAGAGATGATCGGTTAGCACGCCTGCTTGAACTGAGGCGCTTCAGTGATTTGTCATGGCACGTGAAAAAGCCATAAAACGGATTTATTGTTTTAATTTCTTAAAAAATTACAACATTTGAATGCTGAGACATTTTTTCATGCTTAAAGTAACCTGCTCTGTTTTGTCTGGCGATGTATTTTTTCACTGCATGAGAACGCCATTGGCTTTTCGGACATAGCAACAGTGAAGGGTCAGTTGAGGTATTTTGTAATTCACTGAATACTGATTTTTTCATACAGTCTCCTAGAACATTCTGTAACCATTGTATAATCACTGTAATTCATGTTTTGTGTGTGTGTGTGTGTGTGTGTGTGTGTGTGTGTGTGTGTGTGTGTGTGTGTGTGTGAATCCCACTTATTTTTTATGGTCACTATATATTGTTCAAGCCACATTTTAACAAATATATCCACCTTTTTCTTCCTGCAAGAGTGGGTGCATCTATTTGTACAATTTATGGGTCTGGCTTCCGTTCTCATTGGCGTCCAGTTGTACAAAACAGCTTTGTTTTGCTGCTTGATATTGCAAATTGGTGTGTCTTATGTTATTTTAATGTATTATCTTATTAATACTATTTTGTAGTGCAAACAGTTTTAGCATTTACTGCACATTGTTATTCTTCTCGTTATTTCCCTATAGTGGCTAATGAACCGGAAGTCTCACCCATAGGTTTACTTCCGCAATAAAGAATAAGGTGGATATGAAGTGTCTGTAAAGCATTCTATACCTGCTCGTTTGACAATGTATGGCCTTCTTCAGATCTTCCATCAGACCTTCAGCCAAACTGCTGACAAGTGCTTGGGTCACTACCGTCCCATCGTCCTCCAGTCTCACTTGGTGCCGAATCCACTGCCAAACCTGACAAATGCAGCCTCTTAAAATCACAGATATATAATATAATATTGTAGCATGTGAGCTGGATAGTGTTGTGAACCAACCTGAGATCTGGATATCTCTGCTGTTGCTGAATCCTCTACCTTACCCAGATAGAAGAAATGACCTCTGCCTGTTGTGCACAGTTAATATTAATAAAACCTCCCTTCATTACATAACATTAAAGTATTGTTTAAAAATCCATCTGTGAAATAAAGTTTTGCACCTGAAAGCCAGGCTTCAATGAAGAGGACTCCAACAGCAATGTTATACCGTAGTCCGTACAGTGTTACTCCTCCCTATAGAGATATAAAGCACACATTACAAAGGCAACAGCATTTACACTCACCACACATTTGTTAAAATGCTGACAGGATTTGCAACTGACCGCAGGCATAATGAGCAAGTCTTCAGGGGTCACAGTGATGTCTTCACGCAGCTGTAGGAGTTGGTTCTGACCGTGAGAGTGAAGCTGGAACAGCTGTGTGAGAGAAAGTTATATGTTATATATATGGAGAAGTCTATCAATGACTAGACAGAAAAGAACACCTTATATGATATTTCACCCAAAAATTAAAATTTGGTCAACCCTCGTATCATTTCAAAACTGTAAGACCTTTGTTCATCTTGAGAACACAAATTAAGATATTTTTGATGAAATCCAAGAGCTTTCTGACCCTGCATAGACAGCAATATAACTGCAATATTCAAGGCCCAGAAAGGTAGTAAGGACATGAACAAAATAGTCCATGTGACAGTGGTTTATCTGTAATGTTATGAAGCTACAAAGATACTTTTTATGCACAAAAAACAAAAATAACTTTATTCAACAATTTTTTCTCTTCTGTGTCCACGTTCATGAGAGTACCGCAACGCATGTGGTGCTGCTGGCACAGGGGCTGGCCTGACATGGAAGAGAAGAAATTGTTGAACAAAGTCATTATTTTTTGTTTTCTTTGCCCACAAACAGCTTCATATGGTTGAACTACATATGTCACATGGACTATTGTAATGATGTCCTTACTTTCTAAGCCATAAAATGCACTGCTGTCTATACAGTGTCAGGAACCTCTTGGATTTAATCAAAAATATCTTTGTGTTCCGAAGATGAACAAAGGTCTTACGGGTTTGGAACGACATGACGGTGAGTACTTAATGACAGAATTTTCATTTTTTGGGTGTAGAATCCCTTTATGTGTAACACATACTTTTTGCATAGGCTCGATCAGGTCCATGTCGTAGACCATGAATCCATCAACTCCTGCTTTGATCTCCAGTAACTTAAGTCTAAAGCAACACAAGAATGATAACTTGTATGGAAAGGAAATACAGAACCACACCTGGTTAAGCTGTATTGAAGTTTTTCTTTGATCAGCACAATGATATATTAATTTTATGCATACTAAAATGACTCAGATGGCTGTGAGCCAAGAAAAACTTATCAGGCAAATAAAATATGGATCACAGCAGATTCTAACTGCATCAGTCTGTTTAAACCATTTAAAAAAAACTAGCTAATTTAGAAATAATGTTGTCAGAAAAACGTTGTTTGAACATACTTTTGTTCAGTTGCAATGTTGTGGGTAATTGCCAGGGCATCCCTAAGTAGCGAGGTTGCCAAGTTCGCGGTTGTCTCTGTTACCGCGGGTTGTTTCTCGTGTCCGCGGGTTGAAGCGATCCCAATAACGTGATATTTAGCCCCCGAAACGCAATTGGACTCGTTTTAAGGGGCAATTGGGCGGGTTTTGTAGTGAGGTATTCTAGGTTGTTTTAAAGGCTTGCAGTTGCTAGGTGTTCTTGATGTTTGTTAGATGGTTTCACACAGCTCCAAATCTGAATACTTGGGATTTTCCAGAGTTTTATTAAGGCAACATTTGTCAGCCTGGTCACTAGTGCATGATTTAAGGTCCATAATATTGGTGCAGAATTACAGGTCAAATTTAAATACTTAGGGTTACAGAGTTGTTCAAATCCTCAACACTAAGTTAATTGTGATGCTGCCTTAGTATAGAGGGTTTGCACTTACGATTGTCACGATTTGGTCAGTTACTAGGATGCGCAGCCATATTGCTGATACTCGGATGTAAACATAAGCACTGATTGCACAGTTAATGCATTACTGAATACATTGTTCTGCTAATTTATGCCACGGAAAAAATGTGTGAAAGCTGCGAAATCGTGTAAAGACTAAGTAAGCAGGGAGCAGGGACAAACTAAAGTTAATAGGTAGTAAAGATACATTCAAGCAGCATTAATTAAGATATTAGCCTAATATTTCACCTACCTGACCAGAAATGATAAGAACAAACATGAATGTCAAGATTCTTGCCCTGGAAATCCTGGTTCAGTTTGACCAACCACAAACGTTTTTTGTTCCTCAGACTCTTCACCTTTATTTGTTATAACTTTTGCTGGTCTACAGTACTCCTAATGTTTTTTTCTGGTCTGACCGATTAGTACAGCCCAAAACATTACAATAATGGATCATTTTCAGCAGAAATAATCAGCAAAATATGTGTTTTTTGTTGGTTCAGTGGCATTGTTTACATTCAGTGGCACCAGTATGGCTGACTGATGACGCCTCGTGAAAACACTAAACGGCATTAATGCATTAATGAAAATATATGATATTTAAATTAAATGCAAAAACAATTAAGTTAATTTAATGTTTTATGCCACTATATTTTGATTGTGCTTATGGGATGGATTCAAATCACCATAGAGTTGTTATTTGTTCTGATAGTGTCTTGCCTGGTTGCAGTACTGAGTACAGTCTTGTAGAGGTCACTCTCATTGTCTCTAGGCAACAGCAATGCTGCCATGCCACCTGTTGCTAGGGCACCCCTGCGGTGACACGTCTGCACTAGAAGATCCATGTAGCTGTGAAGGAAACGCTTCTCCATATCCACATACTTACTGCGATCAGGGAGGAGGAAATCAGTCCGATGACCTAGAATGCAAACCATTGTCGCTAATGAGAAATGTGATTGAGGCTATAGTCAAACTCGCAGAAAATGTATGCTGACCGAATTTGTTGACAAAGGAAGCTGAGTAATCCCAGATGCCACAGTTTAAACCAGCAGAGTGCTCCTTGAGCTCGTACAAAATCTCCTCCATCTCGAAGGATGCCAGGACACACTCGATCAACACGGTGGCCTTTATACAGCCGACTGGCAGGCCAAGCTACAAATTCAGATCATATTAGAAATACATTTAAAACTGCAGGGGGATCATATGTTATCTCTGTCAACCTTCACACCTTCTTTTCAGTCCAGAAAAAAATCTGACTCCAGAGTCTGGCTTCCATGTAGCTTTCAACCTGCACAGCAAAACAACAAGAGTTAGATATGTTTGATACTACACTGAAGTTCTGTCCCGGTAAAGAGAGTAAGGTGATCTGACACTGACCTTGGACAAGTAGAAAAAAGGGCCACTCTGGTTTTGAAGAAGTAGTTTTGCATTATGAAACATCAGCAGACCAAAATCAAACAATGGACCTGGAACCTCTCGACCATTCACCTACAGAGAAGATCCTTTTACTATTTAGGACTGGCTCAATTTCAGCTGAAGAGTCATCTGATTTATCTTTCACTTTAATCTGAATCAGATGTTTCAAACAGACACAAATGAGACAATTACTGACATTAACGAGCTGTAATATAAATACAAAGACTTTTATTATGAATGGCTTTCACTGAAATACCATCATGTTGTGCTCCACCATGTTCCACGCTCTAGGACGGAGCATCAGCACTGGAGCCTGAGAAATGGGTGGTACATCTACTTGAGAGGAATTTGACATTGTTAATTCATGCTTTCCATACATCTCTGATGTGTTAAAGCAAATTTAAATCAATTAATTTCTGACAAAACAAGTAGGAGTATAGTCACCTTGAAACTGGTTGTGCACAGCCTGGTAAACATTATAAATGCCCTTTATTTGATTGCGATATGTTGGGCAGTTGCCATCATCAAAATCAATCTACAATAGAACAGAGCAATAACAATTACAACCAGAAATTTGAGTGTATGTCATCTTACTTCCACAAAAGTCCTACCTGTAACCCTTGGGCAGTAGATTTTAGTCCCATTATAAGGCGTTTTGTATCACAGGGTGAAAGGTCACCAACGTCCACATGTCTGCAGTGTAATCGGGCTGGAACTGGGCTCACTCTCCAGCTGGGATCATTTCGGATATGAGCTGTGTCCTTCAGAAAGCCTGGCAATTCTCCAGTCAGATCCAACTGAACTTTCCGGAGGGCTCGCAAATTCAAAACCTTGCAAAAGAGCAAAGACATCTTTTGATGAATGCTCATCCAAAAAATAAACACAAACAACAAACATTGTTATGAGTAATCTAGAAAAGTAATGTAGGTTTCCTTAATAAGCATTATGGGGTTAAATACTGTTAGAAATTATATGGGCCATTCTACAGAATTGGTTCAAAGTCAGAATTGGAAATATCTTGTAAAAAAATTTTTGTAAGTATTCAAATTGTAGAATATCAGAAAGTTTTGGAATATTTGTCCTCTCCCCAAATTTGTCATCACTGAAACAAAATAATTTATAAATTCATTAATTTATTAATAATAAGAAGAATTTTAATAACAAGAAAATATGGGCCTGTTTAGATTTTACTTACATCTTCCTTGTAAATATATATATTTTTCTAGTTAATTATAAATTTTTTAGAGGTAAATCAATAACAAAAACTATTTCAACAAAATTTTAAGTTTGATTTATGACATTTGTTGTATTTTGAATCCAAAGTTTCTTTGTAAAAGGCAAAAAGTTCATGCTGATTTAAAAGTTAAGAATTCATTAGTTTGAATATACATTGAAACAAACACTATCATAACATGATAGTTCTTTTTGACAAAACATCCCATGTTTCAGTAGTAACAGCATATTTTCGGTAGCAACAGTAATGTTTTGGTAGTGACCACATCACATTACAGAATTTGAACCCACATACGGTACTAAAACATACTACAATACAAAAAAAAAAAAAAAAAAAAAAGCATAACTGTACTAAAATTTAGTTTATTACTCCCAATTAAAGGATTATATGTTCCCTTTTGTCACTTCTAAATCAATGATCACATTTTGGTAGTGACAATTTTATGGGATAACACCCCAAAAAACAAATGTTTCAGTGGTGACTGTTTTTGGTAGTGACAATTTTTGATACTTTTACACCTAGTTCAAAGATGCTAATCTGCATATGGTTAGCTAGCACAGTTCTGAACAGTACACATATAAAAACTAAATGTTATGGAATAACTCCCAAAAAATTGTTTAATTACAGAAAAAATGGTGTTCGTTGGTGGTGACATTCTTTAAAGTTACACACAGATTTTCATACTTTTAAACACATTTACCTCAAAATGAAGAGGCCTATCTACTTATCATGTAGCTATGAGAGAGGGGGACGCATGAATATTTCCTGATCATAAATGTAGGATGGACTAATGGACTAAATCAGTCTCTAATGGACTAAATCATGTGTTTCAATAGTGACACATTTTTTTTTACATAAAGTTTCACAATTTACCAATTTACATTAAATATTATATATATATATATATATATATATATATATATATATATGAAGAGTTCAGATGCAAAAGTCTCTAAATCCATCTGACATCTTCTTTAAAAAATGCATTTTTTTCAATATCATTTTCATAAAATGATAGGTTAGGGTTCAGGACAGTTGTCCCAATTGAAAGTCCCCACTAAATGATGATTTTTTAAAAGTATTGTGGGTTTCAATAGATAATAGAAGGATCTTAGTAAACATCTTAGTAAAAAGATTTGAATACTTAAATGCTTTGTAAATGTGTTTTTTGGTTGTGGGACAGCAGTTTACACCAATTTTGCAGCCCATATATAAGTTCAAGTGGTTTTCCAATACCTTGTCAACCTCTGCTTGGAAGGTTGAGATGAGCTCAGACAGAAATTGCAGAGCATCAGAGTTAAATAGAGTGTGAAACTCTCTCTCCAGTCCTGAGGGAGGCGTTTCCAGCTCAACACCTTGATGTACCTGTTTATCAGCACATTAAACCTGCATGATCTCCAGACACTGACACCGAATCATCATATGATGTTGAACATTACAATTCACTGACAGACACGTGGTGACACAATTACATGTGTAAATACATACAAAAATAAAACATACTGAAAATATACATTTTATATATGTTATTAATGTTTTAAAGCAGTCACACATTATGAGAACTTACCAACATTTCTGCAGTCGTCCAGTAAATCTAGAGTTGGACTTTGATAGCCTAAGTGTCAATGTACTGTTTACTTTAAGCCACACATGACTATTAGTGAACGAATCGGTGTTTTTAACAGCTTTTAAAGGAACGAAGCAGTAAACAGACTCGACTAAATCTTTTTTAGTGCTATTGCAATGTTAAAATAACAAATATCAAACACTGGGAAGAAATTAAAACTTTCACCCCCTTTTTTATAATACATAATTTTAAAATAGCATATAATAACTTTTATATTTATTTAGTTTGTGTGTTTTTTGTGTGCTCTGTTTACAGTGGTAAGTTTATTTTGTTATACTCATATCTTTTGTCTGTGTGTGTGTGTGTGTGTGTGTGTGTTGTGTTGAAGTACCAAATAAAACGCTGTCAGTATTAAACGACTTCTCGCGAGATTACAGTTATGTCAACGTAGTACGTGGCTACGGACCCAAACAGTGTAAGAAGACTCCGCCAGGAATGCATCAGCAAAATGCGGAGTCTACCGGTCAGCACATCAAATATAGTCCCCGACGTTTGAATCTCTGAATTTTCCACATGAAGTGCTGAAGGTTAAACTTATGCCTGTGTTTGAATAATTTATTTCACCCGTTAGCATCAATACATTTGCACTGTGCCATTCTGTGAGGCACTTGTTTGTCTATAGGAAGACAGCATGGCAGATATCGAGTCCTCCTTTGAATTTAGCTCATCTTTCACCAGCTCTTCGCTGCCTCCCCCACGGACTCGAATCTTTAAGATCATCGTGATCGGAGACTCTGGAGTTGGCAAGACTTGCCTCACCTATAGATTCTGTGCAGGCAAGTTTCCAGACAAGACTGAGGCCACTATCGGGGTGGATTTTCGGGAGAAGGTTATTGAAATAGACGGCGAGAAAATCAAGGTGAGGATGGTTCTGATGTAAATCAGCAATATTTTAATAACAATATAGCAGAATATATGTAAATACCAGTTGTCAGTATGAACAATCAATCAGAGGGCAGAATGCATATACTAGATTGTGTACAATACGTGTTTCAGTTCTGCTATAGTTGAAAATCTACGTCTACAATAGACTTTATTAAGGTAGAAAAGACGGCCTTATTATCATGACTGTCATATCTGCTATGCATAGTCATAGTAGCCTAGTATGTAATTAAATGTAAATTTGCACACTTTATCATGTATGTAATACCTACCTGTGTTTGTCATTTATGCATGAACACACCCTGCATTCTCCTGCAATGTTAAAAGAACAAATATGCATGGTATGACATACAGTTGCGATCAAAATTATTCAGCCCCCTTGACCTGCAAGACATTTTACTGCAAAGAACAATATTTTGTGAAAACAGTTCAACAAAAGCATCAGTACACTATTAGAGAAAGTTTATTAATACACATTTGAGTAATTCTGAGAATTTAGGTTGATGAATAATGAAAATGGCTCTAAAAGAGGGGTGTCCAAACTCAGTCCTGGAGGGCCAGTCCTGGAGCTTCAGTCTTTGTACCAAAGTCATCACAGTTCTTGTCAAAATGACCTAATACTTCAAAAAGTCCATGATGTCTGTCATATAGTCACTGGATCCATAGGTCCAAAAATTTCTAGTTTGGTCACATCACTCCATAAAACTTTTTTTTCCGGAACTCTTCAGGTCTATCCAAATGAATTTTAGCATTTTTCTGAATTTTTCTTCCAACACCCTCAAAGGTTTTCTGGTATAACACATTTTAATCTAAGGAATAAGGCTAACAGCCAGTGTTGCCAAGTCTGCGGTTTTCCCGCGATACAGGGCTACACTGTTGCCGCGGGTTTAATCGACCCCAATAACATCATATTTAGCTCCTGAAATGCTAATTTACCATTGAACCCTGTCAAAAAATGTGTATTTTATCCCACAGAATGCGGGACCCCCCTCAAAACGCCATTGGGCTAGTTTTGGACTTGTTTTGAATAGCATTTGGGCAGGTTTTGTTATGAAAACCTTAACTTTGAATGTCTTGGAAATCTTCATATTGCCTTAGACTTTCTAAAGTAACACTATTATTTCTTCTCTATAGCTTTTGTGAGAGCTCTGTAGACTTTTTAGCTACTCAAACTTCAGCACATGCCTGGGCTAAATGTATGTATGTATGTGTAACAGCCCAAGCTAATTCTGCTTTCTAACAGAGTTTCTAAAGGTTTAATTGCGTTTTGAGACAATTTTGTTCCCCACCATAAAAATAAGTGACTAAAAAACAACGTTGAATAGGGGTTGAATAATTATGACTGCTGTGGTATTAAAAATTCTAGAACTCAAAAATATTACATTATATAGTGACACTATCACTTTTAATATGCCAGTAATCTGTTATAGATGCAATTTTTTATAAAGTCCTGGATCTTCAGAAAAGCTTGTATTTGTCTCTGGGGGGTTGAATAATTTAGACTGTAATTGCAACTGTAAGTTGACAGCTAATAGCTCTCCCGTTTTCCCTCTACCAGGTCCAGCTATGGGACACCGCAGGCCAGGAGCGCTTCCGAAAGAGTATGGTGCAGCACTACTACCGCAACGTCCACGCTGTGGTGTTTGTCTACGATGTTACCAATGCCGCTAGTTTCCGAAGCCTTCCGGCGTGGATTGAGGAGTGCCGTCAGCATGCCCTGGGCCAAGAGGTGCCTAGAATCTTAGTCGGCAACAAATGCGATCTCCGCCACGCCGCTCAAGTAAGCACCGACTTAGCGCAGCAGTTCGCCGACGCACACTCAATGCCTTTGTTCGAGACTTCCGCCAAGAACCCTTACGGAAACGATGACGACGGCGGTCGGAATAATAGCGACCACGTGGAGGCCATTTTTATGACGGTGGCGCACAAGCTGAAATCTCAGAAGCCGCTGGTGTTAAGCCAACCACCGTGCGGATCAGGAGACACTGTCACTCTCAGGAGGCAGGACGAGGAGGACAGGGGAAGTTGGGGATGCGGATGTTGAAGGAGTTACCACTGTACAGGATGGAGATGACAAAAGTGACGCACCTTTTAAAGAAGCAGATTCAGAGGTGCTTTTGTGTTTTCTGTGAAGGTCCAGGGATAATGACGCAGGAAAATCTGTTCTCAAGATTTCTTTTTGTATCTGGCCATTATTTTAAAGGGAAAATCATTCCTTCATCACTCAAACCAGAGGCTTTGAGAAGTTGCATGTAGGCCCATCTGCCTTACATATACAAGCTTCATCTATTATGTGTCAAACACGCATTACATTTGCCCACTAAATTATTTTTTAAACAACTGTTCGCCGCAATTAGATAAACTGTTCTGTTAAATCCCTTCAGCCTCCAAGGTGAATCTAGTTTAGTCTGTGTGTTTGTTGTTTGTTCTCTCATTCTGTCACCCACACACATGCAGGCACTTCCTGTGAAAGTTGTCAGTTCTCTGAAGAGAAACCGACGAACAAACACTAAATGCAGGTTATTTATTAGTGCTGCTAAGATGAAAAGGAAATAAAGCTGATATCCTTGCCTTGCCTAAAGCCAGTCCTAGTCCACTGCCAGTGTTTTATTTATTGCCCGTTTATTTTCTTTTAGCAGTCATTCATCTGAATAAAATCTTCTTGTGAATCATGTTGAAATGTAGGTAAGTTAGGGAAAAAGGGACAAGAATTCACTGACAATATTAACTTCACTGTCTACACAGTCAGGTTTTGTATGTAGTACTGCTTTGTTAGGCAAAATGAAAATGATACCGTACTGTATAATCGCAGATTAGTATGAGAACCCCATATTATTCATGGCATTTGCTGTGTGCATGGCATAAATCTGAACAAAAAGTCTGATATCACTCTATATTTCAGTATGTAATCTAAGTATACAGATATGCTAATGACTAAATTGTCTTTCCCTTTCAGCCATCTTAATACGCGGTTCAGCCAGTTACAGAGAATATTCACTCATGTTTTTATGCAACCACAGCTGGTCCTGTGGAGTGCATGAAAGAAGCTCAGGCATGACATACTTTATTTCTTTTATGAGGAGTTGCCAAAAAGAGTTTTTGTGTATGATTTTTTAATATATTTTTTTTTTTTTAAATACAGTTAAGGTCAAAAGTTTACATACACCTTGCAGAATCTGCAAAATGTTAATTATTTTACCAAAATACAAACTGCATTATTTTTTTATTTAGTACTGACTTGAATAAGATCTAAGGATATAAGTCCACAAGGACAAGCACTGGACTCATGAACAACTATCACTAAACAAAAAAATCAGCTTTGGATCATTCAGGTAACAACACTGTATTAAGAATCAAGCATATGTAAACTTTTGAACAGGGTCTTTTTTATAAATTCAACTGTTATTTTATCTTGTGGACTATATGTAAACATCTTTTATGTGAAATATCTTACTCAGGTCAGTACTTAATAAAAAAATAACATGCGTTTTGTAAGATCCCTCTTATTTTGGTAAAACAATGAACATTTAGCAGATTCTGCTAGGTGTATATAAATGTTGTCCTCAACTGTAGGTTGGTTAAGGGCCTGGTTAGCTGATGCATTGCATTGTTTGATTCGGGTACAATAATAGGCATGTGATTAGTTGTGGAATTGTGTACGGGTAATGATGGCTCTTAAATATTTAAATGCAATGTGTTGAATGCATACTAAGACTTGTCTATTTGTGCTTATGAGTACATACAGAAGGTTTATATCTCATTTATCTGCCAGAAACATCCTAAGCATTCATGATTTTTGTAGGTTTGTGCTAAACTGGTCTTGATTCTCTTCATTTTTCTCTTCACCCAGTCTACCATTTTAAGTGTCCTTCGGAGTTCCGTATTTTTTCTGTCTTCATTAACACATTAATAACAGTTAACAAGGTAAAATATGAGCAAATCTAAAAAAAATCCAAAAAAATTCTAAGTGCAGAAAATATATGGGAGATTATTAACATGTTAAAGTGTTACATTTTTATTATATGGAATTGTTTATTATATTTGGCATAATTATGCATCTTTGCAACCAAAGTGTATGAGCCAATTTATGATATCAGGGGTCAGCAGTTGATAAAATAGCACTTTGCAATGCCAGAACGCAAGCATGCACAACATATCTTTACTAGTCATTTGTCTGATACAAATCATGCCTTTAATGTTGATCAGCAAGTTGGATATAGTTGTGACTGTGAGAAAATCTATAATTAGAGTGCAAAAGAAATCAGTGCTTGGTTTTAACTGTTCAATGTTTTACTAAAAAAAATAAAGTACCACATCTTTGAATTTCAGGAGACTGGTGTTGTGCATTATTTGTCTAAGAGGGTTTGCATTTGTCACGATTTGCTCAGTTGTACGGATATGTGGCCTTACTGGCAATACTCGGATGTAAACAACAGCATGGACTGCATGATTAATGTACTACTGAATACGTCGTTCTGCTAATTTATGCCGTCTAAACCACGAAAAAACTTGCTGCTAGATCAGCTGCTAAATCATATAGAGAAGGAAAGGGTGCAATATTTTGACAAACTAAAGTTAATAGGTGGTAAAGATACATACAAGCAGTATTAAGATATTAGCCTCATATTTCAACTATCCTGACTGGAAATGATAAGAACAAACACAAATGTTGTCACGATTCTTGCCCTAGAAATCCTGGTTCAGTTTGGCCAACCACAAACACCTTTTGTTCCTCAGACAGTTGCACTCTTCTCTTCGATTTGTTACAACTTTTTGCAGTCCCTATAGTAGGCTACACCTACCCCAGGTTTCATAGACGAGACTTAGTCCTAGACTAAAGTAAAAGTCTGAGCTGTTTTAACTGAAATAAAACTTGCACTGACTTATCTTAAAATATATCAGTGCCTTTGTTTTGTCTCAAGATGCACACCAGTAATGTTTTTTCTAAGGCACGTTTATAAAAATAATGTCTTAATTGAACTATGGTCTAATCCTAGCTTAGGCTAAGCCATTCTATGAAACTGGGCCCAAATGTTTTTCCTGATCTGATTGATTAGTACAGCCTAAAACATGACAATAATTGACCATTTTCTGTAGACATACTAAGCAAAATATGAGAGTTTTGTTTGGTTCAGTAGCATTGTTTACGTTCAGTGCCACCAATATTGCCGTTTACCCCTCAGTTGAAATTGAATTCGGTCTAGTTTTTTGCGTTTAAAAACGTATTCCCGGGGTGAAGGGGTCTTTCAAATCATTGCAGGTGGGGCTTCAGGATGACGCCGGGCCTGGTCTAAACATCCATTGAAATGCAATGGCTGTAAATTCATTAAGAGGCAAATAGAATACTTAATCTCTAATACATTGTTTATTGTAAAATATATACATACAGGTTTATGTGTGCAAATTATCAGTCCATCATGTAAAAAGTATAAAATAGGCTTGATGAAATCTGGACATTTTTCACTTTGTGGGGAAAATGAGACTAGATTTCCCAAGTCACAAACACACATTAAAAAAACAAACAAAAAAAGCATACATATTAATTATTAAGCTATTCTGCTATATGGTGGAAGGGTGGAGATGTCTTGCTGTTCCTGTTCAGGACAGCGATCCATAAATGACATGGGGGAGTTAAAGATTCGCTCATCTCCGTCTGCTTGAGGCAAAATAAGATCTCATTACAGACAGCCACATCCTCACTAACATCACCATAATGGCATACATTGTGGCTCATATAGCAGATGACTTATGAAATATGATTTTGTTATCTCAGTGCACAAACCCATTCCAACAACACGTCTCTCACGTACCTTGCCAAGTGCATACAAGTTCAGTTGGAGTAAAAGGATCATTCTGAGGAACTAGGAACTCCTGTAAAACACACAACCATGCAGTAATTAAAGGAATAGTTCACCCAAAAATGAAAATTCTGTCATTAATTACTCAGGGTTCTACCACATTTAGGTCCAGACAGGTACCAAGAACAGGCGAAATAGTTTGTTCTAGACCTTGAATGTGGTAGGACCCTTGCGGTCTATGGAGGGTCAGAAAGCTCCCGAATTTCAGCAGAAATATCTTAATTTGTGTTGTGAAGATGAACAAAGGTCTTACGAGTTTAGAAAGACATGAAGGTGAGTAATTATTGACAGAATTCACATTTGTGACCCTGGACCACAAAACCAGTCATAAGTGTCAGTTTTTCAAAACTGAGATTTATACATCATCTGAAAGTTGAATAATTAAGCTTTCCATTAATGTATGGTCTGTTATGATAGGACAATATTTGGCCAAGATACAACTATTTGAAAATTTGGAATCTGAGGGTGCAAAAAAATAAAAATATTGAGAAAATCGCCTTTAAAGTTGTCCAAATTATGTTCTTAGCAATGCATATTACTTCTCAAAAAATAAGTTTTGATATATTTACGGTATGAAATTTACAAAATATCTTTATGGAACATGAGCTTTACTTAATATCCTAATGATTTTTGGCATAAAAGAAAAATCAATAATTTTGACTGAAACAATGTATTTTTGGCTATTGCTACAAATATACCCCAGCGACTTAAGACTGGTTTTGTGGTCCAGGGTCACATTTCTGGGTGAACTATCACTTTAACAGCTTGATATTACAGTATATACTATACACTAACTTTAAAATACTGCAGTTTTTATTGTGTTACAAAAGATTTTACCCACCATGCCATTTGCTGAGTCGTAGCAGCCACAAAGCGGCAGACTGCGGCAGCCGACATACGCAATGAGAGAAGAAAAGAGCAAAGAGCCCATGCAGGCTACCAGAAGTGTGCCGTTTGCTCCTTTTACCATTCGGCTGAGCACGAATCTCTACACAGGATACAGCTTTATTAACTACTTCTATAGTGTATAACAAATGGGAGAGTGAACATGATCTGGTGTGACTGTACCACTTCAGGGATATGATGGGCATGGAAGATCTCATCATCCTCTTCTCCATAGCTGAGAGTGACGCAAGCATATACGAAGACAATCACAACAGCAAACAGTGACATCACAGATGATGCGATCATGACGTTGACCTAAAGGTATTAATGAGAGCATGTTAAAGGGATTGTTCACCCAAAAATGAAATTTTCTGTCATTAATTACTTACCCTCATGTTGTTCCAAACCCGTAAGACCTTTGTTTGTCTTTGGAATACAAATTAAGATATTTTTGATGAAATTTGAGAGCTTTCTGACACTCCATACACAGCAAGGGTCCTTCCACTCAAAGTCCAGAAAGGTACCAGGAACGTCGACAAAACAGTCAATGTGATATCAGTTCAGCCATAATTTTATGTGATGTCACATGGACTATGTTGTTGATGTTCTTGGTACACACCGAAGGTCTTACGGGTTTGGAACAACATGAGGGTAAGTAATTAATAAAATTAATGAATCTTTCTGGTGGAAAGAGACAACCGTCAGGAAAAATACTGTGGTTTAGACAGATAAGAAATTACCAAAATTGGGTTTTTCTTCTGGGATGCAAAGAGGGCAAGTACACCAGGGGCAGCCATAATCTAAAAGAGGAGGAAAAAGTGAAATAAGTTTTACAGAATCATATGGAGCCCCTCAAGGGTGATGGGAGGAAAAAACTACATTTCAATGCTTTTGCATTTTCTCACAAAACTTTTGCGCTCCCCTAAGAAACTTCAGGTTTTGCTGGCAAACCTTTGTGATGGAAATAATACGAGGTGGGAGGAAAAACTATTTCAGAGCTTTTGCAAGAGAATGCAGAGTTTCTCAGGGGAATGCAATAGCTTTGCAAGAGAACACAAAAGCATTTTTACCTATCATCTCATATTTTTTATTTTTTTTATCACCAGTCCTATTTAGAGCCATGTAGAATCATCGTCTCAGTGCGGGAAGATGCCACAAGAGGGTGAATACAGGTCAAGTGGGACAACTACGATTTTTTTCTGAAAGAAGTCTCTTCTGCTCACCAAGCCTCCACTTATTTGATCCAAAGTACAGCAAAAATTGTAAAATGTTGAAATATTATTACTATTTAAAATTTGTTTTCTATTTGAATTTATTTTAAAATGTAATTTATTCCTGTGGTTTCAAAGTTGAATTTTAAGCATAATTACTCCAGTCTCTAGTTTCCTTCGTAAATCATTGTAATATTCTGATTTGCTGCTCAAAAAACATTTATTATTATTATTATTATTGTTTTTATTATTATTATTGTTTTTAACTGAGTATAATTTTTTCAGGTTTCTTTGATAAATAGAAAGTTCAACAGAACAGCATTTATCTTTATTATGTCTTTATCATGTGACGAGTAATGGTGCTGAAAATTCAGCTTTGAAATAAATTACCTTTTAAACTGTATTAAAATAGAAAACAGTTATTTTAAATAGTAGAAACATTTCAAAATTTTACTGTTTTTACTATTTTGTTCAAATAAATGCAGGTTTGGTAAGCAAAAAAGACAAAAAATAAATAAATAAAATTACAACTTTTGACTGGTAGTCTTATATAGGCCTATACAGTCAAACCAAAAATTATTTAGACACCGGACATAATTTTTCTTTCCTTCTTCTTTTTTTTTTTTTTTTAAACTAGTGGGTGCAGGACACTATAGTTCATTTATGTAAGTAAACTGTGACATATTGTACCCCAAAATTCTTCATACAGTGGACTACCAGTAAAACTGGCAAAAAAATTAAAATAAAATAATTGGGACCAAAAACCTGATTCGACACTTTGACCTGACCATGTTTTGTTACATACCTTTCTATCAAAGTTACCTGACATTATCAAGATGAATTTGTTCTCACACAGTTTAACTCTTGAGTTCTTGCCACATTATATTACCATTTTCTAAACTATAGCAAATAAACTGTGATAATGTGAGAAATTCTGAATAAATTTTGGTTTGTAATTCATTTGTGATTATCAAGATGAATTTGTTCTGAAAGAGTTTAACTCTTGAGTTCTTGTCATATTTGCCATTTCCTAAACTATAGCAAATAAACACTGATAATGTGAGAAATTTTGAAGGTGTCTATATTTTAGTTTGACTGTATTTTAACATAACATAGGCCTAACTGTCATTTTTTATGTGACTTTGGCACTGTCCCAGTTAGGAAGGTGCGTTACTGATTAACAGGGGAAGCCTTTTAAGTCATATTACAGTAAATAAATTCAGTAAGTTTTAAGCTTTCTCACCAGTCCAGCCCAGAGTGGAGCCCTAGTTTCACTCAGAGTAGTGCTCTTGCGGAAGACTGCATCCATAAATCCGCAAACCACGCAAAGCCCCGCGCACGCCACCTGAAGGATGCCGAGGACCACCACACTCTTCTGATTAAAAACGAAATACCTGTAACGGTCCATCTCAGGCCTTCAGCAGAAAGAAGAACCAAAGAGGAGGGAATGGATTTTTATGTTAATTAATATATATTCAATAAATTGTATGATTCACTATCTCTGAACAGCGCTGGATTCCTTATCAAACGCCTAATGACGTGAAACCCTCACGAACCCTTTCCACGTTTGTACTTTGATTCTGAAACTACAAAACCACTTTACTTAATTTTAGTAAACGCTACAGCCTACTTAACCTATGCTACGCCCGATTCAAAGAGTATGAAGTGGTTTATTTCCTATGAATTAGAATACATTTAGTATTTACCTGTGCCGTTTTTCCTTTATAACTTCCGGACCGCTTTTGTTTGGAAGCAAGCGGTGAAACCCAGCGTGTCACTCATTTACCTGGGGAGCGCGCAGGTGCAGCACAATGACCACGCCCCCATACTGTGGATATTTACAGTGCTGACCTAATTACTTGGGCATTGAATATTCTTCCATTTTGGCGTAGAGAAAAAGAGATACAGTGGTGGCCGAAATTATTAGAACAATGGTTTTAAGTCAGTTATTTCTATCATTTATAACAGTTTACATTTCCAAACATTCATTTTCATTTCATTTTTGTTTGCACAAGGAGTCTGACAACAGCCAGTGCTCCACACAGAGATCTGATCTCATCATCACCCAGTCTGTCTGGAATGACATGAAGAAACAGAACTGAGACAGACTAAATCCAGAAAAACTGTGGCATCGTCTCCAAGATGCTTCAAGAAACCTACCTGCAAAGCTACAGTACTGTTGTGTAAAAAATGCTGTAAAATGAGGATGCTGTCAAAAAATAATGTCATACATTGAATTTACTACTCAATTAACTACTATTAACTCAATTAAATTAACATTTGGTGTGACCATCCTTTGTGTTTAAAGTAGCTTTTGCCCTAGGCAAAAGATAGTTTTGCCAGTAAAAGCATTTTGGAGACATTGCCACAGTTGATCTGGATTTAGTCTGTCTGAGGTTGTTGTTTCTTCATGTTATTCCAGACAGACTGGATGATGATGAGATCAAATCTCTGTGTGGAGCACTGGCTGTTGAAAAACTCCTTGTGCAAACAAAAATGTCACTGGACTATTACAATAAGTGGCAAAAAGAATGTTTGAGCATGTAAACTGACACTTCCTTCTGACACACTACAACAAAAGATAGAAATAACTGACGTGAAACCATTTTTAGCTGGCGAAAATACTAGTATTCTAAAAATGTTGGCCACCACTGCACATATTTTCTGCATTTTATCATTGATATAGTTGAGAACATGGAAAAGATGAGTCAAATTGTGCTCTATGCTGGAGTTTTTATTGATAAATCTTTGTTGATAGCTTTTGTATATCAAAGGCTGAAGTTCAGTTCAGTTCAGTAGAAAGATTTCTCTTCATCTTGTGCCTTATTCTCTAATACCATTCATTCTGTTCAGTCTTTTCCCCACATATATGGTACACCTTACTCAACTTTCATTTAATGGTGTCATCATTCAATTTTTCTTGGAAAAAAAAAACAATATCACAAAAAATAAACAGGTTTGTTTGTGTAATATTGTACTTCAAGACTACAAGAGTCTATTTGAATGTAACTGTAGCTGTTCGCATATGCAAAAGGAGACAGAACAAATTGGTTTACAAGAATAATTGTTGGTAATACCAACATAAAAATATCTATATTTTCAGTTCTCAGGGGAAACATGAGCAGAGCAGCAAAAGACACTATACTGGTTTAATACTGCATAGGTATCACGAGTTGTGGTAAAGAAAGTCATAAACCTCAAGAATTAGTGACACAGTCTCCCCTCCACTTCAGTCAAAATACCTTTTTTGAAATCACTTGCTCTTTTTCAGTCTCTGTATTCTCATAGTGCAACCAATCACAGTTGTTAACTGACACACATACTAATCCTTCCAAATTGTAGAACCATAGAATTTTGCAGCTTGCTCAGTCATCTGAGCGAGGATTTCACAGTTACAATCCTTGTAAACTGATGAGGATGACAGAATTCAGTTCAGAAGAGTGATTACTTGTTAGTGTTAGCTGCAAGGTTGAAGAACAAAGTTAGAGTTTTGGTGGTAGTTATAGGCTGGGATGGGAGATAATGTTTTTTTCGGTGGTGAGCGGTGGTGTGGGTCTTAGCAGGTGTCGTCAGCATCTTTTCCAGACTCCCTCTGCTGAAACTCCAGCAATTGCTTTGTGTACCATTCTGGTGCCTCTGGACCAGACTTCCCTGATGGCTCATGGTCATAACCATAAGCAACGGTGAGTTCTTCATCTTTCTCCACAGCACGGATTGTTCGGATGCATTTTATTTGCCCAAAACGCGGATGGACGTACCTGGAGAGGTAGAAACAGCTGTTAATTGACTAACCCATTACTGTCCAAAAATAAGATGCATTTATATTGAAATATCCAACAAAATGTTACTCAATATAGGAAACAAAAGCATTACGGCTCTGTAGCTCTGTATATTTCAAAAATACACTTTCACACTCACGGATCATATTTGCAATTGGGAGTGAAGGAGTGATTGGCTTTGTGACCAAGAGATGCACAATAATTCTCTGTCAGATTGAAAGGTTCCGGAACATCAATCACAGTGTCCTCATCCAATGAAATAGTGTTTCCGTTCATGGACCAGTCACGACTGTCCACCTGTTAAATTAAGTTTAGAAAGCTTTAATTTAGCACACCATGTATTCTTAAAAAAATAAAGTAACAGTAACATTTTTTGTTTTTAAAGAAGCTTGAAAGAAGCACCAGGCCTGCATTTATTTGATCCAATGTAAAGCAAATATTTCTACTATTTAAAATAACTGTTTTCTATTTTAATATATTTTAAAATGTAATTTATTTCTGTGATTTCAAAGCAAAATTTTTAGCATCATTACTCCAGTCACATGACCCTTCAGTAATTATTATAATATTCTGATTTGCTGCTCAAAAATATTTATGATTATTATGTTGAAAACATATGAGTAAAATTTTTTCAAGTTTCTTTGGTGAATAGAAAGTTCAGAAGAACAGCATTTATCTGAAATAATCTTGTTGAATGGTATAGCGTATAATGTCACAAAAGTCTTTTATTAAAAAAAAATAATGATCTTTGGATCTGTCTATTCATCAAAGAGTCATTAAAAAAATACTCAGTTTTAAATATTGATAATAATAATAATAATATATGTTTCTTTAACAGCAAATTAGCATATTAGAATGAATTTTAAGATAGATTCAAAAAGAAAACAATTATTTTAAATAGTAAAAATATTTCACAATACTACTGATTTTTGCTGTGTTTTGGATCAAATAAATGCAGACTTGGTAAGAAGAGGAGAATTCTTTGAAAAACATAAAAAAAAAATTTTTTACTGGTAGTGTATTACATTCTGGTCTAGAGACAAACCTCTGTATGTGTAATGCGGACACCATTATAAAAAGCCATCACTGTGTTAGTCTCCGCCTCAGTTTTTGCAAACAGCCCTTCTCCAGCTCCGGAAATAAGTGACTGACCAACATACACACTGTTAAACCAAAATAAAAACAATTTAAGCTTGAATCAACAAGATGATAACTTAATTTTACTACATTTTTTATTATATCTAGAGAACCAACATAATCTCCCCAAAGAATGACTGGAACAAACAATTATATAGTATGTTTTCTGTTCAAAACGAGATTTGATAGATTGAGGTTTACATGGTTGATCACAGCTTGCACCAACCGTTGACTTTCGTAGGGGTCAGGCAACAGTTTATGACCAGCGATACATGACGAGGTGGATTTATCATAGCAGTAAACAGGACCTACAAAAGAGTTAAAAAAACAAAGATTAACCTAGAACTACTTTTATACTTTTACAGATCAGATTTGGGTTTTAAATAGCTTTAAATGCAGTCTTGTAAATAGAACTTAAACTAACTGTCTGGATCAACAGTGAAGTGTGGTCGGCCGTTCTCTTGGGCGGTAAGCGTGGCAAGTCGGGCCTCAATCAGTTCTCCATCAACAAAGGAGCCATACAGAGCCGTACGCCCATCAGGATAGACATAAGCCACCAACTTTCCAGTCATCTCTCCATCTTCATTCACTTCCCCAACCACGCAGGCACCATCCTTTAGAGTGCAGAGCAAAAAAAGAAAAGTTATATACACATAAACCTGGAACTTTTCAGTAGAATGTCCATGATCTGAATTCAATACATTATAATGCTGTTGACAGTGTTTAATTTGTGATTTAAAGTGCTTGATGTTGGGCGAAACACACCGGGTAGTAAACCCAGCACATGCCATAGCGAATGTTGTCCTTGTACTGGCCCCTGAAGGCCAGTTGACCTTCTGGATTGAACTCTTGAGCAGGTCCATTGAGCTCGCCGTCTACATAAGTCCCATGTAATGCTCCTCCATCCTCGTAAGTATAAATGCCCTGGCCCTGCAAAGCATCATCCACATAGAAACCCTCCAGCGTACTATAAAGGAAAAAACAGGTGATACTTGGGTGAAATATAATTACCTTTCATGTGCTATAATCAAAATAATACAAATAAGCTTTTTAGTATGTAAGATTAGAAAAATTAGACCCCAAAGAGAAGCATACAAACTGGGTAGAGGGAAAGGTACAGATCTGTGGGACAAGGGAATTTTCGTTACCCTCCCTCCTCCCCAGCACCACATGTCTATGTGTGCTACAGTTGTTTTCCCTATTTTACTTTGCAGCGGCATGTATTATATTCCCTATAATTGAGAGCATGTTTCAACAGTCATCTTTCCCTATGATCAGCAGCATAGCAGATTTAGGACCAGCGCAAACCATCTTTTGGCGTTAAAATAATACTGTAAGGATTTATTAAAGACACGCAGTGAAGAATTAGCACTAAAAAGGCATGGACACAGTTATTTTTGCACCTGACTTTATTGAATATGAATATGAAAATGAATCACGCAACGCAATTTACTAACGTTTGTGCTCATCAAATTACTGGTATTTGCGCCATTATTTAACACCCCAAAAAAGTCTTAAAGCAGGGGTTAATTTGTGCTGCTATTGATAGATTGTACTGGTCATTATGAAAATGATCTGGCTGTGTCTGTGTTCTTTAATTTGCGCATTGTCAGTAAATCACAATTGCAAAAATTTTCCCCTCCCATCGGTGCTTTTATGGAATTGTGCTCTAACACCAATTTGCCCTGTTTAGTAAATCTGGCCCCTAGTCCGCTGAGACCAAGAGCAATGGTTAATAAAAAAAACTAAAAAATAATAAAATTTCACCATATAAAAATGAGATTGCTACAATTTTTACAGATATTACGGATTTTGATAATGAACATAAATCTGCATTCTAAATCAAGCTACTACCAAATGTGTATTTCTAAGAGACAGAACGTTTATATTATTTTTATTAATATTATCAGGTAACACAAACCTGTTTGTTAATTTTTAAACAATATTACTCATTAAAACCGAACTAAGAAATAATTTTTTCTATTATTTTGTTAAGGAAAAATGACTGGAAAATGTGTGAAGAGTGTTTGTCATGTTCTGACCATAAAGAATATTTTAAAGCCACATTTAACTGTCTGGTTTTTACACTGTAGCAAAAATCTGCCTTTAAAACTTGAAAGAAATAAAAAAAATTGACATTTATCGTGATAATTATTGTTATTGACTGATATGAAAAAAATAATTATTGTGATAATTTTTTGGCCATATTGCCCAGCCCTAATTTCAAGAGTTGTCATAATATAAATAATGAAATCTAAGAGTCTAATCAACAGTGACTAATATTCCATTATTAAATCATATGCTGGAAATCAATAATCAGTACAGCATAAAGTCTCATACCTCCCATCAAAAAAGAAGAACTTTCCTTTTCCATTTTTCTCCCCATGAACAAAGTGTCCCTCAAATCTATCGCTGGAGGAGTAAGTCACAGTGCAGAAACCATGAGGTTGGTCATCCTCATCCAGTGGTCCTAAAAAGTCATGAAATTGCAATCAGAGATATGTAACAGACCGATGAATAACAAATGCACTGCATAACAAATTCTAATAGACCAGTTTGTTGAAATCAGTTCAGTTAGTTACTTAAAGGTGAAGTTCACTTCCGGAATGAACATTTCCTGATAATTTACTTACCCCCATGTCATTCAAGATGTTCATGTCTTTCTTCCCTCAGTTGCAAAAAAAAATAATAATAATGAGAAATACATTCCAGGAGCTTTCTTCATGTAATGGACTTTGATTGTGGCTAATGGGTTGAAGGTCCAAATTGCAGTTTCAATGCAGCTTCAAAGGGCTCTACACAACCCCATCCGAAGAATAAGGGTCTTATTTGGCAAAGACTGAAAAAATACAAATTTATACTTTTTAAACGACAAGTGCTCATCTTGCACTAGCTCTGTAATGCACATGCGTGTCGTCACACATTACGTAAACATGCTGGAAAAGTCACGCATGGTTAGTTCTTCTTCTGTATACTTCGGTTTTAAAAGGTAGGGTTGGGCGAAAAACTCATTCTCATTCAAACATCTCATTTCTTCCTCCAACTTCAAAATCGTCTGACATTGTTGTGTTACCTTTTTTCTATAAAGGGTGTTTGACTTTCTTTGCACTCAATTTGTAAACACTGGGTTGAAATGGTGTGATTATGTATATACGTGAGGTTGAGCAAGTGCAATTTGTGGTTAAAAAACTATATAAATTTGTATTTTTCTTAGAAAATGACCAATCATTTTGCTACCCTTATTCCTTGGCTGGGATCATGTAGAGCCCTTTGAAGCTGCACTAAAACTGCAGTTTGGACCTTTAACCCGTTGACCACCACTGAAGTCCACTATATGGAGAAAAATCCTGGAATGTTTTCCTCAAAAAACTTGAAAAAAGACATCAACATCTTGGATGACATGGTTAAAGTAAATTAGCAGGAAATTTTTTAAGCAAACTTCTTAAACATTTAGCAAAATCATTAAATACAAAGCAATAGCCCACTAAGTGATGGAATTGCTGGGTTTAACTGTGATAGTCCAGGGCTGAGAACTACATGCATTTGCAGTTTTAATGCTGAACTTGGAATTTTTGTGTCAACGCCCCACTTTTTCACCACGTGGCTTCAACAACACTAATGTGTTTATCCAACTACAAATCTAACTTATATATAGGACATTTACAGTCTCCTAGTTCATGAGACTGTAGATAGAATTGTATAGCTAATTAAGTCTAAAGCCGGAATAAAACTTGCTGTCATCTGGAGGATTTAAAAAGTCCCAAGCTTACGGGCCTCGGGTGCTTGACAGCTTGAGTACGGAGGAAAGCTGTCGGTAGGCTAATCCTCGGCGGAATGAGACTGCATAAAAAGTTCAGCCTGACAGCCAAGAAGACGACAAAAACAAATTCACGCAACGTTTGGGAATACGCTTGTCGTACCTTCCACCACTTCCTCCATGTTGTCATCATCGCTGTCCATGATTGCGCTTCCTTTGTTGTTTATTACAGGCGTAAGAGTCTGCTTCTATATATGCCTGTCGCGGAAGCTTCAGCAGCGCAGAGCTGACAGCAGCTCCCGGCGCACAGTGTCTGACATCATCAGCGCAGAGCACAGATTTCCAGCTACACATGACAAGAGCGTTGAGAAGACCGAATCATTTTAGCGAATCGGTTCGCTCGGACAATTCGCTTCTATCAACTAGTTAAAAATGATGCACTAATGTGTTTGAGTGTTCCTCACCTGCCGAGAAAAAAAATAACGTAACTGAATGATTTGAAAAGCTAGTGTGTACATTTAATCAAAGTATTATGGGGTCCAAGTTCAAAAGCACACGAGACATAAAGCAGTTATTATCATCATTCCCGACTCGTACTGTTATTTGACTGGAACGGTGGAATATTTGGTGATCCGATGCGTAGGCTTTGACATGTTACACCCTGTGTAAACTTTAGACTGGCACTTCCTGATCTGCAATATAGGCGGATATACTGACCTAATTCACAACTTTGTGGCGAGAGGTTATCTAAAAAGGAGTTGTATCGAACTATACCACCACAAGTATGACTTCTGATCTGCCAGTTCTTCTTGCAGCAGTGTCGACACTGTCTGCTCTTCATCTGGGTAAGCAGCTCATCTTCTGCTTCATCAAAAATTAACCAAACATTCAGTCACTGCACTCTACTGCACTGTTCAATCTTAATAGTATAAAACATATATAACTCATACAGAACGCATACACTCAACATAAAATCTCATTAAGGTTGTTCTTAGGTTCAGCCTGTATGGTTCTTTGGAGATTAAGATCAGTTTAAATTGTTAAATTATACGTTATTCATATCGCTTTCTACGTTTTTTTTTTTTTTAAATACATTGAACCTTTTTTTTTTTAAGAAATAGTTGCTGTATTTATAGAATTAACTGTTTGTTGAACTTAAAAGCTTTTATTAAGCCATCAGGATCAACCTTCATCAAAGAGTTGATCAATTTTAAATGTTGAAAAGATGTGATAACACTCAGTCAATAACAGATCTCTGTAGAGCATAATGACCCCTTGTTTTTGTAAATCCTGGCAAAACTAGTTCATTGTGTAAATCAGATCAGGTTTAGAGTGGAAAGTCTTTCAGTTTTGTGGACATTCACACAAAGATAAGTCATTATTCAAGGTGGCAACACAACATTTGACCACTGACAAACATTATTTCAGGTTTAAGACGTGTTTCAACATTGCATCAACTACTGATAAACATTTAACCATGTATTTCTGTCTTTGGAAGGCTTGTTTAATTTTGTAGGATTTCATTATTTTAGTTTTTGATTAAACTCATAAACCCCTTGCAGTTACTTCACAAACACCAGTTTTGGAAATCTTGACGTAAAAGAAAAGGTTTAATGCACTTCATGTTGTTAACAACAAAAACAAATGGAATATATTTTCCTACTCTTTGTATTTTTATATCAATATGGTACAAGATTATCCTATTTAAATCAATGTGATAAATGAGTTAGGTCAAAAGTAATCTAATCAAAGAGTAGTTTGATTATATGACTAAAATGTGTAATGCAGGGGTGGGCAACGTCGGTCCTGGAGTGCAGATGTCCCACAGAGTTTAGCTCCAACCCTGAAAAAATAACTCGCCTGCCTGTAGCCTTAGTTATCATGAAGATCTTGATTAGCTTGTTTAGGTGTGTTTGATTAGGGTTAGAGCTAAACTCTGGAGGACATT
Source organism: Cirrhinus molitorella (assembly GCA_033026305.1). NCBI lineage: Eukaryota > Metazoa > Chordata > Actinopteri > Cypriniformes > Cyprinidae > Cirrhinus > Cirrhinus molitorella. The sequence continues at coordinate 20,080,094 of CM065129.1, read as the reverse complement.
GGCAATCCAGGACCGACGTTGCCTACCCCTGGTGTAATGTAATGGATTACTTTACTAACTACAATTGTTGTCATGTAATTTGGAATCAGTAACGGGCAACAGTTTGTAAGTAATTTACCCAGCTCTGTCAGCAAGGTAATACTTGAGGTTTTATGTCGGATACATCATTTTTATAGTAAAGTCTGTGGAAAAACAATAATAGTGGTTTTATATCTTCAGCGTTTCAGGCAAGACGTGTGGGGTGGTCAAGGATGAAACACAAAATAATGCCACCTGCTGTTACTGGACCACCTGAGTTTGAAAGGACATTTCGTGCACAGTAAGATTTTTGAAGCCAAACTACTTCACTGGTGCTTTTCTAATACTTCACACACTTTCCATTCATAAAAAAAACATATGTAATATCGAAAAGTCTAGTCTGATTGTCAGGCTGTCACTTGAATAAACCTGTACAAACAAGCCATGCATAAAATATAAAAAATATATGCTTCCATTTCTTTAGCCAGAATAGTGTAGAGACATATTCCGTTTTCTTGGTGGTTATGTGGATCTCTGGGATCTTTTTCAATGAAGGTATGTCACATAATATATTTCTATAATTATAACAATGATCTGTAATTAAAAAAAGTTCTTCCTCTTTCACAGTGCTTGCTGCTCTTGGAGGACTTCTGTATATAGTGGGCAGAGAGATGTACTTTACTGGCTATATCCATGAAAGCAAGAAAAGGTGATAATCAAAACAGTTATTGCATATATATATATTTTTATCTGACATTATATTCTGTAAAGTCAAGTCATAACACATTACAGCCTATTCTTGCCTTTTTTTCTAGGTTGCCAGGGTTTTACTTGGTGTTGTGTGCCCTGTTATTCCTAACTCTGATGTCATCCATTGGAATTATTCAATCATGTTTGGACAAATATCTCAACATCAGACTTCTCTGAAAAAATTAATTCAAAATTTAAAACCAGTTTATTGAACGAAAGGCATGTAAATTGTATACTTGCATTAAATTCTAATATTTACAGTATTCAAAGCACCCATATAAATTCAACACTAAATTCCTACTTTTCACTTGTTGAAAGCGTGACCTTTAGTGGACATTATGTGGACTGAATTGGAATGCTAATATATTTTGTAAGTACTTACCAAAATCGAGTTTGCTTTTCAGACCTAGTGTATCAAAACTGACAGATAGAGTCAGCATATTTGTGCTGATTCAGATCAACTGGGAGAACTGGGTCTTCTTATGCAAATTCTTTTGAGGAACATTAAAGCTTTGTTGTTTGTCATTTTAGAACTTTAATTTAAGATTGATTTAAAAAGAATTAATAAATCAATAAAGCTCATATCTTTTAATGAGTCTGATTACATCAGGAAATTTGCATTACACTTACACAAGTCAAATCCTTATCACATAAGACAATAAAAAAAATCTCTGTAAAAATGAATTTAGTTAGCATGCACTTGCTCTAGATGAACTTTGCAAGTGTTTTTTTTTTCATGCACCATTCAATACACCAAGGCAAACTGTACTTTCAAGACTGTATTGTCTCTAAATGATCGGCTGTGGTCAGGACACACTTGAGAACACTTATTCTCACTGACAACATCAGGGTGTGGAAAAGCCTGTGACCATCCAATCAGCATGCAGAGAAAGACTAGTGTCTGCATTCAGAAACATTCTGATCAACTGAAAAAAAAAAAAAGGTTTAAAGTTTTGTCATTTTTGGTGGGAGTTCATTTCCATTTAAACATTCTATATTTATGTTAATATTTTGTACTATTAAAAAAGGTCAGTATAGTGTATTTTTCCAGTACAACATTTTAAGATCTTTTAGATAAAATAACACTAAAAAACTATAAGAAAAGATTAAGCTTTGTTTTCAAAGAATTTATCTTGAACTAAGAGTACGTAAGAAACAATACAATAATTCAAGATATTTTATGACAACTTAAGTCTTAATGCTCTTTTCAGTTTCAGTTCAAAAGACATTTTTTTATTTTGATTCTGATGATTGATGAGTGATTTTCTATTTAACTTGTGATTTCAGACCTAAAGTGAAGTTATCAAATAAAAATGATCAGCCTGTAGGCTATATATGAAGAGTTCAAATGCAAAAGCCTCTAAATCCATCTGACATCTTTCTTCAAAAAATGCAGAGTTGCACACTGTGTTCTAGTAGCCAAATGAAAAGGCACCAGTAGGCCTATACTATGTTCATTATTCAGTACTTGCGTAAAAATAATTATTTTTTACTTACTGTTATAAGTGATGAAACCAGTGGAAAGTAGCGAAATTTAAGGTAGCAGGTGCTTGTACTAAAAAAATGTTGATGTTTTTGTCTCTGGCACACTCACACAGATTTCAATATTGCATTTGGTCAGTGGGACATAACTTGCACAATACTGAACTTCTAAAACAAAATTGAATTTGTTGTCAATGTTTTACCTGTTTGGACTCTCTTTGGACTATAACTTTCTCTGGTGCTTTTGGTATTCAATGCCTTCCAGTCTGTATAGCATTGTTAGAGTGGATAATGCTACATAAATAAATAATATTTAACATCACTGAACCAAACTAAATACATTAGGATCTTTAGCAGGTTTTTTAGCTTGTTACCTGTATAAAGCAAACAATCAAATTCCAAACTCTCCACCATGACCAAGACTAAAGATCTGTCCAAGGATGATAGTAGACAAAATAGTAGACCTACACAAGGCTGGAATGGACTACAAGACCATTGCCAAGCAGCTTGGTGAGAAGGTGACAACAGTTGGTGTGTTTATTTGCAAAAGGAAGAAACAAAATAACTGTCAATCTCCCTCGGGCTGAGGCTCCATACAAGATCTCACCTTGCAAAGTTTCAATGATCATGAGAACCATGAGGAATTAGCCCAGAACTACACAGATCTTGTCAATGCTCTTAATGCAGCTGGGACCATAGTCACCAGGAAAACAACTGGTAACACACTACACCATGAAGGACTGAAATCCTGCAGCACCCACAAGGTCCCCCTGCTCAAGAAAACACATGCACAGGCCTGTCTGAAGTTTGCCAACAAACATCTGAGTGATTCAGAGGAGAACTGGGTGTAAGTGTTGTGGTCAGATGAGACCAAAACCAAGCTCTTTGGCATTAACTCAACTTGCCGTGTTTGTAGGAGGAGGAGGAGGAATGCTGCCTATGACCCCTAGAACACCATTCCCACCGTCAAACATGGAGGTGGAAACATTATTCTTTGCAGGTGTTTTTATGCTAAGGGGACAGGGCAACTGCACAGCATCAAAGGGATGATGGACGGGGCCATGTACCATCAAATATTAGGTGAGAACCTCCTTCCCTCAGCCAGGGCATTGAAAATGGGTTGTGGATGGGTATTCCAGCATGACAATGACCCAAAACACATGGCCAAGGAAATAAAAAGTGGAGTTGCCTAGTGAGTCTCCAGACCTTAATCCCATAGAAAATCTGTGGAGGGAGCTGAAGATTCAAGTTACCAAATGTCAGCTTCAAAACCTTAATGACTAGAAGAGGATATGCAATGAGGACTGGGACAAAATCCCTCCTGAGATACAGGCAAACCTGGTGGCCAACTACAAGAAACATCTGATCTCTGTGATTGCCAACAAGGGTTTTGCTACCAAGAACTAAGTCATATTTTGCGATTTAAAATGCAAATCAATTTATAACTCATTTGAAATGCGTTTTTCTGGATTTTTTGTTGTTATTCTGTCTCTCACTGTTCAAATAAACCTACCATTAAAACTATAGACTGATTTCTTTGTCAGTGCACAAACGTACAAAATCAGCAGGGGATCAAATAATTGGTTTCCTCACTGTATTTTCTTCACTGTTTATCAAAATCAGGTTTGATCTTCAGACCTAGTGTGTCAAAACTGACAGATAAACTCGTAATTGTGCTAACTGTCAGCAAGTAACTGGAAGAAGATAGTGCTTATTAAATGTTAAGTGTTTTATAATGTGATATTTAGCTGTATCTAAATGTGAAGTACTTTTCTTGAAGAACGTTAAAGTTTTGTCATGGCAAAAATATTCTTAACAATGACTCTCTCTGCATAAGAGACAAATTCACACTTAGTGTCTTTTAAAAGGTTTATTTCTTGCAAGAAAGGTCAGACAGTCATACAGAACACAAGTTGCTGCAGAGTGTAAGACAAAGGAAGGAGGGCAGCCCCCCACCTGATATCTCTTCTCTGGCCCTCAAGGTTACATCTCCTAACAGCTGGTAAGCTGGTACTTTTCCACACAAAAAAGGAAAGTCAGAAACACATTCTACTATATCATACTTCTGAAATTTTCCTACCCTTATATTTAGGCCCCAAAGCCATATCTCATGTCATCCTCACAATAAGTCTAAATAAAATATACACTACACAATGTTCCATGAGCATAGAATCAGGCTAAATTAATTTTTCTTCCACAGTTTTTTTTGTCTGTCATTCTGTCCTTTGCAATCACATTTGTGACCCTGGTCCAAACCAGTCTTAAGTAGCATGGGTATATTTGTAGCAATAGCCAAAAATATTATGTTATACAAATTCTAACATAAATAAAGGTCACTTCAGCTTTAGAAAAGCATATCATGTGATTACAATTATTATACAATTAATTGATAATACTTTATAATAACTAAAAATAAACAAAACTTTAAACAGCATTTATTAATTTTAGCTAATGTTAATTTCAACATTTACTAATGCATTTAAAAAAAAAATCACAAGTTGTGTTTTTTTTTACATTTGGTAAATGCACTGTGAACTAACATGAACAAACAATGAGCAGCTATATTTTTATTAACCAACATTAACAAAGATGAATACACAAATGCAATAAATGTATTGTTCATTGTTCATTCATGTTAATACATTAGCTAATGTTAACAAATAATACCGTATTGTAAAGTGTTACCAATTCATTATACAAATAGATGTATTTGCCACTCAGAATGAGATGACATACAGAGAAATTGTCTTATACACATCATTCTGCCTAACATCTCCTTTTGCAAGTCATACAGATAAGACTTGATAAATTTGATCTCTGTAAACCAAAATATCACTTTAATAAAATATTTTTTTCCCACTAATAAAAACATTTTCTCATTAGCTAGCTCCACACTGGAGAGCTGCTTTATAACAGGAAATCAAGTTGTAATTCTAACTGAAAGCGACAGGTTTTTCATGTTAAATACCGCAAAGCTGTTTAAGGCCATCTATTGCAGAACAGGCTATATACAGTCAGGTCCATAAATATTGGGACATCGACACAATTCTAACATTTTTGACTCTATTCACCACCACAGTGGATTTCAAATGAAACGAACAAGATGTGCTTTAACTGCAGACTGTCAGCTTTAATGTGAGGGTATTTGCATCCAAATCAGGTGAACGGTGTAGGAATTACAACAGTTTGCATATGTGCCTCCCACTTGTTAAGGGACCAAAAGTAATGCGACAGAATAAATAATCATAAATCAAACTTTCACTTTTTAATACTTGGTTGCAAATCCTTTGCAGTCATTTACAGCCTGAAGTCTGGAACGCATAGACATCACCAGACGCTGGGTTTCATCCCTGGTGATGCTCTGCCAGGCCTCTACTGCAACCGTCTTCAGTTCCTGCTTGTTCTTGGGGCATTTTCCCTACAGTTTTGTCTTCAGCAAGTGAAATGCATGCTCAATCGGATTCAGATCAGGTGATTGACTTGGCCATTGCATAACAGTCCACTTCTTTCCCTTCAAAAACTCTTTGGTTGCTTTTGCAGTATGCTTTGGGTCATTGTCCATCTGCACTGTGAAGTGCCGTCCAATGAGTTCTGAAGCATTTGGCTGAATATGAGCAGATAATATTGCCTGAAACACTTCAGAATTCATCCTGCTGCTTTTGTAAGCAGTCACATCATCAATAAATACAAGAGAACCAGTTCCATTGGCAGCCATACATGCCCACGCCATGACACTAGCACCACCATGCTTCACTGATGAGGTGGTACGCAGTTCCTTTCCTTCTCCATACTCTTCTCTTCCCATCACTCTGGGACAAGTTGATCTTGGTCTCATCTGTCCATAGGATGTTGTTCCAGAACTGTGAAGGCTTTTTTAGATGTTGTTTGGCAAACTCTAATCTGGCCTACCTGTTTTTGAGGCTCCCCAATGGTTTACATCTTGTGGTGAACCCTCTGTATTCACTCTGGTGAAGTCTTCTCTTGATTGTTGACTTTGACACCTCCTGGAGAGTGTTCTTGATCTGGCCAACTGTTGTGAAAAATGTTTTCTTCACCAGAGAAAGAATTCTTCAGTCATCCACCACAGTTGTTTTCCATGGTCTTCCGGGTCTTTTGGTGTTGCTGAGCTCACCGGTGCATTCCTTCTTTTTAAGAGTGTTCTAAACAGTTGTTTTGGCCACGCCTAATGTTTTTGCTATCTCTCTGATGGGTTTGTTTTGTTTTTTCAGTCTAATGATGGCTTGCTTCACTGATAGTGACAGCTCTTTGGATCTTATCTTGAGAGTTGACAGCAACAGATTCCAAATGCAAATAGCACACTTGAAATGAACTCCGGACCTTTTATCTGCTCATTGTAATTGGGATAATGAGGGAATAACACACACCATGGAACAGCTGAGAAGCCAATTGTCCCATTACTTTTGGTCCCTTAACAAGTGGGAGGCACATATGCGGTGTAATTCCTACACCGTTCACCTGATTTGGATGTAAATACCCTCAAATTAAAGCTGACAGTCTGCAGTTAAAGCACATCTTTGTTTGTTTCATTTGAAATCCATTGTGGTGGTGTATAGAGCCAAAAATGTTAGAATTAGAATTTATGTCCTGACTGTATTTATGGACCTGACTGTAATGTGACCGGACATTACTGGAGTAAGTTAACGTTACTGAACTGCAGAGCTCGTGCAAACATCCACATCTTTGTAATCTGATGCATTTTTAACTGCTGCTTTCACACTGCTCTCAGTTTTTGTTGTGCTTATTTTTTTACTGAGGAAAGCTCGCAATATATATTTACATATTCATCCAAATGGGCTGAATTACAGTCTTGCGCTACAGCGCCACACTGGTCAAACCGCATTATTGCAGACTCTTACATTACGTCATATGAGATCAAACGATACAACAAAAATATTTGTGGACAATCTTTTATTGTCAACATTGTCGACTAATCGTTTCAGCCCTGTACAGAGGTTTATAACCTATCAGTGGAACATATCTTGCACAATATGTCAATGTTTAATCCATTTAGCAGCAACTTTCTCTGTCACTTTTGTCATTTAATGCCACCCAAATCTTTGACTTTGATGTGTTTGAATACTGTTTGACTGTTGAAATATTGTGAAAAGGAAAATGTATATTAAATCTGGTGGGACTACACTTGATTTGAGATTTACATCAGAGGGTTTTTAATGATTTAATTAGATAAATCATAAATCCATGTGTAAAAATGGGTGTGATATCTTTATTTATATATTTTTCGGACCTTGACCAGAACAAGGAGTGCTAGGACTTCTTATAAAGGCACTATTTTATGTACTGTTTTATGAGTATTTTATGTAGTGCTTATGAACTCTTACAGTGTTTTAGAATGTAATGCCTTATTTATGTGTATCTTAACTTCTTAAAAGTTATATAATAAAACTATAAAAGTTAAAAGAAATACATACTGCTACTTTCACAAATTTGATTGTATTTTTTAATGCTCCAGGTGTGTAAATATTGAAAAAGAATTAAGGATAAATAAAAATGTAGGCCTACTAGCCAGCAAGTCAACAGTAAAAATAAGCATTCTTCACTTTTTTCATAAAGTGCATATTTACATAAGGTGCACATCTGTGTTAAAGTAGCATAGCTTTAAGAGCCATCAGTATTAAACTTGACCAAAGAGAGACGGTTGTGGTGAAGCTGCTGGATGTGGGACTGACGGTCATTGGGCTGATTGTGGTCACAGGGCGTTTGATATTAAGAGGGCAGTTTGCCTTGTTTCCTGCCTTGTCCACCACCGAAATCTCCACATTTTGGAAACAGCAAGGAGCACTATATTTCACAGTGGTTGCATTGTAGCCATTTTCATCTACAGTCACATTTAAAATTTCAATAAAATAGGTAGTGTTGCCTTCACAAGAGTCAGTGGAAACAGAAAAAGAAGGGTAATCAATTCCTGAACCATCACCATCTGTCATGATATAAATCACTTCCCAGGTTGCATCTCCACTTGACAAAGAACAGTCCAAACTCTCATTTACCACACGGCACACTGGTGGAGTAAAATCAGTACTCTAAAGAGAAAATACACGTAATTTAAGAATAGCTTTGTATGTGTTTATACAGCAGTACAAATATGAGGCACTTACACTCAGTATAACATCTCGTCTCTCTCTCTCTAGCTTGTCAGTGTCTTTCATTACTTCCTCAGTGGCAACATTATGGTACGGAAAAGCCTGTGACCATCCAGTCAGCATGCAGAGAAAGACCAGCATCTTTTGAACCATTCTGTTTGTCTGTGAAAAGTTTAAAAAAAATAGATTTAGATGAAAGTTTATCATCCTGACACTGGCATTGATTTCCTTTGAAACATTTCACATGTATTGTTTAAATTCAATACTCTGCCGCTCTGTTTCATGGTCTCTTAACGCCCCTTTTTAATAAAACATTTGTTGTTGTTGAAAATATAGTGTTAATTTATAAACAGCGCACATTTAAGGTTTGTCATTCATGCTTAAAACAAAAAAAATGAAACACTTCAAGAGTAAAAAGAACAAGTCATCATTATACACCTCCGTTAGTTTAAATATTATTGGTGGAATACACTATTATTCGTGTTTATTTATGCACTGGATACACAAAACAACCGCGAAATCGTCACGTGACAGCAAGAACTTTCATCATAACGGATTTCCCAAAAAAGTATTTCCGGAAGTAATCACTTCCTTTAAACGCGCAATTTGTTGAGGTCATTGTAGGGAATATACGCGATTACGTAATCTGTCTCACACTCAGGAACCGTTGAGCTTGAAACGAACCCAGGCAGAAAAAGTACTCAGCTGCTCAACTACTGTTACATTACATACTGTTCCACACGTCATCAGACGTCATGTTAGTCTGCAATAACAGGTAGGCTAATAAATGACTATTCAGAAGAGATTTGTACAGTTTAGTTTCATTCTATTAGGCTGTTATTATCAAACGTTTATATATCGTTTAAAATACAGTATATAAAAACATGACACATTATAAAACTGCATGTTAATATATAACATCACATTATGTCCCAGCAATAAAAGTAACGAGTACAATATGTTTCTTGAACTTGCATGTAATATTTACATGCTATATTTGTAAAAAAAAACAAAAACTTTTTACTTACTTTGTTAGAAGTGAAAACTCTGTAAAGATAAATGTGATGAAATCTCAAATCTCGCCTCAGTTCAGTTCCAAATTATATTGAGGAACTGTGTCACTTCTAGATATAATGCACTCTCAGACACACCCAATCTCTGTCAACACAACCCACTATTGGTCAGTGAAGTTCATTTATTGTGGAACTTGCACAATGTCTAGCAAATACTTAACTAGTCTTGACACAGTTCAGCTTCAAATGTACAGTTAAAGTCAAAAGTACACCTTGGAGAATCTGCAAAATGTTAATTTTACCAAGTTTTTGTACAAAATGCATGTTATTGTTTATTTAGTACTGACCTGATTAAGGTATTTCACATAAAATACATTTATATATATTCCACCAAACTAAATAATAGTTAAATTTATAAAAAAGACCCCGTTCAAAAGTTTACATACACTTGATTCTTAATACTGTGACCTGAATGATCCACAGCTGTTTGTTTGTTTGTTGATGTCCCTTGTTTGTCTTGAACAGTTAAACTGCATGCTGTTCTTCAGAAAAAATCCTTCAGGTCCCACAAATTCTTTTGTTTTTTCAGCATATTTGAACCCTTTCTAACAATGACTGTATGATTTTGAGATAATTAACATTTTGCAGATTCTATATGTATACATAGAATATACTGGAGAGCTACATTTCTTACAAAGCATTTTTATGTGTACATTTTTAGTCTATTGTAATGCACATTGGTTCAAATTGTAGTGAGTATATAGTGCAAAACCACAAGATGTAATTTAAGGAATTCTTCACATTCACAGCAGTGTAAGCAATTTCTTTACAAACGTGTATTCACAGCAAGTACAGTAAATAATAATTTAGTAAACAATAGTTCTAAAGTGTATTTGGGTCTGGCTTTTTTGCATTGAAACAGCATTAGTTAAGGTAACTAATGACTTGTTAATGGCTGTGGACTCTGGCTGTCTTTCAATTCTGACTCTTCTGTGATTTTTGACACTGGAGATAATTATTTTCAGCCCACTCATATAAACTCTTGTTTTTGATGTTACTGACACTATATTAACTGGTTCAAGTCTTATCTTTCAAACCATAGGTAGATTGTTTCCCTGGGTGGATGCAGATCCATAGCCGGTTTATTTAAATTTTGTGCTCCCCAGCGATCCCTTAGACTTAAGTTGAATTTTTATGCAGATAACACTCAGATTTACACTCATACAAAACCAAAACCTAGTGATAATGCAGCTGTCGTTTTTTTTTTTTTTTTTAAACACTGTATTTCTGAGATAAAAAAAAACATGGATACCTGAAGGAAGGAATTTTTATCATGTAGCAGCTTACATAAATCCTCTTCAAAACATTTCAAATAACTGGGCTTTTCTGTATTTCTGTATTCTGAATTTCATGAAAGTGTAATATTAGTTTGTTTTACACTTTCTCACTGCCACAACTGGCACTTTAAAATGTTCTGTTTCAGGCGAGGTGAAAAAGTCGTATTCCTTGCTTCATTTACTCTTTCAAATCTTTTATTTTATTAGCAAACGGAAGATTGGAGATCTATAGAGCTATATCAAGTCAAGTTTATTGGTATAGCGCTTTTTACGATACGTATAGTTGCAAAGCAACTTTACAGCAAATTAAAGTTTGTACAATATATTTAGTAGTAGCTTAATAGCGGTGACTATGTCAAGCTGATGTACATAAGGCACAGATGTATGGTAATGATCAGTTATTGACGTAATCAAACATACAAAGAACACTATTAACATTAATGATTTTATGTTGCAATCAAACTACTGTAGTAAAATTCGGTAGTGATGTATGTTGTTTTAGGGCTGACATCATCTGAAGTCCTCTGAGGTGTTGGCATCATCTCTTCTTATGTGTTCTTGATCCAGACTGAACCAAAGTTAAAGATTAATAATGTGAATTTGTGCAGCATTAAAGTCAAGTAAAACTAGCAATGAGATGCAGCCTTGGTCTGACGCAAGAAGCAAGTCATTAGTGATTTTAACAAGTGCAGTTTCTGTGCTATGATGGGGTCTGAAACCTGACTGAAATGTTTCATAGATATAATTTTTTTGCAAAAAGAAGCACAACTGAGCAGATACAACTTTTTCTACCATTTTAGACATAAACGGAAGATTAGAAATGGGTCTGTAATCTCCCAGTTCACTAGGGTGACTATATGTCTTAGTCAGTGGTCAAAGAGGAATCAAGATTACAGTTAAAGCCACATGACATCCTGAGTGCATTGCGTTCTTTGGCTTGTGTTTATATATTGTGAAATAAAGGAAGTGCCTCATTCCTCAGGACAACTTCACCCCCCGTGTGGACAGTGTTAGTATTGTAAACCTGGAATGCAAGAAAGCATTTAATTTATTCCTCCACTAGGGGGAGATATGAAACCCAATCATTAGGTTTTTAAAATATGTGAAATTCATCTGGAGTGCTTCTGAATGGGAAATTCGTGTAAATGTATGTTTGTAACTCAACTTTTGACTTTACTGGTTATTCTGGTTATTCCAAGCCTGCATTTATTTGATACAAAGTACAGCAAAAGCAGTACAAATCTAAAATATTTTTGCTATTTAAACTGTTTTCTATTTGAATATATTACAAAATGTAATTTATTCCTGTGATTTCAAAGCTGATTTTTTAGCATCATTTCTCCAGTCCTCAGCGTCACATGATCCTTCAGAAATTACTCTAATATTCTGATTTGCTGCTAAAACAACATTTTTGTTATTACTATGTTGAAAACAGCAGAGTAGAATTTTTCAAGTTTCTTTGATGAATAGAAAATTCAGAAGAACAGCATTTATTTGAAATAGAAATGTTTTTTAACATTATACATTTCTTTATCATCATATTTGATCAATTTAAAGCATCCTTGCTAAATAAAAGTATTAATTTCTATAATTTCTAAAAAAAAAAAAAAATAATAATAATAATAAAATAAAATACTGACTCCAAGCTTTTGAATGGTATAGTGTATAATGTTATAAAAGCTTTTTATTTCAGATAAATGCTGAAACATGCTTTAAATATTGATGATAGTAATAATGTTTATTGAACAGCGAATCAACGTATTAGAATGATTTCTGAAGGATCATGTGATACTGAAGACTGGAGTAATGATGCTGAAAATTTAGATCTGATCACAGGAATAAATTACATTTTAAAATATATTCAAATAGAAATAAGTTATTTTAAATAGTAAACATATTTACTATTATAATAGTAAATATTTATAACATTGGACCAAATAAATGCAGGCTTGGTGAGCAGAAGAGACATCTTTAAAAAACATTACAAAAATCTTACTGTTCAAAAACTTTTGGTTGGTACTGTATAAAATACAAAATATAAGTATTTTCACTAGTGATCTCAGATTTTGGAGCTCAGTGTAAATATATTTTAAAAAGGTAAAAGGGAAATATAGCTAAGATGACAGCCAAATTCTTTGGTCTCATTTAAACTGATTTCTAGCAATGTAGAGTACTTTTTTTCTGTTTTTGTATACAATTATGGGATTATTGAATTGTAACAAGAGAGATTATTCATTTATATGTCTATGTGAGCTCATGTACTGCTTTCAAAGCTGTGAATCAGTGAGACAAGTGATCTTGAGAGAGTCAGACTGCCCTCTGCCCTCTGATGTTTAATTCATCTAAACGAGACAGTTCACCTATCAAGCATGTCTGGGTCAAGATATAATCTTTAGCTCTGAGCATGACAGAAAAGAGAATAATCCAATCAGTTGTCATTATGTTTTGTTATAACTTTAAGAAACGCTGTATGGAGCTTTCTGTGAAAAGGACACAAAATAGTGCTTTGAACATTTTTTAATTAATTAATTTTGAGTAGGTCAAACTGAATATTACTAGTACATGAGCAGTATAAATTAGTATATTTCATTTCCAGAAATGAAATGTAATAATCAGATAAAATGTAAAAGAAATTTAAAATGAAAGAAATAGATACAATATATATATTTTTTGCCTCACAATACAATAAAACATTTCTCGATTGTCTTAATTTTAAGGTCAAACTTATTTTTCTTTGTAACGGTCCATGCAAACCAAGCCAATGTTAAAAAAAAAATAATTACACTACCAGTCAAAAGTTTTTGAACAGTAATATTTTGAAGTTTTTTAAAGAAGTCTCTTCTTATCACCAAGCCTGCATAGTACAGCAAAAACAGATACATTTAGAAATATTTGTACTATTTAAAATAACTCTTTTCTATTTGAATATATTTTAAAATGTAATTTATTCATTAATGTGATGAAAGCTAAATTTTCAGCATCATTACTCATTTTTCTAAACAGCATTTATCTAAAAATAATAATAATATTAAACACTATACCATTCAAAAGTTTGGAGTCAGTATAATTATTTTAACAAGGATGCTTTAGATTGACAAAAATAATGATTTTTATGATTTCTATTTCAGATAAATGCTGTTAATTTCTATTCAACAAAGAAACCTGAAAAAATTATACTATAATAAATGTTTTTTTAACAGCAAATCAGCATATTAGAATGATTTCTGAATAATAATGTGACACTAAAACCTGGAGTAATGATGCTAAAAATTCACCATTGAAATCACAGGAATAAATTACATTTTAAAATATGTTCAAATAGAAAACAGTTATTTTAAATAGTAAAAAATATTTCAGAATTTCCTATACTTTGGATCAAATAAATGCATACCTGTTGAGCAGAAGAGACTTCTTTAAAAACATGTAAAATCTTACTGTTCAAAAACTTTTGACTGGTAGTGTATACAATATCAGTTCATTAGATTACTTTAAAAAATATATTTTATTGTAGAATTTTAATGATTTCTTACAGCCAAGAAAGGTCAAGACCTTGGCAAAAAAATTTTTTTAGGGGCAAATACAGACTTGATGTCTTTATACACATTTGTTAAATGTTCATGATTGTTTTTAATAAGAAAAATGGATAAAAATGAATTATATGATATCCTCTATAGCAGGCTTTAACGCTATATATGGTATAAACCTTATCAAACATGCCATGGTTACAAGATATGTGCACATACGGCATTGAATATATATGACTGATCATCAATAAGGAATAGATCCTGTCTACTTTACAAGATCTAATTTCTCTTATTTGTTATTTATACCCAATTACCCCTTTCCTTACCCTTTTAGTCTCTCTTTCTCCTTTTATATATCCCTCTCGCCTCCTATGTTTTCCCTAACATTCGATAGATCGCAATTAGATATCCTTGTAAAATCCAGAAAGAGCTGTTACTCAATCCTGCAGTTTTACATTTCGGTTTTGTCGTCAGTCAATGGCATCCCCTTCTTCTCCCCTCACCCTGAGTTCACCATGTCTGACGCACAAATACACCCCTTTTTATTTCTCCTCTTTCATTTTCCGTTACTGAGCTTTCTCTTCCTCCCGACTGAGTGTAGCTCTTTATCCGTAAATTATACATCAGGTGAAGGTGACAGACAGAGAGCAGATTTCACACTATAATCATTGAATCTGCTTAAGCGTAGGATAAACTGAGCAGAGCAGATATGTGGGGAAATACATTACAATGTACTGATCAGATCTAGAAAGATTAACGTTGAAATAAAGCAGGGACCACAAATGAGGTCACCATGGTTTATGTCCCATACAAATCTGCAGTGGGATTGCATCTAAAGTTTAACTTTATAATATATAACTTTATATATTATAATATATAAACTTTATAACTTATATATATATGTAAATGTTATTACTGCCACAGCACATAACTAAACATAAAATGTATTTAAAGATAAAATCTACTTAAGATTCTAGTGTACATTAATATATCTCACTTATGATTTTTTTTCTGTTTAAACATTTTGAAAGCTTACTTAAAAGTAACTCCAGTAACAGAAATAGAGGTTGATTGTTGTGGCATCAGATAAGAACTGATCCAGTTTTGGATTACAGGATGAATGTAACAGAGATCACTACACAAACACACATGGATTTTTGTTGATGTTTATTCTACAATAATAATATTCAATCATGTAAAATGATTTATTCGATTCAATTTTTTAATTCTATTAAAGTTAATTCGCCTTTAATTTTATATCGCTTCATACAATATAGATCATGTCAAAGCAGCTTCTCAGAGATAAACAGTAAAATTTGTTAAAAAGTGAGATCTTCAGAGCACCTACATTATTTGCAATTTCAGTTTAAATTCTGCACTTTATTTAAAAAATAATTCATTTACAGATTCCTAATCAGTTAAAGCCTTTATTTTTTGGTAGTCTTCATCATTTTGTAATGAGATAGAAATACAAAACCATAATTTCTTTATATACACTGCCAGTCAAAAGTTCTTAAACAGTAAGATTTTAATGTTTTTTAAAGCTCACCAAGCCTGCATTTATTTGATCTAAAGTACAGCAAAAAAACGGTAAAATTTTGAAATATCTTTACTATTTCAAATAACAGTTTACTATTTAAATATATATTCAAATGTAATTTATTCCTGTGATCAAAGCTCAATTTTCAGCATCATTACTTCAGTCTTCAGTGTCACATGATCCTTCAGAAATCATTCTAATATTCTGATTTGCTGTTCAAGAAACAGTTTGTTATTATCAATTATTATTATCAATATTTAAAAGAGTTCAGTCATTTTTTTTCTTTGATGAATAGAAAGATCTAAAGATCAGCATTTATCTTCAAATAAAAAGCTTCTGTATCATTATACACTATACCATTCAAAAGCTTGTAGTCAGTGTACATTTTCTTTTGGAAAGAAATTATAAAAAAAAGCAGCAAATGAGCAGCAAATCAGAATATTAGAATAATTTCTAAATGTGACTGGGGTAATGATGTAAATTCAGCTTTGGCATCACAGGAAAAAATTACATTGTAAAACATATTCAAATAGAACACAGTCATTTTAAATAGTAAAAATATTTCATAATTTTACAGTTTTTCTGCTGTACTTTGGCTCAAATAAAAGCTTGGTGATCAGAAGAGACTTCTTTAAAAAACATAAAAAATCTTACTGTTAAAAAACTTGTATCCGCTAGTGTATACAAGCATATGTGTGTGTGTGTGTGTGTGTGTGTGTGTGTGAGAGAGATTTCATATAAATCCTTTGTTGCTTTTTTTTTTACTGCTAACACAGAAACCCCTTATCTTACCAATCCAATGCACTTTAAAATACAGCCTCAGACAGAAAAGGGCAAACGAAAGATAAGGAGAGAGGTATCGGAAGGATAGAGTGTCACCTCCTGAATGTTAGAAGGCCAAAAAGCAGACACGGTATCCTTCAGTCTTTCTTTTCCCTCCTGGATAAAACACACATGGGCAGAGAGAAGCATGACAAACTGTGGACTTGTCTTGTACAGAGGAGCAGATGCTAGAGTTCGACAGTCAGGCGTGTAGACTTAAAGATGTGGAAAACAGAAAGAGGTTTAAATTGATTTCTTTTGCTTTTTAAAGTACAATTACATCATTTGCCAGATCTTCCTAATTCAGCTTGAGTTACTGAATGCAGTTCTGAGAAATTCACGGCAGAGTAACGGTTGTAATTGCGCGGAAGAAACTTCAGATAGGCCCGTACTGGGAGGGGTAAAACAGGTGTTGTCTTACTGTGTGTGAGAGAGAGAGAGAAAGAAGAGGAAGAAAAAGAGAGAGCGTGCCATTGTTGCAGGGATGTTCATGATTATTCGAGAAGGATCAGCAGGAGGGGCAGGTAGTACTGGCGGCATGAGCGCTCCACCGGAGAGAACAGCCAAACAGGTAGAGTTGTAAATGCATGTGCTTCTATGTGCATTTTATAGACATTTGTCTTTAAAATATTCAGTTCTAAATACATAATCTGCTTAAAAGGTGAACTGAGTGATTTTTGTGATGTTAAAACATTGCTTTATCCCAGCTTAGTATGCACAGACAACTATACATAAACCATTGGTGAATTGATTTCCATGAAAAGCCTAAACTCTGTGGCACGATCAGAGCATTGCCCAGTTTGTTTGAGCACTCTGCTAAGTCTGGAACAATCAAATGACATAACTTTGGGGGCGGGGCTATCTGTTTGTCTGACCAATAGCAGACAGAGGGATTGTTCATGAATTGCATTGTTTGTGCAGATTTCGATTAAAATTATGCTTAACTGTTTAGAATAAAGTTTAAAGGGATAATTCAGCCAAAAAAAATCTGTCATTAATTACTCACCTTCATGACGTTCCAAAACCGTAAAACTTTCGTTGATCTTCGGAACACAAATTAAGATATTTTTGATGAAATCTGAGAGATTTCTGACCCTGCATAGACAACAACGCAACTGAGATGTTTAAGGCCCAGAAAGGTAGTAAGGACATTGTTAAAATAGTCCATTTGACATCAGTGGTTCAAACGTAATTTTCAGAAGCTATGACAATACTTTTTTGTGCACAGAAAACAAAAAGAACAGCTTTATTCAACATTTTTTTTCTCTTACGTGTCAGTCTTTGACACGCGTTCACAAAGAGTATCATGACGCATGAGTGTGGTGCTGCTTACGCCAGAGGCGGCATTCAGATGTAGAACCCGGATGCGCTGCGCCTTGTCTTCGTAAACATGTCTGAAATAGACTCTAGGTCTTTGTTGGACTGTTTTTGTTTTTTTTTTGGTTTTTAATTAAGTTCAAGAGAACAGCATATATTTGAAATAGAAAACTTTTATAACATTATGAATGTTATAAAAACGTTATAAAAATCATTACTTTTGATCCTTTTAAAGCATCCTTCTTAAAAAAATTATACTGACTCCAAGCTTTTGAATGGTATAGTGTTTAATATTAGAATATTTAAAAAAATAAGTAATGATGCTGAAAATGTAGCTTTGATTACAAGAATAAATTACATTTTAAAATATATTCAAATAGAAAACAGTTAATTTAATAGTTTATTCACTCTTTGTTTACATGCTGTCCGCTTAGAATAATTTTCTTCCCAACCTGACCGTTCCCACTAAATTTAAATCTCGTTTCCAGAATCTCACATTTCAGTTTCCAACTACTGAAAGAGAGAGATAACAAATAAAAATTTAGTCTGCAACCCAACTGTATTTGATATTTTATTCGTCTTGTCAAGATACAAAATTTGTTTAACATTTTGCTGTCAACACAGTAGGAAAAAAGTGTTGCAGAGAAAATAAAAATACAAATGTCTGTTGTACAAAAATATTATTTCTTATTTTTATTTGTTTTGTCAAGATACAATTTGTTAACGCAAAAAAAGTGTTGCAGAAAAAAAATGTACCAAAATTGTAGCCTCTTGTTATTTGTATTTGTCTTGTCAAAATACAAAATTAGTTTTCATTTTGCTGTTAACATACGACATCTGTCATTTAAAATGATAAGCAAAATATGAACAAAACTGTTGGCGTGTAGCCATTGAGAAATGAAATCACTTTTTAACAGAACAATTTAACATCCCTGAGAAAAATGTCCCGATGTCGATTTCACCATCTCTCCAACAAAAGACAATACATAAATACAACAATAACTAATAATAAATTAAATTATCTCAAAATTGTAAGCCATATATGAAATGATTGATAATAAGAATGAGTAAAGCACAGTTATGCTGTTCTGAAAAGATGTTGAGAACGGGATATTGTTAGGCTGCCCGCTCCTGGGATGACTTGCAATTTTTTGCCCAGCCTTTTACTTATTTGAACCAGAATATACAAACGATGAACTAAGAGAGATGGCCGTTCCATGTCAAAATGCAGGCTCAGGCGAAGACTGACACAAAAAAGAAGAAATTGCTGAATAAAATCATTGTTTTTGTTTTCTTTGTGCAAAAAAAGATTCATAAAAGTATGATTGAACCACTGATGTCACATGGACTATGTTAACAATGTCTTTACTACCTTTCTGGGCCTTGAGTGTGTCAGTTGCGTTGCTGTCTATGCAGGGTCAGAAAGCTCTCAGATTTCAAAAATATCTTCATGTGTTTTCTGAAGATGAACAAAGGTCCTATTGGTTTGGAGGGTGGATAAATTTTGTGTGCACAAATTCTGACTGTTCTATCAGTAAGATCTTGATTACTGTTTTAGCTCCACCCACAATGACCATCTAGTGCTGTGGCTCCACCCACTGACTTATTTTTCCTCTTAAAAAACAACACACATTCTAATCAAACCTTATGTGTGCTTTATTCCAATTATGTAGATTATAATTGCAATTACGGCTATAATTAGCTCTGTAAATGCCCCCGGTTGCTGATTAATCAATGATGTCTAACCTCCTGTGTCTTCTGACAGGTCCAGGCCGCAATCAAAAAGAAGGTGGAGAAACAGAGGAAGCAAGTTGACATGGGTGTGGTGGAGGTATTCAGTAGTAATTCAAGACCTAAAATTGGGCAGAAAAAGAATCAGCCGATCCATCCACCCAGCAGAAGTGGAGATGGTGAGGAGGAAGAAGACGAGGAGCCTGTTGAGACTGAAGGAGAACCAAAGGAGAAGGAAGAACTTGACCTCGGAACTATCGTGGATTCTGTTTTTGGCCAAGTAAGACTACACATGATCTCCCCCTGCTGGTCACCATTCATATCTTATTCACATATGTGACCCTGGGCCACAAAACCAGTCATAAATCACACTGGTATATTTGTAGTAATAGCCAACAATACACTGTATGGGTCAAAATTATTGATTTTTCTTTTATGTCAAAAATAATTAGGATATTAGGTAAAGATCACGTTCCATAAAGATATTTGTACATTTCCTATTGTAAATATATAAAAACTTCATTTTTGATTAGTAATATGCATTGCTAAGAACTTCATTTGGACAACTTTAAAAGCAATTTTCTACATATATATTTTTGCACCCTCAGATTTCATATTTTCAAATAGTTGTATCTCAGCGAAATATTGTCCTATCCTAAGAAACCATACATCAATGGAAAACGTGTTTATTTAATTTTCAAGAAAATTTAACCTTATGACTGGTTTTGTTGTCCTTGGTCACATATTGCCATATCTTGCCCTTCCTAGTAGTGGTCCACTACTAGCTTCAGTTTTCACATTCAGTTTTGTGTTGCTAGAAACAAAATTGCTTATGTGTTTAATAGGACTGGAGTTGCTATATACATGAAACCATTACACAATTGAAGGGCCTAGGGTCTTTAGTCTGATGGGTATTCCTGCTTTGTTAGGTAACATTGTTGATACATAATACGGATGGTGCCTTGTTGAGCTCTGCCAATTCATTACTTTGCTGTTCTAATTGACACTTACTGTAATAGTAACTGTTGAACATGAACTGGAAAATCTTGAAGCCAATTATTCAATTATTTTGATTAAATGGTAACGTAACCATCATGGTTAGCTGTATATTTCACCTACAGTTAAACAAAAAATTATTTAGACACCAGATATAATTTTTAATATTTTTGTACTAGTGGGTGCATGATACTATAGTTCATTTTTGTAAGTGAGGATAGCAAAATAAACTGTGACGTAATGTTTTTTCTTTAATTGCTAATGTGACCTTTTGACACCACAGACTGAACAAAATAAAGCATTGCCTGTTAATTGGTCAAAAAAAGTATTGATAGTTGTGTAAATATTGTCATACTAACTTTTTTTTTTGTAATTGTAATACATTACAGTTATCTGACATGATGTGAATTCAAGATGAATTTGTTCTGACACAGAGTTCTTGTCATATTTTATTACCATTTTCTATTTAAACTGTGATAATGTGAGAAATTGAAGGTGTCTGAATACATTTAGGTTTGACTGTACTTTTCAGATATATGACGTATATTCTGGGGAGGTGCTTGTGTCCTAGCGACTTACTTCATTAGCAGATAGGTGGTTAGGTGATTGTCAGGCATGAGATGACAGGTTAAGGAGCTGTCCTAACAAGCACATCTGTCCCCTCGTAGTTCACCCGCTCATGACCTGGTCTTAGCCTTGTGGTATTGCATTCCCATACTAGGATAACCTTGCATCCAGTGCTAATCACTTGATATTGAGCTTGAATCACCAACGGTGAGCACACTAGAAACCCAATCTTGCCCACTCACCTTTCTGGAAGAGGGATCATTGCTTGTTATTGTCATAATTATTTAATTGGCTTGGAGATATAGATAGCTACACTAATTTAGGATGATGCATTTACTGAGTCATTGCCTAAGTTGTGAATTATCATCTTTTCTTGCTTTTTTTAACTTGCGTGAAGTCAAAACTACTATAAAAAAGATCTATTATAGGCTACATTGGTATTTTTAGTTTATGTTTGCTAATTTTGTAATTATCATTAGAGCATTTACTGAAACTCTATCCATTAGTTTAAGTCACCTGAGAATGGGTATTGTTAGATAAAAGCGTTAACACATAGTTTAGGTTGACTAGTCTGACATCTGATTATTTTTAAGTCAATAAATAAAGCAGGGGATTTGATCTGGCTATGTGAGTAACTCTCCACTTAAATGGGAAGGTGAGCAAAAGTGTTTTATTTCTAAATCGATTTAATAATAAATTAAATCCCCGCTACACATATGGCACTCTTCAAAAACAAGGGTCTCAAACTACTGATAGCTAGGTTTTGTTTTCCATCTCGGGCCAAATCAGCCGTGGCAACGAATTAATGTGTTTTTATAACATTGAATTTGAATAGGTTCTATATAGCTATTAAGAAAGCTTTAAAGATGCTTTTTTTATTTAAAGTGTAGTTTAGGAAACAGTTTTCATTGCGTTTTGATGCCAAAGACCCTCAAACAAGCATCCACTTTCTAAAACATATAGGGATATTTAGATTTTCATGTACATGTAAAGATCAATGTGTTATAATCTGTGAGGATTATTTAGTACTGAACTAAACAAGACATTTCATAAAACCAGAGTCCACAAGAGAAAATAATAGTTGAATTTAGAAAAATGATCCTGTTCAAAAGTTTAGATAGACTTGATTCTTAATACTGTGTTGTTACCTGAATGAGCCACAGCTGTGTTTTTTGTTTAGTCATAGTTGTTCATGAGTCCTCTGTTTATCCTGAACGGTTAAACTGCCCACTGTTCTTCAGAAAAATCCTTCAGGTCCCACAAATTCTTTGGTTTTTCAGCATTTGTGTGTATTTGAACTCCTTCCAACTATGACTGTACAATTTTGAGATCCATCTTTTCACACTGAGGACAACTGAGGGACTCAGTATGCAACTGTTACATAAGATTCAAATGCTCACTGATGCTCCAGAAGGAAACACAATGCAAGAGCCAGGGGGTGAAAACTTTTGAATGGAATGAGGATGTGTATATTTTTCTTTAGTCTTTTTTTTTTTTTTATTACTGTCCTTCAGAAGCTACAGAAGATACTTACATGTTTCCCAGAAGACAAAATAAGTAAAATGTACCCTGATCTTCAAATTCAAAATGTTTTCACCCCCAGCTCTTAGTGCATCCTGCTTCCTTCTGAATAGCTGCATATGAGTCCCTCAGTTGTCCTCAGTGTCATATCTGCTGTAACTTTAGAGATATATACTTTACATTTCACCAAGCCGATTGCTCACTAAAAACTCTCACAGATCATGTTTTCAGGCCATTTAAAGTCTTATCTTACTTTGCAAATGCGCAGACCATAAGAGGCGGGATTTTTGTTGTATTAACCAATCATAACCGATCATAACCAGTCACATCCAATCATATCGCGATGGTAACTGGTAACTTTACCTGTTGGTGTCGCTGTTTTATTTAGAAAAACGAGTGATTTACACACGTTTTAATGTTATATATTATAAAATTGGTGTTGTTTTATTTCAGAACTACGATTTTTTTCAATCCATTATTTTAAGAAGACACTGCCTCCCTTGATTATACATAAATCAAATTCTGACCGGCAGTACCTCCTAGTGGCCACTACTTTAAGATCTTAAAACACATACTCTTTTTTGTCATCTGATCTAATGGCAAAGAAAAAAAATCACTGATTATAACAGTGAAAGGATTATTTTTCTTCTGTCCTGTCGTGTCTCTCTGTCACTACACACACTGAACACTATATGATTGCTATTTCTTATTCAGTTTGCATGTGCAGCAGCTGGTGAACACAAACACATCTGGGACTCCAGTCCCAAAATGCTCTGCTGTTCATAGAGCGACCTTGTCTGACTTGACTCTAATCTGTAGACCCAAACATGCACACTCGAACAAATTCCTCCTCATACTGTATACACCACACTTGCATCGTGATGGTTATCTGTATGACTATATTATACAATAAACAGTAGCATTCATTTATTTGCTCATCTTTTTTTTAAACAACAAACCATAATATTGGCACAAAAACACATTTTAATACTCAAACGTGTATGTGTGTGTGGATTAGAGTAGATTATAGTCTTGAAAGGCTGGTAACACAGGGCAATGTCACTGGGTTTTACTAAAATATGAGTGCGGATTAAAGAGCGGGTCTCTGTTCATCTGCCCAAAGGTGTGTTTTGATTAGTCTGGGATTATCACACACACACACACACACACACACACACACACACACACACACACACACACACACACACACACACACAAAACACACAGTTTTAACCTTAGGTGTTGAAAACACATAAGCAGTCTGTTTTATTAACCTCCTGTATTCTTAATTACTGTTTCTATGTTGTCTTTTTCATAGTAATGTTACAAGCTAAACAGTCTTTCTTGGTGGTTTAAATATAATGACTGTAAGATCTAAGAATTAGAAAAAAATATTGCAATTTTTATCACAAATTGTATTTTGACAATGGGGTGTGCGATATTGACAAAAAATAATATCTCTATATTTTTCTAGGATTTTATCCATAATGATAATTAGACGAAAATGTGAAATTAAAACCGCCAGTAGGTGTCAGTAAGTCGCTGTTAACCTTTTAACTGCCATTAACAGCCTTCTTGAATAGCTAATGGCAGTTAAAGGGTTAATAAGTGAGTCATTGCGATTGAACTGAATCACTTAAACGGTTGATTCATCATTCAATGAAACACTGTCGTTTTGCTCAGAGACGCAAAACAGTGCTGGGGCTGTGTTTGGAAAGATTTTGGTTGTAGAAATTGAGCAAAAACAGGAAATATCCTGTCTAAAACGTAAGTTTTTTTTAATATTAACTTTTTGTTTATTGAACTGTTGTATAACATCACATTTGTAGTCATGCTGATTTTGGAAGGAAAAAAGGAAGGAAAAAACGGATATTGATTAACATTATATGAAAATATATGAATACATATAAATTTTCTGCCCCATATCTTGAATTATGTGAGCATTCTAAATTAATTTTAATAGACTGAATCATGCAGTGAAAGAATGCATACTAAATGCATACTTACCTTTTCATCACATAATGTAACGTTATGCGTGCACTCTGTAGGTGTGTTTTGTTTTTTGTTTTTTTGCAATATACTCGATAATGTCAAATCGCACATCATTAAAACATCAATTACGATATTATCGCAGATAAAAATACCCCACAGATCATTTACTATATCATTTTGAAAATGCCTATTTTGAGTGGAAGCAGAAACACACCGTTTTAGTGCATATATGGTTTTGTGAGCGCACACATCTAAAGCACACACACAGAAAGCGGCCGTCACACGGTGTGTGAGTACTAAACTAAATTCTCTTTCATGTCTTATTGCGCTTAAACTGTGAAATACACAAGTTTATGTTAAAAACACACAAGTTGAACTATTATTATGTCTGTGAAGATAAACATATAGATAGACAAAGATTCTTGCACTTATTATTTGTTTTTCCTCGAACCTCCTCCTATGCTCTTTATTTCTCTCTCTCTGTACATCATCCTGTGGCTCTCCGTCTTTAATCTGAAATGGAGGGGATTAAAAAAGCTTCTCCTTTTCTCATCTAATTCTCACCCTCCCCTTACCTTCCCCTCCCGCTCTGCATCTCTCTCTTTCAGCTTGCAAACTAAATCATTTGCATGGGACCGCAATCTGTGAGGAAAGCGAGTGGATAGGAAAGAGAGGCAGAGACGGAGATTGATTAAGCAAGATGCGGAGATGGCAAGAATAGGAAAAAGTATGTTTGTTATATGAAACGTTTTATGAAAACTGTTTTGCTTTGTCGGATAGTTATTAGAGAGAGCTCGAGATGAGAAAGAATGCAAAGGCTTATAGACATTTGTTAGGTTGGTTTTAGTAACTAAACAACGTGGACTTTAAGTAGCTTAATATGGAAGCAGGTGAGTGTTGTATTGTCAGTCCACTCGATAAATTAATTATATAAAAAGGGCAAAAAAGGAGAGGTGGGAAACATCTTCATTGAGGACTAAGGCATGGGAAACTGCACCAAACCATCCATGAAAAACAAAATTAAAAAGGTAAGACAGATAATTGTCATATTTATGACTTGATAAATCTTAGATATATTGTAAAGAAAGTAATCAGTAGTTCAGTAATACTTCAGTAGTTTAAGGACGTCAAACAAATTGACTAAACTGTGCTTAATTAGATTATGTCTCAAGTAAACTGTGGCCCCACCCTAAGGGTGTGGCTGAGGATAAAGGGGCTGGGCCAGTGGCACCAGAGCCTCGCCCACCCGGAGAAGCTGACGGAGAAAATGATGTAGCTTCTGAGTTTAAGGGGCCTCTGAATGCACTAGTCCAAAACTGCACCATGCTACATAACATCGTTGGACCAGCATGCATCTTCCTAAGACAGGGCTTCGCAAAGTCACAGCTCGTATGTACTATGAAAAACTGAAAACACAGTGGATCAGCATCTACATTTTCCCCTTGCATTCATCCTGATCCATTTCAGCAGTTTTCTCATCATCGTTGTGAATCATACTAATCTCTCCCTTCACTAGTTTGTTGTAAAAGATCATGCAAACAGTTGAAAGAAATGTAATTCTTTATGCAACCTTAAAGTAGCAAAAAAAGCTGTTTGGAGACTTGTTAGATTAAAGCTTATTTGTTTGGCAGCTAGCCATATAGTGTTGCCAAGTCCACGGTGTTCCCGTGGAATTGGGCTACTTTAACGCTGTTGCCGCCGGTTGTTTTTCATGTCCGCGGGTTGAAGCAACCCCAATAATGCAGTATTTAACCCCTGGAATGCTAATTTTACCAGGGAACCCCACCAAAAAACGTGTATTTTACCCCCTGGAATGCTTTTTTTATTGGGGGACCCCTCTCAAAGCGCGATTGGGCTACTTTTGGGCTAGTTTTGAGTAGCAATTGGGCGGGTTTTGATCTGAAAACCTGGCAACCCTGCATAGAAACTACACTACCACTCAATAGAGTTGGGGGACAGTGTGATTTTTTTTTTTTTTTTTTTCTGTCTGTTCTGCTTACCAAACCTGCAATTATTTGATTCAAAACACAGCAAAAGCAGTTTGACTATTTAAAATAATGCTTTCTTTTCAAATATATTTTTTATTGTAATTTATTCCTGTGATCAAATCTAAATTTTCTGCATCATTACTCTTCAGTGTCAAAATCATCAAAATCATTGTAATATGCTGATGATTTATTTTTATTTTATTTTATTTTATTTTATTTTATTTTATTTTATTTTATTTTATTTTATTTTATTTTATTTTATTTTATTTTATTTATTTTTTTAACAGTTGAGCACATTTTTATCAGGATTCTTTGATAAATATTTTTTCTGAAATAGCAAGCTTTTGTAACTACACTATACCATTCAAAAGCTTGGAGTCAGTATAATTTTTATTTTGATTTATTTATTTATTTTTGGACAATTTATAATGTTTTTAAAGACATTTGTTTCTAATGTTACAAAAGACTTCTATTTCATATAAATGCTGTTATTCTGAACTTTCTATTCATCAAAGAAACCTGAAAAAAATATATTTAGCTGTCTTCAACATAATAATAATAATAATAATAATAAATGTTTTTTGAGCAGCAAATCAGAATATTAGAATGATTTCAATGATTTCTGAAGGATTATATGATTGGAGTATTTATGCTAAAAATTGAGCTTTGAAATTACATTTTAAAATATATTCAAATCGAAAACAGTTATTTTAAATAATAAAAATATTGAAAAAAATTTTTTACTTGTTTTGCTGTACTTTGAATCAAATAAATGCAAGCTTGCTGAGCAGAAGAGACTTCTTTAAAAAAAATCTTACTGTTCGAAAACTTTTGACTGGTAGTGTATATAATATTTATATATAAATATATAATAATTTTATCTATATTTAAAAATTGTCTCTTGTTGAGATGAATGACACATTTCATCAATGCTTTTTATTAAACAGTCATGTGAGGATACTCGGTTAACTAAAGGATTTAGTAGTGGATTTGTGGCATATGTAATCCACTGGTTTATGTGAATGCGTGTGTGTACTATATGGTACTGGGTATTATACACAAAGCTGTAAATGGAAAAGAGAATCATTCGTGGGATTTTCTCATATGGCTCTCTGTTTAACCTCATCTGCTCTCTGGACAATGTGTTACGTCTTTCACTGGGTCCTCCTCAAGCTAAACCCCCCAAATCTCCTTATCTTTCAGCTGTTGCCAGGCAACTTTCACTGTGTAATCTAGGGACTACCCATGTCAAACTGGAATCTGTCCTCAAACTTTTTTTCCCCCCACATCCTTTCTCATTTCCACATACCCTTCCATGTGTTTTGTTTGAGTCTGTTTGATCTCTCTCTGAATCATCAAATAGAGACATGTCTTTAAATACATCACTGTTTGACATTTTATTTGTCTTGATTTAACAGGACAGGGAACTGCGGCCAGAAGAGATAGAAGGTATTGAGAAACCACCTCACATAAGAGTAAAACTTTAAAACATCCTGTTGATGCATTTCATAATCTCTATATTTGTGTTTATGCAGAATTAAGAGAAGCCTTTAAAGAGTTTGATAGGAACAAAGGCTACATCAACTGCAGGGACCTGGGCGAATGTATGCGGACAATGGGATACATGCCGACAGAGATGGAACTCATTGAACTGAGTCAAACAATAAGTGAGTTACGTCATCATTCAGAAAGCATTTATGATCTGTGTGCCTTCATGAAAACATTATTGTACTTTTTTATAGTTGAGGTCTAAAGTTTACATCCCCATTTCAGAATCTGATAAGAGGGATCAAAATGCATGTTATTGTTTATTTAGTACTGACCTGAATAAGACATTTCACATAAAATACGTTTACATATAGTCCACAAGAGAAATGAATAGTTATTAGTTATTATAATTTATAAAAATGACCCTGTTCAAAAGTCTACATCCCCTTGATTCTTAATACTGTGTTGTTACCTGAATGATCCACAGCTGTGTTTTTTGTTTAGTGATAGTTGTTCATGAGTCCCTTGTTTGTCCTGAACAGTTAAACTGCCTGCTGTTCTGAATCCTTTCCAACAATGACTGTATGATTTTGAGATTCATCTTTTAACACAAAGGACAACTAAAGGGCTCATATGCAACTATTACAGAAGGTTCAAACATGTTAAAGTAATGAACATTTTGCAGACTCCGAAAGGGGGATGTAAACTTTTGAAATCAACTGTATATTCCTGTATTTTTTAGGTGGGGGTAAAATTGACTTTGAAGACTTTGTAGAGCTCATGGGCCCCAAAATGCTGGCAGAGACAGCAGACATGATCGGAGTCAAGGAGCTAAGAGATGCCTTTAAAGAGGTAAACACACTCACTGACACATGTACCACTGTTTACGTTAATTTGAGACATAACTGACAAAGGATTACATACAGGAATAATCACCAAACGCCGCATTTTGACATATATTTGCATGTATTTGACCGTTTAACATCTTAAGCTAAACGTTTTCTTGCTAAAGCTAAACTTTACTTGTCTGTGTTCTTTCCCGTCTCTGAGCACATTCACAGAACACCGTACATGTTTTTTTTTTTTTTTTGCGCTTTTAAAAACACGACATCAAACATTACTAAATCAAGCACGTCCCATTTTATGCAAGTCACGTTACATGATTTTATTGATTTGCACATGAAATTGGGTTTAATGGAGGAGCAAAAGTGCGCTACTGGAAAGGGGACGGAATCTGGAGCAATAATCGTTTTGTCTCGATTATTGTATTTTCATAATCGTTTGAAGCTGAAATCAAAATCAAAACCTAAATTTCAATTAATTGCACAGCCCTACACTGTGTTGACCTCAGTCGTCAGTGGTCTTACTGGTAATTTACCTCTGTGCAGTTTGACTCCAATGGTGATGGGCAAATCAGCATCACGGAACTGAGAGAAGCCATGAAAAAGCTAATGGGGGAGCAGCTGAATCCCAGGGATATTGACGATATACTTCGCGACGCCGACCTAAATGGGGACGGACTTGTTGATTTTGAAGGTAAAGGAATGATGGATAAATAATAACAGCGGGTACTTGCTTTTCTTGACATTTTTAGTTTACCTCACTGATTTTGTTTTGTTCTTCCCTCTCAATCTTCCAGAATTCGTGAGGATGATGTCACGCTGACGATAGAGACACAGAGAGACTTTATTTTCATCATGAGACTCTAAGAGGGACACATGGTGCAACTGTTTGAATGTTTTCATTATGCCTCAAGAGATATAATTTGTAAAAATTATTTTTCATTTTATTTATTAAGTAAGCATTGTTAAGCAAAAGAGCAGTGTCTCTCATTTCAGTAGTCATGTTGTAAATGTACTGTTTAATTGGTATTTTCAAAGATATGTTTGTTGTCTGATTACGAGTGTATTGACTTTGTATAGAGTGCTTCATTTTTTTAAATAAAATAATTTGATGCTTTGTTTAATTACCTGTTTATGTCTCCTCTTATCATCTTAGCTAGTTAGTCACCAGACTATCATTTAATTTATACTCATGAAAACAATTAAAACTTGTCTGTCAGTCTGCAAAGTCTTTCTTGTAGAAGCAGAAATAGTAATATGACGTGTCCAGTTAGGTCATTGGTATCGTATGATTGAAGGCCTGTCGAGTTGCTTTCTTTCAAGGGGGCACAAGTACCGGACCCTTGGATGATGACAGAAGTGCACTAGTTCTTCTCAGTGTATGAAATAAATTTGAATAGGGGTTATGCACAACAGACTTCCATTTTCTGCATATGCCTCATTAAATATGAAGCTGATTTACTCAAGGTGACTTTAAAGTAGACACTAAAGATGATCATAACCAATGTCCATCACATATGTAGACTGATATATGTTTTTTTTATTCTTTGCACTAATATTTATATATAAATATTGAATAAAACGTCCATAATAAAAATGGCTAGCTCGTTTAACTGATTAGCTTAAATGTCCATCGATATTGGCATTATTTATTACAGCTATTAACACGTTTTGTACAGTCTAGACTCTAGACCACCGCTTACCAGTGCACCAGTTTATTTACTAGTTATCCAGTGCACTGAAAAGGATAGTTCAACCAAAAATGAAAATTCTGTTATTAATTTCTCACCCTCGTTACGTTCCAAACCTGTAAAATATTTGTTCGTCTTCAGAAGAGAAATTAAGCTTTCTGACCCTCCATAGGCAGCAAGGGTCCTTCCACATTCAAGGCCCAAAAAGGTACATCAGTGGTTTAACTGTATTTTTTATGAAGCTACAAGAATACTTATAAGAACACTAAAATAAAAACTTTATTCAACAATTCTTCTCGTCCGCGTCACCCTGGCAATTTGTCCAGTTACCCGGATGCACAGCCATATCGGCGATACTCTATTTAAAAAAAAAAAAAAAAAAAAAAAATGGATTGCATAGTTAATGTACTACTGAATACGTTGTTCTTCTAATTTATCCTGTCTAAACCATGGAAAAACGTGTGGAAGTTGTTACATTATATAGAGAAGACTTAGTAAATAGGAAAGGACGCAATATTTTGGCAAACGGTACGAACAGTATTAATTAAGATATTAGCCTCATATTTCACCTACCTGACTGAAAATAATAAGACGAATGTTTTGACATGAATGTCTTCAAAAATCTTGGCCTGGAAATCCTGGTTCAGTTTGGCCAACCGCAAACGCCATTTTTTTTGCAATCTTCTCCTTGATTTGTTACAACTTTTGGCAGTCTATAGTACTCCAAATTAGTAACTCCGATTAGTACAGCCCAAAACATGACAATCTTGACCATTTTCAGTAGCAATATTAGCAAAATATGCGAGTTTTGTATTTGGAGGGTCAGAGAGCTCTCGGATTTCATCAAAAATATCATGTGTTCTGCACATACGTTTGGGACGACATAAATGTGAGTAATTAATGACAGATTTTTAGATTCATTTTTGGGTGAAGTATCCCTTTAACGCTATAGTTGGTGGTGTGCTTTATGGTTGAGGGATCATATTTATGTAATGCAAAAATGTATGAGGATGTATGTGTTTTAAGCTCACAACATGCGAGTTCTTGACGTGGGGGACAAATATTGTTTCTTATTAGATAAAAGCCTATAGAAGGAGCTCTGTAAAATGTACTGTTCGCTGTCTTTAGCTTTTAAATTATAGTGATTGCCATTCAAACTAACGATAAGTTGGCTGGAACATTTTCATAATAATGACATAAACTTTAATATACACTAAAGTAAAAATACCCAGTATGGCTTAGCAGAATAATAATTTTATCACATAAAAAATACATCAAAAGTGTTACTGCTGTTTTATTCTAATATATATATTTGTTATATTCAATAAAAAACCGCAAACTCATCACGTTCCCACCAGTGCATGCAATGGATGCGTGAAGATAGATGCCGCCATCTGCTGGCAGAACAGCTTTTATGCTGTTCATCAAAACAAACAAACAAAAAATCCAGAAATATGATTCAGCATTCAATATTTTTTTATATCAGTTATATGCAAATATAGCTAAATATAAATATAAGGTCGTCCACTAAACATCCAAGATGGGTGCTAGTTGATGTATTATTTCAAATGAGTTATATATAAAATAATCTAAGTTAATTCTGGATAAATAAGCTTTCCGTTTAAGTATGGTTTGTTATGATAGGACAATATTTGGCCGAGATACAACTATTTGAAAATCTGGAATCTGAAGGTGCAAAAAAAAAATCTACATATTGAGAAAATCACCTTTAAAGTTGTTCAGATGAAGTTCTTAGCAATGCATATTACTAATCAAAAATGAAGTTTTGAATATTTACTGTATACTTATTCTGGTATATATACTTATGTGACTGGTTTTGTGGTCCAGGGTCACAGATTCACAAAGACAAAAGTTTGGCATCAAGCTTTATAGGATTTTATTTAAAAGGTGGCCAGGATTCTGTACAGCAGGCAAAGGGAGATTTCTAGGGCACAGGAGCTTTCCTCTCCTCATCCCTTGATCTCTCCCTCTCTCTTTCAATCCTCCTGGCAAAAGGGGGATGTGAGCCGGGAAAAGAACAGATGACAAATAATTAAAAAAAAAAAAAATCTGGAAGGAGAAAAAGAAACCATGCAGGAGAGAAAGAGAGAAAAGGAAATAGGGAGGAAGATGGAAGTGTTTTTATTGGTGCCTCCATCCCAAACAGAGACACCCAAAGGCCTGGGAGAATCACAGCCCTGCTGGGCTTTAACAGCTTGACAGACACAGACCGCAATGTGAGCCTGTCACCCCGAAAACATCAGCCCCTGCATAACGGAGGCATGGGTAAGATGCAGCCTCTCAAACGTCTCTCCTCCTCTCCTTCCTCTTGTGCCCCTCTCCCTCTACTCCACCTCTCCTCTTCCTCTCCTGGTCTGGCCCTCACTTGCTGGCCATGGTGTAGCAGCCGTGCGGGTGCCACTGCATGTCACGGATACGCCTCACAGACTGAAACTGAGGGCAACGGGCGCCATACTCGTTAAAGTGTCTGTATTCACCCTTCTCCAGCAGGTACTGGCTGCCACGGTATCCGGGGAACTGATAGCCCACCCAACTGAAGAGAACAAAGAGGTTAGTTTGTGCACACTTGATACTGCAGTATGTGTAAACTCATTTATATTTTTAAACCAGGGTTATTAAACTACAACCATAAAAAAAATTGTAAATGTATACAAATGTATATTTTTAATTATTTTATTTCAGCTAGTTTCCAAGGCAAAACTTCTCCTTTTCATTTAGTTGTACTTGATAATTAAACTAAAAAATAAACAATAACAATAACAATAAACAAAATACATTTTACTTTTTTAGTTAGTGCACCAGGGTTATTACACTACATTACAATCATTAAATCATAAATAAATAAATACAATTTTTACAACATAATTATTTTATTTCAGCTAGTTGCCAAAATTTGTAAATAAACTTTTTTTTACATTTGACTTTTTTATTTAGCGACCCTTTAATATTATACTATGTATAAACTCATTTATATATTTAAACAGGGTTATTATAGTACACTAAAATAGTTAAAAAAATGTTTAAATAAATAAAAAAGTTATAGTTACAGTTGTAGTTACAGTTTATAGTATATATTCTTTAATTTTTTATTATGTATTTAAATTCTTTGTTTCTAAGGCAAAACTCCTATTTTTAATTAGTAGTAAAATAAAAACTGTAGAGACATTTAAAAGATAAAATTGAAAGTGGAAACTAAATATAAACTAAAACCATGAAAAACCATTTTCATAAATAAAATCTAAAACTTACATTTTACTATTTTTGTTAGTGCACCTTTGACATTAGACTGTGCATAAACTCATTTATAAATTAAACCAAGGTTATTATAGTATATTAAAATCGTTAAAAAGTTTTTTATTTAAATAAATAAATACAATTTTACAATATAGTTATTTTATTTCAGCAGTTTCTGACATTTGTAACTTTTTTACTAACTATATATATATATATATATATATATATATATATAATTTTTTACATTATTTTATTTTATTTTTAATTATCTATTTAAATCATTTGTTTTCAATGCAAAACTTCTATTTTCATTTAGTTTTATAAAATGTATAAAAAACTATATACTTATAAAAATGACAAAACACTTAAAATGAAATGGATACTTTAAATTTAAAATAAGCCATGAAACAAAATCCATATATAGAATATAAAATAAATAAAATAAATTTTACTTTTTTTGTTAGTGCACCTTTGATATTATACTATGTATAAACCTATTTATATATTTAAACCAGGGTTATTATCGTACATTACTACATAATTTCAGTGAATTGCCAAGGCAACATTACTCTTTTTCAGTTAGTCTAACTTGATGTACTAAAATAACTAAAGCTGAAATAAAAATTAATAAAAGATTATAGACATATACTACAATTTAAGATTTTAAATTATTTTAAACTAGAATAAAAATAACGAAAAAGTAAAATTTAACTAAAAGGAAATAAAATGGAAAATATACTATGTGTATAAATATATAAAAACATAAAAATCTTAAAAATAGCATCTTAATTATTCATCTAGTATCTTAAGCATCTTGTTGTGCAACATATGTCTCTATAAAGTATTTCTTCTAGGTTACAGTTTAATAAGTTCTTGACAGCCACGTTTATCAATACTGACAATATTTTTGTGATCTCCACAAGCGCACATAAGTTTGACCAATTGGAACCTCAGGGGCTAAAGATACTTTGCACTTACGTTCCACAGCTGACCATGATGCTGCCAACTCTGTCTGTGAATCCGTAGGAGAACAGACTAGGAACGTCATCATCCATGATCTCCATCTTGCGGCCCTTGTACTCGCCCACCTCATACAGGCAGATCTTGTGCTTCTCAGGGTCCTGCGGGAGAAAACCCCATGAACGCATTATGAAAGCATTCAAACAATGGGCCTAAAGCTGTAAGAGTATTTACATACCATTCTGACGGGTCTGAAGGAAAGCAGGTAGTCGTTCTTCTGGCAGTTGCTCCAAGAATCCCAACGAGGATACTCGCCCTTCTCCAGGATGTACATCTCACCGCAGAAGTTCATCTGCTCAAAGCCCACAAAACTGCAGAGGGCACATAAAGAGGTCAGTGCAATATATTACTCTTTCTAAATCACGAGTGTTAGATGCAGAGATGCTTACGGGCCACACTCCACACGTAGTGAGCGAACTCTGTCCATGCCCATTTCACAAACATTCATGCACTCAGCGTTAATCTCAATCATGCGTCCCTGGAAGTTCTCCTGGTCGAACACATACATCTAATAGAAAGAGAGGACCTATTATTATCATTTTAACTCGATGTTAAAGCAGTGCACATGTGTATGTTTATTTTAAAAGCTTTACCTTGTAGGCCATCATGCCCATCTCAGACTTCTTGCTCTGGGCTGCCTTGCCGTCGGTCTGGGAGGCAGTCTTTTTTTCTCCACTGGAAGACATGGTGCCTGAGGTAAAGTTAATAATAGAGAATCAAAAGAAAGAATATGTATATAGCTGTAATATAGCTCAGATAAAATTTGAGTTTGAGAGAAATGAATGAAGAAATATCATGGCTGACCGCTATAATAGGCTATATTTGATGCTGAAAGCAGGGATGAAGTGTTTTAGGAGAACAAGGAGATGTAAGGGGTCTTTGGGGGAAACAATATTTTAAATTGTAGGGACAAAGGGAAGTGTGGGGTGTGAGTGTATTTTCTGCTGTCTTACCTGTGTGTTCAGTGAGTGTGTGTCCGTACCCAGGGTTCACTCTGAGAGTGTTTGCGTCTGGCCATATCCGTAGCTCTTATACCCTGGCGCTGAGTCTGTGAGGATTACGCTGAAACAATCAAACATGCTGAGTTCAGCATACTCACAGAAAAGAAGCCCCTCATCATCAGCACAGAGTGAGAAAGAGAGTAAATGGGAGACAAATATGGGAGAGAGAAAAATAATTTAGCATCCAAGCTCCAATTGCAAACATATCGCCACACAAACTTGGACATTCAAGCCTAATACATGAACAATAACGATCTATTTTTAGAGAGACTGAAATTGAACTAATAACTGACATTGACCATTTTTTAAATAGCACTTTACCAATGATTTACCAGTGGTTTACAATTTTAGTACATTTTGGGCTAAGGACGTAGCACTGGGGAGACATAAAATATTAAAATAAAATAAAAAAAGATTTAACTGTTAAAATTTTGGGCTAAGGATGTAGCACCTATGTAGCACTGGAGGAACATAAACTAAAATAAAATAAAGGATTTAATTGTTCAAATTTGGGCTAAGGAGGTATTACATATGTAGCACTGGGGAGACCAAAAATAAAATAATAAAATAACATAAAAAGGATTTGATTGTTAACATTTTGGGCTAAGGCTGTATCATATATCTGGCATTGTAGCACCAAAAATAAAATAAAAATAAAATACAATAATAAAGGATTTAAATGTTAAAATTTTGGGCTAAGGATGTATCATATATGTAGCACTGGGATGACCAAAATAAATGAATAAATACTAAAATAAAATAAAATAATATAATGGAAAAATCTAAAAATAAATACTATAGAAATGTATACAACATTTTCAACAAAAATATTAGTGAACAATCATCTGTTAATTTAATATGATTATTGGGTGAACATCCTATTTCCTTTAGAGTCAGTTATGGGTTTGACCATGTTGATAAAGTGAAGTAAGACTTTACTTCACATTCCCGCACACTCAAGACAAACATTCAAGGCAAGATGGGATGATTTTTAGAGAATAGAAGCTAATTGTAAAGGTGATTTTGGTTCAGCTGATATGTATTTATATATGTATTTATACCTATATAATGATCCAGCCACTGATGTCCAGGCAAAGTGAAGAAGTGGTTGGTCAATATGGGTTTATTTAATCACACATTGTAGCTACTTTTAAATTTGATCTCCCCAATATAACGCTTAATGTAATGTAAATAATGTGTCTTACTAAAATATGTAGCAGAAATCCCATAAGAGACTTGTTATTTATTATTGTTATGTTTTATACATATTTTGGACTATGGGGGAAAAAAAAAGAAATGGGAAGATGCTTGTGGATAAATAAACAAACGAAAAATTTCCTAAAGACCCACGTCTTTGTTCTCTCCACTTTAGCCCTAATGCCTTTGAGGCTTTTAACAGACCACAGCTACTGAAAGAGCTTACAAACCCAGAGACAAGAAATGCTACGCCATCCTGGCAGAATGTAAACCTGCAGACGCTTATCATGACGCCGCAATCACTGAAAGAGTCTCTCAGCGCGGATTTCACTCGATATTCGGGACGTTTAAACTCCTTGTGGGGGAAATCAATAGTAGGCATATAGCATTTAGTTCTACGCTTATATTCATCGCCACCTGTAAACTCTTTCTGTAGCTGTGGTCATCTTATCAGTATTTTATTTTCCAAGTTGTGTTGCAGTAAAAATATAAACAGGTAGCAGAAGCAGCTCAGGAGTGGAACCATTTCACGTCATAATGGCGCCCCACATAGTCCAAAACATGTATAAAACGATGTTGATTTTTTTAAATAAGGTAAATCTTTCATGGGTGTTCTACTACATATTTAAGTAAGAAACATCATTTACGTTATATTAAGTCATACAAGTCTTGATACCCAGGGTTCCCTTAAACATATGCTCATTTTTTATTGTGATGGTCGCTCAGCAGACATGTCAACTTATTCTAACTCTAACCCTACCAGTCTACTAACATCTAACCATCAAAATAAATTGAAACCAAAATGGTAACTTTCCTCACTGCAGCCACAGCAGCTCAGACACGTCGTTTCAAACCCACACTCAGCTGGAGCAAGTTCACTCAGCTAATCCCAGTATTTTGCGCTCTTTGTGAGCAGGAGTGCTGACCTCCGCGAACATACTGGGACCGAACCCTTTGTGTGCCCTGCTTTCACCCAAAACACTGCGCTGCACTTGCCAGTGAATGGCCTCACAACAGCCATGTGCCACTTCTATAGTATGTGCTGAGCTGGCGACCCTGTGGTCTGTTCCGCGAGCCCATCAGAGCTCACTTTACGCACGCACAATGGCGGGGGCGCGCCTAGCCGTGCGCGCACGCGGCGGCCGGTATAAAACCGAAGCGCCAGGTTCTCTCAAAGCTCCACGCGAAACCGGCGTTAAAGCGCGTGCCACACTCAAACTCAGTGACTAACTCGGTAAGAGCCCATATTACATCTCACGGAGCTCCTGGTACAATTATACATTTATTACAAACATCTCAGTGTGGCCACATTATGCGAATGGGTTTGATTTATTTAAATCTAACTATTGTGTTTACATTTTATTACTAAACAAATTTTATTGAATAAAATAACGAATTCAGCCAATTCAAATCTGTAATAATGATAAAGAACACCGTTTACATCTAATACCTTGTTTTGTTTTGTTCATTACTAACATGTGAGTGTTATTTATTTGACTTAATTTCACAATTTGCATCTAATATTATTGATATTTATTATGTTCTTTTTTTTTTTTTAGATAAAAATATGTATAGGTTCACTCGATCCGCCATGATGCAGCCCATGATGAACTATGGCATGGGAATGGCTCCTTTCTTCAAGGTAAACACACACATACACTCAATCAGTCTCTTTTGAAGGACATAAATATATATATAAAAAAAACTGTTATTATACTAATACATCTATATCAATAGAATATCACCTTAGTCTGGTTTACAATTTGTTTGGGGAACTTTTGCATGTACAGTACCAGTCAAAGGTTGAACAGTAAGGTTTATTGTTTATTAAGGAAGTCTCTTCTGCTCACCAAGCCTACATTTATTTGATCCAAAGTACAGCGAAAACAGT
The DNA here is from genome assembly GCA_033026305.1 of Cirrhinus molitorella. Lineage (NCBI taxonomy): Eukaryota > Metazoa > Chordata > Actinopteri > Cypriniformes > Cyprinidae > Cirrhinus > Cirrhinus molitorella. The sequence goes on along the minus strand of CM065129.1, from coordinate 20,040,989 downwards.
ACAAATTTGAAATATTTTTAGTATTTAAGATAACTGCTTTCTATTTGAATATATTTTAAAATGTAATTTATTCCTGTGATTTCAAAGCTGAATTTTTAGCATCATTACTCCAGTCACATGATCCTTCAGAAATCATTCTAATATTCTGATATTCTCTATTCAAAAAACACTTATTATTAATATTATTGAAAACAGCCGAGTAGAATTTTTTTAGGTTTCTTTGATGGATAGAAAGTTCAGAAGAACAGCATTTACCTGAAATAGAAATCTGAAATCTTTTGTAAAATTTTAAATGTCTTAATAATCACTTTTGATCATTTTAAAGCATCCTTGCTAAATAAAAGTATTAATTTCTATCATTTCTATCCCAAAAATACAAATTATACTGAAGCTTTTGAATTTTATAGTGTATAATGTTACAAAACCTTTTTATTTTAGATAAATTCAGATTTTTGGATCTTTCTATTTATCAAAGAATCCTGATAAAATGTACTCAATTATTGATAATAATAATAATAAAAATGTTTCTTGAACAGCAAATCAATGTATTAGAATAATTTCTGAAGGATCATGTGACAGTGAAGACTGGAGTAATGATGATTTTAAAATATATTCATATAGAAAACTAGTAAAAATATTTCACAGTATTACTGCTATTGCTGTATTTGGATGAAATTAATGCAGGTTTGGTGAGCAGAAGAGGCTTTTTTAAAAAAAACATTAACCATCTTAAAAAAAAAACTTGTGACCGGTAGTGTATATTATAGAAAAACATTTTATTTTATTTTATCACACCACACACTAAACCTTTGTGCTTTTGCTCTGCTAGGTGACTGTGTTTGAGCAGGAACACTTCCAGGGAAAATGTCAGGAGTTCACCTCAGAATGCTGCAACATTCAGGAGTGTGGCTTCGACAACATCCGTTCTATTCGCGTTGAGAGTGGCGCGTGAGTTACAGCATTTATAAACTGAATGTGTGCATTTGAAACCAACATTGTGTACCAGTGTTTGACTGGACCTTATCTCTTTCAATAGTTGGGTGGGTTACGAGCACCACGACTTCCAGGGACAGCAGTTTATCCTGGAGAGAGGAGAGTATCCTCACTGGGATGCCTACTGCGGAAACCTGTCCTACCATGTGGAGAGACTCATGTCTTTTAGACCTGTCTACTGCGCTGTGAGTTATTTCCTTTCATATATTAGAAATCTTAAAGGGTATGTAGTATTTTGTGCTTTATTAAACAAGTGAAAGTGTTTATAAAAAGAATTTAAAGCAAGAAATAAAGCAAGTTGCATTGGACTGGTCATGTAATCTTAACATGGCAACCCTAATAGATCAAGCATTGAGATTTGTCTCATGTGGTCACTTGAATATGATATGTGGTGTCAGTATCTTTCTCTCGCTGTCCCCTTAGTCTCATCAGAGCAGTCGCATGACCATCTTCGAGAGGGAGAACTTCCTGGGCCGCTGTGCGGAGCTGTGTGATGACTACCCCTCTCTGCAGGGCATGGGATGGTGCGGTCCTGAAGTGGGCTCCATGCATGTGCAGTGCGGCGCGTGAGTCTCTATATTTTCTATATGTGACCTTGGACCACAAAACCAGTCATAAGGGGGTATCTAAAAGCTAAATAACCTTTCAACTATTGTATGGTTTGTTAGGATAGGACAATATTTGACAGAAATACTATTTGAAGATCTGGAATCTGATGGTGCAAAAGAAACTAAATACTGAGAAAATCACCTTTAAAGTTGTCCAAATTAAGTTCTTAGCAATGTATACTACTAATCACTATATTTATATATTTACAGTAGAAAATGTACAAACTATCTCCATGGAACATGATCTTTACTTAATATCCTAATGATTTTTGGCATGAAAGAAAAATAGATCATTTTGACCCATACAGTGTATTTTGGCTATTGCCAGAGAGAAATACACCCGTGCTATTTATGACTGGTTTTGTGGTCCAGGGTCACACTTTATTTATCTTCTTTTGACGCAGAATTACCTAATCCACATTTCTCTGTCCATGTGTGTAGTTTTGTGTGTTACGAGTTCCCGGGATACAGGGGAAGGCAGTACATCATGGAGTGTGAGAGGCACAGCGGAGACTATCAGCACTGGAGAAACTGGGGTTCCCACAGCCAGACCCCTCAGATCCAGTCCATCCGCAGAATCCAGCACTAAGAGCTCAGGTTCATCGGGGGACACTACAGCAATCACCCTGCCGCCCGACAAACACATTTTACACACACTGTTTTTCCCAACGAGTGTCTTTTTATTGCTAGGAACACACGCATTTACGTGGCACACATACCATCATGTTTTACACGAGGGTGCCGGTCACATTTCTGACTTTGACTAATGTCAGGTGCTAAACAACACCCTCCCGAGGTGCTCATAACACAACCAATGCAAACCAGAACTAAGTTAGGCCCTATCCCTGGAGGGGGACTGGCTGAGAGCAGCTCAGGTGTAATGTGTAGGATGAAGACGAAAACATCAGACAAATAAATGCTTAATAAATAAACTTGTGTTGTAGTGACTCAGTTTTGTGCAGTTATTGTGTGTGAGGAGGATGTGGCTTACACAGAGAATGCTCAATTCAATAATACAGTCTTAAAAACGAACACTTATTACTAGTATTTGACCACAAAGAGTAGATATACACTACCAGTCAAAAGTTTTTGAACTGTAAGTTTTTCAATGTTTTTCAAAGAAGTCTCTTCTGCTCACCAAGCCTGTGTTTATTTGATCAAAGGACAGTAAGATTTTGAAATCCTTTTTTTTATATATATATTTTAAAATGTAATTTATTCCTGTGATCAAAGCTAAATTTTCAGCATAATTATTCCAGTCTTTAGTATTACATGTCATTCACAAATCATTCTAATATGGTGATTTGCTGTTGAAGAAACATTTATTATTATTATTTAAAAATATTGAGTAATTTTTGTTTTTCATGATTCTTTGAACAATAGAAAGAAATATCAAAATATAAAAATATAAACAATATAAAAATATCAGCATTTATCTAAAATAAAAGCTTCTGTAATATTATACACTATAATATTCAAAAGCTTGGAGTCAATATAATTTTTGGGGGAAAATAAATTATTTTATTGAGCAAGGATGCTTTAAATTAAAAGTTCAGATAAATGCTATATCATTAGGATATTAAGTAAAGATCATGTTCCATGACTTCATTTGGACAACTTTAAAGGTGATTTTCTTAGTATGTAAATTTTTTTGCTTCCTCAGATTCCAGATTTTCAAATAGTTGTATCTCCGCCAAATATTGACCTATCATAACAACCATACATCAAAGGGAAGCTTTATCAGCTTTCAGATGATATATAAGTCTCAAAAAAAAAAAAAAGACCCTAATGACTGGTTTTGTCACATACTATCTTTATGCCTAATAATCACATTTGACAGTTTAGAGCCGAGTGATAATATAGTTCACATTTTCTACCAATTCAAGCAGTTTCGATTTGCTATATAATATATTCACATTTAGCAACAATATAACAAATTATGCAGCTGAAATTTGCTATAGTATGTATTCCTTAATGTGAGTGTACAGGACCTAGTTATACGTCCAACTTTTAAAATATAACTAGACGATAATATAGTTTACCAGTAACCAACAATTTCTCACTGTTAGTGCATGTTAGCTTATGCATTAACATATTTTAGCAAATGAGACCTTATTGTAAATTATTATTATGTATTTATTTTGTATTTTTGAGTTTTGCCATAGCCCTTTGAACATCATTAAACCCATATTTGAACACAAAAACAACCAAGGTTGGATCAGTGTCTTTTAATTGAACATGGCTACAAAAGATGTCAAATGTCAAGAAAACTCTGCATGCGTTAATAGCAGTCTCAATAATTAGTAGGCACAGTTGTGCTTTAACATTCAGAACTTAAATCTATACAAATTTCTGATGCCTGTAACTGAAGCCACCAAAGTCGAAAGAGCAAATACTGCCAACTGTCAAATTGTGTGAACTCTGTGTTGAATTATACACAGGAAAAAGGTACCATGTTCTACGTCTTTGATCATTTGAAATAGTATTTCAAATACGCACCAACGCACATTCAGAACTCTGAAGCTAAACAGTAATAAACAGTAACAGAAATTGTTACAGGCTTAACTGGATCCTAAACTTATTACATCAATCTCGTCATCTTCATCACTGTCCTCCTCCCCTGTGCTGAGCACAATATCGGCATTGATTGGTAGCGCAGAGAAGGACTCAGACAAAGAACTAGACACCTCCACAACATCAACATCCTCATCCTCTTCTGAACCGGCTTTTGGCCCTTGAATGTTTCTAAGGTTCTCAAGAGGTGTAGTGGGGTCTTGTACATGTGAGACAAAAGGCTTGTCTGTCGTGTTTTTAAGCATGATGTCCTCTGTGCTGCATCTTTGCAAAGGAGAATCACTGAGAGAGTCGGCAGTCTCAAATCTTGCTCTGCTATAGCTGTCCTCCATCAGTCTCTCTCCATTTGACATGCCGCAACCTGTGAATTAATAATAATTACAATAGAGAAGTATTAATAAACGTTGATTGTTATTTTTATGTTATTGCTAATAGTGTTTTCACGACACGTCATCAATCGGCCATATTGGCAGCACTGAACACAAACAATGCCATTTAACTGAATGGAACTCGCATATTTTGCTGATTATTGCTGCTGAAAATGATCAATTATTGCCATGTTTTGGGTTGTACAATTGTGCCTAATTAAAATTATTAAAAAAAAAATATAGCCAAAACCACCGCATATAGTCGCTCTTTAGTGTAGACGTATGTTGATTTTATCAGACGTGGTCGCAATTATAAATCAGTATTTAAGGTGTAAAGTGAGAGTGACTCCTGGTTAACGTAGTATTAATGGTTTGTGTTTAGTCACTATTTATACTTGTTTTAACTTAAGTTATTGTTAAATTGTATAAGTTTCATGAATAAGTTATCTATTAATCTATCTATGTAATATACTGTTGTATTTGTGTTTTAAAGTTATATATAATAAGTAAGGTTTACAGTTTAGTGCACTGATGTCATACTCATTTTGGATAATAAAGTTTATTGTTAAATTGTTAAATACCCTGCCTCCATTACATATCTTTGTCACATCATAAGTGTTTGATCACCACAATTGAGTGGTAACTGCAAAAAATCTTTTTATATATCGGTTTATGTATATACTGTGTATTCTATATACAGTACTAGTCAAAAGTTTAGACACACAAATAGGAAAGTCTCCTTTTGACTGGTACTGTACTATAATATACACATTAAGAATATCGGCCGATATATCAATATCTGTATTTTCAACTCCCTGATATCGGTATCAGCATCAGCCCCCCCCCCCAAAAAAACGGTCAGACCTGAAAAAAATATCCTAGGTGTAAATGACTTTCTTCTTGCAGATGAATACAACTGGAGTTTTATTAAGAAAAAAAATATCCTGGCTCTTCCAAGCTTTATAATGGCAGTGAATGGGTGCTGAGATTTTTAAGCAAAATAAAGCGCATCAGTCCATCATAACAAGGAGTCCACACGGTTCCGAGGAGTTAATAAAGGCCTTCTGAAGAGAATCGACGCGTTTGTGTAAGAAAAATATCCATACTGACAACTTCATAAACTGCAATAATTTAGAGGTTCAAAATAAGGATTTGTATAGAAAAATGTTGGAGAGTTTTGATGTAAGCCAAGACGTTTTCTTTTGCTGTAAACAAAACTAGGTTCTCGATAGACTAGCATATTCTCAACGGAGAATACTACACTAGACCTACATCCTATGTCATCCGCTGGAACGCTACTCCCTTGTGTATGCGCATATGAGATTACAGTTTATAAAGTTGTAAATATTTTTGTTACACAAATGCATCGATTCACTTCAGAAGGCCTCTATTTACCCCCCAGAGTCATGTGGAGTACTTTTTATGATTAAAGGATACACTTTATTTTGCTTAAAAATCTTAACAGCCATTAATACTTTTTTACCTCCAACTGTATTCATCCGAAAGAATAAAGTCATATACACCTATGATGGCTTGAGAGTGAGTAAATCATGGAGTCATTTTAGAGTGAGCACTAGATGGCAGCAAAGGTAATCTATGTGTAAAATAGGGAAAATGAGCATTAATAATTAAATATCCAAATCTCTAATACTGGCAGAGAACTGAATTATCTTGAGCTCTTACCATTAGCTGTTGGCAGATTCTGCTGAAGAAAACTCTTCTCCTGGTGTCCAGCCTTCTTCATTCTCCCACTTTTTTCCTCATCTTTTTGGTTTGTCCTGTTTTTATTGTGCCCTTCAACCCTGATTCTAGTATTCTTTTCTTTATTCCCGGTTATTTTCACCTTAACTCCACGTACATTTGTATTCGTCAGCCTCTCCTTTGCTTTTTGTTTTTTCACAGTCCACATTCTGTTGTCTTTTTTCTTGTGTTCTTCCTCTCTCTTCTGGTGATTTTCCAAGATCTTTTTCATTAACTCAAAAGCAGAAAGAGCAGGACGGGATCCGGGGGGTTTATTCTTTGTGGCTGATTGCTGGGGTTGTGAACTCCCTGTACTGCATGGCACCTTTAACATACTTCCTTCTAGAAGTGTCTTGGTTGTGTCTCCTTTACCAAGTCCCACTTGTTTCTTTTTTCCTTCGAGAGCATGCAACTCTGAGGATTTTGACTGATCTGAAGTCTTCTGTAACGTCTTTGTGGTTTGTGTAACACACCTCACGTTGTGGCCACTAGCTGTTTTTATGACATTGCTTAATGCCCTCGCAACACCACAGCTTGAGTCAGCTCTGCTGCTGGTGCACTTTTCCTCACCATGTGGCCTGCTAGTTTTCTTCTTTTTCTCATTTGGAAGAGGAGCCTCTGCATTCGTCTTCTCTAATTGTTCTTTTTTTCTTCTTCTCCTCCGTTTGGCTGGGAGCTCGTCTCTCCAAGGCAGTTCTTCGAATACATCCAGCTTCCTCTTCCTACTCTGGCTTCTGGTCATTCTAGCAGATTTAGGATTCTGTTCACTTCGCTGTCCTGTTGATTTGTCCTGCCAAAAACATGATGGCTTCTGTGGTCTACGAGCTGGTAATACTCGTGGTCTGTTTGTGGATATTGAGGCTTTTGATTCTGGTCTTGATGTGTTCATAGAAGTGGCATTTGTATTTGATGTGTGTGTGTGGACTGTGTAATTCTGTCCATAGGTTTGGGGTCCATCTGTTATGTTATTCACCATCCCATCTTGAATGTCTGAATCACATACACCAACGTTTTGCTCAAACGTTCTCAGAAAAGTATCAAGTATGTCGGTCAGCTCACCTTCAGACTGCGGTTGGGTTATACCCAGATCCGAGATCTTAACTGAGGACTGTGTTCTTGTTTGATCCAAGTTGGACTCTAGAGTTGCAGTATTCGCTATTCCAGTTTGATTGTTGGGCATAAATGGGAGCTGTGCAATAACGTCATCTATAAGCCAGTCCATTGGCTGAGTGAGGCTGGTCTGATTGGCTGCCGGGAGAGCTGCAGTGTGCATCATGGATGGAGCCGGGGGGTTCAAGGTTTTCTGATCAGGTGGTGAAATTCCACTGAAATTTTGGGAAACATTTGGTTCAGGCAAAGGACATTTGCGAGGGCGCCCTCTTCGCCTTCTTCGAGGTGGAGCTGTATCCTACAGAGAAAGAGACAAGTGTTTTAATTCAGAGCACATTAGAGTAACTGGTTCGTTGCATTTACATTTGAAGGGGTCATATCATACATTCATATTTTTATATTTAATAAAGATAATAATTCATGTAAATGAATCAAGGCTGCACTTGTTTAAAAAAACAGTAATATTGTGAAATATTATTACAATTTAAGATTTTGTATTTTAACATTATATAATATGTATTTATTTCTGAGATTTGAAAGCTGAATTTTCAGCATCATTAGTCTTCAGTGTCACATGATTCTTCAGAATTATTCAGTCTTTTTATTATCAATGCTAAAAACATTTTGCTGCTTAAACCCAAAAATGAAATTTCCGTCATTAATTACCCCAACGTCGTTTCAAATAGCGTTGCAAGTAGTTCCTTCGTTCATTATCGTAACAAAAATTAAGACATTTTTGATGAAATCTGTGAGCTTTCTGACCCTGCATAGACAGCAACACAAATGAAACATTCAAGGGCCAGAAAAGAGTGAGGAGATCGGTTAAAGCACTGATGTAACATTGACTATTTTAACAATGTCTTTACAACCTTTCTGGCTCTTGAACATGGTAATTACATTGCTGTCTGTGCATGGTCAAAAACTCTTGGATTTTATCAAAAATATCTTAATTTGTATTACGAAGATGAATCCTACAGGTTTGGAACTACATGAGAATGAGTAATTAATGACAGAATTCTCCTTTTCGGTGAACTATCCCTTTGAATTAATAGTTTAATTTATAAAAAATTTTAAATTTGAAGATCAGAATAAATATAACTGATTTTGTCTTCTGGGAAACATGTAAATATCTTCCGTAGCCTCTGAAGGGCAGTACTAAAGGAAAAATATGATATTTAGGCAAAAAAATAAACAAGTACACATTCTGTTCAAAAGTTTTGACCCCCAGCTCTTAATGCATAGTTTTTCCTTCTGAAGCATTAGTGAGCGTTTGAACTTTATGTAATAGTTGCATATGAGTCCCTCAGTTGTCCTCAGTGTGAAAAGATGGATCTCAAAATCATACAGTCATTGTTGGAAAGGGTTCATATACACAAAAATGCTGGAAAACAATAGAAATTGCAGGACTTGAAAGATTTTTCTGACAAAAACAGCAGGCAGTTTAACTTTTCAGGACAAACAAGGGACTCATAAACAACTATCACTAAACAAAGAAAACAGCTGTGGATCATTCAGGTAACAATACAGTATTAAGAATCAAAATAGTAAGCAAAATGTTGAATGGGGTCATTTTTATAATTTCAGCTTTTTTTTTGTGGACTATATGTAAGCATCTTTTATGCGAAATTCAGGTCAGTACTAAATAAACAATAACACATTTTGTATGATCCTTCTTATTTTGGTAAAATAATTAACATTTTACAGATTCTGAAAGGGGGTGTAAACTTTTAACCTCCACTGTAAAATAGATCTTTTACGATTTTATTCATTTATAAATTTATAAATGTAATTTTGTGTCTTGTTGACACCAAACTTATGAATGGTAGTGTATTTTTAATATTTTAAATACTTCTTTTACTTCTTTCTTTCTTTTCGGTTGAGAGGATGTTTTGAGTATTCCAAGTTACAATTTGTTTTCATGTTTTAACCAAAGCAACACAAAAGATCAAGGAAAATTAGATTGCTCATGATATGGCCCGTTTAAATCATTTATTTAAACTTAAGTAAATAAAAATCAAGGATTTTTGTTATATTTATGTCATACCTCCTCATCTGAAGATGTCACAAGACACCTACCTGACACACTGGTTCTACCAATCTGCCTCTGCTCCCTGTCTGTCTGGGTTTCCTTGATGAAGACCTGCCTCTCTCTCCTTCCTCTTTCATCGCTCCTCTGCCTTGCCGTCTCCGTTTAAGTCTCTCTTGATTCTTGAACATTTGTCTGGTGTCTAGCATCCTGCCAACCCTACCCCCACCTTGCCCCATCCTGGCCGACCCCGCCACTCTTCTGCACCTATTCATATTTTGCCCTCTTTTACAAATACTCAATCCTTCTCCCTTCAAAGCAAATCCTCCACGTGCCCCCATCCCCCGCCCCCTTGTCGCCTTTCCCTCAGTTTTGACGTCCCCTCTCATCCCTCTCTGACCTGGCTCTCTTTGCCCTACACCCTGCGAGTTGTTGGTGTCAAGAAAGTAATTGATAAAACCTGGGATGTTGTTCTCAAACCGTGCAAATGCTTCTAAAACACACTCCTCACCCTCTGAAATGCCCCCCAATGCTGGCTGGCCCTCATTGGCCAAAGGCACAACATTTGTACTATGAGAAGGGTAAGGGTGAGGTGGTAGTGAGGTTGGAGGCTGTTGGTATGAAGCTGAAGGGGGACATACGTAGACCTGGGGCAAGCAGGTCGGTCCATTTGCTGTGGGGTACATAGCACTTTCAGGGACCACGTCCATGACTTGAAAGGAAGGCATGCTGTCTGGATTAACCTGGACGTTTTGAAGTGTGGCCAAGGTGATATCAGAGCCATCGGTGTAAGTGCAGAGCCCCTGATCAGTCCTCCACGACGATGTGCCAATCATATTAACTCTTTCAATGGTTTCTTTGGGGTTTTGACATTCTGAGGGAACAGTATCAGTTTGACACTCTCTCTCCGCCACCTCTTTCATGCACTCCGTCTGAGTGTTTCGCTCAGTTGATGGCCTCTTTGATACTTGCTGAGGTAAGTCGATGCCTAGTTTGCAGGCTGCTGATAGGACTTCCTCTTTGTCTTCGTTTAACTGACCCGAGTACAGCAGACTGACCAGACTGAGCAACGTACAGGCCTCCATGGCTTGGACTTCAATCAGTCGCTTCTGTCCATTTCGGGGTGATGGCATGGCTGACAGAGCCCCACAGAGCCAAGGACTGAAGGCAGACAACACACAGCTGTGTACCGGCACTGACACACCTGGACAGGGATGGAGAAAGCACAAACATAATGGAACGTGGAGAAAACTGGTTAATGAGCAGAGGATGAGCTTTCTATGACAGTACAGTTTGCAATCGAAATTATTCAACCCCCCCCCAGACACAAATACAAGCTTTTCTGAAGATCCAAGACTTTATAAAAATTTGTCGAATGCCACTCTTGACCAAGAAGAACATAAAACGCTGACTTGAATATGCTAAACTTTATTAAAATAGACCTGTGGAGTTCTGGAAGAATGTTTTATGGAGTGATGTGACCAAAAGAACACCATCTCCATGGTCAAACATGGAAGTGGACCAGTCCTGTTATGGGGGAGTTTTACTGTTGCAGGAAGTGGAATATATAATTGTATGAAGGACATCATGGATTCTTTGAGGTATCAGGTCATTTTGGCTAGAATTGTGATGCCTTTGGTGCAACAACTGAAGCTAATGATCAATGGACTGGTAAAACATCCAAATCTACTTATGTTTGTTTGAGGATCAGCCATAGAATGTTCTTGAGTGGTCTGTTTAGTCACCATTGAAAATATTTGGTTGAATATGAAGAAAGCAGTGGCAAAGTGAAAACCAAAGATTATCAGTGATCTGAAAGCTTTTTCAGGAGAGGAATAGGCCAAGATTGCAGTAGAGAGATGACAGAAGCTTCTAAGCAGCGTTTATTGGTGGTTTTAAAGAATAAAAGATTCTGCATCACATTTGACACTTGGGGGTTGCATAATTTTGAACATGAATGGTTAGAGCCAATATGATTTGTTTTCATTATTCATCAACTTATGTTCTCAGAATTACTCAGATGTGTACTGGTAAACTTTCTCTAATGGTGTACTGATGCCTTTGTTGAATTGTTTTCACAAAATTTTGTTCTCTGCAGCAAAATGTCTCACAGGTCAAGGTGGTAGAATAATTTCGATTGCAACTGAATATTGACGACTTTTAAATATAACAATAATGCCATGGCTTTATGAATTTAAGACTTTCTGCTCTGGTTTAAGACCCTGTATGAGATGTCAAACCTCGAGTCTGTAGCACAATATCACAGAACTCTGCCCTGCTCTGCTGTTTCTGCAGCTCTTTCACGAGGAGCTTCTCGAACGTCAACATCTGTGACCAACGAAGACATACACAGACACAAATGCAAAGCATTGTAAAATGTGCAAGCTCTAAAAAATTAAATGATGCCGTTTCTCCATACAGCTGTGCAGACGACAGACACCTGTTAAGAGTCGGAAACGTGCACGCTGCTGATCACATGGGAGTCGCAAGATGTGCAAACAGTTGTTAACATGATTTTGCTTTTCATCAAATTATAAATAGGTAAACATTTAATTGTGTTTAAACGACTACAATCGTTCCATGCTTAATTGTTTAAACCAGTCCAGTAGCTAACAGTCAAAACAGTCTTAGAAAAAACTAACTTCTGACCTTTTGTCGCTATGACATCAGAAAATGCAAAAACGGCTGTTGTTTATCCAATTTTGTCTTTCCTGTTTGTGTCGAGATCACTGGATTTGAAGAATGGTCGCACTTGCATCACTACAAACTCGTGGAGCTCTGCAGGTTTGCGCAAATTACCGCGCCGAACTGACTTAAACATCTCTAGAGTGGCTCTGTCTGATTGTCCGAGTATGTGGCCTTTTATCTCTCTCACTCTTTTTTTTTTTTTATTATAGGTGCACAAGTGATGTTTGTTTGCGTCTGTGTGATAGTGAGAGAGTGGCAAGACTGTATTTTTTAAATCCCCTAAAAATAATAATAATAATAATAAATAAAAATTTAATTAAATGTTAGTGGCGCTTGAATGTGTTCTGAGTGGTTGCTATTTAGGAGTAAATAGTATTTGTGGTGACAATTGTGATTATGGAGTATATGTAAAATATTGTTGAGACAGGTATTTGACAAAAAAAAATCATAATTTAATATTTATCTGTTTTATTTATTATGGACTATATGTGAAATATTGTTGAGGCAGATATTTAAAAAAATATATCTAAAATCTATAACAGAGATCAGTGATATATACACATAACTGACAGCTCATTTGTGGGACAAAACATCGCGAGATTTCGATAATCCACAGAGGTCGTGAGGTCGACTCAGCTGATCAACCCCTTCGTTCGTTATTCCGGAGTGAAACGCGTGCGCCCCGAGCGGTGGAAGTAAAGCTGAATTTTACCTTCTCACAAAACCTGATAATCAACAACACATTACAGGTATTGATAAATTTCATATTACGTTTTTGTTAATGTAAATATACACAGAAGTTGTAGGTATTTCAGGGCTGTCAGTGGTTGTAGTCAGTGGCTGTGTTAAGAGTTAGCTTGTCGGCTACATTGTTAGCTCCTCTGGGTAATGAAGTGTTCTAGATTTTTCCGACATATTTCAACTGAATTAAATAGGCTACTTTATAACTACATGACGGACAATTCTGCTTTTTTACCTGTTTAAAAAACTGGCGGCAACTGGCAAATGTTCAATAATATTTACAAATCTGTAATTGTTGCCGGTTGATTTTTTTTTCAGTTGTCATGATTAGTCAGTCAGCATTTACATTGACAACTGTAGTTCTGCTTTGGGTGGATATTATGTTTGTATCTCCTACCGATTTGTAGTAGTGCTCGTGTGATAAACAGTGCATTTTTACAAGTTGTTTTAAAAAAGCTTTATGTGTATATACGCATAATTAATATGCATCGAGGTAGTAAGAGCTAATGTGCATGTGTTTTGCCTACCACCCCCACACCTGGCAAACTACACAAAGACTACCTGCTTAGGAACTGTTTCAGGGTTTAGAAAGATTAACTCAAGTCACTTTGGCCCTTTCTTCGTTTCTAGAGTTAATAAACAACCTGGATGGATGAATGTGTAATGTGTATCTTCTATAGTTCTGCTTCAAGCTTATGTTTATTTCTCTCCAGAAATAGAGCCTTGTAATTTTTGAAAGATGGCAGACACAGAGCAAAGGAGTCCACCTCCTCAGACTGGACCTGTGGTAAGTGCCTTGACTTTTTAGTATTAAACAATGACCCGACACATAAAACAATGCTACTTTTAGTTTTCGAAAGTTATAACCTTGACTAATGATCATATTAATGTATTGCAGCAATTCCTCTTGAGTAATAAGCTGGAAACGGCTATGTGGCTGTCACGGCTGTTCACTGTCTACTGCTCCATCATGTTTATTCTGCCACTGCTTGGGTGAGTCATGTTCTTTTACAAGGCATTTTCACAAGCTACTTTACCATCCTGTTTTGTTCAGAAACTGGGTGCAAATTTTGTGTTAAGGATCAAGTTGATGAAAAAAAAAAACCTTATAGGTACATGTAAAAACAGAAAACTTCTGTTGTAGTCTTTTTTTTTTTTTTTTAATGTGTAACCCATCTAGAATAAGAAAGTGAATGCTTAAAGTGGATTTTACCTTGGATGATTCAATAGACAAGACTCAATTTTGAGTAAACTTTGAGTCTCAAATTTCAAACAGGTTAAATGTTTACATACATCTTGCAGAATCTGCAAAATGTTAATTATTTTACCAAAATAAGAAGATCATACAAAATGCATGTTATTTTTTTATTTAGTACTGAACTGAACATTAAAGACAAACTGCCCACTGTTCTTGAGAAAAATCCTTTACGTCCCCCAAATTCTTTGGTTTTTCAGCTTTTTTGTGTATTTGAACCCTTTCCAACAATGACTGTATGATTTTGAGATCCATCTTTTCATACTAAGGACAACTGTAAACCTTCATTATGCTCAAAAATTTACACCCCCATTCTAAATGCATCGTTTTTCTTGTGGAGCATCAATGAGTGTTTGAACCTTCTGTAATAGTTGCATATGAGTCCCTCAGTTGTTCTCAGTGTGAAAAGATGGATCTCAAAATCATACATTAATTGTTGGAAAGGGTTCAAAATGCTGAAAAAATCTGCTAAAAAACAAAGAATTTGTGGGACCTGAATGATTTTTCAGAAGAACAGCAGCCAGTTTAACTGTTAAGGACAAACTATATATAAAGTATATGTAAGTATATGTGTATGTGTGTGTGTGTGTGTGTGTGTGTGTGTGTGCGTGTATAAAAAAAAAACACACACAGCTGTGGAGCATTTAGGTAACAACACAAACTTAAGAATCAAGTATGTAAACTTTTGAATAGGGTAATTTTTATAAATTCAGCTATTATTTTCTCTTGTGGACTAAATGTAAATGTTTTTTATGTGAAATCTTATTCAAGTCAGTACTAAAAAAAAAAAAAACATGCATTTTGTATGATTCCTCTTATTTTGGTAAAACAATTAACATTCTGCAAGGTGTAGTTAAACTTTTGACCTCAATTGCAAGTTCTAATGTATTTCATATTTAAACACAAAAAATCATCACAAAATTAGCACAGCCCTTTGAAAACGCATCTCTCTGTTGAAACATTCACAGAGATGCACATTCTTGACCCCTAAATGAGAAAAAGTCAAGAAGAAATCTAATTTATCCAGTATTTCAAGCTATTTAAAAAATGCTACACTCCACACTCACAGTTTTTTAAGTGATTGATTGGAAGAAGAATAATTGCTTTTTCTCTGTCCAGGCCTCAAGCAGCTACTAACTTCTATCAGAGGGCATTGCTGGCAAATGCCTTGACCAGTGCTCTGCGTTTGCATCAAAGACTTCCTCACTTTCAGCTGAGCAGAGCCTTCTTGGCCCAGGCCTTACAGGAAGACAGCTGCCACTATCTCCTCTACTCCCTCATCCTAGTCAACTCCTACCCCATCACAAGTATCCTTTCTCGAAGACCCCTTTCTTTGGAAATATCTTGGGTTGGTACTAGAAACAAAATACCTACTAGGCATACACATATCAGTATTGCATATTGCAATATTGCATAATTTTTGTCATACTGAACAATTAATTACTGTGTTTGCATTACTGTAAAGATAGGTAGGTGTAGACGTTAATAATACACAATCTGAAAGGTAGCAAATTTATTGTTATTTTAATGGTGAGGTTTGGCATCACTTCTGTCTGTAGCCACAACCAGTATCTTTTAGGGGAAATATGATTTTTTTTTTTTTTTGTTATGGTATCATTTTGTTATTATGCAACCTTGACTTTTGTTCTCAGTGAGCATTTTTCCAGTGTTCCTCTTCTCACTTCTCCATGCCACCACGTACACCAAAAAAGTCCTTGATGTAAGTCTCTGCCCTTCTTATTTATATTGCTGAGATGTGTATTTATCATAATTCCATCCTGAATTTTGTCTTTGTTCGATTTGTTCTCAGACCATGGGCCCCAACAGCCTTATGTTTGTGAGGAACTTTTTGAACAAGCTCACAGCCAATCAGCAGAACATCCTTAAGTTTATTGCTTGCAATGAGATCTTTTTGATGCCAGCCACAGTCTTCATGCTCTTCAGGTGAGGACTGACAACTTTTTGACTGACTTTTTTTTTTCAGCCCTGTAAATTCTGACATATGTAGGGCCTTATGAAATCTGTTTTATTTTTTCCCCAAATTCTTTATTTTTTCTGTTTTAATTTTTAGGAATTCAGTTATTTTTTTTTGTAATCTATTTTAATACCATTTTAATGATTAAATTACATTGTTGTAATAAAAAAAACATGTCTAATTGAAATCATGACACTTATACAGCTTAAAAACAATTATTTAAAAGTTTAACAAATACTAAATAAAAATTCTGGTAATATATAATATATATAACATTAAATTGATTTTGGGAGATGGTTGCTTCACAACAGAGGTTTACTGTTAAAATTTGAAATAATATTACTCATTAGAACATACAAAAAACAAAAATACATTTTTCTAAGATAAACATTTTGTAAAGGAAAAAATTTGTGGAAAAGTGTAAAGAATTAAAAAACATTAAAGAGTCTGTGTTCTGACATTAAAGAGTAGTGTAAAACCACAATTAACTGTCTGGTTTTTACAACTTTTCAGGAGCAAAAATCTGCCTTTAAACTTAAAAGAAATAAAGATTTGACATTTATTGTGATAAATATTGCTGTCAAATGATATTAAACGTTTTATTGTGGTCATTTTTTGGACTATATAGTGTATATATATAGACTCATATAGACCATATATATGCCCAGTTCAGCAGGGGTGCTAGAGGGTGCTAAGCACCCTCAAACAAAATCAATAGCACCCTCAGTTAAAGCTGTAATAATGGCAAATCATTGCAGATGTAGCAAACTTTGCGCTCTGGAGAACGATTTCTGTTTCAACGTGTTTTTGCTGCGTTGAGCAATGTAGCAATCACAGACATATCTGTTGATTTCTTGAGTCAGAGGCATTTAAGTTAGAAGGAAACGTTATTGTGTTCAGCACAAATCGTGTCATTATAACAAAGTAGATGCGATATAAATAAGAGGGATCCGAACTTCATTGATTATAATGTATCTTTGTGTGATCGCGATGAATAAGATGAGTGACAGCTTTTTAGTGATTATAAACGGACGATATATATATATGAGCACCCTCACTAATTTAAGAAGCACCCTCAGTGATTTGATTCCGCAGCCGGCCCTGCATATAGCCCAGCCCTATTTTATGCTGTGTATCTTGTAATAAGATGAAATGATATTTGGTTTGTAATTCACAGTGGTCAGGGCAGCTTGCTTCAGCCATTCATCTACTACAGGTTTCTCACTCTGCGCTATGCCTCAAGGCGCAACCCATACTGCCGGTAAGAATCTTGTATCTTGTGTACACAATGAGTAGTGTTTGATGTACACATGCACACTTTACCCAAAATATGGGGTAATGCATGTTGTTCTCATTTCCATGAAAATGGAAAAAATTTATCCAGTTAGAAGCTTAGTAGTTTTTAAAAAAATAATATATTATATACTGTATATGGGCCATTCTACAAAATTGGTCCAAAGAAAAAAAATATTGTATGTATGCAAATTGTATAATATCCAAGGTACACATTTCTAGTAATTGTGCCGTTAATTCTCATATTGTATTTTCAGGAAGTTTTGGAATATTTGTCCTCTCCCCAAATTTTTCTCTTCACTGAAACAGTAATATATAATTTAATATACGGTCCTGTTAAGATTTTGCTTACATTTTCATTGTAAATATATTTTGTTTTGTAAAAATATTAGCTATTTTATTTAAAAAAAAAAACAAAAAAAAACAGGGGTAAATAAATAACAATTACATTTTTAACAATAGTTGAAGTGTCATTTATGAGATTTGCTGTATTATGAATCCAGTGTTTCTTTGTAAAAAAAGTTGTGCGTAGTATGCAAGTATGCAGAAAGTTGATCTCAAAGTTAAGGATTCATTATTTTCAATATACATTGAACCAAATACTATAACATCTTTGTTGATAATTCAATATGCTTTATTTTTGACAAAGCATTCCATGTTTCGGTCGTGACAGCATATTTTTGGTAGTGAAAGTAATGCTTTGGTAGCGACAACATCACATTACAGAATTTTAACCCACATACTAGAACACCACTAAAACGTACTGTAATACTAAATATTATTGCATAACTTAACTAAAATTTTGTTTATTTCCCCCAAATAAAGAATTATGTTTTCCCTTTTGTCACTACTGAAACAATGATGACATGTTTCGGTCATGACTATTACAGTTAGTGATCATTTTATGGGATAACACCCGAAAAACACAAAGATGTCACTACCGAAACCAAATGTTTTGGTTGTGACTGTTGCGGGGGTGAAAATTGTAGATATTTTTGAACCGATGAAAAAAAAAATGTTAAGGAATAACTCAAAAAGTGTGCTTAATTTTAGAAAAAGGTGTTTGGTAGTGACGTTCCTTAAAGTTACACAGATCTATTGGATAATTAAAGGATCTTAGTAAACATCTAAGATTTGAATTTTTAAAAGCTCTTTTAAAAATGTTTTTTGGTTGTGGGACAGCAGTTTGCACTAATTCTGTAGAATGGCCTATACATGTATATGTGTGTCTGTGTTCAAAGTATTATTGTGATTTTTGGGATTTTGTCCTGCCAGGACTCTGTTTACGGAGCTGAGGATTTTACTGGAGCATTTTGTGATGAAGCCCAGCTGTCCAGCTTTTTTCAGGAGGATGTGCCTCAACAGCATTGCCTTCGTTAGCCGCCTTGCTCCCACCGGTGTCTAACTAACATACACACACTACAACACACAGTTCACAGATTGGGACAGTTTCAAGATTGACTTACAAACAAGATGGCCAAGTCTGATCACTCAGAGATGGATGTCCTCCTCTGCACTGAGGCATTTGCTATGTTTGGAGAGACTATCGATCTGACAGACTACATCCAAAAACAAAACAGCAAGAAGATGTATCTCTGTGCCCAGTTGTCTGATAAGGGGTACAACTGTTTTCAGTTCATTAGAGCTTTTATATTCATACTGATTTTCAGGGGGTGGAGAAGGAGCCCTTGAGATGTTTAATCTTAACTGCTAGGGTAAATAGATATAGCTCTTAGCTTGTCTTTCTAATGAAATACCACAAAGTTCAGCTGTCATTAGGCTTGTCTGTTCTTTAGTTCGATTCCATTTTATATGTTCTTGCTAAGAATTTTTTTTTTATTGTACTGGATTACCTTGAAAATTTTCATGTGAGCCTTTCCCAATAGTTGACAATGATCTGAATGCCATTTGAGTTCAGGAAGTTTCAGATGTTACTTGAGGATGCCTTTTTCATGTGAACAGATGATTGAGGTGTTGTCAAATATTCTGTGAATCTCATCTACTTCATAGAGCCCTATACTCAACTGTTCTTTGCCTTCAATGCTATTTATCGTCAGGGCAAGCCGTAACTGCATTTGAGAATTTGTCAATTATTTGCTTGTTTAAGGCATGTTGTCACCATTATATTTATTGCCTCTGTTTATAACTATGGTCTATGTAGATGAATAAAATCTAATGAGATATTAAATTGTAACTACTCAATTGTGATGGTTTAATTTTACATTTTAAATCTCTAAACAGTTTTACTGAACAACGTAGAGCTAATATTAAGCACTAATCATTTTAAAATGCCAAGACTAGTGTACAAGATTGTACAATTATTTTTTTCTGCCACACCTTAATGTTACTGTGCCACTATAATATCCACCTTTTTCTTCAATGCGGAAGTAAGCCTATGGTTGAGACTTCCGGTTCTATAGGGAAATAAAGAGAAGAATAACAATGTGCAGTAAACTGTAAAAAGGTTTGCACTACAAACCAGTGTTCATAATTAAGACAATATATTAAAATAATATAATACACACCAATTCGCAATCTCTAGCAGCAAAACAAGCTGCTTTGTACAGCTAATAATAGCTGATAAAAATGGAAGCCAGACCCATAAAATGTACAAATGTCCGCACCCACTCTTACAGGAAGGAGGCAATTTTAACTGACATAATACAGTTAAAAAGCAGGGATACAAATGCATGAAAGGTTTATATTGTTGTATTGGCAAACTGTTCCTCTATATAATTCAGGTTCACAGAATCTCTTGAAATGCCTCATGAAGACGGTTGTGGTTGGGTTGCTATATCGCTGTTGTACCTATGATATAGTACAAGCTTTGACATGTTTATATTACATAATGCATAAACATGCTGTTATTGACTATATATATAAGAAATGAATTAGCATACGTTTTAATTTAAAAAAATGTGTAGTATACCTGAAAGCAACAACACATGGTCATGCTGTATTGAGACCATAACTTTCGCATTCCCATTTGTGCCAACAGCACACACACATTCTGATATACATTTAAGATATATGTGACCCTGGACCACAAATCCAGTCATAATTCGCTGGGGTTTATTTGTAGCAATGGCCAAAAATGCATTATATGGGTCAAAATTATTGCTTTTTCTTTTATGCCAAAAATCATTAGGATATTAAGTAAAGATCATGTTCCATTAAGATATTTTATAAATTCCCTACCGTAAATATATTAAAACTTAATTTTTGATAAGAAATATGTATTGCTAAGAAATTCATTTAAACTTTAAAGGCGATTTTCTCAATGTTTTATTTTTTTTGCCCCCTCAGATTCCAGATATTCAAATAGTTGTATCTTGGCCAAATATTGTCATATCAACGGAAGGCTTATTTATCCAGTGTTCAGATGATGTATAAATCTCAATTTTAAAAAAAAATGACCTTTGTGGTCCAAGGTCACATATAATTAATATCAATATTTAAAACAGTTTTTTAGGATTCTTTGCTGAATAGAATGATTAAAGATCAGCATTTATCTGCAATAAAAAGATTATGTAACGTTGTTTTTTTAGGGGAAAAAGAATATAGAAATTGATACTTTTATTTAGCAAGGATGCTAAAGACATTTATAATGTTACAAAGATTTCTATTTTCGGATAAATGCTGTTCTTCTGAACTTTCTATTCATCAAAGAAACCTGAAAAAAAATCTACTCAGCTGTTTTTAACATAAATCAGAATATTAGAATGATTTCTGAAGGCTCGTGCAATGAATTTGCATAATTTTTAATGAAAAACAATGTAGTACCTAAAAGCAACAACACATGGTCACGCTGTATTGAGATCATAACTTTCGCATTCCCATTTGTGCCAACAGCACAGACACATTCTGATATACACTATCAGTCAAAAGTTTTTAAATGTTTTTTAAAAGACTTCTGCTCACCAAGCCTGCGTTTATTTTATCCAAAGTACAGCAAAAACAGCACATTTTTAAATATTTTTACTATTTATAATAACTGTTTTCTATTTTAATATATTTTCAAATGTAATTTATTCCTGTGATCAAAGCTAAATTTTCAATGTCATTACTCAAGTCACATGGTCCTTCAGAAATCATCCTAAAATGCAATTTGCTGTTCAAGAAGCATTTATTATTGTTATTATTAATATCAATATTTAAAACAGTGGAGTATTTTTTTAGGATTCTTTGATGAATAGAATGATTAAAGATCAGCATTTATCTGAAATAAAAAGCTTATGTAACGTTATACTATAATATTCAAAAGCTTGGAGTCAGTAAACTTTTTTTTTTAGGGGAAAGAAAATATAATTTTTTTAGTTTTAACATTTTTTTTTAGATTTAACAATTTTAACAGCGGAGTACTTTTTTAGGATTATTTGATGAATAGAATGATTAAAGATCAACATTTATCTGAAATAAAAAGCTAATGTAACGTTATACACCATACCATTCAAAAGCTTGGAGTCAGTAAACTTTTTTTTAGGGGAAAGAAAATATAAAAAAATAATTTAGCAAGGATATTAATAAAGACATTTATAATGATTTCAAAGATATTTGAAACTTTCTATTTCAGATAAATGCTGTTTTTCTGAACTTTTTAGTCATCAAAGAAACCTAAAAAAAATTCTACTCCGCTGTTTTCAACGTATGTTTTTTTTTTGCGCAGCAAATCAAAATATTAGAATGATTTCTGAAGTATCGTGACTGGAGTAACGATCCTGAAAATTCAGCTTTGAAATCACATTTTACAATATATTCTAATAGAAAAAATAAATAAAAATTGTACTGTTTTTGCTGTACTTTGGATCAAATAAATGCAGGCTTGGTGAGCAAAAGAGACTTCTTTAAGAAACCATTAAAAATCTTACTGTTCAAAAACTTTTGAGTGGTGTATCTCTTTAGCAGTGCTTACTAACTTTAATAAATTGCCAGGATAAGCAACTGTTTTTATAATGTACTATTTACATTAACATTGTAAACCCAAGTTTAAAGTCCATGTAAAGCAATATTAAATATGTTCTGAATGTCACTCTACAGAAAAATGTTATTAACCACCCAGGCAAATTTGAATGATAAAAACGCTAAGTAAATAAAATGTTATCGTGAAAAAATGAAAACACTGAAAACACGTCCATTCACGGGAAAGCGGCTGCCTCTCTTAGCTGTCAAATACCGCTACAGCCTGATGGATACGCAACTTAATTTATAGAAACCGAGCTGTTTTGTAAATTGTCGCAACCAGGTAATGTGCATTCACGTGACGAAGGCATAGCTAGCAAACTGTAAGCTGTAGTAATTAATAGTAATGACAGTCACTCGTCATTGAGTGGGCGAACCACTGATGCTAATACAACCTCATTTTTATCATAATGTTAGGGGAGAGACCAAGCGCAGTGTCTCCATTGCGTCAAGCCAAAACAAATTCTAAACAATGTGATAAACCGTTTAACTCCATAATTCAGTCTTTGTAACGCATTTTCAGCAATACATTTCTAAGACGCGTTTAAACTTCTCTGCATTGCATTAACATACCTCATTCTGTAATGGCAAAGTCTGTTGCACCCAATGCCCTTTAACCATGACAACAGCCTCCTTTGCCAAATTTGTGTGGTACTCATTTAGTACATAATTTAACAGGTTTTTCTTCAACTTCACCATTTAAGCCCGTTTCACACTAAAAGAACAGCCAAGAAAGCAACGACCAAGCGCCTTATTTTAGTAAATGAAGCAACTGCAAGTAAGAGATTTATAAAATCCAAGAACCAAAAATCTTTCTGACTCTCCTTTGACAGCAACACAACGGATTCATTCAAGACCCAGAAAAGTACCAACATTAAGAAAACTGACAGTGGTTCAACCATAATTTTACAAAGCTACAAGAACACTTTATGCACAAAAAAAAAAGCAGCAAAAAACAAATAGCACCAGAGTGTGTCGCGACCAGTGTTGGGGAAAGTTACTTTTAAAAGTAACTGCATTACAATATTGCGTTACTCCCTAAAAAAAAAACAAAAAAAACACAAGTGACTAGTTGTGTTACTTATGGAAAGTAATGCATTACATTACTTTTGTGTTACTTTCTAAATCTGGGCAGGGCTTGCTTAATATTCTTAGCAAGTGTAAAAGCCCTTTCATACCAAAACAAAATTAAGTGAATAAGCCTAACTTAGGAAAAGTAAATTCACATCTGTACAGTAGGAAAAGGAAATTCAACACTCTTCAGCAATGGAGGAAAAAAAAAAAAAAAAAAAAAAAAAAAAAAAAATCTAAATTAAGTCAGCTTAGTACACTGCAAAAAAAAAAAATGCTTTTCTTAGATTTGTCTTGTTTCCAGCCAAAATATCTAAAAAAAAAAAAAAAAAAAAAAAAAAAATCCATCAAGAAGGATTTTCTAGACAAATGAAAAAAAAAAAAAAAAAAAAAAAAAAAGTCAAAATCAAGTGTTTTAGCTTGAAACAAGCAAAATAATCTGCCAATGGGGTAAGCAAAATAGTTTTGTTTGAAATAAGATTTTTTGCTTACCCCATTGGAAGATTATTTTCTAAGAGAATTTTTGCAGGGTATGGTTGAACTGGCTCAAAAGGTCATGGCTAATAAAATACATAAATTAAACTAGTAACTGGTGTTGCTTTTGAAAAACTCATTTTCTTGGAAATCAAATGCGTTACTTTACTAGTTACTTGAAAAAAGTAATATATAACTTGCGTTACCCACAACACTGATCACGACACTTCCGCAGCTTCATAAAGTTAGTTAAACCACTCACATGAACCATTTCATCGATGTTCTTACTACCTTTCTGGGCCTTGAACATGGAAGGACCCTTGCTAGCTATGGAGAGTCAGAAAGCTCTTGGATTTCATTAAAAATAATTTTAACAATTTATTTTTGTGTGAACTAACCCTTTGTTGGCATCAAACATAATGCAAAGAATAAGACCAATTTATCCCCACCCTCCTCAACTGAACATTAATAGAAACAAGACATGAACAAAGTACGTTAAAGGCCAGCAGCACTTTTATTTAGATGTAAAAGGGAGGGTCACTTTAACAGTGTAGAAAAACGGACAGATAAAGTGCACTGCTGGAGTCTTTCATAAAAATAGAATACAAACACTGATATTAAAACAATGCTTGATTACCTAATGTACAAATATCTGGTTGAATCAAGCATTAAAAAAAAATAAAAATAAAAAAATAAAATAAAAAGCACAGTCCTTAAGGACTGCAGATAAAAATGTACATATCACTAAGATCTCACCATTCCCCCAAAAACTGAGGCTATGGCTTCAGTTATTGGAGTTATGGAAATAAAGCATCAAAAAGAGTGTGCACAATTCCCATAGAGGTATGGAACCAATGAACACAATGTCGATGGACTGGTTAGTTCAACATCAGCTTCTCTGGAGGCTCAATGAGAGAGACTTCATGGTACCTGGAAGGAAAGAAAAATATATATATAAAAAAAAAGATAAGTTAGCCATTGCTAGACAACTATTGAACATGTAGTGCAAGTGAACTTACTTTGAGCCCTTGTACTTCTCCTTAACAGCCTGCTGTGCGTGCTGAGCGGCACCGAGGTAGGTCTGATGGAGATCCTGAATGCACGGCATAAGATCCTCCAAAGTGTAGCCAGTCATCTCAACAAGTGCCTTCGACTGCAAATGAAAGAAAAAAAAAAAAAAAGAAAAATAATAAATAAATATCTAAGTGAACTCTATTGACTAGATATGGATGACAAGAGCATACAAGCAGCAACTTACCCATGATCCACCTGCAATTGTGTGGTTGGCCAAAATGAAAGCTGCAGCAGCAGTTTGAGATGGAAGGTACTTCAGGAAGGGGTCACAATCTATCAAACTCAGCTCACCAAGAAACTGAAAGAATAAGAAAGTGTTAAAATGTTCTCATGTGATAACTGGAAAACACCACACAACTACTGAACTACAGGAAGCGTTCTCACCATTGATAAGCTTTCCACTTTGTTGCTCACAGGCTGGTGCAAGAAATACTGGGTGAGGAACTGATTGATCGTTGGAGCAGCAAGATCAAACGAGAGGACTGTCAGCACCAGATGCTCCATCCTTAACACTTGCTTTTTTGTGTAGGTGTCGTCAGTGATGTAAACAAATTCTGCCACCTCTGGGGGGTAGATCTCCTCAAACTTCCTACAATCAGTCAAGCAGAGAAGTGTGAGCATGGAGAGCAGGGAGGAGGTTGGCAGTCTTAGGCGTTAAGGCAAAGATACTTACGAAGCTAAAAGCATGGCAGCAGTGCCCACCAGCTGTAGTTTTCCTCTTAGGACAGACATAGAAGACAAAAAGCGGTCGATGTAGTTCACGGCCAGGTAGAGGGTCTCATTCTGAAGCTTGTACTCCTCACCTACTTCCACCAACCAGTCCACAAGAATAGCACGCATGCTGTTTGTGATGTCGGGCTGTTTCTTCATGTAACCTGCTTTTGGTTTTGACTTTACCTGCGTGACAAAAGCATACACTTTAAGCAAATCTGTAGACGGTTATTAAAAGGAGCTTAATGTACACATGCAACCTACATATCCTCACCTCCATTTCCCGCAAGTGTGCGTGTATCTCTGCTGCATAATCTGAGACTTCGTTGACATTTGTGGGCCTCTCCTCACTATCAATTATCGACATATCCATAGGAGAGTCTATGTATTAAGAGACACACAAGTTATACTTCAGGTATTCCATCCACCTTATTTTTCTGCAATTCCAGGCCATTTTGCAAATTTAATGTGCCTGGCTTCCGGTCTTATCTGCTTCCAGCTATTTTTTGTGGTAAAAAAATAAAAGCAGCCCGTTTTGCTGCTTGATATTGCAAACTAGTGTGTCACACCATATTTTAATGTATTATCCTAATTATGAACAGTAGTTTGTAGTGCAAGCAGTTTACTGAACTTTGTTATTCTTCTCAATATTTCCCCAAGGCAGCTTATGAACCAGAAGTCTAACCAAAAAACAGCTTCCGCATTAAAAAATAAGACTGATAAAGAGACAGAAGACTGGGTAGGTGTTTGTCTTACCAAAACTGGCTTCCATTGGCAGGTCGATAGTGGCGAGGGGCTGCCTTAGACGGGTCACGGTGGGATTTAGTGTGAGAGGGGAGCAATCCATGGTTGCCCTTTGGGTAGACAGTTTCTTAGAACATGCACCATCAGGCTCATCCACATGGATCTGAAAAGCAGGTTGCCTGTTGGAGGGCTTCTCTCCAAAGCTTCTGCCATGTTCTTCAGATTTGCATGCAATTATTTGGGGCCCAGAGACCTGGAAACAGAAAACTGGATTAGAGTGATGGTAAAAACGGTCCTAGAGTGTACATGGGTGGTTGTAAGCCCTTTTTGCAGGAGCTTTATTATGTAGTGGGTCAATTTGACCCACTTCAGTTTTGAGTGGTCGGAAATACTTGTTTTGAAACGGAACAATTTAAGGTCATGAAATATGTGCAAAATATAAACACTCTGAAGTACGTGCACATACAAATGTAGAATAATTCTGATGTTTGAGAGTCAGTTTGACACTTAGTTTGTCGATTTGTAGTTTCTCAACAGTACAGCATATTCATGTCATTCATGTTAAAGGGATAGTTTACCCAAAAATTACTAACCCTTAGATCACTCAAAGCTATAGGACAAAAAAAATGATTTGATGAAATCAGAGCTTTCTGACTCCGAGACAGCAAGGTTCATCCACATTCAAGGCCCAGAAAGGTACCAAGAAAAGAGAGGGAGGAAAAAAAAAAAAAAAAAAAAAAAAAAAAAAAAAACCACACACAACACACACACACACACACACACACACACACACACATTTTGGTTCAAAAGATGAATGAAGGTCTTACAGGTTTGGAATGACGATGCAAAGAATTCTTTTGAGAGAACAAACCCTTAAATTTCACTGTAATTTAACCCACCATCTTGTGTCTTGAACAGTTTGAGTGCATATGCACCTGCTGCAGTATTACAGTCAGCCAGAACTATATGAATTCTCATGTGAAAACAAGAGTTAAGCTGAATGACAGCCTCAAATCACTAACATCTCTTGCGGTACAAACAACGTGTATAATCTTATACACGTGGAAAATTTGAGAGCACAATAGGTAAACTTATTTTGTGGACTACCCCTTTAACTAACCAACCAACCCGGTTTCCTATGGCAGCAGTGAATGGGTTTGTAAAATGGCGGTATGCGCGTTGGGAGGGAATGAGCTGCAGGCATTTAACACTGCATTTCTTTTTAACCTGTGGCGCCATAAATGCAGTTTGACCCAAAAGGGAAGACGAAAGGGAACAAGATTTAGACTTATATTCTTGACTCAAAAAGACAAGAAGCCTGTGAGCACTTTGACTAGTTCAACGAGAGCAACGTTTGGGTTCGCGTAATCAATATTATATAGTTAGCAGTTGTTAAAAGCAAAACACGCAGAATATTAAACTAAATCCTCGTACATGCCACATTTAAACTGATGGAATCGGTCTATAACCGAAGCACATTTCATTGTCATGTGCCATGCGTGCTCTAACCTGTTTAGCGCCGCGCAGAACGGGTTGTCTGCGCTGATTGTTCTCCAGGGCGCCCAGTACAGTCCTGTTGCTTGGTTTAGGGTTGACATTTTCCCGATTTTCAATTCTGTTCTTTGCTGCGCCGCGAAGTCGTGAAAGCATGTTTTCTTGATTGTGAATATCTGCTCCCGAGTCTTCAACCGCGCTTCCTTGTGTTTGACCGACAGATGACATCCTTACAGCAGCAAATCAACTCAAGCCGCCCTGCAAGATGGATCGATGGTTGAAATCATTTACACACCAGGATTTTATGTTTTAACACGTTTGATCAAATCAACATACACGTAAATATCAATTAAAGCATGGATAAGCAGACTAACCAGGGAATCTGGTAGAGATGAGCTGTTGAAATCCAGACAAAAACAAACTAAACAGTTGCCAGCGGCGTTTTACAAAACCGAGATTCGAAAATAAATCATGCAATAATCCTATCCTAAAGAAACCGCGCCATGCCTGTGTGCAAAACCCCTCAATACGCCACGGAGAGTTCACAAAAGATCCTTCTATGAAGTCAAACGGCGCCTTGTTTCTTTTTTGCAGCTGCCTGGTTTGATATTGTGGCTGTCCCAGTTCAAGTAGCCCGCGACTATTGAAACCGGCCAATCAGAATGCAGCAAACCCAAACGTCATTGATTATACGGAAGCCTGCAAAGTACAAACTGCGATTCCGTTGAGCCGTTGAGAGTCACTTTCATTGGCTCAAAGGAATTTTGAAACAGTTTGAAAACATTGTGAAATTGAAATTGATGGCACGTTTATACACTAGTAGTCAAAAGTTTTTGGACAGTAAGATTTTTAATGCTTTTAAAGAAGTCACCAAGCCTGCATTTATTTGATTAAGCAAAAGCAGTTATATTGTGAAATATTTTTACTATTTAAAATAACTGCTTTCTATTTGAATATATTTTTAATGTCACATGATCCTTCAGAAATCATTCTAATATGCTGATTTGCTGTTCATGAAACATTTATTATTATTATTATTATCATCATCATCATCATGTAAAACAGTTGAGTAACGTTATATATTTTTCAGGATTGATTGATGAATAAAAAGATTCAAAGATCAGCATTTATCTGAAATAAATTATGGAAATTAATATTTTTATTTAACAAGGAAGCTTTAAATTGAGAATCTTTCCAAAGGTTTCTATTTCAGATAAATGCTGTTCTTCTTTCTATTCATCAAAGAACCCTGAAAAAAAATCAACTCAGCTGTTTTCAACATAATAATGATATATGTTTTTGAGCAGCGAATCAGAATATTAGAATGTTTTCTAAAGGATCGTTGCAGGATGTGACTGAAGTAATGATGACAATAATTTTACTTTGAAATCACAGAAATAAATTACAAAACAGTTAATTTAAATATTTAATACATTAAATGTAAAAAAAAATACTGTTTTTTTTTTTGCTGTACTTTGGATCAAATACATGTAGGCTTGGTGAGCAGAAGTGACTTCTTTAAAAAAAAAAAAAAAAAAAACATTACAAAATCTTACAAAAACTTTTGACTGGTAGTGTATGTGCACAATTTTCTATGGCAAATATGCATTGTCTCTAATACTGCTGTCATAACCATCACACAGTCATTTTTTCAAAAGTTAAAATATGATCAGCTGAAACTATGTTCTGACTGAAAGACAAACAAAAACAGACACAAATTGGTCATGAAACATTTTATTTCTGTAGAAATGCAACTATGCAATGAATGAGAGTTCTAAAAATATATAAAACAACTGCAGTCACACATAGTTATGTTTATTACATTGAACATTTAAATTTAAATCTGTAAAGGTACAAACAGTTCGATCCCTACAGAATACCAAATGTTTATTACAAAAACACAAAATTCACAAAACACATTCCTAAAAAGTGCTTTAATTTTACATTCTATTATGCTTCACTGAAGAATTCCATCAATGAATCAAGTTCATAGTTGTTCAGAATCGCAAGCAGCTGTGAAACTTTTGTTTTGACATTTTGTCCTTTAAATTTGAACTTGTCGATGAACAAATCAGTGATCATACCTGTAAGAGAACACAAAATGGTTTGTTTACCCATAGACGTGTCATTAGTTATTGTGCAAAGACATCATCTGAGTATACAGGGGTTGTGTGAAAAAAAAAAATCTTATAGAAATCTACAATACATAATTTGTAATAATTTTTAACATCTAGGGCCAGATTCACGAACAGCTTGCGGTGGTATTAAAATAGTACTGTCAGGATTTACTAAAGTTGCATAGTAAAGAATTAGTGCTGAAAAGGCGTGGATACAGTTCATTTTGTGCCTGATCTGATTGAATATGCATTGCTAGGAGTTTCCCTTTCAGACACAGAATTTATGGGGGGAGAGTATTAAAATGAATTACTAACGTTTGCTCTTGTCAAATTACTGATATTTGCGCCATTAACGCCAAAAAAAAAAAACCATGTCTTAAAGCAGGTGGTAATTTGCACTGCACTGTCAGTAAATCACACAGAATTTTCCCCGCCCATTGGTGCTTTTATGGAATTGCACTCTAACACTAATTTGCCGTGTTATTAAATCTGGCCCCTAAAATTGGAAATAATAGATTGTAAAATACCATCTCCTTTGCTCATCTGAATTCACTCACCATATAATCTTTCTAAGTGAGCTGGTTGTTTCTTATATTCTTCTAAGAGCTGGGCAGATTCATCCAGTATACTGCGATACTCTGGAATCAGAAAATCTGCATTCCCCTCATGCACCTGCAGCTCCTGCATGCAATACACACACACACATACACACACACACACACACTCAGTAGGCTTGTTTTTAGAGGGTTTATTTTATTTTAATTTTTTTGTCTTTTTTATGTTTTACCTTCAAAGCATCAATAAGCTGAACTTTTTTGGCCAAAATCAGCTGGTACTCTAGCTTGGGATGAATCATTTGAAGAGTATGGCTCACAGAGTCCTCATTCACCTCTGAAACCAACACAACAAACACGTTAATCATATCTGATGCATGAAAAAATTAGATCACTGTTATCTGGTATTAACATCCATCTTAGGTGAACCAATCACAAGTTGTCAGCCAAGACAGATTGCAGCCGTTTACATCCAGTATCATTACGCAACCCAAATTCATCTCTACTGACCACTTCTGATTGGATTTAGCCAAGAGGAGGGTCTCATTTAATAGACCAGTTTGTGAACTCACCGTAGGATATATTCAGATTGATTTTTCGCTTTGTGGCCTCTTTGGACAGAACATCCTTCAGTATGGATATGGTAGAAATGTTGTCTGATTTGAAGTTTGCCTCACCTTTACTGGAAACCATTAAAAAAATGAGAAAGATTGATTAAAATACTTTCTCTAACAATGCAATCATCTAGTAGGATCTTTATCCAACTGTAATAGGCAAAAGGAAATAGGAGGTGAAAAGTTTACATACACCTTGCAAATCTGCAAAATGGCAATTATTTTACCAATATAAGAGGGAATACATACAAAATACTGTATTTCTTATTTAGTACTGACCTGAATAAGATATTTCACATAAAAGACGTTTACATATAGTCCACAAGAAAAAAATAATAGTTGAATTCCTAAAAAATGATCCCTGATTCTTAATACTGTATTGTTACCTGAATTATACACAGCTGTGTTTTTTTGTTTAGTGATTAAAGGATTAACTTCAACTTTGTCCTGTTAAACTGCCTGCTGTTCTTCAGAAAAACCCTTCAGGTCTAACAATTCATTTGTTTTTTCAGCATTTTTGTGTATTTGAAAACTTTCCAACAATGACTGTATGATTTTGAGATCCATCTTTTCACTTTGAGAACAACTGAGGGACTCATATGCAACTATTAAAGGTGGTTCAAATGCTCAGTGATGCTCCAGAAGGAAACACAATGCATTAAGAGCCAGGGGTGTAAACTTTTGAACATAATGAAGATGTGTACATTTTTCTTACTTTGCATCCTATAATCATATTTTTAGTACTGCCCTTCAGAAGTTACAGAAGATACTTACATGTTTCCCAGAAGACAAAAGAAGTTCAGTTTAACCTCGATCTATAAATTCAAAAAGCTTGTATCCCCCAGCTCTCAATGCATCATCTTTCCTTCTGAAGCATTAGTGAGCGTTTGAACCTTCTATAATAAAATAGTTCCATATGAGTCCCTCAGTTGTCCTCAGTGTGAAAAGATGGATCTCAAAATCATACAGTCATTGTTGGAAAGGGTTCAAATACACACAAATGCTGAAAAACCAAATAATTTGTGGGACCTGAAGGATTTTTCTGAAGAAGAGCAGGCAATTTAACTGTTCAGAACTCATGAACAACTATCACTAAAAAACAGCTCTGGATCATTCAGGTTACACAACAGTATTAAGAATCACGTGTATGAAAACTTTTGAATGGGGCAATTTTTATAAATTAAACTATTATGTTCTCTTGTGGACTATATGTAAACTTTTATGTAAATATTGCATTCAGGTCAGTACTAAATAAAAACATGCATGTTGTATGATCCCTCTTATTTTGGTCAAACAATAAACATTTTACAGACTTGTATGTAAACTTTTGACCTCAACTGTATATTTGAAATCATAATCAGCTCTTTTTAAAAACAATCATATGCAGGAAAAATAGTACTTATTCACTGATACATTTCATAAATATACATATTTAAATATTAAACAGGTAGGCCTTACCAATAGGTGGCTTCTAGCTGTGTACCCAAGAAAGTGTTCTGAAAGTAGAATGTGATGCTCTCTCCTGCTGGGGTTTTCTCTGGGACCTCAGGCAGACAGAACACAACCCATGAATGTATTTCTGCAAAACTGAACTGTCCTGTCAGTCTCAATGTGTTCACGGGTCTAGTCAAGAAGAGAGAATGACAGTAATGTTTAGCTAGCAGAATAAATGCATGATAAGAATTCATAACTATCGCGTGTCTCTAAGCTCACCGCTCCTGATCGATTGTGTGTGTTCTCTGGTGGAGGGAAAGAGGTTTGATCTGGTATTGTCGAACCTGGCAGGTTTTGGGCTGAAGCCTTGGCGTCACGTAAGCCTGAAGGGTGCCATACTGACCCTCTATAGACCTCACCTTGAGTAAAATCAGGACACATGATCAAATTTAAATAAAATACAATGTGTTTATATATTGCTAATAATCCAAACACAAAGAAATAGACCTTCAGTTCCAGCCTAGTTGTATTTGCTTGGCACCTGTAAGTGGCGAGGAGGAAATTCCCGTTTGACTGTGGGGTTAGACAAACAAACAAAGACAGTTTTGCAAACACATGTGATGTGGTCATTAAATAAGCTTAATGATGCGACACAAAGCTGCACTACCTCTGAATCACATTCGCTGAAGCTGACCACTGCTGAGTTCTTATCAACATCCAACAGGTCTATGGGAACATCACTCTGTTAGAGACAAAAACACATGTAAGTGAATATAAGGAAACTTCAGTTTCACAATGCTGAAATTACAACAGATGAATTAGTGAAGATTGTAGCTTCATGACATTATGGTTGAACCACTGATGTCACATGGTCCTTACTACCTTTCTGGGCCTTGAATGTGGTAGTTGCATTGCTGTCTATGAAGGGTCAGAAAGCTCTCGGATTTGATTTCCAAAGCATCATTTCAGTAATGGCTGCTGAAAATTCAGCTTTGCCATCACAGAATCATATTAAATTTTATAATATGTGACCCTGGACCACAAAACCAGTCATATGGGTCCATTTTTGGAAACTGAGATTTATACATCATCTGAAAGCTGAATAAATAAGCTTTTCACTGATATGTATGCACTGTATGGTTTGTTATGACAATATTTGATTGAGATACAACTATTTGAAAATCAGGAATCTGAGGCTGCAAAAAAAAATAAAATTTTGAGAAAATCGCCTTTAAAGCTGAACTTTAAATGAAGTTCTAGTAATGCATATAACTTATAAAAAGATATGTTTTGATATATTTACAGTATGAAAATTTACAAAATATCTTCATGGAACATGATCTTTACTTGATATCCTAATGATTTCTGGCATAGAAGAAAATTTTTGACCCACACAATGTATTTTGGCTATTTCTACAAATAAACCCCAGCGACTTATGACTGGTTTTGTGGTCCAGGGTCACATATATAAAACTGAAGACCACATAAAAGAGGTCTTTCAAAAACACTAAAAAAAATCTTACCAACCCCAAACTTTTGAACACTAGTTTATATAAATAAAAGCAAGATGAATTGATGTATTGCTCTTACCTGTAACAGCAAGTTGTCGATGGCAGTTTGCACCTCTAGTGTGAGGCTGTAGCTGGCATCATCCTGGCACAATGTGAATTTGTCATTGATGCTAAAGACTGGCACAGAGGACACAGCTGTGCTGGACTGAGAGCTCTGCTGGTATTTTTCTCTCCCCTGCAACACTTTCACCTGCAACTGCTCCAGCTCTGCCCTGTAAAAACACATGCATGACCAAACTAGGCATGTCAGAAAGTGTTTTAAAACCTATGCTAGTTTGGTAAACAAATCTTTGCTGTTTTAGACACAGAAATAGACAGATATGTATTACCTGAGCGCAGCCACCTTCCCCTGGGTCTCCCGGCTCATCTTGATCTCGTCCCCCGGGCCTGCTACCATCTGCTGAGGCTCTGTGGTAAGACCTGACACCCATCCTGGAAACCAGTCACATGACCTCTTTAAGTCAAAATTGTATACTCACATCACCCACAAAGTATTGTTCTTACAAATACATAGTAAAGGCTTTTATCTAACAGCCACAGCTAACCTGTGTAAGTTGTCGTAAGAACTTCATCATACATTTCCTTTCCGACACAACCACCCTGGATTGATGTGACACTCTCAGACAAAACCTTGTAAACACAGAAAGAGAATTATCTCAAGTGTAGTGTAGCAGAATTTAATTTGAGACAAGGACTTACTTAAAAGTATAGTTCACCCAAAAATGAAGCTTCATCACATTGTGGTTGAACCACTGATGTCACTTGGACTATTTTATTGATGACCTTACTACATTTCTGGGCCTTAAATTTGGTAGTTGCATTGCTGTCTATGCAGGGTCAGAAAGTTTTCAGATTTCATCAAAAATATATTAATTTGTGTTATGGTATTTAGAATGACAAGAGCGTGAGAAATTCATGACAGAATTTAAATTTTTTTGGGTGAACTATCCCTAACTGTTCCGAGAAAAATAGAGGGTGTTCCATGTATCGCTTATCATTTATATGTGACACTCACATTCTCAAAGCGCAGCGTAGGCTCATTTGAACTGTCCAACCCGTAGACCTCCACAGTCCCATCATCCCTTCCCACCAGGATGTCCTTCACACCATCACCCACAATGTCAAAGGTATCAATACAAAGCACACCTTGAAAAGATAAAAAAAACCTATACAAATTAGCATGGCTTCAATTTTTAGTATCTAATAACCCCTCACTATCTAATTCCTACCTCCTTTTTTCTTCTCATTATCCAGTTCCCAACAAGTAACATGTCCAGATTTGGTAATCTGCACAAGACCTAGTTTTCCATCAGCTGTTCCATAAAGAACTTCCTCACCACCCTTTCCTGAAGATCAAAATTTTATGCATAATTCTCTAACTCAATCAATACATACTTTCACGCTAAAATGAATGAGGAGACTTTTAGCACATACCACCATCTCTGTTGAGAAGTTCCAGAACAGTTGGAGGTCCAGGAACTTCTACACCATACTGAAGGTCGGAGCCCTGAAGGAGAACAAAGTGTAGGATGACTGTGGACTTGAGCATCAGGTATTGGATATGGCCACCAAGTAATGGATCTCATGACTACCAGTGATAGCTAAATGATAATTGGTTAACAAAGTACAGACACAGGGTGGCCATCATGACTAGAGGTTGCATCAGGCTACCTGTAAAACTCTAAGTACTCTGTCCTGGCAGGCCAGGATGGGCACAATACGGCCCACAGTCTCGACAGGCAAACACAGGACGTCATTGATCTTGTCTCCTGACAGGTAGTAGTCCTGATCCTTGCAGTCACAGTAATGATTATAAATGTAACTGGCACACACAAACAGATCTGCCCCTGAAACGTGCCTGTGGGAAAATAAGGCACAACAAAAAGTGAATCATCCAAAATGACACTGTGTTATATGCATTATCAAATTTGCTCATCAAGGGAGTCTGAAAAACAAAAAGCAGATCTTACATGGCATTTATGCTCTCTGTTAGGTTGGCTTCAAATGTAAGAAACTGTTTGCCCTTTTTAGTATATCCCCTCACTTCAGAGCCAGAGCTCACAAAGATCTTTTCCTGTGGGGTTCCCAAAGCCCCTCCAAGCTCAAGTCTGGAGATCTTCTGTCCTGGGAGTGATTTGAACACAGGCTGACAAAAAAAGACAGAGGGTTATTCTCCCATTCAAAAAAAATAATTTTGTTTTGTTTTGCTTTGCTTTGCAATTGTGCTGCTTAAAGAGGTTACGGGATTGGAATGACATGAGGGTGAATAATTGATGACAGAATTTTCCATTTTGGTGAACTATCCATTTAACATTTTTGTGGAAATCGTGATACATTTTTCTCAGGATTTTTTGATGAATATAAAGTTCAACAGAACAGCATATATTTTCTGAAACAAACACTTTTGATCAATTTGATGCATTTTTGATTTCAACATCTTAATGACCCAAACTTTTGAGCACTATTGTATAATGAAACAGGAAACACTTCTGATACATACCACAGCCTCCCCTTTTTTCATTCCAAAACAGGTCACAACACCATCATGATCTGCAACAGCCACCTGCAATGAGAAAACAACACGTTAGAACCACCAGATATACCAACAACTTCATCTGTCAAGCCATCAGGTTGCTTACAGACAAATGCTTGTTCTCTCTTTGAATGAGTGGGGGAGAAATGTCAAACACATGCTCAAATAAATAGAACATGTTGAATGCTCTTTCACAAGTGGGATCTAATCTCCAGCGCCCTTGTTTTACAAAGTAAACTCCTGAAATAGCCTACAGCGGAAAGGTCATTAAACTCTTCAAGCTATGAAAAGTTTATAAGACTACATTTCAGTTGCGGATATTAATACCTGATTTCATATACTTGCATTGTTTTAAAATTGAACTTTCTGTTAAAAGAATATTCCTTGTTCAATGCAATTACTGATTACCGTGCACCAGTCAAAAGTTTTTGAACAGAAGATTTTTAATGTTTCTTTTCAAGAAGTCTCTTCTGCTCACCAAGCCTGCATTTATTTGATCCAAAATACAGCAAAAGCAGTAATATTGTGATCTATTGTTACCATTTAAAATTACTGCTTTCTATTTGAATAAATTCTAAAATGTTATTTATTCCTGTGATCAAAGCAAAATTTTCAGCATCATTACTCCAGTCTTTAGTATCACATGATCCTTCAGAAATCATCCTAATATGCTGATTTGCTGTTTTTGTAATATATTTTTTTATCAGTAAAATCTTAAAACAGTTGAGTACATTTATTTCAGGATTCTTTGATGAATAGAAAGATCCAAAGATTTGTCTGAAATAAAAAGCTTTTGTAACATTATACACTATATCATTCAAAAGCTTGGAGTCAGTATATATTTTTATTTTTAAGTTATAGAAATTAATACTTTTATTTAGTAAGGATGCTTTAAATTGATCAAAAGTGACAATAAAGACATTTATAATGTTACAAAAGATTTCTATTTCAGATAAATGTTGCTCTTAATTACTATTCATCAAATAAACCTGAAAAAAATCAGCTGTTTTTAACCTAATAATAATAATAATAATAATAATAGTTTTATGACCAGAAAATCATAATTACAATTATTTCTGAGGAATCATGTGACTAGAGTAATGATGCTAAAAAAAATCAGCTTTGAAATCACAGGAATAAATTACATATTAAAATATATTCAAATAGAAAACAGTAATTTTAAATAGTAAAAATATTTCAACATTTTACTGATTTTGCTGTACTTTGGATCAAATAAATGCAGGCTTGGTGAGCAAAAGAGACTTCTTCAAAATACATTAAAAATCTTAACTGTCCAAAAACTTTTGATTGGTAGTGTATGATAGTAATTTTTTTTTTGTAAACAGATATTGACAAGCCTGATTAACACCAAAATTGGAATATTCTTTTATAAGGGATGCAGACATACCTTTTGAGTTGCTTTTCGCCCCACAGTTGGGAGAAGTTTCATGGTTTTTTGAGATGTCACTCCAACCTGAGAGGACAAAAATGACATGGCCATTAGTAAATTTCCTTTCTAACAATTAATAATATTTAAAATTCCTAAAAATCTCAGCAACGGGCCTTAAAAGTGTGCGATTTAAACTACCAAATGCACATTTGCCATCACTGTAAATCACAGCATATCACATTTAGAGAAGTTGAAATCTTACCTGGAGATAATCAACGTGGTTTAGGTTCAACTCCATAGCGTTTGTTAGAATAATCGCTAATTTACACAGATCCTTTAGAATTGTGACAGGTTAACCCTTTTTTGTTTAGCGCTGATATTTGAAGTACACTTCTCTGTAATTTATTCCCCAAGATGGTACTTTGAAAACTAAATAGATATTTCGAGCTTTCCCGATAGACATATAACACAGTGGTCCTGTCTAGTAGTCACAACCGACTGGATTATCCTGCGGATTAGTTAGTTAGTGGCTGATTCTGTTGCAGAGGAATTGGCTAACGTTAGCTGTGTCAGTTGCTCCGCTTTACAAGATGATTCACGTCGCGTTAATATGTAAATAAAAACTATGCAGCCTTTTCACAAACATTTATCCAAACGATATGCTTCGCTTCGCGGACAGAAATAACAACCCGGCTACGTACAGCAACAGCAAAAGTGTTTTTGTTTGCAGCTAACACGCTTCCTATGCAGCGCCATGTTTGTCAGCCACCCAAACCATCTCTGGCTACCATGGTAACAGCAAACGTAATTCGTTCAAAACACTGAAAATATTGTATATTTTAATAAAGTCAAAAAGCATCAGAACTGTATTTTTCCATTATGCCCTATTTTTATTAAATAAATAAAACCTGAGTTGGAATAGTTGTTTACCTAATTATTTAAACTTAGATATATGCTAACTTAGTTATAATTTTTTTATTTTGTCCAACGTGTTATTGAAGCATACATGTCAACAACTGCTTTTAACATGTCTTCAACCGAATAAAACTACACTGGAGGAAGAGCTCGACTGAAAAGACATTACTTTTGTTTAAAAATAATTTTATATTTTGTTTAAGTAATAGCTACATTTGTTTTCTGTTTTTATGTGTAGTTGGTATCCCAGACTGTTCAGGCTGGGTTAGTTGTCAGCTAAAAGGGTCCAAAACCCATTGAAAACTCAGAAACATATCAGCTTAACCATCTAAGGCTGGTTTAAGAAACCAAATTAGCATTATATTGATCTGTTGTTGATACATTTTTCAAGCATACACACACTGATTTTCATAATTACATTATTAAGCATGTTTAATGGACATTTTAGGTTTTTATTTTGTGGAGACATTTTGGACACACACACACACACACACACACACACACACACACACACACACACACACACACACACACACACAGGAGTGAATGAAGGGGTGTGGATGTGACTCAACAACAGTAGGAGGGGGCGCAGCTGCGGAGAGGACGTCAAGCATCATTCTCATTTTGCACAACACCAAAGAGACACAGCATGCTTCCTTTTGGATTATAAAGATTTGATGACAGAGGGACGTGAAGAGCACCTGTCATGGATAAATCTTACACAGCAAGTGAACTATGAACTGCTTGATCTAAGGATTCCCTAAAGAGCTGCAGGAGTTTTATGCAATTTTATTGCAACCGATGCCCTCCCCGAGAAGGTTCCTGGTGGCGTCCACCTCCTTGCCTCTTACAGCAGGATGGGGCTGGAACTTAAGTGTGTATGTGGGGCTCTTCACAGTATTGCTGGTTTTGATGGCACTTCTTCTGTGGATGCTGCTGAAACAACTCAGGAACTCTGTAGGCAATAGCACCCTTCAGCCACATCTGGGTTCCTGCAGACACCATGCGTTCTGAAAGAGAAACATCATGGATAAAGATGAAAAAAGAGACTTTGGAGGATTTGCATACAGCTGATTTTTGAAACTGCTGGACAATAAAAAATGTGACAGCAAATACTGTGCCTGGGATGGATGAAAGAATGAAAAACTAGGACTTTTAAAGCTTTGCAATGGAAATGTGAGATGTATTTAATGAGTATTTATTAATCTATAGCATGGCAGATGCTTTAAATGCTGATAAAAATTTGATTCTGACATCAGTTCTTTGTAAAAATAGATACATGAAAGTTAATTTATGTACTAGACAGAGTTTTGATAAAATTAATTCAGCTTATATTAGTTTGTAGAAAGCCAATACTATTCTCACACACACACACACACACACACACACACACACACACACACACACACACACACATTTTATAAAAGATTAATTAAAAAGTCAGTCAATATCTCTGCTAACTAGTTTCAGGGCAAGAATAGATTTTTTTCTACTGTTTGTTCTTGGCACGAAGAGCGTTATTTATGAACAAAAGAGTAGAATCAATTATGTTGCATATAGAGAAAATGTCTCAAATGAAAAACGATTTTCCATAACGCAACCCTGAATTCCTTCTGAAATTGCTAACTAACAATGGAGACCTGTCACACTCAATATGGTTTAATGTTCAAACATAATGTTTGTGTTGTAAAATACGCTAATAACACTGCAGTGTGTCTTTTTATATCTTGTTTTCCAGTGTTCTTGCATTTATTTCAGCATATTGTTCTTTCTTTGGCTCTCTGAAGTGAAGAAAGTTAAATAAATCTAAAACAAATAACGGAGAAGGAGAAAATAATATGTCTCTAAAAATGTTCATCGTTACATAAAGGTAAAAACAAAATGAAAACCATTAAAAACACTAATGGAAGAAAGATCCATTTATTAAGAACTATGTGTAAACATGCATTTGCATATATATGTGCGCATGGTTCAATCAGCATTATATTAATCAGCAGGCTATAGTAAAACATCTTCATCCATGAATCCCAATGTAGTCAACTCTGTTGCTTTCATTAAACCATTCACAGGGTGTGCGTTTATGAGGCAAGTGAGAAAATTAAATTCACTCCACACTGCGTACTTGAGCAATTTAGCCAAACAAACAGCAAATCTTCTATTTAATGAGGGATACTTACATATTTGAGTGAACTTAAGTGCACTTCAGCCACTTAAGTTCAATTAGTAATTAATTAATAATTTATTAATCTTAATACTCCTGACTCTCTCTTGCCTGGCAAGCAATGAGCTTGTTTTATTTACACATCACCTCAAAACAGAAAAATAAGGTTTATTTTGCTGTGTTTAAGTGGTGTGTATATCATATAAATGAAATAAGCATATCATTAAAAAGCACTGACAAAAACATAATTCTTTAAGGAAGGCCCAAGCAGTATGTCTACTATATTGCCTATATATCAGTATTCGGAGAGAGCTTCTCCGTGTTCTGGTTATTGCTTCTGTCACAGCCTGATGCTCCTATGAAAAATTTTCAAACTATTGATTATGTGCAATGCTGAGCAAACATCATCTGAACTTCACACAAAACAATTTCAACTTATATAGTTAAATCAAACGATATTATAATTTTGTCAAAGTATGCAAAAAGCTAAAAATAACACATGTATTATTACATAATTTTGTGCTATTTTGAAATTACCTAA
This sequence comes from Cirrhinus molitorella, assembly GCA_033026305.1. NCBI lineage: Eukaryota > Metazoa > Chordata > Actinopteri > Cypriniformes > Cyprinidae > Cirrhinus > Cirrhinus molitorella. The sequence continues at coordinate 19,999,261 of CM065129.1, read as the reverse complement.
GACAAAGGAGTAATTTTATTTTATTTTTGTATGGTGGAGATAAAGACCTATATACTGATGAAATTCAATACTTGGAGAATAAAAACTGTATTTTAAAAGTATACGGTCTATTCTACAGAATTGGTGCAAATTCACAATAATATTTAAAGTATCAGTATGCCTAATATATATATATATATATATATATATATATATATATATATATATATATAAAATCATCATTTATTTCATACTTTCAATTGGGACCCTAACCCCTAAATTTTAAATTATGAAAATGATAATGAAATAATGTTTGCATTTTTATAAAAAAAAAAAAAAAAGGAACATTGATCACTACCAAACACATTTTTTTTCAATTAAGCACACTTTTCGGGAATTATTCCATAACATTTAGTTTTTACATGTGTACTGGCCCCAAAATTGTCACTACCATAATCATAACAGTCATGACCCAAACATTTGGTGAAGTTTCAGTATTGACATATGTTTTTTTTTTGGGTGTTATTCCCTAAAATCCACTACCGTCACAGTCATGACGAAACATGTCATCATTGACATTATTTGTGTGAAATAAACAACATTTTAGTACAGTTATGCAAATTGTTTATATTTTAGCATGTTTTTGTAGTGTTTTAGTATGTGGGTTCAAATTCTTTAATGTGATGTGGTCGTTACCAAAACATACTGTCACTACCGAAAATGTGTAGTCAAGACTGAATGGGATGTTTTCAATAAAGTATAGCCTATTGAATTATCAACTAAGATGTTATGATAGTGTTTGTATAGTATATTCAAACTTTGAAATCAATATGCTCAACTTCGCGCCATTTACAAAGAAAAATTGGATTTAAAATACAACAAATCTCATAAAGAACATATGATGTAAGCAAACTCTTGATAGGTCAATGTAACCCTTCTTATTAAATTATATACTGTGTTTCGGTAATGAGAAATTTCCAAATTTGGGGAGAGGAAAAATATTCCAAAACTTTCAGATGAGAATAAGCTGCACAATTGCTAGAAATGTGTACCTTAGTTATTATACAATTTGCATACATACAAAATCTGTGGGGAAAAAAATAATTTTAGCCAGGATAAAAAGTGCCCAAATTTGGCCCTATACTGGCCACTTGTGGCCATTTGGAGTTTTGTGGTAAAAGAGTTTCAAACCGATCTACGCATCTCCTGGTCATTTCTATAACTAGTCTATTTACTTATTTTAAATAATAATAACTTGCAATCCTCTTGTCTACTAAACGATGAGAAATATAACTTCACGTAGACACGGACAGCATAAAGTCTACACCTACTTACACTATCGTCTTACTCTGTTCTCCACGTCAGTCAATATGATTGACAGCTGGTTTTGAGGGCGTGTCCTACATCCAGCTACAACAACTTCGCAAACTGTTGACACACGCCAGAAGTCTGACCTCTTGCACACAGGTGACTGAATACATCAACAGGTAGGTATATTCTCGGTCGTGAATAGATAAAGTATTTGTAACAGCGTATCTTGATGAATGAATAAATGACAGTATATGTATTTATGTACTGAATGATCCATTCTAGGACCTGCACAACAATTTCACGTTTTAATGACTTTCAATCATTCATGAATTGGTCTACTAATGATAACTTTATGTACTTTCTTTTTTTTATTCAGAATCTTACATAGTGCTACCTGTACCTGTACAAATGGTAAGAGCTGAGCTGCATTTGTATCATTGCTTGTATTTTAATTTATGATGAGTTTTATTAGACTAATTTGGGAATTTGTCTTGTGTCTTATGTTTTGCTGGCTTAACTCTAAACGTATAAGCTTATATTTGTTATGTTTTAACATAATTATAAGTATACCAATACAAATATTTAAACAAACATACAAACAAACAAAGGGTGACAGTTTTCCACATACATTAATTTCCTTGAATAAGGATTTAAGGGTTAAGTTATCAGATCTATGTTGGCTTGGTGACTGTTGTCTTGGAGGTTAAGGTGATGGATGATTAGATTACAGCAGATGAGACCTGTATCTGATCAGACTGAGGAAACCCACCAAATAGATCACTGTAGCTTTATCATCCCACACCTGCCAGAACCAAGCAGACACCTATATACTGTAGTACATCTACAAGGATTAGCCATGCTTGGGCTGGCATATCGTGTGTTGTTTGTTAAAAGTTTAATGCTATGACACAGGCCGTTTTACAAGGTGACATGATTCTAAAACAAATGTGTTGTCGTAGCACTTTATTGTAGAAAGCATAAAACAAGGAAAGATTAAAACTACTGCTTTTGCTATTAAATCAGACTGAAGGTCCCGGGGTTAACCGATCCCTAACTTTCAACCTGAACTTGAACCCTAAACCCAAACCCTATACCTTATCTCATCCTTCACCACAGCACTATCAATAACCTGAGCCACAATCTTGGTCTATCTTTAGCCATGTATGGATTACAGATACCTTGTGCGCGTATATAGTGTTTACAAAGGTTTTAAAACGTTACATCAAAGATACAATCGCAATGTAAACAAGAATTGTGGATATGGTTGCTTCCAGACTTTGAAAGGTCATCTAGAGACACTTTCCACTATTATTGGTTCGTATTTGTCTGCTAAATATATATTCAGAATTTCCACATGATAACGATGAAAAGCATGAGGCATTGCATGCATGAGATTCAATAAAGGAAGTTGATGTTTCTCATATTCTCAAACACCTGCGCTGGCTAATCCATTCACCTGCTCCACATGTCTTTATGTTTTATAGTGCCTTGAATGATTATGCATGTTTATTATTTTGTTTGACATTTTCCTATTTAGTCTGCAAATACCACAACCTGGTTTTCTGCTTTTGGTTCAACATAAAAAACTATTTTGTAAAATTGCTGTTTTTTCTAACTTGATAACGTATCTGGCAACCAGTAAGAGCTGCAAATCATTTTGTTCATGTTGTTGAAATTAGTAAATCTTCAAAGAATTACACTATGCATTTTAGAGTAGATTTTACAGTAGATTAATTTTGGTTTTGTATTTTTTGCAGGCAACCCGAGGAAGTGTGAAACCCTTTGTGAACTTCAATGCAAAGCATGATGCAGAAGTTTTACGCAAGGCCATGAAAGGCATTGGTAAGTTTAACAAATGTGACCCTGGACCACAAAACCAGTCATAAGGGTCAATTTTTTGAAACTGAGATGTATACAATATCTGAGGGTGCAAAAAATTCAAAATATTGAGAAAATCGTCCAAATGAAGTTCTTAGCAAGTATTTTTTTGACCCATACAATGTATTGCTACAAATGTACCTATGCTACTTATGACTGGTTTTGTGATCCAGCATCACAAATTAGACATTTTAAAGAGTTTAGCCATTTTGGTTAGGATCTGTATGGTTTTGAATGGTCAGTTAGAATGGACTTTCTTAATTAGGCAGAACATAGTGGTAACTATTATGCAGTGATATGCTTTATTTTCAGGCACTGATGAGGATGCCATCCTCATGTTACTGGCAGCTCGCAGTAATGCCCAGAGACAGGAAATAAAAGCAGCCTATAAAAAGGCTTTTGGCAAGGTGAGCAAATTACATTATTATCTAGCGTGAAACCCGGAATAATCAGTTTGTTGAATCTATATTAAGTAAAAGTGTTTTTTCACTGTAAGTACATCTTCTTCTGAAGCTGCTGTTCAAAATTAAGACAAAAGGATTGTTGTTCCATTCAATTACTTACTGCTGTAATCAATAGCAGTACATCAAGATTATTCATTTTGGACTGTTGTTTTGCACCCATCCTCTTATTGATGATATAATTCAGTGCCGCCATGAACGATGTTAAAATGCTAATGAGTTTCACATCTCCAGTTTAGTGGGCAATATATTTTCTTTTGTTTCTTGGCTCACGTTCTCTCTCTCATTCTCTTATGTTGTCCCTTTTCGACAGGATCTAGTGAAAGACTTACGCTCAGAGCTTGGAGGGAAGTTAGAGGATCTCATTGTGGCCCTCATGTATCCAATCATATTATATGATGCACATGAACTCCATAAGGCCATCAAGGTAACGTCAAACATTTTCATCATCTATGGGATATAATTAAAACACATTGTAATGAAAATGCGTTTTCATCATGATAAACTTGAGCCTCTCTCATCTCATCTCATCAAAAAATTCTTACAGGGAGTGGGTACAGAAGATGAAGTTTTAATTGAGATCCTGGCATCGAGGACATGTGAAGAGATGAAAGACATCAACAAAGCTTATAAGAAAGGTATCATTCATTGTACAGCTGAAATTAAAATGTTGCACTATTGATGTCTTACTGTCTGTATTGCAAACAAACAGGCCTTATGGAGCACAAGTCTCTACAAGGCATCTCTGTTACAACTGATCCTATCCCATTAAACTATTCCAGTGGGACCAATAAGCAGCAATTGTCAAGATAAGTGTGAACTGTCATTAGATCCCGTCTCATGTGTCTTGACCTAGAATATGGAAGCAAGCTGGAGAAAGACATCATGGGCGATACGTCAGGACATTACCAGAGGTTGCTGGTGATCCTTGCACAGGTAAAAATGATTCTCAGTTTAAAAGGAAATCAAAAATAAAGGAGTATGTAAAAAACATAGAAAAAAGTATAGAATAGTTATAATACAGTATTTTAAAAAGAAGAATTGTGAAATATTTTTATGATGTATAATTGATTTTTTTCTATTTTAATATACATTCAAATCTAATTTATTCCTGTGATCAAAGCTGAATTTTCAGCATCATTACTCCAGTCTTCAGTGCCACATGATCCTCCAGAAATCATTCTAATATGCTGATTTATATTCAATGTGGGAAACAGCTGTGCTGCTTAATATTTTTTTGGAACCTGTGATATTCTTTCAGGATTCTTTAATGAATAAATAGTTAAAAAGAACAGCCTTTGTTTCAAATAGAAATCTTTTCTAACAATATACACTTCTGTTCAAAATTTTGAGGTTGATACATTTTTATTCTTTCTTTTTTTGACAGAACTTAATACTTTTATTCAGCAGGGATGTGTTAAATTGATAAAAAGTGATAGATAGCAAATACTTATATTGTTAGAAAATATTTATATTTTGAATAAATGCTGTTCTTTTTAAACATTTTATTCAGACTGGAGTAATGGCTAATGAAAATTCAGCTTCACATCACAGGAATACATTATATTTAAAAGGATAATAAAATAAACACCATTATTTTATATTGTAATGACATTTTACAGTATTATGTTGTTTTTGCATTTTTTTATCAAATAAATGCAGCCTTGATGAGCATAAGAGACTTCTTACAAGTCTTACTGATCCCAAACTTTTGAATGGCAGTGTATATCATTACACAATTAGCAATATATAAAATTACTCGTACTGTGATATACGATTTCAGTTGTTGTTTTGATCAGGGCCAGAGATGGGAGAGGGCACTAAAAAAAGGCACAGAGATGAAACAGAGCAGCTTCCTCTTGGAATGATAACATGAGCACCAGTGAAGTCATCCTTAAGTAATTAAAACAGCTCTTGAGCTGATGTTGTTGAGAAGATTAAATGGTTCTCAGGGGTAAAGTGTGGGTAATTCAATATTGGAGTTTACCAGGTTAGGGAAAATTCCACGCCTCGTCTCAGCATATGCGCTGATGGAGGAGGGCTGATGTTTCTGTGACGTCCTCTGACCTTGGTTATGTTTCTATTTCTATACTCAGGGAAACAGAGAGGAGGGAGTGGATGAAAGCAGAGTGGAGAAAGATGCAAAGGTAAAATTCATAGTCATGAGTGACTAAGCACCCTGATTAAGTATTGTACATTTCTTGAAGAAGCAGTTTACTCTAAAAATAAAATAATTGTCATCATTTACTTCTACGTGTTTCTAAAATTGTATGACTTTCTTTATTCTGTTGAGCAAAGAAAAATGCCTATTTTATACTCACCATTGTATTGTTTCAACCTTGCAATATTTTCCTGTGAAATCCAAAAGGAGATGTTAGACAGAATATCATCTTTTTTTCATGCGAAGTGGATGGTGAGCTATACTGCGAAGCTCCAAAAAAGACAAAAAACCCATAAAAGTATCATAAAAGTAGTCTATGACTGGTTCACTTTATTACAAGTTATCTGAAACAATATATGTGTCTCTGGACCACAAAACACGGCATGTAGCACGGGTATGTATTTATACAATAGCCAACAATACATTGTATGGGTCAAAATAATTTTTTTGTTTATGCCAAAAATCATTAGGATATTAAAGATCATGTTTCATGAAGATATTTTGTAAATTTCCTACCATAAATATATCAAAACTTAATTTTTGATTAGTAATATGCATTGCTAAAAACTTGCACCCTCAGATTCCAGATTTTTAAATAGTTGTATCTTGGCCAAATATTTTCCTATCCTAACAAACCATACATCAAAGAAAACCTTATAATGTTGGAGCTTTTATGGCGCTTTCTAATCCTTCCAGGAGCTTTGCTGTGTCACTATTCATTTTTGTTATGCTCAACACAGATGCAGATTGCTTTAAATTGTAAGGGTCTTAAATCCATTGTTACAAATTGTACCCACCTCTGTTTGATTAATCATTAGAGTTGCGTATGTATGTATCTTGATGTAAACATGGAAAAGACGTAACTGGATCCTCAGGTTTAAGTTGCGAACCTTAGAAGTGTTTGTTCATCGATCGTGTTTCAGGAGCTGTTTGCTGCCGGAGAGGAGAAATTCGGCACGGACGAGGACAAGTTCATCAACATACTCGGCAACAGGAGCGCGGAACACCTGAGAAAAGGTGCGCGTTTGTGGGTTCAAAGCCTTTTGATGTGTTCAGAACTGCCTTGAAGGGCCATCCTAATGGCTTCGGTGTCCCTGTTTCAGTGTTTGATGCCTACAAAAAGATTGCCGGCTGTGACATTGAAGAGAGCATAAAAGACGAGTGCACTGGGAACCTGGAAGCACTGCTGGTGGCTGTGGGTACGAAAATCCCTGTTGTCTGGCCAAAAGTACATATGTTAATATGTTATTTGCACAGACTGAAACATCACTCGATGATGAAACTTAAAAGAACGGTTCACCCAAAAATGAAAATTCTGTCATTAATTACTCACCCTTATGTCATCTTCATCTTCAGAACACAAAATTAAGATATTTTTAATGAAATCTGAGAACTTTCTGACCCTGCATAGACAGCAATGCAACTGTCTGAAGATTTCAACAGAGAGAATGACTTGAATTTTTTGCCCAGCCAGAATTGACTGACAAACAACTAAGAGAGATGGACGTTCTACGTCAAAATGATGGCTCCTGTGTCAGTACAACCTATGCGTCATAGTACTTGTTGAAGACTGACACGGAAGAAAGAAATAGTACAAAAATTGCGTACAAAAAGTATTCTCATAGCTTCATAACATTACGGTTGAGTCACTGATGACACATGGACTATTTTAACAACGTCCTTACTACCTTTTTGGGCCTTGAACGTGGTAGTTGTGTTGTCTATGCAGGGTCAGAAAGCTCTTGGATTTCATCATAAAAAATATCTCAATTTGTGTTCCGAAGATGAACGAAGGTCTTATGGGTTTGGAATGACATGAGGGTGAGTAATTAATGACAGAATTTTCGTTTTTTTGGGTGAACTATCCCTTTAATTGCTGTTTTTTTTTTGTAGAAGAAATTCTTAAAGACTTTTCACTTAAAGAACCAAAAAAAGAACAAAAGGGCAAAAACCCCCTCAAAATTCCAAGTCTTTTGAAGCTATTTTCTGTGAGGAATGGACTGAACTTTATCTTTTTTACTGACAATATTGCTTTTGAAGATAACCTGTGAAAAACAACCTGAATTTCAGTCTGTTCCTTATATAAAGGTGCTGTTATGATCTTTTGTTATGGTCACTGTTGATGTTATATGACGAGCTGCATAACTGGAATGTTTTTTCTCTCTCTCTGCCCTTTAGTTAAATGTGCAAAAAGTGTGCCTGCTTATTTTGCCGAAGCCGTTCGAGACTCTATGCGGGTATGAAGGCTTATTTCCATTAGATTCTCATCAGTTTTTTTCCATTCTTTGACAATCATGAATTGGATCATTTGCTGCTCATTTTGGATTATCAAATGCTGACACTTCAAGTGGAAAAATAAAAACAACTCGTGGCCTGTTTATTAAATGAATGTGCTGGTCTGAATGATAATGAAACAACTGATTTCACACATTATTGCTTTGTTTGATTTACAGCGTGCCGGCACTGATGATGAGTCTCTCATAAGGATCATGGTGACCAGGAGTGAACGGGATATGCTGGACGTCAGAGCCATATACAAGAAGAAGTATGGAGAATCACTTTACAGCACCATACAGGCAAGTTATGCAAACACACACACACACACACACACACACACACACACACACACACACACACACACATTATAAGCATAATAGCTTTTATACTGTAGAGATTGTATTTTATATCACCTTGTCCTAACCCTCAAAGAAAACTTTCAGCATTTTTAGATTTCATTCTATATGATTTATAAGCTTGTTTCCTAATAATGCTCCCACAAGGTCAAAGTTTACTGGTATTACTATACATGTGGAGACATTTGGTCCTCATAATGTAGTGAATACCAGTACACACACACACACACACACACACACACAAATAAATCTTAGCATTGTTTTTGCCCCTTTTTTTAGGAAGACACTGATGGAGATTACCAGAAGGCCCTGCTCTACCTGTGTGGTGGAAATGATTAGTGGAAATGTGGTGGAATATTTGTTCATTTGTTATTTTTACATATTTTATGGTTTGAGAATAAGTAGTTTTAGTGTTGGAGAACATGAGGCAATTATGTAATAATTTTGGTGTGATGTTTGTGTATTAATTCTTTAAAAGAATTTGTGGATTCAGTCCGGTTAATGAATTGTTTTGCTTAATGCATTGTTTCAAAATTGTGTGAAGACTTTGAAAATAAAATATTATATGACAATATTAATGTTTTGTAAAGACCTCTTTATTCCTCATATCCTCGTTTTGTTTATACTTTTTCCACAAGATGGCAGTATTGCTCTAACAGATTGTACATATGTGACCCGGGACCACAAAACCAGTCTTAAGGGTCAGTTGTTTGACATTGACATTTAAAAGCTAAATAAATAAAGTTTCCATTGGTGTATGGTTGGTTAGGATACAACTATTTGAAAATCTGGAATCTGAGGGTGCAAAAAAATCTAAATATTGAGAAAATTGCCTTTAAAGTTGTCCAAATTAAGTTCTTAGCAGTGCATATTACAATTTAAAAAATAATTTTACATTTACTTAAAATCCTAAAGATTTTTGGCATAAAAGAAAAATCGATAATTTTGTCCCATACACTGTATTTTTGGCAATTGCTACAAATATACCGGTGCTACTTATGACTGGTTTTGTGGTCCAGGGTCACATATATTTTCCCTTAGCTTATTTTGATCCATCAATAGAGGTTTTCTTTAGACAATTTCCACCCGCCTAAATATCAGTGTTCTAAAATATTTTATTGTAAAGTTAAACTTACAACAGCATCATTCACACAAATTAAAAACTGCTGAAGAGAGAGAATGTCAAGGGAGTTAACAAGAAAAATTGTCCTTCCATGAGAACACAAAAAAACAGGTACACTCCCATTCAAAAGTTTGGGATCAGTAAGATTTTTAGTGCTTTTTTAAAAAAAGTCTCGCTTACCAAGGCTGCATTTATTTGATCAAAAATACAAAAAAATGTAATGTTTTGAAATATTACAGTTTAAATTTCATTGCAATTACAAAAATATAATTTATGTTTGCGATGCAAAGCAGTATTTTCAGCATCATTTCTCCAGTCTTCAGTGTCACACGATTCTTCAGAAATTGTTCTAATATGCTGATTTATTATCAATGTTAGAAAAACTTGCGCTGCTTAATAATTTTTTTGGAACCTGTGGTACATTTTCAGGATTCTTTAATGAAAAAAGTGCAGTATTTATTTGTAATAGAAATCTTTTTTAAAAACAAAAGTCTTTACCTTGATCTTTTTTTTTTTTTATCTGTTTAATTCATCCCTGCTAAATAAAAGTATTTATTTATTAAAAAAAGACTCCAAATTTTGAATGGTAGCATATATTGCTACAAAAGATTTCTATTTTGAACAAACGCTGTTCATATATATAACTTTTTATTTAATCAATAACTTTTTATTTAATAAAGAATCCTGAAAAAAAGTATTACAGGTTTCCAAAAAATATTAAGCAGCACAGCTGTTTCCAACATTGATAATAAATCAGGATATTAGAATGATTTCTGAAGGATATGACTGTTACGACTGGAGTAATTACTGAAGAAAATTCAGCTTTGCATCACAGAAATAAATTATATTATAAAATATATTAAAATAGAAAACTGGAATTTTAAATTGCAATAATATTTCACAATATTGCTGTTTTTTTCTGTATTTCTGACCAAATAAATGCAGCCTTGATGAGCATTTTAACAAACAATTTTAAAAACATTAAAATTGTACTGATTCAAAACTTTTGACTGGCAGTGTAACTTTTATTTTATTTTAAAATCTCAACAGAAAGTATGACCGATTTGACACTGTGTTTTCAAATCAGGAGATTAACATTTATTTTTTAAATTTCACTAAATTATTCCACACTACTCATTTTGTAAAGCGTGTTTGGGAAATTTAATAAGTAATTTTCACCTTAAATAAAAGTAATATTTTACTCCATGCATTACACTGGATGCTGCTGGTAAATATTGTGTGTGTGTGTGTGTGTGGGGGGGGGGGGGGGGGTCAAAGGATTTACCTCAGATATTTTACTTTACTTCTAAGACTGAAAACTTATACACAGCCTGATAATAAATACATTCTTAAGGTATTAACAGAAGATGGATGTATTATTTTAGTTAATGTACCTCTTATATGTTTACTTTATACAGTGTACAGCTGAATATTACATTTCTAAACTCAGTATGAGCTACAAAGATGCTGAGACTCTTATAAGATTGCATTCTTTTATTATGTATGCTATGTGGATTGTGTGTGTGGGAGTGGATACAAGCTCTAAATCGCTTTACTAAATCCCGACTTGGCACTTTCAGTACAAAGCCCTTCATTTCGACTGAGGACTCCACTATTTCCAGGATAGAATTTATTAAGGTCATTATTTGAGCCAATCAGTGTTCAGAATGTCAGGGTGTGAGATCAGGCCACCTCAGTCCATATGGAAACCCTCCACGAAACCCCACCCTACAAGAAGCAAAGGATCCCCTTGAGAGGTTACATGAGAGCAGTGTTTGAATTAATCTCAGTGGGAGATGAAAGCGTATGTGTGAGATTTCAGAATATTAAGTCACAATTTGGCACCATACACTTAAATAAGCACCACACCTTCATTAGATGAAAAGAGCGAAGAGCTGAAATCTAAGAAATTGTTACTCTTTCATTCTTAAATGCCATGCAACAAGTATTTATCTGGGAACCATATAAGAACATTAATTCTTCATGTGAATGCTTGTTGTAGGCTTATCCCCCTGGGCAAAATAGTGCGGTTTTGGGTGCATTCATACTCTACGAGATTTTCCTTCTGCTGTTCAGTTTAGTAATTAAATCACTCAGTATCCAAGTGTGTGTGTGTATGTGCAGATTTTAGAGTTTCCGCTTTTATCTGTATTAAGTTACCTTTCTTGTAAGTTCAGAAATGTTTCTATTGATTTTTTTTGAGAATGAAAACAGCACTAAACTGCAATAATGGATTGTGAACGTGTTCATAATTTTGGTGGGAATGTTGTTTTTGGAAAGGAGAGGCCACAACATGTGTGAGTGTGTTTAATTTCATAATCACAGGCTAGTATGACTACCAGAAACCCACAAGATGCTAAAACCAGTTTTGTGTGCTTGAGTGTTTTGGTTCATGACTGACCGCTTGTATTGTAGAAGGAGCCACATCCTTAAATATGTTTATATGTAAAGCTTCAAAACAGTAATTTATTGTTTTCATAGAACATATTCAAACCCTCTGTGATTCATAAGAATTCATAAGAAAGAATAAAACTGTAAAAGCAAACTGTATTTCCAATTGCAAAACCAGTAATATAAATCATTAGCTAATGATAAAATTAAGTCTAATTTAGAGTTTTAATGATGATGTTATCTTGACATATCTCCAGCTCAAAATATTAAGTTTAAGGTGCAGTCTGTAACTTTTTTTGGTTCAAAATTATACAAAATTTCTGAGCAAGTAGCCTACATAACCAGCCAGTGTTCAAAACTATCACCTTACTTTAGCCTGATTCACAACGGTTATCTTATAATAATCTTTTTAAATTGAGTGGTACGGGTAGGTTTTCGCGGGAAATTCAAGCATGCGAGAATCCTACAGATGCGGATAGTTTATAGCCTTTTCTCACAGCGGCTGAAATAATTACTTATTTTTTTGGTTGCGGATTGTGATCGAGAAAGTTTATGAGTTTATGAAACACAAGTGACTGCAATTAGATTACTCCAGTTTTAAATATGCATCTGTTTGCAGATAGCCCATGTGGGATTACACAAGTTTTGTATTTTAAAGAACACCGGTCCTAAGGAAGAATGATTTGCTTTTTCTGCTAAAAAAATTTCTTGACATGAAATTTGAATTTTATGTCAATCAGAGATTAGACTGTACAGAAACAGAAACGCTAATAGGCCTTTACACACTACATACACGTAGTTACGCAATGCTGATGTTGTTAACATGAACAAACTGAGAACAATGTATAACAGTAATAATAACTAGCTAGTTTGATGTGATATGAGATAACCGATCGTTAGATTTAAACACCTGTAGCGTTTTTCCTCAGTTGGTCATATCAAAAGTTTTAGACTTGTTACTTACTCTTAGATGACAATATCCGGTGAAAATTCTTATTTGGGCCATATTTGAATCTGTGATTCCTAAATACAGTGAAAATCCACAAAGGAGCGGTGACTGACAGCTACCGAAACATTAGATTCATCCGCGCTGGAGCCGTGCCGGAGCACAACCCACTCATGGAAGATAATTGCGCAATTAACTGCAATTGCAGGTGTTCAGACAGAGATGGCGACAAAAAGGCAAAACTTACGGACTGCAGCTTTAACATTGGCTCTTTACTGCAGTGGCTTAAAGTAACACTCCACTTTTTTTTGAAAATAGGCTCATTTTCCAACTCCCCTAGAGTTAAACAGATAAGCATAAATCACTGAATCAGATTAGACCATTAGCATCTTGTTCAAAAATGACCAAAGATTTTCAATATTTTTCCTATTTAAAACTTTACTCTTCTGTAGTTACATCGTAAGGCCGACAGAAAATGAAAAGTTGCGATTTTCCAAGCTGATATGGATAGGAACAATACTCTCATTCCGGCATAATAATCAAAGAACTTTCCTGCCCTGGGTGTAGCAGGCGCCTGAATATAGTCCCCAGTTATTTTACTATTACCTTAGTGGCTTATGCTGCATTCAAGTCCTCCTGGGACGCTCCGTACTTACCAGTTGACAAGTCGTTAGTCATTACGATGTCAGGTGCATTCAAGTCACTTTGGTCAGAACAAGATGGCGATTTATTTTTTCTACATAAAATTCAACAAATTTTTAAATTCTGCATTTACAAAATGACGAATAAAGAATGTGCATCATTGTGCTTTTGTTTATGAAGGTGATGTGGACTGCATCATTGTATATTCTATAATTATACAATAATATAATACTTTGTGTAATTTATACAAATAACAATTTTATTCATTTTCTTTTTTTTTTTTTTTTTTTTTTTTTTTTTTTTTTTTTTTTTTTTTCCGGCCTGTCAGTAACACAGATAACACATAACAGTGTGTATGTGTAGCTATGCTATCATCATTCACAGCCTTTTTTTTTTTTTTTTTTTATTTATTTTTTTTTTTTATTAATTTTTATATTTTTATTTATTTAACCATACTATGACCGACAAGACCGGGGGACAGAGAAAACCAAGAGAGGAGAAAGAAGGAAGAAAAAAAAAAGAGAGAAAAAAAAAAAAAAAAAAAAAAAGAGGATAGAGAAAGAGAGAGAGCAAAAACAGATAATCTGCTTCAATACCTGCTGACAAAGAGAGAAAACAACCAAAGACACAACAGCAGAAAAACTACAACAACATCCAATGTCCGTATGTATCACAGTAAATACTAAATGTTAAATGGTATTGCGCAGCACACATAACTAATATTACAAAATATGTTTGAAGCAACAGCATTTTAGGACAGTGAGTGTCTGTGAGCACCTGTTTTTACACCAATGTGAATGCTTGTGTGTACACCTGTGTGCACACCTGTGTGTGTGAACGCGCTTGTATTCATAAGGTTCCTCCATGTAAATGCTTGATAGTGTGAGTGAGGAACCACAGCCCCGCCCCGCTAGGCATGAAGTAGGCACGAAGGAGACCCGGGCTCCCAAACATCCGGAGGCCCCCCAGGGCGCGGGAACCCCAGGAAAACCACCGCAGGGATAACCGCGGTCCCCACCCAGAAAAGGGCAGAGGAGAGCCCGGAGGAGGTCATCCGGCAGCCACAATGCAGACGCCCCAGGGGGCCACGGCGGCAAGCCCGCAGGTCCCGCCGGCAGTCGGCCACACCAGGGCAGACCGGCCCGGGCCCAGAGAACCAAGGGCCCCCCCACCCCCCAGCAGGGGCCCAGCGAAGCCCAGCGAAGCCAGGCCCTACCGAGCGACCGCCGAGAGCGGGCCAGAGCCCACCCGAGCATCCCGCCCCGGAGCCAGAAACCACCAACGCACCGGCGGCCGGGGGCATCCCCCACCGGCAGGACATGGTGGTGGGGTGGGCCCTCAATGATGGTTGAGGCGGAGTCAAAGGCCTGACCTGACACATGGACATAGACAAACATAAACACACATACACAAGCATCCCACCCTCATGCACGCAACCAAAAACTCACACACTCAAACCACACGTAGACGCACAAAAAACAAAAAAAAAAAAAAAAAAAAAAAAAGGACACTGTACCCACACTCACACTCCCCATTTGTACTCTATACTCCTGGGACCAGGCACCACTAACCCCAAAAGGCCAGTCAGCGCCAGACCCCGGAGCTGAATCCCCTTCGCTCCGGTGTGGAGACTGGAAGACCACCCCCGTCCCTGCAGCAGCAGAGAAGACCACCAGCCCAGACCCCGACCGGACGGCCAGCTCCTCCTCACAGCCCCCAGCCCCGGACAGAGAACAGAGAACAGGGGTGTAAGGGGGGAAAAAAAAAAAAAAAAAAAAAAAAAAGGAAGACCCCGTGCTTCACCTCACCCGCTCAAATGTAGTGTTGGTGTATGTTGTTCTAAAGTGCTTTAAAACAGGGGAGGGGCAAGACACTAGAACACGTCAGCTCGTGTCAGCTCGGCCCCTCCCAAGAGCCCTCAATGTCTATGTGCAACTTAAAATTGAGAAGTGGGCATCGGCACCAGAGGGAAGGCTGAATGAACAGACCACCCTCTGGACGCCGTTCAGAGTGCCCACCCCCAAGGCCCTATATGTATGTGTCATGTGGCAGTAAGTAATGAGAGTGTCTAAGTAATGATGTATGATTGGGATGCGAGAGGCCACGAGGAGACAGAGGAGTCCCAACTCCCCTGCATCCCAGCGACACACCCGCACCCCAAAAACCCTACCTGTATGTTGGTGTGATGGGGCGGGAGAGGGGAAGCATTAGGGACGGGGAGGAAAACATCGGAGGAGGCAAAGTGCCCCCCCCGCTGGAGCCAGCTCCCCCGCTGACCCCATAGGCACCCCCGTTGTCCCAAACCCGCCCCGGGCAGGGGGCCCAGGCCCATCCAGACCAGGGCCCACGGCAGCCCGGGGTGGCCCACCAGACCCCACAGCAGAGGAAAAACTACCCCCACCCCATCATTCAGTCGACTCCCAGACTACCGAAGACAATAGACACCCAGGTTAAACCAGTCCTCCGCCCCTATTGGGTCCCTCCCTCCCTCCATGCAGAGTGAATACTGACAGATGGTAACGACGTCCCCACCAGCCAAAGACACCCCCGGCCCCACCGATGCATCGGAAGCCCCCGCACCAGGGCCGGGCCCAGGCGCATGCATCCACCCACGCCCCCGGCGGCACACCCACCAGGACCCAAGCCCCCCAGGGCCAGCCGGAATCCCAGCCCGGAGGCAGAGCGCCCCCAGAACCCCAAACCCCCCCCGGACCTACCCCGGAGCAACACAGCCGCCAGGCCGGCAACCTACGTCCGCCGACACAGGCCTCCCCAGCAGCGCCGCGTGCAGTCGCCAGAAAAAAACAACACCCGAGAGCCACCAGTACCCCATCCAGGCCAGGACCGCAGCCCCAGCGCCGAATCCCCCAAGAACCCCACCCCCCAGAGAACCCCCAGACGCCCCAAGCCCAATTGGCCCTCCACGCCAACAACAAAAATCAAAGCCGGACAGAATCAGGACCCCCCACCCACACTAGGTGATGGAGCTGATCAAAGGAGCCCAGAGAGAATGATCTAATGTGGCAGCAGAGGCTGTGTCAAGATTAATATAGTCCAACAAGCGATCTCTATATTCGTTGATATTAAGATTATTTTTATTTTTCCAGTTCATGAGGACCGTCTTCTTGGCAATGCATAAGGCGGTGAAAGCCATGAGGATTGTGTTACCTTCTGTAGTGATACCATCAAGGTCACCCAACAGGCAGACTGACGGAGAAGCTGGAATTGAACATTTAAGACACTTTGTTAAGTCTTCACAAATCCCATACCAGAACCTCTGAACAGGCGGACAGAACCATAAAGCGTGGATATAATTGTCAGGAGTATTGTCTTGACAGTGTGAGCAGTTGTTAGAATCTATAAAACCCATCCTGAACATCCGATGACCTGTGTAGTGTACTCTATGCAGGATTTTATACTGTATTAACTGTAAACCGGGATTCTTAAGCAGTTTAAAGGTTTTTGAACATATCTGAGACCAGAAATTATGGTCCCAGCTGACTGATAGATCTGCCTCCCATTTTGCAATAGGAAGCGATACTGATTCATCTATTTTAGAAAGTATCTTGTATATTTTAGACACTAATTTGGGGGTTTTGAGACTAAGAAAATCTGCCACACTTGGTGGTATTTGTAATTTAATATGATTAGGCTTAAATTTCTTTTTTATTATAGATTTAATTTGTTGATATTCTAAAAATCTGTTCTTATTGATCCCATATTGTTTAACTAATGTGTCAAAGGGAATAAAGTCTGTCCCTTCGACTATATGTTCTAGGTATTTAATACCTTTTCTACTCCAGTCTGTGAAGTTTATCACATTATTGTTTATTAATATGTCAGGATTGTTACAGATGGGAGTACGTTTGCATGGGATTAGTGAAGACTCAGTCATTTTTAGAAACTCCCACCATGCTGTCAGAGAAGAGCTGATACTGATGCTTTTGAAGCATACGTGTCGTTTGATGTTCGAGCTAATGAATGGCAGATCACAAATCTCTATATTATTGCATAATGCCTGTTCTACATCTAGCCAAATTTCATCGAAGAGGGTGTGTTTTAACCACCCTAAAATGTGTTGAAGCCTGTTGGCTAAGAAATAATGGTGAAAGTTAGGCAGATCGAGTCCTCCTTTATCTTTGGTCTTTTGCAACGTTTTTAAGCTAATACGCGGTGGTTTACCTTTCCAAAGGAATTTAGAGATGGAGGAGTCCAGAGATCTAAACCAGTCAGGTGATGGTTTGCTAGGGATCATTGCAAACAAATAATTAATCCTTGGCAAAACCATCATTTTTATTGAGGCGACTCTTCCCATAAGTGATATGGGTAGAGACTTCCATCTAGCTAGATCTTCTTCTACCGTCTTTAAAAGTGGGATATGATTTAATTTAATTAGATCTGCCAGCCTAGGTGAAACATTAATACCTAAATATTTAATATTTCCAGATTGCAGTGGAGTGGAAGAGTTCTGGAAAGAACAATTAATTGGAAGAACTGTAGATTTTAACCAGTTTATTGAATAATCTGAGACTTTTGCGAAGGAGTTTATTAATGTGATTACCTCAGAGAGAGTGGTTTGTGAATGCTGAAGGAAAAGTAACACATCATCTGCATAAAGACTGACTTTATGTTCTACATTCTTGCATTTAATGCCTTTAATCACTGTAGTCTGTCTAATTGCTGCTGCTAGTGGTTCAATAAAAATTGCAAACAGTGAAGGGGAGAGAGGGCATCCTTGCCTGGTGCCTCTCTTGAGACAAAAGCTGGACGACGTTTGGTCGTTTGTCCTGACACATGCTGTTGGAGAGTTATATAATATTTTTAACCAGTTTATGAAAGAGTTTCCAAAACCAAATTTGTGTAAAACTGCAAATAGAAAGTTCCAGTTAACCCTATCAAAAGCTTTTTCTGCATCTAGAGACAATATTGTAATTTGAAGGTTTTTATTGCATGAATAGTTTATTAAATTAATTAATCTACTTGTATTTGTTGCGGAATGCCTCCCTTTTATGAAACCAGTTTGGTCGGGATGAATTATGAGAGGGGTTATGTTCTCTATTCTTTTTGAGAGAGCTTTGCAGATTATTTTAATGTCCACATTAATAAGAGATATTGGACGATAGCTAGTAGGCAATACCGGGTCTTTGCCTGGTTTTAACAATAGACTGATGTTGGCAGAATTCATATTTGGTGGAAGTCTACCATTATCCTTGGTTTCCTGTAACATTCTGTAGAATATTGGCGCCAGAATAGGCCAGAATTCTTTATAGAATTCTGCTGGAAAGCCATCTGGACCTGGAGCCTTTTTATTAGGCATACTGTTCAGAGCTTCCTGAAGTTCATCTGATGTCAGTGGAGAATCCAATGCCATCGCCTGATTGTCTGATAATTTGGGAAGAGTTATATTATCAAGGAACTGGTCAATTTCGTCTTTTGATGGGTTAATCTGAGGTGAATATAAAGATTTGTAAAAGTCCCTGAAAGTGTTATTTATTCTTTCAGGGTCATATACTATGTCCTCAGTTGAGTCTTTAATAGCACATATAGTTGTTTTTTCTTTATTTATTTTTAACTGGTTAGCTAGGAATTGACCTGATTTGTTACCATGTTCAAATTCTTGCCAGCGAAGTCTTTGTGCTAAGAATTTAGTTTTTTTATTAATAATTTCATTTAATTCTAGTTTTGCTTTACGTATTTTGTGCAGCATTCCCTGTTCCTGGGAGGATACATAGGCTTCTTCTAAGGATTTGATGGTTACTTCTAATTCATGAATACATTTAATTTCTTCTTTCTTTTTATGTGATGAGAATGAGATTATTCTACCTCTCATCACAGCTTTGCCTGCTTCCCAGAGAACAGATGCTGATGTTCCAGGCAGGTCATTGTATTCTAAATATAAAGCCCATTCTTTCTTGAAATATTTAATAAAGTCTTCATCTTTAAGTAGTGATGTATTAAATCTCCAATTTTTACTTGGCGGGGTGGCCTTCTTATTTATTAAAGTTAAAGATATAGGAGCATGATCGCTGACAGCTATAGGGTGTATCTCTGTGTCTGAAATGTCACTCAGCAATGAGCTGCTTACTAAAAAATAATCCAACCGAGAGTAAGAGTGATGGACATGTGAGAAGAAAGTATATTCCCTACGGTTGGGGTGCAAAGAACGCCATGCATCGCAAAGTCCATAGTCGCTCATGTACTGTTTGACTATATTTGTCGAATCCCAATTGCGCTGAGTTCCAGCTGTACTGAGCCTGTCCATTTCTTTATTTAGTCCAAAGTTGAGGTCTCCCCCAAGAACAAGTGCGCAATCTAGGTGTTCAGAGAGTGCGGTGAAAAAAGCATGAAAAAAAGAGGGGTCATCAACATTTGGACCATATATACTGACAATACATAACGTTTTGTTAAATATAGATAATTTTATGATTAGAAATCTACCTTCTGGATCTATAACTGTATTAATAATTGTGAAATTAATATTTTTATGTATTAAAATTGCTACCCCCCTTTGCCTAGAGTTATAGCAGGCTGAGAACACATTAGGAAACTCAGTTGTTTTAAATTCATCTATAGCTGTGGCAGGTCTATGAGTCTCTTGTAGTAAAACAACGTCTGCCTGTAGTTTTTTAAGCTGGCTAAATATTTTTAACCTCTTCTCTCTGGAGCCAGCTCCATTCACATTCCATGTGATAAACCTTAGTGCGCCCATATATGTGTGTGTGTAGCTAATGCTGCACGCTGTGTGTGATGCTCAACTAAGTGAGATATACGCGGGCTTATATGTGATTGTGTGCGAGTATGTTTGCCATGTTTGTGTGCGCTGTAAAGTCGGAATGGTTGTGTTGACGCTGAATGTATATGTACTTGGTCGTGCCGTGCAGATATATAAAGATATAGGGTGTTGTGTGTGTGTGTGTGTGTGTGTGTGTGAGTCGGAAAGCAGGCGATCGGTGCTATGAGAAGAGTTAGAAAGGAGAAAGACATACAAGAAAACAAGTAGGGAGGGATGCAAGTAAAAACTTGACAGAAACGAAAACATTGCAACAACATTTAAACGCTACGGAGATTGACGGTATCGTGTTTGTTATGAAATCGTGTTATATTAGCGAGTTAACATAATTAGAGGTAGGCTAAATGTAGGAGCATGTGATGAAAGAGGAAATAATAATAATAATAATAATAATAATAATAATAATAATAATAATAATAATAACGAATTCTTATCTGGAGTGATGTTAATATAACCAGGGAGTGGTACTGAGGTCGCGGTAGAGCCGTCCGTCCACGTATAGCCGGTCCACGGCGATGACAGCTCGGGAGCCCTTCTGGATGAAATTGCGTCGGATTGGGAACAGAACTTTGCGTCGCTCCAAGATCTCTTTGGGGAACTGGTCGTTTACGCTGAAGTCTGTTCCTTTCAGCTCCTTGCCGCGACTTTTCACTTGCTCCTTCTGTTTAAAATATCCGAATTTGGCCACAATAGGACGCGGCCTCGGGGCTCCAGGTTTCTTCGCTCCCAGCCGATGGACTCTTTCGAAGCAGATGTTTTCCACGGTGTCTTCCGGAAGCTTCAGGTATGTCTTGATAAAGGTTTTAATCGTAGTTTCTGCGTCCTCCTCGGCAGATTCCGGAATGCCTGAAAACACCAGGTTATCTCTCATGCTACGGGCCTGGAGATCGAGGACAGTCTCTTTTATTTTTTTATTTTCTTCACTTAGATGGGACATATTCTCAGTTAGAGACTTAACCGAGTCCCGTAGTGATGCGTTTTCAGCAGCGAGTGTTTCCACCTGTTGCTGGCTGAATTCCAGTGATTCCCTCAGGGATTTGAATTCACGGTGCATGATTTCGACAAGGGACAACCTCGCGTCAAAGCTGGACAACCGCTTGTCGATTGAATCCAGAATGTCGGCAAAGCTTTTACCTGTCGGCGATGTTGTTTCGGGCGAGTCTGTCGGGCGACTTCTTTTGGAAGCCGGCGTCTCGCTTTTGGCTGGAGAACATGCAATTTGGTTCTTCTTCATGACTATAACGTCGAAGCACCAGTCGATGTATTCCTGGAGTGTTTCCAAATTTTCCTCGCTGTTCTCGCTGTTCATTCAGTTTTTCCGCCAAGTCTCCGGCGTCTGACGTCACCTACAGCATTTCCGCCTCTTGAATTTGAATTTTATTGAATTTTATTCATTTTATTCATTTTCAACAAATGTACCGTCAATACAGATGCTGCATATCTATTGTTTTTGGCTGCATCCATAGTATATGGCATGTTCTTTCACTGACACGCCCCCAACTCGGAAACTCTGGTCTTATAGAAAATTTCGAGTTTCCCACTCGTGATAACGACTTTGTGGTGGCGTTCATTTGCGTTCAACTCGTAAATACAATCTATTCGACATGACTTGAACACACCAGTGCTGGTCACGTTGGAAGTTACCTAGCTGGATACTATTTTATAGTATCATTGCTGCACCTATGGTACGGCAGCAAAGTTCCTTGATTATTATGCCAGAATAAGAGTATAGTTCCCATCCATATCAGCTTGGAAAATTGCTACTTTTCATTTTCTGTCGATCTTTGTACACAATGTAACTACATAAGAGTCAAGTTTTAAATAGGAAAAATATTGAAAATATTTGGTCATTTTTGAACGGCCTAATCAGATTCAGTGATTTATGCTAAGCTGTGCTAAAATTTTATATTGTATTGTGGCTTTGGCATTTGATTACCCATCAGAACTTGCAGAAGAAGGGTTTCCAAGGGTTCTTGTAATGACTAGTAGGAAAATCAGGCTTCAGATGGAATGCAAGGATCACTGTTGGAGTAATTAATCTGGGTTTAAATCACGAAAATCATTCAGTGTTTCTACTTGGGAGTGCATGCAAGAACAAACAGCCACTATTCTCTTGAGAGCTACAAGTCAAACAGAGATGCAGTTGAATTAAATTTTATTCATATACACTATCAGTCAAAAAAAAAAATCGGTCAAAAAAAA
This sequence comes from Cirrhinus molitorella, assembly GCA_033026305.1. Classification (NCBI taxonomy): domain Eukaryota; kingdom Metazoa; phylum Chordata; class Actinopteri; order Cypriniformes; family Cyprinidae; genus Cirrhinus; species Cirrhinus molitorella. Next base: position 19,976,744 of record CM065129.1, on the reverse strand, counting down.
GTTCAACAGTAAGATTTTTAATGTTTTTTTTTTTTTAAATAAGTCTCTTCCACTCTACAAGCCTGCATTCATTTGATCCAAAATACAGCAAAAGCAGTAATATTGTGAATATTTTTACTATTTAAAATAACTATTTTCTGAATATATTTTAAAATGTAATTTATTCCTGTGATCAAAGCTAGATTTCAGCATCATTACCCTATAGACTTCAGTGTCACATGATCCTTCAAAAATCCTAATATGCTGATTTATTATCAATGTTGGAAACAGTTGTGCTGCTTAATAATTTTTTTGGAACCTGTGATACGTTTTTCAAGATTCTTTAATGAATAAAAAGTTACAAAGTAACTGTTTTCAGCATAATAATAATCTGATTTGCTGTTTATTTATTTATTTTTTGAACAGCAATTCAGAATATTAGAATGATTTCTGAAGGATCATGTGACCGGAGTAATGATTTGAATCTTTTGAAGCTTTGAAATCACAGGAATAAATTACATTTTAAAATATATTCAAATAGAAAACTGTTATTTAAATAGTGAAAATATTTCATAATTATACTGTTTTTGATGTTGGATCAAATAAACACAGGTTTGGTGAACAGAACAGACTTCCTTAAAAATGGTACTGTTCAAAAAATTTTGAATGATAGTGTATATATTTGAAATTTGTGTATATATATTAAATGTTAATTTATTAGTTTTAGTTTATTTCATTTAGTTTATTTTATTTTCAGTTAACATATATTTTGTTTTATTTACCATTTATTTATTTTTAAATGTTTTTTTTTTATTTATTTTATTTTTTTTAATGGATTTGGTTAACAATATTAACCCTACTTGTAAACACAATTTACCTCTCTCTCTCTCTCTCTCTCACACACACACACACACACACACACACACCCCCCACACACTGATTTAAATACCTCCATCAATAGGATTAGGTTTGATATCTATTTGGGTCAAAGTAAAAGAGCCAAGTATTAAGTTCTACACTTGCCAGTTCCCATGCTTGGAACAACATTTCCAAACTGTCATGAAACACTGAAAAAATGCATTTTTATTCCAGAAATCCCTCATTAAGATTACAAACACCAACAACCATTTTCATAGTACAAATTCTTCCTCTATTACACATCAACTTGAAGTCCCACGTGTGTGTCTCTAGATACCAAACATACAAACACAGTTTTTTTCTGTCATTGAATTTTAATAATTCAAACAAACGTTTACACATTTTTCATTAAGACATTATTTAGTATGTTTCCGTAGACATTTTTTTAATTGTGGGGCCCATTGGCTGCTTCCCACAGGTAATTTCAGGTTTTGTGCGGACATTTTTAGAAGTTTTGGTTCCATTTTTTTATCATCATATCTGTTTTGAATTATGCAAAATGTAAATACACTGTGATATTTTGGTATAAATCACTAGAACATTGTTTTTTAGATGATGACCATATTTGTGTAATAAAATTAAAGTTAATTTAAAGTGCTAATAATTTCACAATATGAGTGCAAGAAGCTAATTTAATTCAGAAATTATTAGAATATAAACATTTAATTGTAAAAAAAGTTTCAAGGTCAATCATGAGCATTCATCATTCTCAAGCATCAAGAAGAGAAATGTACACAGTGAAGACCAGGCGCTGCTGCAGTGTTCTTCGGCCACTTTCAGCCTCTCGATCCGGTCAGGACAGTGATTATTCCCCACCGGCGGCGGTAACGGGATTCTGGATGAGTGACGCGTGTCCTTCAGTCTGAAGTGCGCATCCGCGGGGGCGCTCCTACACATACCGGCTTTGACCATCGCCGTAGAGTCCAGACACAATCTCTTCTGCTTTTTCAGCGAACGGGCGATCTGTTTCCAGTAGGCTTTGGTATCGGATGCGTATTGTTGACATGCTGTGGGCTTCGCTACATATTCGCAGCCGAAAGTCTGTGCCCCGTTTTTACACGTGACGCCCAGTACAAACGCATCATCCCCGCGCGCCGCGCGCCACGAGCACCGCGCTCCGTCCTTCAGTGAGAATCTCCCTTTCAGGCCACTTTCATGCCGCTGACCTCTTCTTTTCCCCTTCCCATCTGTCTGCGCTCTCCTACCTCTATCTCTCAGGCTGTTCACCTGCACGAATTGCTGCACGATACAGGCGAAGATCAAAACGAGAGCAATGTCTGTCACGCGTTTCATGTCCTCATCGGTATTGTCAAACAACTGCAGAAAAAACTTGAAGTGACATTTGTGGTCAAAAATGTTTTTTTTTTGTTTTGTTAAAATAATACAACTCTTTTGGTAAAACAATACACGAGAACGGTGAAATCTTTGGTTTTGCACCTGAAGTTCGTGTGTGCCATTTATAGAGCATCTCTCGGACACGCACCTCCCTCTGATTTCACATTCTTGCACGGGTCTTGTTCTGCCTGGGATATTAATTTGGCAAGCGGTGGATTGCATGTCTAGGTATATTTATAGATAAGCATAGCTTACATGTGAATGTTCTGCCAAACTGTTACAACTTAAGAAATGTAAATAACTTTACAATACATGTGAAGTCCCGACCCAAGATTCGTTTCCGAGAAGCGGTTCTTTTGAACAGTCAGACTCTTGACAGAACAGGATCATCTGGATTACGACACTGTACATTGGGTTAAAGGAGTAAAAGCCATCCTAGGTGTATATGACTTTCTCCTTGTAGACGAAGAGTCAGAGTTGTTTTAAAATTTCTTTAAATTATAAACTCAAAATCACTGACTATCGGGAACGTTGTATGCGCGTTCGCGTTAGTCGAGATCCAGCTTCTTCGTTGACCTGACTCGATGTATGATGTAAGCCGCATTCATAGTGTAAGTTCTGGTGAGAATAAACAAATGAGGACAGAGCAACACTAAACGCTGTTAACAAATTCTAAAGTCGAAAATGATAAGTTAAAAAAATGTCAGCGGATTTCACTATAAGAGAAGAAGAGCTTGAGTTTGCGTGAGCTTCAAAATATCAGCCACTATCCACCACCATTATAAAGCTTGGAAGAGCCAGGATAAATTTTAAAACAATTCCAACTGTGTTCATCTAGGAGGAGGAAGTCATATACACCTAGGATTTATTGAGGGTGAGTAAATCATGGGGAAATTTTCATTTTTGGGTGAACTATTCTTTTAATGCTATCGCCATAAAGACGTACAATAATGCAACACTGACCAAATATACATGACTGAACAGTCTAACAGCTAATAATGCAGCTATAACTATTATTTTTACGAACCTACCATGCACTAATGAAACAGTCTTCTCCGCCATGGTCGACAGGTTTAATCTATGATCTATGATTGAACCAGGTATCAGGTTTGGATATTAAACTCCCATGTTGTCAACAACTCGTATTTACGACCATTTAAACAGAGAATGAAGGCTGTACTATCAGCTCACTCTGTTCTTGGCTCAAAATGAATCGGACATGCTCGAAAATACTTTTCTTGGTTCGAGTCATGAGTTGTTCACTCAAGAACAGCTCGGAAACATTTGTCAAAGAATCGTCCAGACCGTTGTTTCAACTGATTGAAAAGACCTGACTTAATAGAAACACTATTTTTAATTGCCAGCAGACAGTGTCTTAGAAAACATTCAACTTATTTTTTAAGTGGAAGTAAGCTGTTTTTTTGTGAATGTGAGAGACTTCCGGTTCAGCCGCTGTAGGTAGGTAGGTAAATAACGGGAAGAATAACAAAGTGCAGTAAATGGTTTGCAGTACAAATCAGTGTGTTCATAATTAAGATAATACATTAAAATAATATTGTAGGACACACCAGTTTGTATTATCAAGCAGCAAAATGAGCTGTATTGTCCAGCTAAAAATAGCTGGAGGCCAATGACACTGAAAGCCAACGATTAAATTTACAAATGGCTGCATCTGCTCTTACGGGAAAAATAAGGTGGATAAGCCTTAGTGTGCTTTTATTCACTTTAATATGCTAAAATTATATGTAGGCTATGATAATAGCCTAAATTTTATACAAACATTCTATATTGTTTTCACAACACATCAATTGGCCATATTGGCGGCATGTAAATAATGCCACTGAATGAACAAAACTTGCATATTTTGCTGATTATTGCTGCTGAAAATGGTCAATTATTGTCATGTTTTAGGCTGTTGAACTGGGAAATACATTTGGAGTACTATAGACTGCCAAAAGTTATAACAAATCAAAGAGAAGAGTGCAAAAATCTTTCTGAGGAACAAAAGGTGTTTGTGGTGGGCCAAACTGAACTAAGATTTCCAGGACAAGAATCTTTACAACATTAATGTTTGTTCATATAATTTCTGGTTAGGCGGGTGAAATATTAGGCTAATATTTTAATTAATACTGCTCGTATTAACTTTAGTTTGTCCCTTATATTGCACCCTTTCCTGCTTACTAAGTCTGATTTAGCAGCTTCCACACATTTTTTTTTCATGGTTTAGACAGCATAAATTAGCAGAACAATGTATTCAGCAGTACATCAACTGTGCAATCCATGCTGTTGTTTACATTCGAGTATCGCCAATATGGTAGCATAACATATTTAGTACTAACAAGTATTTTGTCGGACTACAGTTACTATTAAATTTTGTATAGTAAATGCCCTCACAGACCCTTAGCCTGCTTCAAAAAGACATTTTCTGATACAAAGCCTTTCTAAAACAATAGCGTCCTCTGCTGTCACACATGCAAATAACTCCCACACAAAGAAAAAAGTGAATAACCTAAATTTATTCAGAACAAACACAAAAACATTTATACATTTTGGCATTACCTACTCCACCATAAAATGTAGTAGACACAGAAACATATCCAATGTATATTATACATTTTCAAATTGATGTATCACAGTCTGAAGTGACTTGTGGCTCCACAACTTTTAGAAATGCTGACCCATACTTGGTCAGTACCCATAAATACATAACATAGCAAGTTTATTACACAAATAGTATTTATCAGTACACATGATAAGATAATGTTCTCATCATAGTTTACAGTTTGGAAAACAAAACATGCCAGCATTATGCTTAACATCTAAATCCATTGCTAACAAGCTGTGTAATCTTGTCTGTTGTGATACCATGTACATTAGAGTTTGTACATTTGTAATACATAAATATATTGATGGTGTTCCCAAAGTATCAAACCTCCATTTCCCTTCGTCAGTCCGAAACCTTCATGCTGTTAGAGCATGTATTTGGAGTCATCTTGAATGGCATTAGTTGTCTGAGGGAATATGAGTGTCTGCAGTAGTATAAAGAGAGGATACACAAGTTGCAACAAATTATATTTTTTAAATGTACAACATTATATTGCAAGACGGAAGTATTTTTGGTCAAAAAATCCTACCTACCCTTTTCTTAGTTTCTGAACCACCCTATGAAGAAGGAACAGACACCCTGAAAAGAGCGCCAGCAGTAGTCCTTGGCAAGTTTCTTGGCCTCACTTATGGGTACTTGCGTAGTTGGTTGTGGCATAGTTGGTTTAGGTGTAGTAATTGTCCTCTGTGTGGTGGATTTGACAGGTTTGGGTTGATTTGGCCTGTCCTGAGGAGTTCTGGCTGGTTGGGTTCTTAACATCTGTGGTCTAGCAGGCTCCCTTTGTCTCTGCTGTGGTCTTATCTGCATGGGTCTTTCAGGGGCTGGTCTGTAGGGCCTGTCAGTTGGCCTGGCGTCTGATGAGGACGCGCTTGCAAAGACCATCTGGGCCTCGTTCGATGCTCTCCTGCACATGAGAGGCTTGATGACGCGCTGGCCCTGGCAAGCATTCGGCAGCTTGCGGAGGTCCCACATGATCTGCTTGAAATAATGCAGCGGGTTGACGTTATAAGAGCGACAAACCTGAGGCTTGCCCTGGTACTCGCACCAGTAAGATCGCTCGATGCCTAGGCAAGTGATGCGGAGCTTAGTCAGATCGCCTTGTCCTGCCACACTCAAGCTGCATTCATCTTTGGTGCCTTTGGTAGTAAACTCGATCACATCTTCCCAACCATTTCTCCCATGTCCTGGCTCAGTGTCGTCGTGCTCCTGGCTCTGAACGAGAGCTGCCTGGAGGCAGCATGTGAGCAGGAGTGTGCTGGTGATTGTCCACATGTTGTGAGGCGCTGATACTGGCGGAGAGATTTTTGACTCCACAATTTAAAGGCTTTGGTCACAAAGAGGGTATTTTGAGGTTGCCCCACAAGTTGGCTTCCCGCCTAGGTGTATTGTTTGCTTGGCCGTCTGGGACTGTCAATAACGAGCAGGCACACATATGTAACCAATTTACATATGCCTTTACACACCCAATTCTGGACCTTTTTCAGCATTTGTTGTGTAATTCAGAGTACACCGCAGCTATATTAGTTTTCCAGTCACGTTTTGTGTTTGTGTTTATGTTTATGATGTTGGGAAACAATCTGTCCATGCCCTCCATTAAGAAATCTTAATCTTGGGTTATGCGAGTGCTTAAAAAAAAGAACCGTTTTAGTGGACTCCTTACCGTACAGTCTTCAAAAGAAAGGTTCTTTAGTGCCATGAAGAACACTGAACATTCAGGGTACTATTCCATTCTATTCTATAAAAGGTTTTTATAGTAGAGAAAGATTTTTTCGATTTTTAAAACATCCGTCACACTTATAAAAAAAAAAAAAAAAAAAAAAGGTTTTGGGGCAAATATGGTTCTTCTATGGGATCGCTTTGAAAACCTGTTTAGAACCTTTGTTTTTAAAGGGCTAGTTCACCCAAAAATGAAATTTAGTCATTAATTACTCGTTCCAAACCTGTCCATCGTTCATCTTCGGAATACAAATTAATGTATTTTTGATTAAATCTGAGAGCTTTCTGACCCTGCATAGACAGCAATGCAACTGACATGTTCAAGCCCCGGAAAGGTAAGAACATAGTTAAAGTAGTCCATGTGACATCAATGGTTCAGCATCTTCAGAGGTCTAAATGTACAAGCCATTTATACTAAACATACAGTATTAATGCAAATTAAATTATTTTAACAGTTCTGCATGAAGAATCATACTCTGATGTAGAACATAATTATATGAACATGTTCACTTAAAGAGATATGGCAAAATGTAATAAATAAATCATAAAAAAAGAGATGAGGCATAGAGTTGGAGACCATTAGTGAAAAAGTGGGTCTGAACTTCACAAATAACCACAGACATGTTGAACTAATCATGTCTTTATTTTTCAAGCAAACAATCGTATCTGGAAGTAGGGGGTCCTTTCAACTGATGCAGGAATTGAAATGTAAACATCCAGAACAAATCAGCTCAACTAGAATCAAAGGATCTGTGACTGTGTGAGAGGCCAATTACAGCTCTTATTTTTGGCTTCCTTTGCAGCATTTTACTGGCTTCCACAAGTCACAGTTTTTCTTAGCCTGACTGGAGACTTTTCTGGAGAAAACTGACAGAAACAAATGACAAGTTTTAAATACATAATTCAACCAAAATTGAAAATTGTGTCATTAATTACTCACCCTCATGTCGTTCCAAACCTGTAAGACCGATGTTCATCTTTGGAACACAAATTAAGATATTTTTGATGAAGTCTGAGAGTTTCTGACCCTGGATAGACAGCAGCGGAACTACCATGCTCAAGGTCGGGACACCTAAAGCGCAACCGTGGCATATGACGACACGCTGCACACAAAGCTATCGCCGTTGACATTATTTTTGTTTTCTTTGCGCACAAAGAGTATTCTCATTGTTTTATAAAATGAACCACTGTTGTCACATGGACTATTTTAACAATATCCTTATTACCTTTCTTTGCCTTGGATGTAATAGTACCGTTCCATAGATGAATGCAGGTCTTACACTCTTAAAAATTTCCAAAAGGGTGTTTTTGCAGTGATGCCATAGAAGAATCATTTTTGGTTACTTAAAGAACATTTCAGTGAACAGTTCTTAAAGCAACCATTTCGAAGAACATTTAAAAAATGTAAAGAACCTTTTTTGACTATGAAGTATCTTTTCTGCATTTAAAAAGGCGCCAATAAAGAGCCTTTATTTTTAAAGGGGGCATCGGACGCCCATTTTCCACAAGTTGATATGATTCTTTAGTGTAAAACACCCTTTTACCTTGTCAAAATCAGCTCTGCAAAAATTAACCCATTCTGTTGCAAGTTCCTTTAAAGGCAAATAAGCTCTGCTCACCCCAACCCTCTCTTCTCTCTGTGGAGTGACAAGCCAGGCTATGAGAGACTGTTTACTTTAGCCATGTTTAGCCACGAAACTTGCTGACTACCACGTTATTAGTAAAGGTGATTGCAAAGATTTGTAAAAAAAACCCCAACATACTTCTTCTGTAAGTGAAGCTGGTTCACGGAAGATTTGTGTGAACATAGATGCATTTATGTAGATCAGGAGGTGCATTCCCTTTACAAACAGAAGTCATCCACTGTGTCTTCAGTGGCTCAGATGTTGGGAGTAAATGACGACTACTATGTTCATTATTACATCCAACAAAAGAACACCTCAATCGCTTAGGAGCCATTCTTGTCGACTATTACATCTCATCCAAGGCGGGTCTAAGGTAAGACAGCCATGTCAATCAATCGTGGGAGCGGCCTCTAACAAGAAGCTGAGAATGGCTTGATATGACCACCAAATCAGACGTCTTTCCACAGTTGACACAAAATACATTCTGATGTTTATTCATGTTTATTTCATGCTTTAAGTAAATGAAACAACATTTAGTTCATGTATCCCAATTCTGACTTCATAACACACAATTTATAAAAACAAAAGTTTGTCACGCAATCTTGAGAAAAAAAGTCATGATTGCAAGAAAAAAAGCCGTAAATGTAAGATATAAACTCACAATGAAAAAAAGTCATAATTGTGATATTCTTATCTTAAGAAAAAAATGTGAGTTTATATAACACAATTATGACTTTATAACTTGCAACCACGAGTTTATATCACAGTTCTGGCCTTATAATGCAATTGCAAGTATTTTGAGTTTATATCACGTAATGTTGAGAAAAAAGTCAGAATTGCAAGTTTTTATCTCCCAATTCTGACTTTATAGCATGCAATTGTGAGTTTATACCTCACAATCTTAAGAAGAAAGCCAGAATTGTGAGTTTATGTCACACAATTCTGACTTTATAATGCAATTGCGAGTATTTTGAGTTTATATCACGTAATCTTGAAAAAAAAAAAAAGTCAGAAATGCAACACATTAAAGAGCCACAAAATGGTATTTATTGTTTTTATATCTTAAAACATTTTAAAGCTAAGATCTTGTCTTTTCTTTTTTACTTGATTCACAAAATAAACATGAATGAACATAGGGCTGGGTGATAAATCAATAACGAAAATTATCATGCAATATAAATTTCCTCAATAAACGGTAACAAGAGTTTGATAAATGTTTGGTATAAGGATTATATGGCAAAGGAGCACTAGTCATTTAAAGTGCACCACTCGGACCGTTTATCCGCTAGGATCAAAGTTCAAACAGCGGCATGGCGCAAACTTAAAAAAAAAAAATATATATATATACATACACATATACACAAATGAGGTTGCTACAAGTTTTACAGATATTACTGATTAGCTACTATCAAATGTGTATTTATATTTTATTTCTAAGTGACAAAAAATAATAATGCTATTATTATTACTATTATTATCATCATCAGGGAACACAAACCTGTTTCTTAAAACAATAAAATGCAGAACTAAAAAAAATGTTTTCGAATAAGATATTGAAATGGCAGATCCAGCGTTATGATTGGTCAGATCACCTGTCAAACTGTTTGAAGGGTCAATTGACTAAAATGCCCCAGATATTTGAAATATTAGAATGTTCAAAATTTCCCATTTGTTATTTAATATTATATTCTAGGTCTTTCTAGTATTGGTTTTAGACACACTACACACACACACACACTACACACACATTTCAATTAACTGATGTAATATTTGTTTGTCAAAATATATCTATAAACATCAATTCCTGTGGACAAATATTGCCCCTTTATGAAAGAAAAGTCTAAAGAAGTCTAAACACTGGTTTTGCATTTTTACGCCACTGTAGGTTTTGTAAGCTATACTGTTTACAAATGTTTTTATTAAAAAACCCTCCCTTAATTCTTGTAACCGGTCTTTTGTGAACAGTATGAATGCTATGTACAGTGGTTGAATTGGGAATTTACAACACCAGAGAATGTTTACTCATCTGAAATTTATTCACAATATTTTACAGTTTTAGCCAGCCTAACCACATGGACTTGAAAACCAACGGCACTGACAAGCAGGCCCACCACAACTAAACATCTTCGAGCAAGCTTGAACACCAAGTATGCGCATGCTACACGTGGTATGGCAAAACAGTGAGACTGTGAGGTGAAGGGACCTTTCTGGAAACAAATCAAGTACAACATTTTACCTGAGGCCCTGATAACACTGTCATACACACAATTAGTGAAGGATCTGAGCAAAAATATGTAGCACCTGACGTTATGTCTTTAACATTAAACAGTTGAAATATTTGGTGGCGTATAAATGTCAATGACTATGACAGCGTTAAATAGGCTCCGTAAAAGTCAACGTAAATGGGCTCTGCGGTCTTCTCTTTCTCTCCTACAAGCAAATGTCTCTCTAAGGTACATTCACTTGCTTTAAAATTGACAGTTGACATATTTACTGGTGTATGTCCACTTATAGTGTTATATCATGTAAACAAAAAGCCCTAAACCTGAGACCTACAATGAAACAAGATTTGGTGTCACACAGCAGTAATCAGTAGTTTACAGTAATCCAACAATGTGTTGGAGAACAATTGTTAGTAAAAGTCAGCAAAATTAAAAACTGAAATGTCATATTCAGAAAAACTAAAGTACATAAAGCTAGAAAGATCTTTTAGGGGTGTTAAATCCAAATGAATCATATCTTAAATTTTCCAGTACAAAAGTGAGGATAAACACATAAAGATGCCTTAAACTCCTAACCACAGCTCAGTATCAAATGTGGTTTAGTTATCTCAGCTTCAGGTAAAACTAATCAAAGACCTGCTCTTGCGACTTGTGGCTAACATGTACCGTAAGCTAAAAATCTGAAAAGGCAACAATGCATTCACCCTTGAAATGGCTTTACAACATCTATCTGTACCAAAACTAGTTAGCACTTTGAATACCTACACATACTTGTTTATGTGTCATATTTGTGGCTCATGGGTGGCTGGCTTGCACTGTTTCAATAAAAACCCATTCGGCCTCTCAGTGGATTTGACTCGACAACATGTTGAATTCTGCACAATGTTAAAAAGCACTATAAAAAGAAAGACAAGAAATATAAGAACGCAGCAGTCGAAGCATTGTTATGCCCGTCGCACGTGATTTCTCAATGACTGTAAACAAAGACACATGTATGTAGTAGTTAAAACAGCCATATACTGTGAAGTCTCCCTGACTGTGACAGGATGTGACATCAGAGAATAGCTAGTCGTGGGGACAGTCCATAAGATAGTACTATAATCATAAGGGTGCAAAATAGTCAAAACAACAACAATTTTCAATTAAAGTCATCTTGATAAATGTGTAGGGAACATGGATAGCAGGTCACAGCTTCAAGTATGAGTTTCCTTTTCTTAGGAGCTGAGCCTGTTGTTCACAGAGAGAGACTGTGGTAAAGAAGAAATTCAAATTGAGAGGAAAACATTAGCCTTGTATAATGCATACAATATATTTGTTAGGGTTTAGTGCAGTGGTTCTCAACCAGTGGATCTGGACCCGCTACTTAAAATAAGACAAAACAAGCATTTAAATAAGCTAAACAAACAAACAACAAGATTTATCTTGTTTTAATTCATCCCTCAACAAGTTTTTTTTATAATGTATATATCTATGGAAGGCCGTTTCGAGATTTTTTTCACACAATTCTGACTTTATAACTTGCAGTTGCAAGTTTATATCATTCAATTTTGACAAGAAGCATGAATTGCGAGATATAAACCTGCACTTGTGTTCACATTTGCATTCGCTGTTTCGACTTTTTTTCTCAGAATTGCATGAAAGAAACTCACAACTGCAAGAAAAAAAGTCAGAATTGCGAGATACAAACTTGCATTTGTGAAAAATCATCAGAATTGTGAATTATCTCCCAATATAACAGGCAACTGAGTTCATATCATGCCATCTTGAGAAAAAAAGTCAGTTTAATTCACACAATTCTGACTTTATAATGCAATTGCCAGTTTATTTCATGCAATTCTGAGAAAAAAAGTTAGAATTTAGAGATACAATGCCAGAATTGTTAGGTTTTTTATCTCTCAATTCTGACTTCATAACACACAATTTATGAAAAAAAAAAGTTTGTCACGCAATCTTGAGAAAAAAAGTCATAATTGTAAGATATAAACTCACAACTGAGAGGAAACATGTTGGAATTGTGACATAACTAAAAAAAAAAAAGTCATAATTGTGAGAATTATCTCTGACTTAATAATGAATTAATTCTGACTTTATAACACGCAATTTTGAGGTTATATCATGCAATCTTTAGCAAAAAGTCAGAATTATGAGTTTATGTAACACAATTATGACTTTATAACTTGCAACTGCGAGCTTATATCACACAGTTCTGACCTTATAATGCAATTGCGAGTATTTAGAGTTATTTCACGTAATCTTGAGAAAAAAGTCAGAATTGCAAGTTATCTCCCAATTCCGACTTTATAATATGCAATCGTGAGTTTATAACATGCAAACCTTAAGAAGAAAGTCAGAATTGCGAGTTTATCACACAATTATGACTTTATAACTCGCAACTGTAAGTTTATATTCCACATTTCTGACTTTATAATGCAACTGCGAGTTTATTTTAACGCAATCCTGAAAAAAACAGAAATGCAAGATATAAACTTGCAAAATGTGAGAAAAAAAGTCAGAATTGCGAGACACAACTCGCATTTGCGGAAAAAAATGTCAGAATTGTGAGGTTTTTATCTCCCAATTCTGACTTTATTACACACAGTTGTGAGTTTATATCACGCAATCTTGAGCAAACAAGTCAGAATTGTGAGAAAAAAAGTCAACTGCAAGATATAAACTTGCAAATGTGAGAAAACTAGTCAGAATTGCAATCTAAACTCGCATTTGCGAAGAAGAAAGTCAGAATTGCTTGTTTGTCTCCCATCTCCACTTTAAAACATGCAATTGTGAGTTGTGAGATAAAAAGTGGCAATAACATAAAAAAAAAAATAAAAAAAAAATTATATATATATATATATATATATATATATATATATATATATATAATTAGTGGTGTCAATCAATTAAAAAAAATTAACTAATTAATCGCACATTTTACCTGAAATTAATCGCGATTAATTCTACCTGACATTAAAGTTTTTAATTATACTTTTATATTGCAATAATTTCACTTTAATGCTTCAAATTAATGTAGAAACAACATAAAGAACATATTTTTTAATATTTGTTTAACGTCATCTTGTTTTAGGACTGAAGGCAAATATCACTGATTGATTTTCCCCCCCTAATACTTAACCATTAAAAAACAAAAACAAAACAAAAAAAAAAACAAAAAAAAAAACATAATAATAATAATAATAATAATAATAATAATAATAATAATAATATTATATATATATATATATATATATATATATATATATATATATAATCATTCAACATTACAGTATCATTAAGAGCTATCACTTTAACATTTATTAGACTTTAAAAAAATAACTAATAATAATAATTTAAGTGAACTTGAAACAATCTTCACACAAACCCATTATAATAAATGTCATATATATATAGTAGCTACCTGTGCCCTTCAGCAAGAAAATATAGCCTAAATTATATCAAATTCTAAATTATATAAGATAAAACTTAGTTATTAATTTCCTCTTTTTAATTTTGTTCCTTAATTAACAGACATCACAGCAACTGGTTATAAGGATATTTTGGCTGCTGTTAAAGGTTGTCACTGCTGAACTTGATCTGACACTGCTTTGACCTATAAATAATTTTTAAGAATTCATGTTTTACCTGACGATATAACTACGACTTTGCATGCTCGCAGTTTCATTTGGGTTTAATATAGCCTAATACAGCGCGCGTCGGCACATTTGCGCGTGAACTTCAACAGCGCACGCTACAAGCAGAGTATATAGGCTGACAGGACAATTAAATTCGTTTTTACCGACATATGGCCTGACAGCATCTCATCTGACCGCAGTTCACTGACGTTTTACTTAAGCTCCTCGTCACCGTCACCGGTCGTTTGACTCGCGTCCGGTGCTGAAGTAAAGTTGGAGCGCGCATCTGAAAAGTCTCCTGTTTGATGTGTTCGTAAAGACGCTCTGCGCATTTAAATAAAAGCATTTCATAAGCAGTTGTGAGTGGGGTGGCCCCGCCCATGCGTTAATTGCGTTAAATATTTTGAACGCGTTAAAATGAAAAAATTAATCTCCTGCGTTAACGCGCTAATTTTGACACCACTAATATATATATATATATATATATATATTTATATTTATTCGGTAGCGGAAACTTGCTTCCATAGATATATATTTCCAAGATAGATCTTGTGAAAAAAAAAATCCTTTTCCAGTAAATCACAAACAACTGGAAAAATCATGGGGTTTTTGAATATTGTTGTGGAAAGTGGGTGGCCTTGGGGTCAAAAAGGTTGAGAAGCACTGGTTTAATGTAAAACAAGGCCAATTTAAACAACTTACATTCCACAAAGGTTTAATTCCAGTTTCCAATATCACTGTATGAGAAAAAAAACAAATATTGCAGAATTACACCCACTGCGCAGTTTGAATGATAAATGGCAAAGACTGACACGAATGAACTGGTGGACATGAGACGTGAGAGGGGAGATGAGATTTTAGACCAAGGTAAAGAAACAAAACACACTGTGAGTGCTGGCATCTATCTGTTTTCAGAGCTGTCAGGAATGTTTGAAATCAAACATTGGTAGATCACAATGATATGGGCGAGTGGTTAGTGATGGACCCTAAAAAACACAATTCACACAACGGTGCATGAAATGTCAGCAGTAATCAAGGCGGAATGCTTCTGAAGATGGGATGCAAAAACTAAACATGCTGTTAATGTAATGAAAAACAAAAACAAAGTACATGTCAATAAAAAAAAATAGACAAGAATGAAAAGGTTAGGAGACAAATCAAACAAATGCATACTAAAATATCAATGTAATTAATTTGGAAAGGAGGAAAATGCACATGCTTGATAGAGAGAAAGATCAGGTCCATTTTCTCTCATCTGCAACTTTCAGTACCTTTCTGTAGTTACAAAAAAGACCGTCTTCCTCAGTCACCAGTCAGCATGACGCGGGGGCGCAGAGGCCCGTGGGAATCGAGTCATAGTGTCATATGTAGGGATGCTTGAGGCACAAAGGGAAAAACTGTCAGGCATGGAGTGTATTTAAAATCCACACACCCCCCATCAGCTCTCCATCCATCTTTAACCCATCAACAGAAGAACAGGACAGGGCTTTCAGAATGACACATATAGCTGAATTACTAATAAATAAAGGTGCGGTAAGAGATTTTTATTTGGAAGGCACCACATTAAAATGTCTTACCTCCTGACAGAAATCACATGTATCTTTGATAGCACTAGGCTCAAAAAAGAAATTAGAAATTAGCCAATTAGAAACTCATATTCAGCATATTTCCAAATATCACTATTTTAATTTTCATTTGTAATTAAGCAATTCCGTACGGAAGCCACTAAATAAAAAATAAAAATGTTAATTGCAACTTCTCACATTTCAGACTTTTTTTTCACAACTCTTGACTTTTTTTTTTAGAATTGAGATATAAATAAAGTCACAATTCTGAAAAATAAAGTGAGAACTGTGTGATATATACTGACTTTTTTCTTAGAATTGCAAGTTTATCTCTCAAGACATATTTGACAATTCAGAATTGTCAGAAAAGTCAGAATTGTGAGATACACTTGCATTTGCGAGAAAAAAGGCAATTATATGAAAGAGTTTATATCTCGCAATTCTGACGTTATAAAACCATTATGAGTTTATATTATGCAATTCTGACTTTCAATTTTGAGTTTATATCTTAATTCTGAGAAAAAAAGTAAGAATTGCAAGATATAAACTTGCAATTGCGAAAAACAAATTCATAATTGTACAAATTCACATTTGCGAAAACAACATTTATTTCTCGCAACTGTAAGTTTATATTACGCAATTCTAAGACACGAGTTAGATTCTGACTTTTTATAACTCACAATTGCGAGTTTATAATCACACAATTCTGAGGAAAAAGGCAGAACTGTGAGATAAAAAGTCGCAAAAACCTTTTTTTTATTCTGTGGCAGAAACAAGCTTCCATAATTCCATAATAAAAAAAGTGCATCATAGCTTTATCATATCTTCGCATGTGTGCTAACACATAATCAGTCTAAACTTGTGACATCTAATATGTAAACTACCATCCAAAAGTTTGAGGTCAGTAACATTTTTTTCAAATAATAAGACAAAGGACAAAATACATGTTGTTCTTTTGAACTTTCTGTTCATTAAAAGATTTTGAAAAATAATGTTTCCCAGCTTCCACAAAAATATTAAGCAGCACAACGGTTTTTAACATTAATCACGATAAAAAAAATATATATTTCTTGAGCAGCAAATCAGCATATTAGAGTGATTTCTGAAGGATCATGTGACACTAAAGACTGGAGTAACGGCTGCTGAAAATTCAGCTTTGCCATCACATGAGTCATTTACATTTTAAAATATATTCAAATAGAAAACATCTATTTTAAATTGTAATAATATTTACACAATAACATGTTTTACTATATTTTTGATTAAAGAAATGCTAACTTTCAAAAACATTAAAAAAAATCTCATCGACCTCAAACATTAAAATGACAGTGTTTGTATGTATACAAGCTCTGTGTCATTCTTGCCCACTGTCCTGACCTTCATTATACGTTTTGTTGTTGAAACACATGCCATTAGTGATGAGTTAGAGAGAAAGACCATTCTCAGCCATAGCAGTCCAGTGAGAAGCCATGCAAGAAGACAACATTTTTTAATAAATGCAGAAATGCGCATTTAGTCAATCAATAATTTCTTCAATATCTAAGGCATTCAGTGTTAATATAAATTCAAATATTATGCAAGAGTACAAAACACAAATTCTACATTACTGCTGTTGAGTTAGCCAGCATGCACGTACTAGTTTAACAATGAAAAAAAAAATATAAATAAATAAACTCCCAGGCTTGTTTGGGCAAAGGGCAACTTCAAACTGCACATGCATTGGAGCCCTGACACCTCATTTATCACCTCAATCGATCTGTTCCCCCAATGCATGCAGTTGATAAGCGTAACACGCGCAGTGTACGGGGATATGCTTCTGATTACCTTGCCATTACAGGATTTTGGATACCTTCTAAATGTTCATTATAATAACCATTATTACCAATTTCCATACTGAAATAAAACATTACATAGACAAAGATCAAACAAAACATGATGTGACATGAGAGAAATGGCATGCGACTATGAACAAGCATCAATTTAAAGCGTTCTTGAAAAATGTACACGCAAGAAAAAGTATGAAACTGTATAAATTGCAATCGCATCTTGTAAAATGTACAGCAATAGTTTTGAGGTGTGCTCTTAAGGTCTCTGTTTTAACAGCCCTTCATGTTAAACAAGGGAGCTTCAAAGATAACACACCAACACAAGCAGCGCCCTTCACCGAAGAAGCATTCCAAGGCTTAGAGCTTAAACCAGCACCATTAAGCAGAAAGTTGTATGTACAAAACAGGAAAGGGATGTCGTTTTAGCAGTAAAGTCGACAGCAAAAGTATGAGGGAAGAAACATCTTACGTTTTCATGGGAATTGTCTCAATGCTAAAAAGATACAAGACAAGCAAAAATGTTACAGAGATGCACTGTAGTGGTGCACAGAGACATCGCGCGGATGTCAAAATGGACGTCTCTGGTCAAGACACTTGGTGACTTGTCAATCACAATGATTCTCGACTGTAAACGCATGAATGCTCGAAACACTGTTTGTACAATATATACATGTAGTTCTCATAAAGTGCAAAGTGCTGGACAGAAAGACGAAGAATGAAGAAAGATGGAAATAGCAAGAATGGTTATCATAACGTGAAATGCCAAGTCCCTGAGACAGAGGAACTAGAAAGAACAGAGAAAACGAATAGAAAAAGAGCACAGAGAGAGAAAAATAGATTTATTAGCTACTCTGGGCAAAAGACAAGAAAAGAATTTGCACTTCATTATAAAACAGTTAGCTCTGGTCCTGTCATGTTTTTGTTAGTAGAGTAAGACAATATACAAACAATAATAAATCCAAAGTTCTGTCATGATGGCACAGGTTCTAACTCAATCTGATATAATCACATCATTACTTGCATTGCACAGCTGATTGGTTACTTTTTGCATCAGCAGCCAATGAGCTTGCTGCTCAAGATTTAAATGCTCAACTAGAGCTGGCTGTAGCAGGTGCAGTGGGCTTTAGAAACCCTCCACCTCCCCCAGCTCCACCTGTATAGATTTTCTACGAGGTGATTTCATGTATGTTATATATGGGGTTATTTTATATATATATTGTATGTGAAGCAGCAGTATTTCTAACATGCTCACAGCAGCAGCAGCGTAATAGACCGCTATCTCCGAGGGCTGTCTTGACAGAACTGTGTTTACAGAACTGTAATCATCTGGGTGCTAAATAGCAATCACAATCTTGGTGTATCTGGGATACTTACTCGTCATAGACATCCTCTGTGTCCATTCTGCGGTAGAACTTGGCAAGTTTGACGGACAGGATAATGCTAGGGAGCAGAAACAGTGTGGAACAACCTAATCCAAACCAGAATGTGTTCTGCAACAAATAAACACAAGATTCATTAAAGTCATCCAAAAACTGCACTCTGCTTAACCATAAATGACACGTTTGATCAACATACTCTCCAAACGTTTATTTGTTCTGACAAGAAGGTTTTTCAAAATACTGAAAGTGGATTTCTAGCATGGGAAGTTTTCTATATAAAAGAATGTTCAAATTTTATCATAGTGGGAGATCAGATGCAATGTGTCCAGCCATGTGACAAAATGTTGACAAATAAAAGTTTAACAAATAGGTTTAAGTTGTCGAAATTCATTGACTGCATTTGCAAAGACCTCAGACGACGGCAACTTTGGATCACTATGCAAAACTGTCAAATAGTATACTTATATTGTAACATTGTATCATTATTTTGTAATCATTCACATGTTGTAATTACTGCCTAATGCATTTGACCACCTACTTAGAGCAAAATTGAAGGTAAACCAGCAAACAAAAAACCTGGCTGAGGTTAAACACTTCATATTTAACTTCACATTCTTCCTGCTGCAGTCAGAGAATTATATTGGGGTCAATCTTTGGGTGTCTGTAGAAAGAGCAGCTCACCACTAATTACTACAGGTAGTTAGCAGGCTGAATGTTTCCTGCCCTTAGTGGTTAAGATGTACATTGTGTGTGTGTGTGTCTTGGTATTCTCTACATTATGGGGATTAAATGTCCCCACAAGTATAGTAATACTTGTAGATAGATGTTTTTGAAAACTAACGTTAGTGTAATCTGTTAACATTGCACATTATATACATCTTTTTAGACCAGTACCAGATAATGAGTGTCATGTCCTGAAATGTGATCACAATTTCATAAAAACATTAGTTAGTCCTGTTAATTGTAACGCTTTCATTTCAAACAACGAATAAATTATATAAAGCGAGCAAAGATCAATCACTGCGTCGCAAAATGATTCACTGTTTCGAAGCGCTCCAATCAGATCGCGAATCATTTGATTCAGAACGGGATATCAAAGCGCGTATGGCGAATCATTTGGTTCAGAGCCAGACATTAAAGTGCGTATCGAGAATCATTTGATTCAGAACCGGACTTTAAAGCGCGTAGCGAATCATTTGACTCAAAAATGGACTTCAAAGCGCGTATGGCGAATCATTTGATTCAGAACCGGACTTAGGAGCGGGTTCGCGGGATGTTTTTATAATAATAATAATAATAATAATAATAATAATAATAATAATAATTCAGCAGAGGCAGGGATGCATAGACCAGAGGGGGGAAATCCCCACCATCCCCCCAGCAAATCGCACCCTGGTAATACTAACACCAGTACATTTTTAAACTTGTGTGGAAATGTTTTGATCCCCATTAGGGAAAATAGCTTATAAATCAAAATCTATAAATGCCAAGTTTTGTGTGAGGGGTAGAGTAAAGGCCCGTTCTCTCCAAGAACGATAACCGTTTTCTTTTGCACTTACAAAACTTCAACCAGTAGATGTCCTCAGCACGCATGTTTCAAGCGCATCTAAACAGCGAATCTAGCGTAAACTATCTGATCTCTAACGTAATCAATGTAGTGAAAAACAACAACAACAACAACAACAACAACAATACGTACTCTCTTCTACTGCAACTTCAAAGGAGGCAAGACAATGCTGTCCAAACTAGCGCTGAATTCCTGAGGTAATTTTGTTTTATTTTACTCTGTCTGCTGTGCAATGTCTGTTTGCTTCTCTACAATGTCGCCTGCTATTTCAAATGCGCAAACCCTTTAAGTAAGGCATAATGTACAGTACATCCAGCAGGTTGTTATCGCAGAATAAAGACCGACAGACTTAACAGCAGATATTGATTCAGACAAAAGGGTTTCAAAATCTTACAAGTTTGTTAGTTATCTTATAATCCATTACAGCGTGCAAAAACAGTCGTCTCAAAATAACAGCAGCTGCGTTTGTATGAAAGGAGAGAGGGAGTCCGCGATACCAGGATGACATTATCCCGCTTATTACACGGCTTCTTGCCACAAAAGTAAATAATTAGACATAAAACCTTCTGAGTTGAAATATTTGAACGCAAAGCTTCAGTGAAAGAAAGCCATTAGAAGGAAGCGTTAAGTTTAAACTAAAGGACATTTAAGGGAGATGGTGCAGTCATAGTCATAACACAACACTTCACCACAGAAAATAATTATGGCGATAAAAGATACTGATTTAAGACGAAAACGTTTCGAAATCTTACCAGTTTGTTAGTTATCTTAAGGCCCCGATATACTTCAAACGAAGTTCGTTTTCGTTGTTCGTTTGAGGGCAAAAAGAAGTTCGAAAAGGCCGAGGGACGGTATACTCTTTTCGAACATTCGGACACCCTCTGCTGCTGGAGGCGGGTTTTTTAAACGTGTCACCTCGCTCGCGTCTTTAAAATCTCTCCACGAGCGATCGTACAGGTGTGGTTACATCTGTACCAGCTCTGCTACTCGACTCTCCAGTGTATTCATGTTGCTACCTTGGAGTTGTTGTTTTGGATGTTGTTCTCCTGTCTGCCTGCAGTTGAATGAGGAACAAACCGGGGGAAAAAAATTCACGCGTCAAAGCAGGGTTCCAGAACGCGCCCATCGACTGCGTAATCGCCGCGGACCAATGGACGCTCAAAGGTGTTTAGGAGCCAAAACGAACTCCCCCAAAAAGTTCGCTTTGGTGAGCTGTTTCGAACTGCCGAAACGAACTCAAAACGAACTTCGTTTTGGCCTGATTTTGTTCGAAATGACGTCATTTCAGTTCGTTCTTCGATTTCGTTTGAAGTATATCGGGGCCTTTATAATCCATTACAGTGTACAAAACAATCGTCCCAAAATAACAGCAGCTGTTTGTATGAAAGGAGAGAGGGAGTCCGCCATAACAGGATGCCATAATGAATTACATAATTGTACTCGTAATATTGAATTGATTTTTAATACTGTATTAGCCTAACAAAACGCAAAGTTTCACAAAGAAAATGTGAAAAAATGTCCCCGACTGCAGGCAGTTACCCGGATGAGCCTGTGTGGTGACTGACCAATCAGAATCGAGTATTCCACGAAGCAGTGTAATAAATTTGAAAAAAGTCTGATTAGCTGTCAGTGTTTTATCGTTTATCAGCTGTAAAAAAAAATCGTTCTGAAAGTGATCCCAAGGATATCGTTGCCCAGTACAGTTATCGTTATAGTTGTGGTGTGAACTCTGCTATTCTCTTAAATTTGAAATGATTTTTTAGAACATTATCTTAATAGTTATAGTTATCGTTCTTGGTGTGAACGGCCTTTAGGGTAAGGGGATAAAAAATACAATTTGTACAAAAATCATTACTTCTTTGGCATGTACCCATACAACATGAAAAACAGTTTTTTTGGACAAAAATATATTTTTTATATTTCATATTTAAAAAAAATATAATTCTGGAGAAGTCCTCATTTGTAAAAACAGTACAAAGTGAAGAAAAAATGAAGTAAATTACATAGATGTACTGTCCAAAATGAAGTCTTCTGAAGGGATCAATTTAATTAGTTTGGCTGATCCTGATTATCAAATGCAGTTGCTTTGGTGCCATTCATACATATGCTGTTGTGTACAGAGGAAAGGGTTAAACACACAGAGCCCTATTTGCACATGGAGTCTTGTGATGGGGTCAAACAACCTGACCCCTTACAACCCTCATTCCTTCCTCATGGCTACTCATGGGGCTTTGACCACACACATGCAAAAGCCCAGCGACGCAGCCCATCCCACCCTGACTGGGTGTTTAACACACTTGACTTTTTCAACATTTCACAAGTCCTAAAGTTGCCTTTGATATATACTACTATTCAAAAATTTGGGGTCTGTAAGTTCCTCTTTAAGTCTCTCATGCTCACCAAAGCTGCACTTATTTGATTGAAATTTTTTTAAAGGGTAGTCTAACTTTTTAACTAATAGCTTACCCCTAAATGAAAATTTTGCTATTTACTCTGCTCTTAGCACATTATTGATAATTTTATATCTTCATGCTTCAGAAGACTTGGAATATATAGCATTCATGCTGTTTTTATTAGTGCCTTCTTACTCTTTAAATCCAATATAAATCCCCATCCACCCTTAAAGGAAAAGTTCATTTTCAGAATAAAATTTTCCTGATAATTTGCTCAACCCTCAGGTCATCCAAGATGTTCATGTCTTCCTTTCTTCAGTCGCAAAGAAATTAAGGTTTCTGAGGAAAACATTGCAGGATTTTTCTCTATATAGAGGACTTCAGTGGGGATCCAAGGTTTGAAGGTCCAAATTGCAGTTTCAATGCAGCTTCAAAGAGCTCTACACAATCCCAGCCATGAAATAAGGGTCTTATCTAGCAAGACATTTTCTAAAAATGTTATTCCTCATCTGGGGTTGTGTAGAGCCCTTTGAAGCTGCAATGAAACTGCAATTTGGACCTTCAAACCGTTGGCCACCATAGAAGTCCACTATATAAAGAGAAAAAACCTGGAATGTTTTCATCAAAAACAGTTCTTTGCAACTGAAGAAAGAAAGACATGAACATCTGATGACATGGAGGTAAGTAAATCATAAGGAAATTTGTATTCTGGAAGTGAACTTCTCCCTTAGCTGTATGAAAAATTGAACTCTCCTTTCATATTTTATGGATGTCAAAAAATAACAGGGTTGGAATGACTTCAGGGTGACGAGAACAATTTTATTTCCAGTAGTTCTAGTGCAATGGTTCTCAATTCCAGTCCTGGGGACTTTCTGCTCGGCACATTTTGCATGTCTCCCTTACTTAACACACCTGACTGAGATCATCAGCTCATTAGTTCTCTAGGATCTCTCACCTAATGAGCTGATGATCTCAATCAGGTGTGGCAAATAAGGGAGACATGCAAAATGTGCAGAGCAGGGGGGCCCAGGACCAGGATTGAGAACCACTGTTCTAGTGGTTATAGTGCTGATGGCCATCTCACCATTGAATCCAGCAGGAAACTGCAGCCTAGGATCTCAGCTGTGTCCACGATGTTGCTGAGCGGTTTACAGGTAGCGACCTCCAGGGCCAGCTACAATGACGCAGCAAAAAAAGGTTTTTTAAACCAAAAGAATGCAGAAGAACTAAACAATCGCCACCAATTCTGATAGATAATACAGTTAAAAATACTCACAGACGTTCTGATCCAGTCGATATACTGCTTGAAATAGCCAATAATAGTCTGCTTGTATTTCTCGGTTTCCTGTTTGAGCATATATTAACCATTAGTACAATAAAACATCAATACAGCAATCATCCAGACATGTTTTTTCTTTCGGATTACCTGATTGATCACAAATGATGCATTTTGGGAAATCAGGAATTGGGCAGCATCAACAGCTTCTAGTACGTCTCTAACTCTGACCTGAAAACCAATGTATTGACTGCTTATTAAAAAAGAATGTTCTGAAATGCATCTGAAATGTGATATTTTTGAACTGGTGGCAGTTTTAAAATGAGCAACTTACAGGCAGGTCTGAGGACGTCCTTTCTAGAAGTCTGATGCTCTGATTAAGCGTGCTCTTTATTGAGAAAGACAATAGACACAGAGTAAGCATGAATCATTTCCAAATGATTTACAGTCTGAAATGCTTATAAAATTGTACAAAAAGAAAAACTGCAAAAAATAAACTGAAAATATAAGGGAATCAACAGGGTGACAAAATACCATGCAACCTGATATATGCATTACATGCACATTATGTCACAAACAATATTTGTCATACAGGGAAATCATTTGATGAACTTTATATTTCACTTGATGCAACTAGTATGGACTAGAAAATAAACATTTCAGTCATCATGCAAATGCATTAACCAATGGTGTGAAAACAACAGAAAACATCACATCTTCTGTTTGATGCCATTAGATGGACAGAAATTCACCATTTCACCTTTGACCAGTTTATGAATCTGTAAATATTCAAATTTACACATTTGAAAGTTTTAAAAAGTGTCAGTAGGACTAAGATATGATGAAGCTGCTCTAAAAAGATGCTTGTCTTTTTCCATGATGTTATCACAGAAAAAGCAAAGTAGATACCAAAAGGAGCAAACAGCTTGCAGGTTATGCAGCTATTACCGGTAGGCTTACCCTTGCTTTCACATATTTCTTGGAATCCATTAAATAAGTTGAATGTGTTTAAGAAAATAAAAAAAAGAGATTGTTGAAAATCAGTTAGGTATGAACAGAAATATTAACAACTTTCAGAAGTTTTTCATTTTTTAATCAGTCCCACTTGTAGAAGAGAAATGATTCAACAGAGCCATTCATGGATAAGAAGGTAATCAATCAAATGAGCATCAGCGAGACAGGTATAGATTACCATGGATTGCTCCAGTGGGATGACTTGCTGGATGTGGATCTGCCTTATAGTATTAGCGTGTCCCTTTAATGAGGTCTGCAAAGTACCTTTAGACTGCAAAAGAGAGACAGATACACTGTAAAGGAGAATTAGCCCTAGAAACGTTCACTAACCGTGACATTACATTTTAGGCTCCTTTTAAAATTATTTTAACTGGACCAAATGTGATTATAAACCTCATAAATCTTACCAACTGATCAGCTTGAGCATCAAGTTGACTAGCGAATTCAGCTAGATTAATGCGAGTCACTCCTTTATTGACCTGAAAAGATGAACAGTAACACATGAGAACCACAGGAGATTTTTGGTCTAATCATGGGCTGTACATGCACCAAAGCCTATGGGTCAAACGTTTCAATCAAAATGTGTTTATGTATGTTATGTACCTCCTCCAAATAGGCAGCAAAGTCAATCTCATTAATGCCAGTTTCAGTGAAGCTAATTAGATTCTCTTTGCCTTCTGACTCTAGAAGAATGATGTCACGCAGGTCGACCTTCATCCCTTCAAACTTCCTCGACACATCCTTGGAGTACTGCAGAAAGAAAAGAGTCTATATATATGATTCTGACATGAGTCTAGGAAATCTGTGTGGATTGTCATGAGGAAATTTTCTAGAACACACAGTCTGACCAGTGGCACCACTAATATATAATAATAACTACAGTAATAAATATTTTATTATAACTTTTTATGTGACAACACTGAAGAAATGACACTTTGCTACAATGTAAAGTAGTAAGTGTACAGCTTGTATAACAGTGTAAATTTGCTGTCCCCTCAAAATAACTCAACACACAGCTATTAATGTCTGAACAGTCTAAATTTTTTTTTTTTCATTATTTATGTCTTAATTAATTGTATTATTTACTGATGCCTCAGACTTTGTGTATTTATAAAAAAATATATAATATATAATAAAATGACAAAAATACTATTAATACCAAATGTCATTTTATATTTAAATTTCAAATCACACTACCAGTCAAAAGTTTTTGAACAGTAACATTTACATTTTTTTTTTTTTAATAATTCTATTCTGCTCACCAAGCCTGCATTTATTTATTCTTGTGGTCAAAGCAAAATTTTCAGCATCATTACTCCAGTCTTCAGTGTCACATGATCCTTCAGAAATTATTTTAATATGCTGATCATTTTAATAAATTTTTTAAGCAGCAATTCAGAATATTAGAATGAATTCTGAAGGACCATGTGACTGGAGTAATGATGCTAAAAAATCATCTTTGGCATCACAGGAATAAATTACATTATTACAAATTATATATATATATTTTTTTACATTTTTTTTATTATTCTTCTATATAATTAAAAGAAAAGAACACCTGATAATTGTGTTCTACAGCATTTGAGAAAATCTAAGTTAAATCTATAAGCATCCTGTGCTTCAGTGCGAGCACAAACATCTGTATTTCTGTACACAGCAGTTCATATGATTTTCTTTATATTACATTTCATAAAAATCCTAAAACGCTCCATTCAATGCGGTCTCAGATTTTTGGATCCTATGTGACATTGGATCAAGAATGCTGGCTTGAAAGACTTTAAGTGAAAACAAATCTTTCGGCTGAAATGAAGGAATTTATAGATGCTCTATATAAAATGTTTCAAATGGTTATGCATGAAATGTTTCGAGATATTTTGCCAGTTCCAAAGAACAGAGAGAAAAACAACAACACTGGATTGGAAAAACATACGGTTCACTTTTTTTTTTTTTTTTCTCAAGAGTGTTACTTAACGAATTTCCTTAAAGACACCATCCACACAAGGCCATTACCCTAGAAGCTAAAATTTTACATTGAACCTAATTAATTAGTAGGAAGGTTGTCTGAGTTTCCACATGTCCTGGCATCAGGGGCTGTGTTATACAGCTTTAGAGTAAAATAAGACTCACTCAAAAATGACTCAGAAAACATGATGCACAGCAAATAAAAGCTATTTTCTTGTAGCAGCATCACTAATCAGAGTGTGACTTTAAATGTCAGTGTGAATTTAGTTGTGATTTGCGTGTGCACATGAGAAAAGCCTTGATGCACTTACGACACTGGTGTTAAAGAAGGCTGAGATGTTAAAGATCCTATCCAGATGAAGAGCTGAGTAAATCCCTCTGTTGTCCTTACAATTACTGCAAAAGAGGAGCAAAAAAGAAGAGAGATTTTCATTCTAGACTTTTCAGTCTCTGCTGCCATCTACTGGACAACTGAAGAACAAAGACTGTTCTGAGAAAATGTCAAGCATATTTTCTTTGCATATTTGATTCAACATCTAGTTTTTAATACCCTAAAATTAACACCCTTCATTTGTTAAAATATTTTTTTGTAAAAAAAAAAACTAATTGTGTAATGTAATTGTTGATTTTTATTAGATATACATGACATGATTACCTGTAGACAGAATATGCAGTAAGGTCCATCTCAGGGTCATTGTACAGGTAACCTGGTATGAAGTTTCTCCAAGCAGAGTTGACCAAGTTGGGTGTATCTAACACCTAAAAACGAAAGGCAGGCTTTTAACTTGCATTGTTTGGTGAATTTATTTATCTTTTAGCATGTATACAATGGGTACCATAAGTGTGAGCTTACTAATGAAAATATTAAAAACTGAATTAAAAACTGAATTAATAAGAATTTCAGAATGTCTTAGTATTTGGTTTGTCACTCTTTTGTTGTAATGACAGCAGCACTCAAGCTGCATTACTCACAATTTCATATAAAGCCCTATGGTCATTTTCTCCAGATGATCCAAAGATCATCTTGTGCTTCAATGAAAGCAAAAACATCTGACACTGTGTTGTTTCTCTTACCTTAAACAGCTGTCGGGTTTGAAAGGGTTCACACACAAGCTTTTCTAGATTCCCACCCACCAAGAACAGAGCTGTTATCACTCCCATGAGCACCCAGGAGAACAGGAAGCTGAAGCCCACACCACTGAGAGACAGAGAAAGAGTGTGTGAATGAGTGCAGACAAAGCTGTCATATACCAAATCCATTTGATGGGTTTGAAGACTAACACTACACTTAAACTCACGCCATGAGCAGGTTGCCTCCTGTGTTAGAGACACAGCCACGCGTGGTTGGAGTGGCATGCCTGTCGAATCCCAGAATACCACACAACAGTCCCAGGAAATTGAAGGCGAGGATAAGCACAACCATACAGCACAGGGTAATACAACAGATCCACCTGAAAACAAAAACATTATGAGCAATGTCATTGGCACATGGAAGATTTTTTCTCTAGAATTTTGTCTAGTCGTGTCGAAGTACCTGTAGAAATCCATCTGATCAACCTGAGGGTAGATGTCCTCGATCTGTGAGTGTGTGTGAGAGATCATTCTGGTGAAGTTGGACAAAGAGCTGTGAACCGGGAAGAGCTTGGTGAAAGAGGTGATGTTTGATCCAACGTCGTCCAGAAGAACCTTCACCCCTACAGGAAACGAACCAGACACAAAGTATTAGAAAACACTTTAGTGCGGATATAATAACATTTTCATTTGTAAACCGCTTGTCATAATCTATGTTATTCACAGAAAATTGTCTTATTGTGCGTGCCCTGCTAAGCAAAGCAAAGGGGACTGTAGTAAGGAAAAAAACCTCTATAAAGCCCATCCTCCACAATGTATGTGTTACATATGTTTAAAGACAGAGTATGTAGACAACGCTAGATGACGCATATTCAAAACAAACAAAGAAACAAAGGCTTAGTTTGATGACGCATTGATTAACTGTGGAATCATGGGAGCTGTTGTCTTCATCCTCACAGCCGCTGCAATTCGACAGGACTCTGGCAGAAATCATGTTTATGGATGAGCTAATGTATTAAAAAATGTATTAATGTCACTTTAGCATGAAGGAGAGGTGCAACTGAAAAGCATGAAAGTAAACAGTATTTTATTACGCCACATAGGATCGCTTCTGCTCCTTCTGGTCATGTGTATGTAGGACAAAGCAACGCTGTTTTATCATACTAGATACATTTGAGTGTGTTGAAAGTTCTGTTATAATGCTACTCATTTGTCAAATGTCTAAAAAGATGCATAACATTTTAAAGCGTCTTTAGTGTTTCCATGTATTCTATAAATCAAACTGTCAACTGAGTGTGTGGTGTGACTGGTATTTGTGTACTTACAAAAAAACATTCAAGATGAAGTATCTTCTCCTCACGAAGGCTGCATTTATTTAATCCAAAGTACAGCAAAAACTTTCCAATTTTAAAATATTTTTACTTTTTTCTGTTCAAGAAACATTTATTATTATTATTATTATTATTATTAATATTTAAAACAGTTTAAAAATAACTTTGATGAATAGAAAGATCCAAAGATCAACATTTATCTAAAATTAAAAGCTTTTGTAACATTATACACTACACCTTTCAAAAGCTTTGATTCAGTATATATATATATATATATATATGGGGAAAGATATATTTTTTTCTGTACTTCAGATCACATAAATGCAGGCTTGGTGAGCAGAAGAGAATCCTTTAAATTTAGTAAGTGAAATGTAGAAAAATTAAGATTTTTTTCACTACTGAAAGGGGATACTGCATTAATCTGTTAAACACAGGGTTCCCACGGGTCATGGAATTTCTGGAATATCATGGAATTTTAAAAGGTCTATTCCAGACATTGAAAGTCAGGGAATTTTATATTTATTTTGTCCAAGTCATGGAATATCAGGGATTTTTGTTTGTTGCTTTCAGTTTTTGTTTCCATTTATCAGAATGTAATTTTTCTGTACCGTTGTTGTTTCACTAATCTTGCCTATTGTTATGTTAGGTTGTGGTTAGGTTATGGCTATGAAAGCATAAAAATTAATTTAGAGTCAGTTAATTTCTGTAGAAATAGTATAGAAAAATATCTAAGTGCATTTAACAGGTAAATCAAACAAACAAACAAACAAACAAACAAAAAAGTACTAAAAAAACATCTGTGATCAAGTAAATGAAGCTTGCAAATGAATGGATCCGTTCATTATAGGTCATGGAAATTCAGCTTTTTAGTCAGTGAAAGTCAGGGAATATGACGTTTGGCTTAGAGTGGGAACCCTGTAAACAAATCTAAGACAGATTTAATCTTTGAACTCACCTTCCACAATATTTCGGGTTTGATCTGTTACCAAGGTGGGAGTGTCATTGAATGATGCAAAGCCCTGTTTGACACAGATAAAAAGGTGTAACAGTGAGCAAAGCTGATATGCTCCTTCAAAACCAACATTAAATCAAACTGACCTTTTTACTTTTCAACTACTTGGATTCATTTCAGTATGCATGACCACATAATTATTGTCATAATCAAATCAGTTCCCAATGGATAAGATTTTTTTCTCTCACTGAATATCCTGTTTCACTATGAAATACCACATGTTCTGTTTTGAATCTATGTAAACACAGCATGAGAAATGTAAGAAAAAAGTACCTTTTCCACAATCAGACCGAGATCCGTCTTTAGAACTTCATTCACTTTGTCCAACTGGTCAGTCACATCAGGCAACTAAAAAAAACAAAAACAAAACAGCCATGTGATTTTTCTTTTCTTTTAATTAAATTGTGAATTATTTTGATGACAATATTTTTTGAAGAAAAAGTTGAGAAATCATTTCAATACCGAGGAGTAATTGGCTGCAATTTCTAGCCTGGGAAGAGTGCTACGTATGTTGCGACAAATCTCCGATGAGCGTACATCCATGCAGACTGGATCGTTAAGAGCGTTGCTAAGGCTGCCGCGCACCTGGCTGAGGTTAGCCTGCAGTTTGACTGTTCCTTCCTGCAAAGTCTCCAAGGTCAAACTCACATTCTCTAGAGCATCCTTGGTGTCTCGCATTGCTAAAAGAGGAAACAATGAGCAAACACATAAATGAACATTCAAAAACACGCTGCAAAGACTGCACAAAATAACCAAGACACATAATTCTGAAGGACATTAATTCCACACATGCATTTTTAATTTCAAAATGCTCTAAATATTATCCACTGAGGTGAGATGACATTGTAGCTTTCAGTGCATTTCAAAACCTTTCAGATATCTTGGTTTTAAGACACATGATGGGCAGGTTCCACCAAGGAAGGATACGACAATACACATGCGAAAATAACTGGGCCAGGTTTTGTTGGGAAGGAATAAGGAGTCAATCACAACTTTGTTACAGATAGAAGATTATGGGAAGGACCAGTCAGGGTCTATTACATTTTACCTTTAATGGCTTTCTCCACTTTAACTAACAAATCAAAGACAAAACAGTGCGATAAGATACCACCAAAAGCAATGGATTGAATATCCACATTATATTCTCATGTTATATATGATATATTATGATCAATAGTTTTCCCAGCAAAGGTGAAAGAAAGAAAAGAAAGACAAAAACACAAAGGGATTGACATACTTCCAGTCATGCTGAGAGCTGCGTCGAGGGCTGGCTGCACGTCTTTTCCCAACTCCTCATGTATCCTTCCACCCAAGAGCACACCTACATCTGAAGAAAGACCTCAACATGAGTCCTTACATCAGAAACACCTTCCATTCCACTTCATATGACTGATTGCATACTTACTCTCCAGGTCATACAGCACCTGGTGCTTCACGGTGTCATACCGAGAGATTAGGTAATCAATTTGCTAAAAGGGAGACAACACAGCAATATATTTATCTGTCAGAATCTTACTTGCCCATGCTATTTTTTTCAATAGCAAAACTATGCAGTCAGATATTGTCATATAATGGTATCTAAAGTGTTCTGTTCACCACTGTTTCAGGCAACTGTCTGCCTGTCTGTCTGTTCATCTATCCATCCATCTTGTCTGTCCAGCCATCTGTCAATCAATCCATCCATCCATCTTGTCTATCTATCTAGTCTGTCCATCCATCTGTCCATCTGCCCAAATGACCAACCGACCACCTATCTTGTCTGTCTCTCTATTTGTATATCTGTGGTCTGTGTCTGTTCATCCATAGACCCACCCACCCACCCACCCACCAACCTATTCATCTATCTGTCAATCAATCTGTCATCTATCTAGCTGTCCATCCATCCACCTGCATCTATCTGGCCACCTGTCTATCTGCTCATCTATCTATCATCTACTGTCCATCTATTTATTTGTCTGTCCGTCCATCTGTCTGTTTGCATCTACCGTCCATCTGTCTGTCCGTCCAGCTATCTATCTGTCAATCCGTCATCTATTTAGCTGTCTGTCCATCCAACCGCCCATATCTATCCAACTATCCATCCATCCATCCGTCAATCCATCGTTTATTTATCTGTCCATCCATCCACTTGCATCTATCAGTCGATCTGTCCGTCCATACATCTATTTATCTGTCAATCCGTCATCTATCTATCTGTCAGTCTGTCCGACCGCCCACATCTATCCAACTATCTGTCCATCCATCAATCCATCGTTTATCTATCTGTCCATCCATCCGCTTGCATCTATCAGTCGATCTGTCCGCCCATCCATCTATTTACCTGTCAATCGGTTATCTATCTATCTGTCAGTCTGTCCGTCCACCCGCATCCATCCATTTATCTGTCCGTCTGTCCATCCATCTATCAGTCAATCCGTCATCTATCTAGCTATCCGTCCGTCCAACCGCCCACATCTATCCGACTATCTGTCAATCTGTCATCTATCTATCTGTCAGTCTGTCCGTCCACCCGCATCCATCCGTCTACCTGTCCGTCTGTCCATCCATCCATCAGTCAATCCATCGTCTATCTAGCTGTCCATCTGTCCAACCGCCCACATCTATCTGACTACGTCAATCCGTCATCTATTTATCTGTCAGTCCACCCTCAACCATCCGTCTACCTGTCCGTCTGTCCATCCAGCTATCCGTCGTCTATCTAGCTGTTCATCTATCTATCGATCTATCGATAACTCAGGTTCTGATTGGCTCCATATGATCTATCTCTGCCCATCTGTCTGTTTGACTGACCATCTGTCTTGTCTATCCTTCTATCTATCTTGTCAGTAAGTCTGTCTGTCCCTCTATCCGTCCATCCAAAATCTATCTTGCCTGTCTGTCTATCTGTGTCAGCCTTTCATCCATCCATCCATCCATTCATCCATCCCAGTGTAATAGTGCTGGTTGTATTACTCACTGCAGGGGTCTGATTGGCGAAGGTTTGCAGGTCTTTCAGGTTACTCTTTACCAGCCTCCTCATGCTCTTCAGCTGAGAACTCAGGTTCTGATTGGCTGCATATGCACAAAGGACCCCTGCCCTGATGATCAAAACAAGCATTGTTAAAACAACTAAAACTAAACCAGATTCAAGCCAGAAAAGCAAGAATAAGAATGTTGTTAAAGCCAAGTCAGTAAAATACTCTCTGGAGTGTCAGCAGGGGGCAGCATTAACACAATCACAAGATGCATGTTCCTCACAGATGCTCTCTCCTCTTAGGATACTTTAATTACTTAGGGAATGTTTTCATACTCTGGCATACTTATTATTGAGAACTACGAAGCAACATCATACTGCTGCTGGTCTATACAGGAAGACAGTGCTTTTATTATGCTTTTGTTATACTCGGTGCTTTTGTTATACTCAGTGAACAAATCCAAACGAACCTTCATCTTCATCAGTTGGAAAAGTACTTCAGACAAACTAGGGTGACGGTGAGGTATCCTTAATTAGACTGAGAAACACTTCAAGGAAAAGCCAGCCCTATATTAGAACTTATTTATGATTCACGCATCCTAATTGGGCTGTCTTCTTTTGGTGTGCTCATGGCTACTGTGAAAGCCACTGAATGTTGGCAGCACCATCTTCTATCATGCTAGGCGTTCACTGCAGTCTGGGACAAAAGCCATGATTGAACAGGAAGGCTTTATGTGACGTTACATCAAAATGTGTGAATCAGTCTTTGTTGGTTTTGTGCATAAATATGAACATAATAGAAATGTCTCATTTTCAGTCGATGAGGAGGACTTGAATTGGCCACACGGCCCACAGGATGCTAAACTAACAGAAGAGGAATTTACTGAATTTCAATTTTAGGAAATTCAACAGACATACAACAGAAGAATTTCAACCATACTCCCATTAAACGATTTTAAATTTAAAATTAAAAAATGTAAAAAAAAGCTGAGAAATGAAGTGTTCCTCAACAATCTATAAAATAAATAAATATTATATACAGTTGAGGTCAATAGTTTACATACACCTTGCAGAATCTGCAAAATGTTAATTATTTTAGCAAAATAAGAAGGATCATACAAATTGAATGTTATTTTGAATAAGATATTTCACATAAAAGATGTTTACATGCACTTGATTCTTAATACTGTGTTATTAACTGTAAAATTTACACATTCTGTTCAAAAGTTTACACCCCTGGTTTACACCAAAAGTTTACACCATCATTACTTTCTCTTGTGGACTATATGTAAACATATTTTATGTGAAATATCTTATTCAGGTCAGTACTAAATAAAAAATAACTTGCATTCTGTATGATCTCTCCTATTTTGGAAAGATTCTGCATGGTGTATGTAAACTTTTGACCTCAACTGTAAATAATTTGCACATATTACAACAATTACGTGAATTTAATTTTAATTCTGTTTTCTTCAATTCTGCATCCTGTTTTGCTACCTAGTTCAAATTTAGTTACAATAGGCGCTGAAATAGAGCAAATAGCAAAATGGTTTTAAAACTACACATATGTTGAAACACTGTGCTTTATATGCAGTTAGTGGGCATTGCAGAATGGTATCAGGGTGAGAAACAGACCACAGACTGATGGAGAATCGAAATGGGTGGCTGGCTACAAAGCCCTATTGTTTTTCCTCCTTCTCACCCCCTTATTCCCAATGTCCTCCTCTCTCTGTCTACACTGTGTGTTGGTAAGCTGCTATCTGCTCTGCTCCGTAAGGTCAGGGAAAACATAGCAGGCAGTGAACAAAGAGGCTTTGAAGATGGCAAAGTGCATTCCACACAGAGGGCATTGAGATGGTCTAAAACTCTGCAGGGTGCCTCATATGAACCAGCAATAAATAAATAAATAAATAAAACTAAATTTAAATGTGCATTTTTTTCATTAAATCTTGCTTTTAAAATGTCTCGAGCTCACTTTGGCATCATGGTTTTGTAACTTGGGTTGGTTGAGTGCACTGAAGAATGTCTCTATAGACTAATGGAGGCAGGAATCGCGTTACTCCCACAATGATTGCTGTATTTAGCCAGACTGGACCCTGGGGCGGCTCCCACAGCGTCCCTGTCTATAAATGCCTCTTTGGGGGTTTGAGGAGCAGGGTGGGGGTGAAAACCTCCTTGACTGGCTCTTTATACAGAAGATGACCCTCTGGGTTTGATTTCGCAATGAAGGCGTTCCAGGTCTACCTGTTGAGTCCTCTGTGCTCAACAGACTGAAATGTGATCGGCCCACCACCACAACACTGCCACACTACTGACCCAGACAAAGACGGCCACTGTCGACTGGAAAATGAGGGTCAGTCTTTTATTTTGGAAGGCAAGACGGAAAAGATGCTTTTAACTACTTTCAATGTTGAACTACCTTTACAACAAAATGAAACACATCATTCAAAAATGTGGACACATGTAGTTGAAGGCAGAATCTGCAAAATCTCAATTATTTGACCAAAATAAGAGGGATCATACATAATGCATGTTATTTTTCATTTAGTACTTACCTGAATTAGATATTTCACATAAAAGGACAAATTTTGGACATCATGAACAACTATCACTAAAAAAAAAAACATAGCTGTGGATAATTCAGTTAATAACACAGTATTAAGAATCAAGTGTATGTAAACTTTTGAACAAGTTCATTTTTATAAATTCAGCTATTATTTTCTCTTGTGGACTATATGTAAACACCTGAACAGATAAACTGCCTGCTGCTCTTCAGAAAAATCCTTCAGGCCCCACAAATTCTTTGTTTTTTCAGCATTTTTGTTCATTTGAACCCTTTCCAACAATGACTGTATGATTTTGAGATCCATATTTTCACACTGAGGACAACTGAGGGACTCATATGCAACTATTACAGAAGGTTTAAACATTTACTGATGCTTCAGAAGCACAATGCATTAAGAGCCGGGGGTGAAAACTTTTTGAATTTAAAGATCAGCATAAATTTAACTTATTTTGTCTTCTAGGAAACATGCAAGTATCTTCTGTAGCTTCTGAAGGGTAGTACTAAATGAAAAAAAAAAAAAAAAGATATTTAAATGAGAAAAATGTACACATTCATTCTGTTCAAAAGTTTACACCCCTGGCTCTTAATTGATTGTATTTCCTTCTGGAGCATCAGTGAGCATTTGAATCTTCTGTAATAGTTGCATACAAGTCTTTCAGTTGTCCTCAGTGTGAAAAGAGGAATCTCAAAATCATACAGTCATTTTTGAAAAAGGTTTAAATACAAAAAAAATGCTGAAAAACCGAAGAATTTGTGGGACCTGAAGGATCATTCGAAAGAACAGCGGGCAGTTTAACTGTTCAGGACAAACAAGGTACTAATGAACAACTATCACTAAACAAAAAACAAACAAACAAAAAAGCTGTAGATCTGTCACACTTGGGTGTGTTTAGGAACATGCAGGCTCAAGAGGATGAAGATATCAAAGTCTTTTAATAATCCACAAAGAAAGGCACAAACACGGGAGGAGATTTCACTAACACACATAGTTGTGAGGTCGAAGACCGGACAAAAACCACAGAACAGAAACGAACTTATAAAGGGGAGATAACGAGACACACCTGAACTAAATCACCAATCAACAGAAACTAGGTCACACAGAGCACATGGGGAAGAAAACAAAACAAACACAGTCCAGGGGCATGACAGTACTCCCCCCTCCCGGATGGCGCGTCCTCGCGCCACAAACAGAAGGAAACTTGGGAGGAGGCTCCGGAGGAGGAAGGACAACCGGGAGGAGGAGAACCAAGGGAGTCCAGGGAGGAGATGATGGAGGGAGGAGCCAGGGAGAAGACAGGAGGGATCTGAAGCAGGAGGAACCAGGAGAGACCCAGGCCACAGCCAAGATGGCGGCCCACGGTGGAGCCGACGGAGGGAGGAGCCATGGTGGAGGAATGGCCACCGACTCCAGGGGGCCGACCGACGGCGGCGGAGCAGGTGGAGGAGGAGCCCGAGGCGGAGACGGAGAGCCGATGGGCCAGGGCGACGGGGAGGATCCGGAGGGCCAAGGCGGAACAGATGGCACCGGCGACCGATGCGGAGACGGGGATCCAGAAGGCCGTGGTGGAGCCGGAGCGACCGAGGACTGAGGAGGAGCCGGAGGGAAGGAGGAGCCTGACAGAGCTGAAGGGATGGAGGGACGAGGCGCAGCCGGAGGAGCGGAGTCCCAAAGCGGCGGATGGTCGACGACAGACCAAGGCGGAGCCGGAGGGACGAGGGAGCCCGGCGGAGCTGGTGGACTGATGGGCCACGGTGGAGAGGAGGGAGCTAGGAGCCATGGTGGAGCCGACGGGTCGAAGGGCCGAGGCGGAGTCCGGGACTCAGAGGCTGGAGGCAGAGATGAGGGATCCTCCAGCCATGACGCCGATGGAGACTGGCAGACCCGTGGCGAATCCAGCACACAGATGTTGGGCTGAGGGTGAGCCATGGGGCTGACAGGAACCAGCAGCGGAGTAGACAGGAAAGGGTGGGTGGGCGGGACCTTGTGAATGTCCTCCGGGCTGAATTCGGGAGGGCGCTCTTGAGGAGCGGGCACTGGAGGGCGCCGACGAGGCGTTGGCACTGGAGGGCGCTCTTGAGGAGCGGGCACTGGAGGGCGCCGACGAGGCGTTGGCACTGGAGGGCGCTCTTGAGGAGCGGGCACTGGAGGGCGCCGACGAGGCGTTGGCACTGGAGGGTGTTCTTGTGACGCGTATACTGGAGTTTTGGGAACCACTTCTGGGCTGGACGAGACCAGCGGAGACGAAGGAGGGCTGGACGGGACCAGCGGAGACGAAGGAGGGCTGGACGGGACCAGCGGAGACGAAGGAGGGCTGGACGGGACCAGCGGAGACGAAGGAAGGAGGAGAGGGGCAGGATCTAACTCCAGTTCTGTTTCCCAGTCAATTAGGTCTTCTTTTTCCATTTCCAGCAGCCCCAGATGTATAATCAGCTCACCCTCAGCCATGGTGCAGTGGGCGGAGCTCCACTCCGCGCTCTCGCTGTCACTGGCGTTCTCCACCGTGGCGTGCTCTGTAGCCGGCTCACGCACCTGGTCTGACTCTTTGGGCTCGGGCTCCGAGGCGATCCTCAGCTCTGTCGCGCTCCTTGGCGATGGCTTGTCGGTCGCTTTGGGCTCTGGCTCTCCGTCAGCGGTGGGCTCGGGCTGTGGCTCCGCGCAGCGGGGAGATGGTGGGCTGGGCTCTGGGTCCGGAGTGGCACTGGCACGATTTTCCTCAGGGCGGATGGTGAAGGAGGACCCGTTTCTCGCCAGTGTCCACTCCACATAGGCGGCGAAGTCCGCTCGAGGACCATCTTCGGACGACAACGCTCTGCACGCGGGGTTCAGGCTGGTGTTGTAGAACGTGCAGAGCGTGCCGTCCGGATAGCTAGCATAGTTCGCGATGAAAATGAACTGTCTTGTATGGTCCTCGAGCGTTCTCTCCCCCTGCTTCAGCATTAGGAGGAGAAATTCGGGGCTGTACACAGGATCCATGACGGGGGAAAAAAACAGAAAATAAAAACTGAATCAAAACGGAAAAGAAATGACGGGGAAACACGACGCTTACTCTCTTGTTTGGTCCGGTCTTCTGTCACACTTGGGTGTGTTTAGGAACATGCAGGCTCAAGAGGATGAAGATATCAAAGTCTTTTAATAATCCACAAAGAAAGGCACAAACACGGGAGGAGATTTCACTAACACACATAGTTGTGAGGTCGAAGACCGGACAAAAACCACAGAACAGAAACGAACTTATAAAGGGGAGATAACGAGACACACCTGAACTAAATCACCAATCAACAGAAACTAGGTCACACAGAGCACATGGGGAAGAAAACAAAACAAACACAGTCCAGGGGCATGACAAGATCATTCAGGTAACAACACAGTATTAAAAATCAAGTGTAATTAAACTTTTGAACAGGGTCATTTTTATAAATTCAACTATTATTTCTCTTTATATGTAAACGTCTTTTACGTGAGATATTTTATTCAGGTCATTACTAAAAATAACAAAAAATAATGAACATTTTGCAGATTCTGCAAGGTTATGTAAACATTTGACTTCAACTGTATGATGTCACATGGACTATTTTAATGATGTCCTCACTACATTTCTTAGCCATAAAATGTTTCAGTTGCGTTGCTGTCTATTTAGAATCAGAAAGCTCTCAGATTTCATCAAAACTATCTTAATTTGTGATTCAAAGATGAACGGGCTTATGGGTTTGCAACGACAGGAGGGTGAGAAATGAATGACAGAAATTACTTTTTTGGGTGAACTATCCCTTTAAAAAGCATCTAACAAATTTGTTTTTGTTAATTATTTTTTGTCAATTTACATAGTCCCATGCGTAAATAACACAGATAATAGTATGTAAATAAATTAACAAATATTATATTTTAGTTTTGATTGACTGTTATTATTCCTAAATATAAAAAAAAAACAAAACAGTAATATAAAATGAATAAAAGTGAGTAGGTGTTTAAACTTTTGACAGGAAGATTAATAAAGCAACACATTTTCAAATTAGCCTCCAGACTGTTTTATTATTCCAGAGGAAATCAAAATGTTCTTTTTAAAGTTCCCACAAGTTTCAAGTTGAATATGTTTGTGGAAATGGTAGCAGCAAGCCCCATGTGTGTGCAGTGAAAGTAGGCCAGATCGGGCGGGTAATTGAAGAGTGAGACAATCATTTCTCTTTTCCATTCATGTGTAGGACAGAAGGAGGACACATGATTAACCACACAAACAAAAGCTTTTTCTCTCTTCATTCTGTACACCAAAATATTGTGGGCGTCTTTCTTTGAGCAGATTATTACATTTAAATACTCATTATTCATCATCATAACTGACAGAAGAAACTTGACAGTGACTGATTAACATTTGTATACAGTGGACTGATGACGGTAATATCTGATGATGGATCCAAACAATCACAACCCTGCAAACACAGTCAACTGTACAGCTATGTGCCAAAAAGAACTGTACTACTATAATCGCCACTAAAAATGCACACTCACAGACTCACACCAGAGCAACTGACGCAGAGTCACATCAGGACATATTGTCACTGTAACCATGGTTTCTCTCTTACGCAAACACATTCACACATTTTGCTAGATATAACTAGATATAGACAATCCCTAAGGCTCTAGGCAACCCAAATCAGGGTTTCTAAAACATATTTGCACAAAGGACCCCTTTCATAACTCCAAACTGTCTGAGGATCCAATAAAGCAGTGTGATTTCAGTTTCCTAATTTCCAAAATCCAACTGAAGTACTATACTAGTCAAAATCCTAAAGAGAGATCCACCAATCAGAGCAGTCACTGTTACTATAGAAACTGCAAGTGATGTCATCAAGTCTCACACTCTCAACTTTGCAGTCCTGTTTTTTTCCATATATATATATATATATATATATATATATATATATATATTAGGATTTTGCAGTATATTGTTTTTATACTTACAGAACTGAGGTGGAATCTCTAGAGTCTAAAAAAACGCAGGCATTCACACATGTGTGCCTACAATGGTTAATTACCAAGATTGAATCACAGTCTATCCATGCATTATAATATTTCAAGGCTGAATGAACCGAAAACAGGCCAAATTGACATTTAACAGCACAAATACTCAGCAAATGGTTTTCTATGACTAAACAGGGTGAATTAATGAATGAAATGTGTGAGCATTGCATAGCCCAGCTGCACTATGGATGTCGTGTGGGCTCACAGGCTCTACTGTATTAAATTTGACAGGCCGTCTCTGCAAGCTGAGCCCTGGGGTTGGCAGAGGAGCAGCGGACCCCGTGACCTTCAGTGCCCTGAGCGTAACACTCCTCCTGAGTAACAGCCGGGTTTTCGCTCTACATCCAATCACAGCTAAGCAAGTCAGCCGAGCGAGTCCCTTCGCCCCACAGGAGCAACAAATCACAAATTAGACTACATTAATATCTCAGCTGTTTGTCCTAGACAGCAATGAGATCAAATTGAGAGCAAGCTGAGACTTTCGCTTCAGATTTTTGCTTCAGCTCTTACTGTATATAAACAATTGTCATTTGCGTCTATTACCAATTCCACTAAAAGAAATTTAGGAGAAAGATCTAAGGAAAAGTTTTTCATTAATTTAAGAGTGTATAACCTTTTGCACAACTTCAGATTTAGGACCACAGCTGAAGATAATGAATTTAATGAATGAATCTTCTCATTTAAATGTATGTAAACCCTGATGTCTTATCCATGTCAATGCAAAATTCATGGTCCATTTTAAAGATACATTGGACCATGAATTTT
This sequence comes from Cirrhinus molitorella, assembly GCA_033026305.1. Taxonomy (NCBI): domain Eukaryota; kingdom Metazoa; phylum Chordata; class Actinopteri; order Cypriniformes; family Cyprinidae; genus Cirrhinus; species Cirrhinus molitorella. The sequence continues at coordinate 19,935,018 of CM065129.1, read as the reverse complement.
ACATTGGCATGGATAAGACTCGGTTAACTGGCATTAAAATTAGCAGATTCATTAATTAAACTCATTATCTTTAGCTGTGGATTGATTAAATATAAATGCACACACAGATTTAAATAAATTAATAATAAAACAGCAAGCAAAAGCGTGACAGTGTCATTATTTTTTAAAACGGCAGCCTTCTGCAGAATGAGGACACAAATTTATGTGAGCGGTCATTTGTGAATAACGGCAATACGGTCGGTGCTGATAGCTTAGTGGTTGGAGGACTGACATATAGTGCAAGTGCACCCCTGGCGACCTGAGTGCAAGTCCCGACTCGTGGTCCTTTGCCAATCCAGTTCCCAATTCTCCAACCGCCCGCTTTCCTGTCATTCTCTACTGTTCTGTCTGTTAAAAAAGGCTAAAAAAAGTTTTTTAGCTTAACAGCATGTGGCAAAAACACCATTTATATAGTAAGACAGGAACATCTAACGTGCAATGTATACAAAATGCATGTTATTTTTTATTTAGTATTGACCTGAATAAGATACTTCACATCAAATGTGCTTACATATAGTCCACAAGAAATAAAAGGACTGATATGCAACTATTACCGAAGGTTGAAACACTCACTGATGCATCAGAAGGAAACATGATGCATTAAGAGCCGGAGAGGGGAAAACGTTTTAAATTTGAAGATCAGGGTATACTGAACTTATTTTGCCTTCTGGGAAACATGTAAGTATCTTCTGTAGCTTCTACAGGGCAGTACTAAATGCAAAAAATATGATATTTTGGCAAAATAAGAAAAATGAACACATCCCCATTTTGTTCAAAAGTTTTCACCCCCTTGGCTCTTAATGCATCGCATTTCCTTGTGGAACATCAGTGACCGTTTGAACCTTATTTAATAGTTGCATATAAGTCCCTCAGTCCTCAGTGTGAAAAGTTGGATCTCAAAATATTCAATCATTTTTTAGAAAGCGTTCAAATACACAAATGATGAAAACCAAAGAATTTGTGGGACCTTAAGGATTTTTCTGAAGAACAGCAGGCAGTTTAACTGTTCAGGACAAACAAAGGAGTCATGAACAACTATCACTAAACAAAAACAAAAAACAAAAACATTTTTCTTGTGGACTATATGTAAATATGTTTTATGTAAAATATCTTATTTAGGTCAGTACTAAAAAAAAACATGCATTTTGTATGTAACAAAATGTATGTAACAAACAGATAGTCATGGATGCCAGTGATATAAAGTCTGGAAGACTGCCTGACAAAGTGTTACAAGAATTGAACTAAAAATATGAGTTAAATGCCTCAAGCTGTTAAGTTGCCTGACCATCACACCATTGTGTTCATGACTGGGTTGACAGTGTCCCTAAGAAATGCTGTTTTTCTCTTAAGAGTGAGACGGCACTAATGAGCAATGTTTTTGTCATAATTGGGTCACTTCTTTAATTATTCATCAAGCCTAAATTATGCCCAATGCTTTATGAGAAGACAGCAGAGCCCTGAGAAAAGCGGCCTGAGTTTATCAAGCAATTATAATAAAAGTTTGAAAAAGACAAATCACAAGACAGGTCAAAACTCCATAACCTTCCCTGGAGATGCTTCGAACTCAAGAAACTTTCCAATACATCTCTGTGAGAGTCCTCTCAGGACAATAACTTTTGAATTATTTTTTAGTTAAACTTCCCACTAAGAGACTCGGTGGTGCCTACCTCACACGATTGACCAGCTTTAATATAGCGCCGAAGAGAGAAGTGCGGAGTAGCCCCTGTTACGGCTTCATCAGAATCATGAAGGTTGAAATCCCAGGAGCTTTTTACATGAGGAGACATGCCCATCTCCAGGCAGCCAGGCATGTGCTGTGGAATCTTTAATAAAGAGCCAGCCGGCTGAATGCGTACAGCAGGGGAACATCAAACACTCTATTCAGTTTGCCGTCGCTATCCCGGAGCTCCTGCTTTTGTGCAATTCTGCTGTATTTCTTCCTGGAGTGTACACTTGTCTACAATATGTCTTTGGGAACATGGTGACTTTAGGACAGGAAGATTAACTGCAAGCTCAAAAGTGTCCATGTTGAGGTCTTTTATTGAAAATATCAGCTTTGAGTTTGCTTTTGATTATTTAGGCTCTGTTCCTAATGCTACTAAGCTGTCTGTGCAGTCTACTACCAACATAAGCAGCTGCTTTTTAAGTGGCACCTCATAAGTGACATTTTGTAAGAGCTTTTGCATCTTTGTGCTCAATACAACTTAAAATACTGTTTATTTAGGCAACACACTATGTTTTCAAACACAGCCTTAAAGGAACAGTTCACCAAAACTGAAAATTCTGTCATTGATTACTCACCCTCATGTCATTCCAAACCCATAAGACCTTTGTTTTTCTTTGGAACACAAATTAAGATATTTTTTTCTCGGATGAAATCCGAGAGCTTTCTGACCCCTTGAAAATAGTCCATGTGACAGTGTTTTAACCGTAATGTTACGAAGCAACAGGAATTTGTGTGCAAAGAAAACAAAAATAATGACTTTCTTCAACAATTTCTTATCTACTGTGTCAGTCTTCACTGCACATTCATGATAGTACCACAACAAGTTCTCAGATTTCATAAAAAAAAATATCTTAATTTGTGTTCTGAAGACAAATGAAGGTCTTATGGGTTTGTAACAACATGAGGGTGAGTAATTAACGGATTAGTTTACTTTCAGAACAAACGCCCTTTACAAAAACAAGGTAAAACAGTGTTGTAGGACGATTTTGAAGTTGAAGACGAAAACGAGATGGGAGTTTTTCGAAATAGCGTATTGACCCGGATCACACAGACAATGCATGCACATCGCAGAGACGAGACAAGATTAGCATTTGAGTTTAAAAAGTATATAAATTGTCAATTTGTTTCGAAAATAACCGATTCTTTTTCTCTGTTTCGCTAGATAAGACACTTCTTCATCGGCTGGGATCGTTTAGAGCCCTCTGAAGCTGGATTTAAACTGCATTTTGAAAGCTCAAACTTGGGGGCCCCATACATATCCATTATATGAAGAGAAATCCTGAAATGTTTTCCTCAAAAAACAATTTCTTTACGACTGAAGAAAGAAAGTCGTGAACATATTGGATGACAATTTACATAATTTACATTATCTGTAAATTTTTGTTCTGAAAGTGGACTAATCTTTTAAGGCCTGTTCACACCAAAAACAATAGCAATAACTTTTAATTTAGAAAGATTTTATAAAACTGCATCTTTATTGTTATAGTTAGCCTTTACTGTGTTAATGCAATCACACATCCATATTTTGACAAACACAAAAACCTACGTGATAATGAAGGTGGTGGTGAGTAACAGCGTGGTCAGCAGTCCTCTAAGGCAGTCCGCGTTCTTCCGCTGTCTCTGGTGCATTTCTCCTCCACAGTTATCACAGCAGCGGCACAAACAAAAGAGAAGCCCCACCAGCGGCAGCAGCACGGTGAACAGCAGGCCCAGTGCCGCGCACACCACAAAACCAATCTCATAATAAATCACCTGCACACAACACAGTTACACAGATTAGAATTTTGGAAATTATCAATAAATGCAAACAAATTGAGTTTTTATTTGAAATGGTTTCCTTGATGCAGAGTAAAACTAGTCCGGAATGAATTTGAGATGAATAAATCTCAGTTAAAGGATTATTTAACTTCAAGAATGAAAATTTCCTGATAATTTACTCACCCCTATGTCATTCAAGATATTCATGTCTTTCTTTCTCCAGTCACAAAGAAATATTTTTTTTTGAGAAAAACATTCAAGGAATTTAGAGGACTTCAATGGTGACCAATGGGTTGAAGGTCCAAATTACAGTTTCAATGTAGCATCAAAGGGCTCTACACAACCCCAGCCGAGGAATAAGGGTCTAACCTAGTGAAACAATCAGTTGTTTTCTTAAAAAAAAAAAAAAAGCTAAAATGTAAGAACTTTTTAACCACAAATGCTTGCGTAATCATGTTGGTCATGTGTGGTTAGTTCTTCTTCTGCGTACTTTGGTTCAAGAAGGTACAGTAGGGCAAAAAACTAAAAAATATAAATCTCATATTCTCCTCCAACTTCAAAATCGTCCAACATTGTTGTTTTACCTTGATTACATAATGTGTGAGGTTAAGCTAGTGCAAGATAAGCATTTGTGGTTAAAAAGTATATAAATTTGTATTTTTCTTAGAAAATGACTGTTTTGACCCTTATTCCTCTACTAGGATTGTGAAGAGCCCCTTGAAGCTGCATTGAAATTGCAATTTGGAGCTTTAACCCATTGGCCACCACTGAATTTCACTAAATGGAGAAAAATCCTGGAATGTTTTGCTCAAAATTTCTTTTCGACTGAAGAAAGACAGACATGAACATCTTGGATGACATGGGGGTGAGTAAATTATCAGGAAATTTTTATTCTCAAAGTGAACTTCTCGTTTTGCATCCAGGAAACCATCCAAGTTACATAGATTTAAAGTTTAAGTTTAGTTCTGTGGGTACAAGGAAGGAAGGAGAGCCATGTGTAATTATTCTAGAACTAGAATTACACTACATGAGCACAACATGTACAGTAATTAAAGGAACTGTACACCCAAAAATGAAAATTAGCTGAAAATGAACTCATCCTCAGGATATAAATAATGTAGATGAGTTTGTTTCAAACAATATTACGAATGGAGGACTTATACTAGGGTATTTTAGCCAGAGGCAAGAGTTAAAATTACCTAAATGATGTATTTGTTATTACAAACTTGCTAGCTAGCTTTTTGCTTCACATGATGTTAACTGATAGACTGCAGTCGTGTAGATTTTTTTAATGTTTCTATCAGCTGTTTGGACTCTCATTCTGACAGCACCTATTCACTGCAAAGTATCTGTTGGTGAGCAAGTGATGTAATGCTAAATTTCTCCAAAAGTTCGCTGTTCCAATAAAAAAAACACTCATCTACATCTCAGTTGGCCTGTGGGTGAGTACATTTGCAGCAATTTTTCTTTTTTGGGTGAACTATTCATTTTTAAAAGGAGACATATTTAAATGAGCTACAAAATATTTTCACAGTTCATATTTTTTAAAAATGCAACAAGACATGGAGGATTTTACACTTTTTTAACTAAAGCAAATATCCTTGTCTCCAAAGCCTTCCGTGAAAAGGGCTTTTGAAGTGAAGGAAATTATACCGTGCTCTGCAAAATTTCCATGCCGTATGTAACATGATGGAATAATGTTAAACGCTTTTTCCATATGTTGCCATTGAATCCATTTGCACACGTCCCATGGCATTATGGACACTTCTGAATGAGCAGGGCTGTCCTCCGGCTAGCCTGTGGATAAGCCTAATCCGCTGAATAAACCAGAGGCTTTGTCTGTCACCGAATACCCTCGCTTCTCCTCAAGGGTAGAGCCTTACCATATTTAAAATTCTCTAAAAGTGGTTTTAAAAGCTCATTTCCCCTCATGCCTATGCAAATAAGAACTAAAGTCTGGTTGGAAATGACAAAAAAAGCTTAGCAGCTAAAACTATCATGGGGGACTTCACACAGAGTGTAACACACAGGGCATGAGGTTATTGACCGTTCCACTATGAATGGACATTCCCGTTCACTGACCATCTGATGTGCTTTTCTCTTATGAGCATATTAAAACAGGTTCATCCAGGGACAACATCATCCCTGTTAGTGTAGTCACACTCCTCTTACTAGGTCACAGCTGAGCTAAAAATTGCAAACAGCTTAAGATGAGGGAATTTGTGTATCTGTGATTATCTTATCAATTACAGGGTTGAAAGAGAAATTTAAAACCTGCGAGTTTAATATATGACCCTGGACTACAAAACCACTCTTAAGTAGCATGGGTATATTTGTAGCAATAGCCAAAAATACATTGTATGAGTCAAAATTATCGTTTTTTCTTTTATGCAAAAAATCATTAGGATATTAAGGAAATACCAAGATATATTGTATAGTTCCTACCATAAATATAGCAAAACTTCATTAGTAATATGCATTGCTAAGAACTATATTTGGACAACTTTAAATGTGAATTTCTCAATATTTAGATTTTTTTGCACCTTCAGATTCCAGATTCTCAAATAGTTGTATTTCGGCCAAATGTTGTCCTATTCAAACAAACCATACATTGATGAAAAGCGTATTTATTTGGCGTTCAGATGATGTATAATTTTTCAGTTTAAAAAAATGGACCCTTATGACTGGTTTTGTGGTTTAGAGTCACATACAGGATAAACAAGAAAAAAGATGAACATATTTCGACCACAAGCACAGTCAAGATTAGACTGAAGAGGAACACTGAAACAGACTTGTGAAACAAATGAGTGCAGGGCTGGGCTTTGTACGGGTTAGGGGCAACTAAGGAATGAGGGTGGTCAGATTTGGGTCTGGTTTGGCCCTTGACGCCGCTAGCAGGACACATACATTACCTGGAGCGTCAGAACAATGTTTTCTGGCTGGGAGGCGCCAGATGATGATAGGCATGCAGAACAGCAAAAGCAGAAAAAAAAAAAAAAAATACAGAACAGATGGTAAGCCAAATCAAATAAACAGTCAAACAAATGGCAAATAAAATCACTTAAGAACTAGTAAGAACACTTGTCATCTGTAATGGGAACCAGAGTGAATTGAGTGAATCATGGATTTGGCCAACAGTCACATCCATATCCAGTTCTTCATATTCTTAAGTGTTACAAGAACAAAACAAAATAAAGCTGAAAAGAATGAGTGAATATGATTATATATATATATATATATATATATATATATATATACACACACAGCATATCAAGTTTTGGGTTTTAGATTTGACAGATTTTAGAATTTCAATTTACTCAAAAATACAAACACATATATATATATATATATATATATATATATATATATATATATATATATATATATAAAAATAATAAAATACAAATATTTATTTTCCCATTTATTTGAAATGAAAATTGTTGGAGCAATATAAAAGTTTTTCATGTACTTTTGATCAATTGTATGTATCCTTGCTGAATAAAAGTAATTTCTTTCAAAATAAAAACAACAATTTACAAACCCCAAATTTTAATAAAATAAAATAAAATAAAATAAAATAAAATAAAACATTTTGGAGATCGTTTTTTTAGCCTTATGATTTTTAATTAAATTCTCATATAAATTAAGCTTGAATTATTCAGTTAAGTAATTACTTCATACCTGCTTTAGTTTTAGTTGGTTAAGATTTAAAAAAAAAAAAAAAAAAAAAAGTCTACACACAGTATTATTTTTAAAAAAATAAATATTTATTTTTCTATTTATTTGAAATTAAACATTTTGGAACAACGTAAACACTTTTTAATGTCACATTTGATCAAAATAACATGTCCTTGCTGAATAAAAGTAATATTTTTTTTTTTAAATAAATTTTTTTTTATAAACTTAAAATAACATAATATAGTACAAAATAAAATAATGAGAAATAGATAGATTTGATAGATAAATAGATTGATGAGAAATACATATGGGCAGATGGATAAGAGCAGGCTGTGTATCTCTTAACTCACATTTCCTTTCACCACCACGAGAAATGTCGATGAAACTGATTCATTAAGTTTTGCCCCATATGTTTGTTTGTTCCCAGGAGTAAGATGCTGAAACTTCAAAGTGAGAGATGTTGTTTAATTAAACTCTGTTATTAAAAAGCAACAAATAGTTTCTTCCTCTGTTTACTACAGGCTATAATGCCAAAAGCAATTACCAGCTCTTTCAGAATAAGTGCATAATAGAGCAAGGCTCTCTCCTTGGCTTTCAAACGCAATTAAAATATTGTTTCATAATAGATGCGCTGAGACAATGTCCCTGCAACTTAACAGCAGTGGCAAAGCACATAATCGCATGGAGGTTCAGGTAGGCACAGTCACATGCACTTACCTTCTGGTACTCGGATTGTATGGCTCCGAATTTATCCTTTGCCACTCTAATGACGAGATCTGCAATGACAGGAGAAAACAAAGTCAGCATGCTGCGGCCTCTTACAGTGCCGCCACGTCAGAACAGGTTACATAATGTTATTCAACATCCAGCTGAAAAAAAACCCCCACCAACAACGAGCCCACTGTGGATGAGCGTAACCCTTCAGTATGTGTTTGGCCCCCAGCTGCCTCCACTATCACAATTACCTCAGTCTTCAAAGAAAATATTAGCTGTCTTCATACAAACAGACATCATAAAGTTTCCTCAGGGAGTGTCTGAGCAATGTTTAGTTTGGTATATGAACTTCAGTATGACTGTGCTGATAAAAGTTGCATTATAATGCATTAAACATAAGATTTGGATTACAAGCAATGACAAATCATATGCACATTATTAAAATGGCAATAGAAAAGGAAGCAGTGCTGTTACATAAAAATTTCTAAAAATGTGTGCTTTGTATCACAAAACAGTCAGCGATAGTAAAAGGGAAAGGTGACAGACCACTTGTAAAAATATGAATCAATATGTCTGGGAACATTTCCAAGATGGTCACCAAGTGAATTGACTTGCCTTAAAGGGATAGTTCACCCAAAAATGAAAATTCTGTCATCATTTAGTAAACCTCAAGTTGTTTCTTGTGTTGGAGACAAAAGAGGATATTTTAGCTGCAAAACAGTTGCCGGTAGCCATTGACTTTCCATATGGAAGTCAACATCATCAACTCACAAACCCCCTGCAGTTTCCTCACAACTCTGCCTTAAAGGGACTTTGGTTTAAGTGTGAATTTAAGATGCTCCAGAGTATCTCTTCACAGAAAACGACTCTCTGTAGATCTTGAAGGTTCAGGTTTTCCACTTCCATAGCACCATAGTTTCATAACCACCAGCATACAACATACAAATCACCTGGATACAACATCACAAACAACAGATGCAATGATGGCAAACATCCCAACACACCGAAGGAACAGCCTCCTGTTATATAACTAATCACCAAAACAGAAGAAACGTGTCTTTGACATCCCATCATAAATAAAATAGCAGAACATCAATAATGTAACGTGAATGTGATTTAATATTTTAATAATAAACTGACCCTGTGAAAATGAATGACTAAATGCATTTGATTTTTTTTTTTTGTCTTTGTAATCTGTCAAGTAAACAAAATAATACATGGAGCCATTTTTTATCTTAAAGACATGTCATGTGGAAATCGCTTTAATCATCCATTCAATCAGTTTTCTGATGAATAATATTAAGTCCCATCCTACAATTTTTACTCCTTAAATGTCCTGTTTCAATCAGAAATATGTTACATTTGTTAGTAGGCCACATTAGTGTTAAAACTCTCAAAATCCAGTATTAAATTGGATTGAAAACATCATAAGGATACAAAGCACATCCTCCTCTTGCTGCATTGCAGGGGTTTTCGGTCCTCTATGAAGAGTAGCAGAGAGTCAATAATGTACTCAACAAAAATGTTAGATTTTTTAGAAGCATACTATCTCTATTCCTTCAGAGGAGATATTCAACATGGCTATTTCTGAAATGCTCAGGCCTCTAAAGGGCTGGGTAAAAAAAAGAGATTTCTCAATTTTAAGCAATTCTCAATTTTATTAAAATGATATAGATTCTTAAAAAACCTGTTTTCAGTTAATGAACGGAACATTATAGTGCATCTCCCAATAAATCACAATAAGCTTTTTGCTTTTTTACTTTTGATATATACAAAGTCTCACATTTCAAATTCTTTCTATTTTATTTTACATCGCTGTAGAGCCTCAGTTCACGAGAAGTGGCAAACCCATTTTAACCAGTTACAGCACAAAATAAGCATAAATAAATGAACATCCGAAGATATGTCGCTTAATCTGTGTTTCAAGATGTCAATATACAGTTGAGGTAAAAGTTTACATACCCCTTAATCTGCAAAATGTTAATTATTTGACCAAAATAAGAGGGGGTCATACAAAATGCATGTTATTTTTTTATTTAGTACTGACCTGAATAAGATATTTCATATAAAATACGTTTACATATAGTCCACAAGAGAAAATAATTGTTGAATTTATAAAAATGACCCCATTCAAAAGAGCCCGGGGGTGAAAACTTTTTGAATTTGAAGATCAGGGTAAATTTGACTTATTTTGTCCTTTGGGAAACATGCAAAAATCTTCTGTAGCCTATGTAGGGCAGTACTAAATGAAAAAATATAATATTTAGTAAATGTACACTTTTTGTATTCTGTTCAAAGGTTTTCACCCCCAGGCTCTTAATGCATGGTTTTTCCTTCTAATGCAACAGTGAGTGTTTTGAACCTACTGTAATAGTTGCATATGAGTCCCTCAGTTGTCCTCAGTGTGAAAAGAAGGATTTCAAAATTATACATTCATTGTTGGAAAGGGTTTAAATACACAAAAATGCTGGAAAACCAAAGAATTTAGGGGACCTGAAGGATTTTTCTGAAGAACAGCTGATAGATTAACTGTTCAGGACAAACAAGGAACTAACTAAACAAACAAACAAACAAACAAACAAACAAACAAAAACCTGCTGTGGATCATTCAGGTAACCAAAAAGTATTAAGAATCAAGTGTATGTAAACTTTTGAATGAGGTCATTTTTATAAATTCAGCTATTATTTTCTCTCATGGACCATATGTAAACATCTTTTATATGAAAAATCTTATTCAGGTCAGTACTAAATAAACAAAAACATGCACTGTGTATGATCCCAATTATTTTGGTAAAATTATTAACATTTTGCAGATTCTGAAAAGGGGATGTAAACTTTTGGCCTCAACTGTAACAGCTTGTAAACAATAGGCTTGTGTCACAAAACGTCACATTTACCTCAGAAAAAACATATTCGGTGACTATAAACTCGTTAGTCCGCTAGAAAAATGAACAGTATATGTATCTTGACTCCTGTATATTGTACAGCATTAGGTGAGAGATTTTTTCTTTCCTTGAGAAATTGTGGCATGTACTGTATATATACACTTGACCCTGGACCACAAAACCAGTCATAAGAGTCCATTTTTGGAAATTGAGCAAAACAAATATGCTTTCCATTGATGTATAATTTGATATACAATCTATACAAGGTGCAAAACAATACAAATATTGTGAAAATCACCTTTAAAGTTATCCAAATGAAGTTCTAGCAATGCATAATACTCATAAAAAATAAAGTTTTGATACACAATCTTAATACTTTACTTTTGGTATAAAAGAAAAATCAATAATTTTGACGCCTAGGCTTCAATGTATTTTTGGCTATTGCTACAAATGTACCCCAGTGACTTATGACTGGTTTTGTGGTCCAGGGTCAAATATATATAAAATTTAATCAAATCAAATTGTGTCAAAACACAATTTTTTTTTATAATTATCACTCTACCTGTAATAAGAGACTTGTCACTTAAAGGTGTCTCACCTTTAAGTGACCTTTAAGTGACAAGTCTCTTATTTTTGAAATAATATGGGTGTAATAGGCTTCATGCATTTTCTATTAAGGAAATATGCATTAAAATCGCTTGGTACATGATTGCCTTACTTTTGCATCATTTCCAACAATGAGGAATTAATTATACAGGAAGGCATGACTTTCTCAAAGAATTTTTAAACTCCTTATTAAAGTTGATCCCAGTCATCATGTTCAACCTATAAGATTATTGGAATATAATTATGTTTCAGTGTATCCTACATGTAAAATCAATTTTGAATTGCTTTTGATTGTTTTTAGCAGGACATTTTAAGTTTTTACATTTGTCTACTACAAACAAAATGTACTTCCTTATTTTATGCTGGTCAAGCATATCATCACAATTACCAAGCAAAAGGCATTTTACCACACAGACAGAGAGCGAGAGAGTTCAGTGGTCTGTGGACAGATTGAATTGTGGGTAAGGACTCAGTGGGGCATAGTCCTCCAGCTGTCTCTTCCAGAAAACTCCACTTCTCAGCGAAAAACAAAAGGACAAAAAAGATGAGGAGTGCAGAGAGGAGAAAAAGAAGATCAACATGAAAAGGTGGAACGGGAGGAGTGGAGAAGGAGAGAGATGAGTTGGTAAAACACAGAGATGAGGAGGTGAAGTATGTCTCTTCTTTTCCTTCACCAATCGATCGGGGCACACTCACACGTAAAAGCAAAAGCACATACACATTCAGAAATATACAGAAGCATATATTTTATCCAGCCACTGTGTGAAAACCAATCCAATCTCTTACATTTCCAAATGTTACTCAACAAGCCAAATGACTTCTTAGGGTGCGTTCACACTGACAGCCATTTCAAGGAAATGTGACAAAACAACTGCAAGTCATTTATTTTCAATAAGAGATGGCGATTTGAGGTGACATGACCGGCAGACACCGTCTGGGATACGACAAGGTTAAGAAGAGTTCAATTTTATGTGATGCAGCAGCTTCCAATGCACTTAAATGTTCAGTTTCAGTCAGACTGAATCAGCAATTCATTTTTTAAAATGTCAAGTAAATGTTTTAGTTTAAATCTAGATAATATACAGTATAATAACCGTCTGAATAGTTATTTTTTAGTGGAAACTCTTTACCATCCCACCCGCGGCGGCACTCAGACAGTGTCCAGGAACTTCATAAAGGCTAAACAAACTGTGCTGGCAGTTTCTCAGGCCTGATCTATTTTCTCATGGTCCTCTGTGAGTACCTCTTCTCGTTTCTCTCTCTCTGACCTGGTTTGATTGGCTGTGCTTCCATTCATCTAGCAGGAAGTAAATAAACTCCAGGGCTCAGCGGTAAACAAAAGAGGGGCCAAAGGCACTGAGTGACTCAAAATACCAGTGCGGACACACCCCTCAGTGGACATGGCTACTTGCTTCGTTTCTTGGGGGTTACTTGCAGTACCCTGAGGTAATGACATAAGCTGGTATTTAATTATTTTTTGAGAGAGAGAGAGAGCAGAGAGAGCGAATTAATACTTTGATTCAGCAAGGACACATTTAATTGATTAAAAGTGTCAGTAAAGACATTTATAATGTTCCAAAAATGTCTGTTTCAAAGAAATGCTCATAGTCAAAGAATTCTGAAAAATGGTTTCCACAAAACTATCAAACTGCTTTTAACAATGATAATAAGAAATGTTTTCTGAGTCACAAATCAGCATATTAGAATGATTTCTGAAGGATCATGTATAGGCCAAATCATTGTACAAAAGTTTCAACTCTGGGTAGCAGAAAGATACAGCAGAGGGTTGCTCTAAATGTGGCTTTGTTAGCGATCTGTGGTAAATCAACATCTTATTGTTTTTGCATGTCCATGCGGGTTTGTTCATCCACTGGCATGCAATAATCAAATACCTGCATATCATCGTCATCTTTACTAGGCTATAATCAAGATGTTTGCTGCAAGTTAATAGCTCCATTGCTCTTTCTTTTTGCTACACTGTTTTTTCAGTAGCAGTTGTTTATAGCAGTGACATGCTCACCATTGAAACCACTGCTGGTAGCGTAAGTGCAGCATAGTAAGCACACTAGACAACATATAAGGAGGAGGGAAAAAAAACAGTGCACATACTTCATTGGATCTGGTGTGTATCACAAACACAGCTGATTTGAATATAAGGAAACACAGCCCACGCTTTGAGAACCACTTCATTATAGATCAGTCTCCTGAATAAAATAGGGCACCTTGTGGTACATCACATAATCGTGTATTAATTCTAGTTTTGTAACTAGATGGCATGCATCACGTTCTTTCATCAGGGCAAACTTCTCTTTGATGCTGCCATTTTGTCTCCATCCTCCACGGCACCCGTTCCTTCCTCCTCTCATCCTCCCAGCAGGACGCGCTCTCACACCCACGACTATGCTTTGGAGACGTTTCTCGGCTAGTGCAGAAGAGAGAAAGAGATTTCCTCAGAAGTACGCCACTCTTTTTTTTTGTAGTTAAAAAACCTCACCGTATCTTCATAAATATTTCATCATGAGATCTCCCCAAGGTGGCTATGGAGATAAGCAGCCTTGGATACATTTGTAAGCCACATCACCTCACATTATCATGGCACGCCAGAGACGTGAAACTCTCGAAGGGTTTTTACATCTCATCAGCTAGACCTAAGACTAATATCTTGTCAAGTGATTACAAATGCCCTTTCGGGCATAAGTCTTCTGAAACGTGCTATGAAATAGCTGAAATGATGGAACGAACGATATGTTAGCAGGCTACGCCAATAAAGATCAATCTGATGCCAGGAACACAGTGAAAATTTTATGTGCTAGCTCTACTAATGTTTAAATTATTATCTAGCTGAAAGCAGTTGGCTAAATAATAACTAAACTTATGACTGGTTTTGTGGTCCTACTCGAAGACTGTCAGTTTGTCTCTGTGCATTTGAATAGCAATTAGTAAACATTTTCAATTGAATTTAATTGAGAGGTCAGTGAAAAGTTACCCATGGAAAGGACCCTTTAAAGTGGCCATAACATCAGCGGGTCGCCATTTTACATCTAGGCAACAGGCATTCAGGAACATCGGTCTTAAAGTGATAGTTCACCCAAAAATGAAAATTCTGTTATTAACTACTCTCTCTCAAGTCATTCCAAACCCATAAGACCTTTGTTTATCTTTGGAACACAAATAGAGCTTTTTGACCCTGAATATAAAGCAAAGTAACTGAAATGTTTCCAGACCCAAAAACGTAATAGAATCATTGTTAAAATAGTCCAGGTGACATCAGTGGTTCAACCTTAATTTTCCAAAGCTACGAGAATACTTTCAGAAAGCTCTCTATTTGACCAAATATGACCCTGGACCACAAAACCAGTCACAGGGGTCCATTTTCGGAAATTGAGGTTTATACATCTGAAAGCTGACCAAAAAAAGCTTTACATTGATGTAAGGTTTGTTTGTTATGACATCTGGAATCTGAGGGTGCAAAAAATAAAAATAGAAAATCGTCTTTAAATTTGTCCAAATTAAGTTCTAGCAATGCATATTACTTATCAAAAATTAAGTTGATACATTTACAGTAGGAAATTTTAAAAATATCTTCATGGAACATGATCTTTACTTGATATCCTAATGATTTATCTAATATCCTAATCATTTTTGGCATAAAAGAAAAATCAATAATTTTGACCCATACAATGTATTTTTGGCTATTGCTACAAATATACCCCAGTGACTTATGACTGGTTTTGTGGTTCAGGGTCACAAATATATTCTTTAATTTGAACAAAGGTCTTACAGGTTTGGAATGACATGAGGGTGAGTAATCAATGACAGAATTTTCATTTTTCTGAGAACTATCCCTTTAAATCTCAAAAACTACAGTTCAATATCATGGGAATTACTAGGTATGACAACCATGTTTTTCCTGAAAATACTGATCAAGTCATGTGTTTTTTTTATCAGCTGTATAGAAAAAACACCTCAAGATTTATGCACCCTGAAGGCATCCTAGGTGTATATGACTTTTTTCTTTCAGACGAATCCAATATGAGTTATATTAAAAAGTCTCCTGGCTCTTACAAGCTTTGTAATGGCAGTGGGCAGGTGTTTCTGTTTAATAATCGAAAAGAAGTCCAATAAAGTGCACAGATTCATAATAAAAAGTGCTTCACATGGCTCGGGGAGTTAATAAAGGCCTTCTGTAGTGAATCGGTGCTTTTTTGTAAGAAAAATATCCATGTTTGCAATGTAATAATCACCATTCGTTGCGTATGCACTGGTGACATACGACGAACGCGGAAGTGCAGAGGATAGACCAAAACTCACACACCGGTCACAAATTAGAAGTACAAAAGGAGGATTGTGAAGAAAAATGTTGAGGATTTCGGTATAAGCCAAGAGGAGACTGGTTTTCCTTTGCTAAAATAAGGAAACCTTGCTTCCTTTGCTTCTGTAAACAAACGGTGGTTATCGCGAGATCAGCAGCGCAAGAGCCATGCATACATCCTACGTCATCTGCCCGGAATGGCTTCCATAAGCTAGAAAAGATGATTATTGCATTTAAAATATGGATATTTTTCTTACAAAAACACACTGATTCACTACAGGAGGCCTTTATTCACCCCTTGGAGCCATGTGGAACACTTTTTATGATCAAAGGATGCATTTTATTGGACTTCTTTTGGACCATTGAAAAAAAAAAACCACCGCCATTATAAAGCTTGGAAGAACCAGGATATTTTTTACTATAATTTTTTACTGATTGGAATCATCTGAAAGAAGAAAGTCATATACACCTAGGATAGTTTTTCATTTTTGGCCGAACTATCCCTTTAAGGGTACACTTTTTGTTGGGTTCCTGTACTGTAAAAAACTATTTGTTGAGTCAACTTAAAATAAATTGTTACCTGGCTGCCTTAAAATTTTAAGTTCAGTCAACTCGAAAAAAGTTTAGCCAACTTGAAATGTTACGTTTTACTAAGTGACAACATAAATGGCAACTTAAAATTTTAAGGCAGCCAAGTAATAAACAAAGCTGTTAAGCTTAACAAACATTTTTTTAGTTTAGTCAACTTGAATATCTAAGTTGTCACTTAGTACAATTTAACATTTCAACTTGAAGACATTTATTTGAGTTGACTGAACTTAAAATTTTAAGGCAGCAGGGGAACAAATTATTTTAAGTTGACTCAACAAATTGTGTTTGTTTTTACAGTGTGAGCCCTAGAGTTACTAATGAAAGACTAGAAAAACCTCCATCATTTTATTAATGTCAAAGGACCCATTTACACTTGTTTTCTCTGATCAGATTTACACTTGGCCTCATAAGTCTCGCATTACCAAAAGCAACAGCTACGCGCTGCAATTTATCATCAGCTGATTTCAGGATCAAAGACTGCAACAGCTGAGAAAGTATCATCCGCACTGCTGAGAGAATTTAGAGTTTAACACTTTCAGTGAAGAAGACTGTATTTTGAGCTTCAGGATGTGATTCTAAACCAGGGGTAGGGAATGTTGATCCTCGAGAGCCATGTCCCCGCAGATTTTAGTTTCAACCCTGAAGAAAAACATGCCAACCTGCATGCTGAAGACCTTGATTAGCTTGTTCAGGTGTGTTTGATTAGGGTTGGAGCTAAAATCTGCAGGGACATAGCTCTCGAGGATCAACGTTCCCTACCCCCGTTCTAAACAATGAGTTTCATTTGTGCAGCCGTTTGCTAAAGAGAGACGCTCATCTCTGACAGGCCATATCTGTGGAGAAGCTTGTCACAGCTGTGATATCTGGCCCTTATGTTTTTGCAGTTTTGAGAGTAAAATTTACACAAGGCTTCAACAACCAGATGCATTTACACTTGTCAACTACTACCTTCTGAAGTAGTTTGGGTGACTACAATGCAGTCTGGCTCGATCACGTTATAGAGGGCAGTTACAGTATGCTTGATCTGATCAGGGAAAACACAACAAGTGGCCAAGTGTAAATAGGCCTAAACAGTCATGCTCTAATCTCAATGGTTGTGTCTGTAGACAAACTTATGTTATATGACTGATCACAGTGCAGTAAGTTTAAAAAAGATGACTTCAGTAGACTTGAAATATGACATACAATTCATAGAACTCCTTTTATGAGACTATAAAGAAAATAGTGTGGTATTTATGGCATGATGGATTAAATGATGTCAACACTTCCTTTGTGTGTGTGAAATGTTCTTTAAGTAAAAAGCTGTGATTATAATACAAACTTTTGAATGGCAGTGTAAACTGTGACAAATAAGACCAAAAGTCTGGAGTCCTAATTTCCAAAGAACCAAGGATGCATTTATTTGAGCAAAAATACAGCAAAACATCAAGATTTTTAAATATTATTACAAATGAAAATGACTTAATATGTTAAAATTAAAAATGGAGAACTGAAAGAATAATTTTAGAACAAACTAAGCCAATGCTAAGAATGTCCCAAATGTCTGCTAAGTCACCACAGAATCCTAAGAGGCATTACTATTATTACAAGGTTTACAGCCCTAACAGACATCCAAGAGAACTGCATGAATAAGAGGATTATACTGTAAAAAATGCATATCAGAGAGATACATTTCCAAGGGCATTCTACATTTTGCTCTTGTATCCTGTTTACTGTGCCAAAAGCCTGAGGGAGATGCGCACAGAGCTAGCGCTGCCAGACGTATCTTGCAAACAAAGCTATCGGTGCTCAGCAACCAGACTGAGGCATAGAAGCTGGCTAAACATGCTGTAAGAACTATAATAAAGGAGAGACTCAGCTCAACATGTCAAAATACATTAGAAGAAGAGTCTGCCTTTTCCGAATGACGTCTTTCTGAGTTTTGAGACCTCACAAATATACATATATATAAAAAATCTAGTTCTGTCATGACAACTCTCGGAAGGATTGGCATGGTAATGTACATGACAATGTTAATATATTTGGTCTTGGTGGAATAGATCTGCTACGCTGCTGCAGAGCAAGTACTGAGACTTGCTGCTGTAAGCATGTAAGAAATACTGCTACTGCACATATAACATATATCATTAAGCCTCATAGCATATATGAATCACCTCGTAGCAGATCTATACAGGTGGAGCTGGGGAAGGTGGAGGGTTTCTGAAGGGTGATGCTAGCACCAGTCATATATTTGAATGTTAAGCAGTGAGCTCATTGGCTACTGATACAGGAGAAAACCAATAAGATGTGCCATGTGATTATGATGTCATGTTGTCAGATTCAGTTAGACCCATTGGACTGCTTTCTGAAGTTTCATGCCAGAACTCTGTACTTATGGGAGTTTTAAATTGAAAAAGTTTGTAATATACAGAGTACAGATAAAAAGTGATTAAATGATTAAATGATTTCTGATCATATGTGACCCAGGACCACAAAACCAGCCGGGTATAGTAAAACGGGTATATTTATAGCAATACTCAACAATATGTTGTATGGGTCAAAATTATAGATTTTTCTTTTAGGCCAAAAATCATTAGGATATTAAGTAAAGAACATGTTCCATGAAGATATTTAGTAAATTTCCTACATTAAATATCAAAACTTATAGATACATGTATTGCTAAGAACTTCATTTGGACAATTTTAAAGACAATTTTCTCAATATTTGTATTTTTTTGCACCCTCTGATTCCAGATTTTCAAATAGTTGTATCTCGATCAAATACATTAATGAAAAGTTTATTTATCCAGCTTTTAGATGATGTATAAATCACAATTTTCTAAAATTTGACCCTTATGACTGGTTTTGTGGTTCAGGGTCACATATCATTACTGAAGACTGGAGTGATGATGCTGAAAATTCAGCTTTGACACCACAGGAAAAAAAAATTACATTTTAAAATATATTCAAATAGAAAAATAATTATTTTAAATTGTAGTAATATTTCATAATATCATCATAAGAGACAACAGTAGAAGTGAAATATGGCATTATTTCGCATATAAAACCGATGATAAAGGTGAATGAACTGACTTTACTGCACCTGTATGCAAGCGTTGCTATAAATCAAGAATTTGTCACTTGCTCATCCTGATCTTTTCCACGAATTAAGACATTGACAGGTGAGTGCTTCATTCATCAATCAAACATTTAGATTTTAATAACTTTTATTTACAAATGATAGTGGACATTAGTGAAGTATTTTTACTTTAAGTAAATTTAAAAAGGATATGTAGAGTGTTTTTTTTTACTCCATTCCAAAGTCATACTTTTTTCTAAACTACATTTCCTAAAAGTTGTTGTTTGTTTTACCTTTAATAATTAAGAATATTAACAATTTAGTATTTTCTTGTACTTAACTAAATTTCAGAATTACTTTTACTTGAGTAAAAGTAAGAAAGTAATATATTTCTAATGTAATAAAGTATTAAATATTTAATCAGGCATAGTGCAGTAAAAAGTTAAATATTATGCTTTGGAATGTTGTGAAGCAAGGTTTTCTAAAGAAAACACTTTAATAAAGTACAGACACTTGAAAAGTACTTTTAAAATACTTTCTGTAAAAAATACTTTCTGAGTCTGAAATCTAAAACGAACAGAAAGACATAACGTGATTTTTTATATTTCTGACTGTTAAAATAATACTTTACAGTAAAACAACTTTTGTTAAAATTCTGTAGTAAGCTGGCCCAATAGTATTATATCATTAATCTAGGTCAACAATTATTTATAAATGATAAATAAACTAATACATGTTTAGTATGTTAACATTACTTACTACAGTATCGATTTAGTATCGATACCGAGGTATTACATTCTGGTACCGAAGGCAAAATTATGGTATCGAGCCACCCCTAACTTGTTCATATGATGCCAGATTGCAAGTCTCAATGTTGAAGACTTAGTTAAAAAAATTTGAGTATCTGAGGATTCTCAGTTTTCAATACACATATTATAAACAGCATTCACAATATATAAGGAAACAACTGTATTCAACAACCAAATTAATCTCATCAAATTTTATCTACACAGTGTGTACAGAGCTAAAATAAACATACTTTTTACGCAGTGATATAATTACAACAATTACTGTCAAGATTCACCCGACACTCTCTTTTGGACACTGACAGCTCATCTGAGATGCGTGTCTTTCATTTCTTTGTGGTACATGCAGTGAAAGCAAATCGCAGAGATGGAGGTACATGTCTTGTCTCATTTACAAATTTTGATATGGTCTGTCTCGCTCTATCACAGTTGCTTCCACCTGAGCCCTTCGGTGCGGAGATAACCTATATATCACGGTGGAGAAAGCGTAAAGCAGTTTACACAAAATAGTTATAAACTGTTATTTTTTTTTTTAAAAATGGCTTAATTTGGTTGATTCACAAATTACGAATATTAGCTTGGTCACCAGTGGAAGTACACCATTTGAATTGTACAATCTTTGCACGTATTTTCAGATACAGTTTCTTAGCCAATCATTCTGGAGTTACAGAAATCTCATATGATGGCACCACTAGAACAAACTCAATCCTAAACCCTTCACTAGAGACTATCCTGAGCTATGACACAAAAACATCGGTCGTTAGTGACTCCATTATGTAAAAATCTTCAGTTGCAACTTGGTGACATACGCCTGAGGTTTTTCACACAGAGGAGAGGATCAGATCCGTTCAGAATATTCACAAGGCTTCCGAATCCCTCAAGACCTCTGCTGTCTATTTAACATGAGTGAGCAAACGTGTCATTTCTCACCACCCTAATGACATGAAGCCAGTGTTCATGACTTTTCTCATATTCTCCCTGGTGCCTGGTTAGAGCCCCAGAGGGTTACAATCTGTACCTGAACATTAACAATAACAATTTCTTCAAGCACACATAAAGCAAAAAGGATCCTCTGTAACCAAGGAGCCAGTTACCAAGGAGAGGGGAAGCCTGAGAAAGATAGTAAGAAGAATGAATAAAAAGGACGAGTACAACGAAGTAGTAGAAAAAAATGGGGGTGGTACAAAAAGTACAGTTCTTTCTTTCAAGCCCTGTATTAATAAAAATGGCATTAAATGCATGAGCGAGTTCAAGCTGCAGTTGGAAACAACACCAATCTCTTACCAGCATCTAGAGGCTTAGACTACAACAGAGCGGGACCTTTTAGATTAATATATGAAGAGCAATTTGAATTGCCCTGAATTCTGATACTCACTAAAGGCGGCAAGTTATTAAATAAGCATTTACATGCATGATATAGAATATCCTCAGAGTAACACTGCTTTTGTCAGTCACAGTGAAAAGGTAACATTATGTTCTCTGTGGACAACATAAAGCCTTTTACAAACATTCAAAATACACACAAACACACACAGTGCTGTCACCCAAAACTAAATAAAAGAAGAAACAGAACAAAGGATGCACAATATATCAGTACTATATTGTTAATTTTTTTTTAATGATAGTTCACCCAAAAATGAAAATTCTGTCATTAATTACTCACCTCATTCTAAACCTGTAAAACGTCTTCATCTTCAGAACACAAATTAATTTTAACTGAATTTAATCCAAGGGCTTACTGATTCTGCATAGACAGCAACGCAACTACCACTTTCAAGGCCCAGAAAGTTAGTAAGGACATTGTTAAAATAGTTCATGTGACATCAGTGGTTCAACCGTAATTTTAATGAAGCTTTGCGAATACTTTTTGTGCCTTGAACGTGGTAGTTGCATTGCTGTCTAGTCAGAAAGCTCGGTTTGGAACGACATGAGAGGGAGTAATTAATGACAGAATTTTCATCTTTGGGCGAATTATCCATGTAAGTATAGAGAGTTATCCATTTAACTCTCTAAAACACTTTACACAATACTGTTACAGTTCCATCATGATATATTTAGCAAATCAAACTCTTCATATTGTACATTTTACAAGTTGTGATTCTTCAATCCACTTGTAGCAACATAAATGATTGATTGTACACTGAAAAAAATGGGTATAGAAACAATTTTCACTCAGGAATTTCTAAATTTCACATATAATAGTAAAGAAATTACAAGTAACACACTGAATTAATCGTGAAAGTAGAAAGAATGAAATTGTATTGTATTTTCTTGTAAAACATACTCCAATAATCATTGCTAGATTTACTACTTCAAAAAAGATGTTACAGTGTAGTTTATTCTGAATTTATTTAGACAAAATCTAGAATTTTAATATCATCATTTATTAGATTTCAGCCAACTTGGAAAAAAAAAAAAAAAAAAAAAAAAAAAAAAATTACATCAGATTATTGGTTTTGGCCAGATTTTTTTACATTAGTGCGTCCCTAATCAGAGTTACAATAAAAAAAACCCTCACTATTATGAATCTACACTCCCTCCAGAAGTCTAGATCCATTAGTGAGAGACGCCTCATTGTACCATCACAGAGGGGCACAAAAATCAATTTCCAGAATATTTTCGTTCACCACTCCTGCCTGGTGGAATGATCTTCCCACCCCTATCTGGAATGCCAACTCCCTGACAATTTCTTCAATCTCTTTCAACACTATTTGACTCAATTAAAAAGACCCTTTGTTTTCCTTGTTTTTCTTATTCTTCCCTTTCTGGCTTGTACTTATCTAAACAATATATGTTATTATGAGCACTTCCTATGTCGATTTGCCTCTTTAGGATGAATCACTTAATAAATGTAAATGTAAATGTAAATGTAAACGTAAATGTAAATGTACATGTAAAAGTGAATAAACCTAAACAGCAATGACTGGGATGGCTAAATTAACTGAATCAACAGTCTTAATCCACTTAAAGGGAAAGTTAATCCAAAAATGAATCCATTACTGAACCGTCATTCCAAACCTGTAAGACCTTCATTCATCTTCAGCTGTTTTGGACAATGGACCATTTTAATGATGTCTTTCCTTACTACCTTTCTGTGCCTTGAATTGTGTTCAGTTGTGTTGCTGTCTTTGGAAGGCCAACACAGGAAGGATTTTCATCAAAAATATCTTAATTTGTGTTTTAAAGATGAACAATAGTCTTATGGGTTTGGAACAACATGAGGGCGAGTTATTAATGACAGAAATTTCATTCTTGTATGTGCTCCATTTCTTATTGCAACATGCATCTTGTTTGTTTACATCTACACAGAAAAAACATTTTAAATTCCCCAGGAGGCTTTTTTCTCAAAATTGCGAGTTTATATTACACAGTTCTGAGGAAAAGGTTAGAATTGCCTGTTTATATCTCACAATTCGGAGAGAAAAAAAGTCAGAATTGCCCGTTTATATCACAATTGTGAGTCCAAATGAAAAATAGAAGGAAAAAACCTGTTAAATGATGTATAGTTTCCCCACAAGCCTCATATTTGTCAAAATGTATTTCTATAGATTTCAATGACATTCAGAATATTTCTAAAAGTAAAGAGTATCCACAAGTTTCCTATGCCCCATGAGGCCTTGCATCAAATGTGGGAGTAAGCAAGCGGGTAAACAAGCGGGATGTAACTCGTTCATTCAACAGCTGACAGTACTGATGAAGCAAATGAAGACTCGTGAAGCACGAACAATTTCCTCTGACTGGTTCAGCAAAAGAAAACAGCGCTTGATGTTAATAAACAAAAGCAGCCAAAAGCCTGTGAAAGAAACTTCCTTGGACTAAACATTCACCACACATTCCATAGATCGATTCATATTACATGCACAAATAAAACCGTAACAGTGCGTGTGTTTGTTGAATTTCTGTCTCTGATGAATCAATTCATTTTACGAATATCAATATGATGTAATAGAAGAATAATGTACCCATATGAATTGCTTATGGCAAATATTTAATTTTCCTGAAATAATTTGTATTTTTCATAGTACTTGTATGACTGAGTATTTAAAAATGTAATGAAATAAATCTGAATAAGATCTGAGGGTTCGAACATTCCCGACACGCAAAATGAATTGCGCAGATAACAGATTATTGTAACATGGGTGTCTGGGTTTCGTTTTGGGGTTTGTTCACATTCTTGTTTCAGGTACTTGTTTTCATGTCTTTTATTTTAAAGTATTGGTATGGTTCCTGTCTTGTCATGCTTCCCTGTTTTTTTTTCTTTTTTGTTTTTTTTTTATGCTTCCCTGTTCCTGTTTCCCTGCTTGTCCATGTGTCATGTTTTGATTGGTTCATGTTTTGCCATGGTGTTCTCTGTTCTGTTATCTCATTGGTTGCTATGT
This sequence comes from Cirrhinus molitorella, assembly GCA_033026305.1. Classification (NCBI taxonomy): domain Eukaryota; kingdom Metazoa; phylum Chordata; class Actinopteri; order Cypriniformes; family Cyprinidae; genus Cirrhinus; species Cirrhinus molitorella. The sequence continues at coordinate 19,910,466 of CM065129.1, read as the reverse complement.
GTTCTTTGTTTTCTCATTGGTTGGTTTTGTCATGTGACCCTGTCTGTTTCCTTTAAGTAGCCTCATGTTCCCATTGTTCATTGTCATGTATTAATGTTGTAACCTGTTGTTGGTGAGTTCTGTCCATGCCTGTTTCTATGTTTGTTTCCATGCCATGCCTGTTATATCAAGTCAAGTCAAGTCAAGTCACATCAAGTCTGTTCATGTCAAGTCTCTGTTTTTGGATTATTGTTTGGATTTCACTTTTGGATTACACTTTGTAAATAAACTGCACTTGGGTTCATCCTTCAACTCGCCTCAGTGGACTATCTGTCACAATTATCAACCGATAATTATTAATTCTGCGCAAATTATTGTGTTATTTGCGGACATAACTGTTTGAGGACAGCTTTAAGGCCAAGCAGAATCCTCTGCCGGTTGCACTTCACAGTGAGTGGGACTCGCGCTAACAGCAATTCCTTCGTCGTCCGCGTTTTGATTTTGGTAAATCAGTTTGGCCGAATGCAACTTGATCATGAGCTCAACATTTAGCAAGACAGGAAAACATTCAGTCTACCTGAGGGAAGACATCTTTCACTACTGTAAGTTAATGCTGTTAAATAGAGGGGAAAATAGAAATAGAAAAATGTGCATTTTTATTCATAGGCTATATGGTTACAATAATCTGGTAACTTTTTAACTGCAGGCAGACATGCATTATGGTATACAGTACAAATATTTTGTTGGATATATGCAAGCAAAAAATAATAGATTAAGAAATGGATAAGAGAAAGGCTTTAGAAAAATACAATGAATTACAAGGCTGTAGAGAACATATAGCCTACTGAAGTTTTAACTGCATTATTGTAATAGCTATAGTCAGTCGTAAACTAAAGTGGGCCGGTCTAAGGCATCGATCTCTAGAGCTGAAAATGAGTCCAACTCATTTGAAGTCCCACACTTCGTTTGTCACTGGTTTTCTATGTTAACAACACAAGCCTCAAATCAAGGCTTCATCTGGCACACCCCTTAACATAAGCTCCAATGCCTCGGTTCAAATTAGGGATGCTCATTTCGGTTATTTTCCTGACCGACAACCGTTGCTGGTCAACCGAACATTAACCGTTAACTGATCAAATTAGAATAGTAAATTAGTATAAAATAAAAATATGTGATGATACATAAAAATTACAAACAAATATTTTATTTTAACTCGCAAACAGCAGCATACAACACAGCAGCAGAGCAACAATAAAAATTCACATATCCTCAAATTATCACGTACCAGCAGAGTGTCGCAAAGACCCTGACTCCCAATCTCCTTTTTGAACGCACCTTTAGAAAGAAATGTATCTTTATGGATTACATAGCATAATGAAATAGATTTTTTCCGATTTGTTTTGTTTCGTTAAGTAATCATTTAAAGCTATTTATATATTCACTGAAAAAAATGCAAATGATCGTGCTGGCGCCTTCATGTCCTGCAAAGCGGTTCCAGCTTCCACTCTCCAAAAATGAAATGCACCTTGCGCACATTTTTCTAGGTTAGCTACTTTAACTGTTTTAGATCTATAGATTTTATTTCATGCAAGTTGTGATGATTTGAGAAGGCAAATTGATCAGACTATGAACAGTCTTCCGCTGACCGGTGTTCGTTACTTAAAAAAACAAACAAAAAAAACAAACTTATATTTAACGAGCAAAAAAAAAGCTCCAAAAGTTTTTCTAAATTAAAAATGAAATGAAATATAATCACTTTGCCATTACATACAAAATGTAACTACTTTAATAGCTGAAGGAGACGTGCATGGAGACATGCTGTAGGACTGGAGCGCTGCCTGTTAACTGTTAGTCCCGCGGCAAAAACACCATCACAAATATCTGCGGTCAATTCGCGGTTCGGGGCTTCTCATCCACTGGACATATGTATGTTTCTATTCATAGCGTGTTTTTGAAGTGTTTATGAATGCAGTGGCGGAGGCGGTTAGGTTACAATCCTCTCAGCATCCAAAATGCCGGTAGTGTTCTGTTCAGTACTGCTCTACGTTCGTGAATAAAATAGAAAATGTAGACATGATGTAGATAAGATATTAATTGAGCAGTTTAAAGGTTCTTTTATTACTCTTTATTAACTTTGAGAAAGCAATGAACTACATTAAGATGTGTGACAGCTTTTTCAAGTGATTGTAAGGGAGCGCCGCGCCCATTGCGCACTTTATCCATTCAGAATCCATTTACTCACGGATTCACTCTGATAGCAATATTGCCGCTTGCCATTGTGTTGCGTATAGGCTGCATCAGTTAAGTGAAGGTGAAGCAGGTGCTTGCTCTGCGAAATATGTCTGTATAGCCATATTTATATAAGCCTGTATAGCCTAAGCATGCTGCACGTGTCGACACTCGCCTGTGAGTAAACAAATTCTTATGTATAGCATTGTTCTTTCACCGTGCAGCAAAGTAAAAAATATACTTGTAGAAAAAACCTTTTAAACCGTTTAACTGATATCATTAATCGGTTAAAATTCTTACTGGTGGTTAACGGTTAAACGGTCAATGTGAGCATTCCTAGTTCAAATGTCACAACACTAGTTGACAGTCATTGAATGTTTAGCGATCCAAACTTGCTAACACAACTTTGAACAGCACATGTTGTCCCTGAGCACCGCAACGACGTCTCTCATAAAAGTTTGCAACTTTACAAAGTAAACAATGATACGAAAAACACCTAGCCTCTTCGCTAATTAGCACACAAAATACCATTGGTATACCACTTCCACCACATCACCGGAAGTTGTACCCGCGTTCTTTTTTACAGTAGCATCCCCCAGAAACTTGTGGATAGCATAATAGCGACAAGTGATTTATACCCCATTGTATTCCAAACTATAATTTTGCTATGCAAGCTTGAACTCATCCACATTCCTCGCCCACTGTTTATATCCTTACAAACTGTGTAATTTATGAGTCAGCTGACTAGAGTATGTGGCCTACTTACATACTGTTTTTGAAAAATGTATTACTATTATTTTTAGGTCCACATTCAAGGTTAATGAAGTAGGCTGCAGAAAGTGTGCTGATCAAATACGATTATTTTTGTGCGCCCTTTTTATCAAAATCCTAACGTGGATTGTGATGTTTTCCATCAAAAAACAAGAGAATGATCTCCCTAGACAACATGTTCTAGATCTGAGCCATAATCAGGAATCAGATTGTTCTGCCCCCATTAAATGTATTAAATTAGGTCTTAAACACTCAGCAAAATGACTTGACAAGTCTAATTTTCTTTACCATGTTAACATATTCCCATAGCAATTGAATCTATAATACTGGTACTGCAGTGTTAAATTGCTAAGAGAGCGACTGAAACTCTCTCTATGGAAACACAGAATCAGGTAAAGACAATCTAGCTTACTGATCACGGCAAAGCTGATATAAATATAAATAAGGGTCATGAAGGTGGTACTGATTAATACTGACTAGTCTGTGTGTGTCTGTCTTTGTGTGTCCACAGTGGCTGATCTACTTTGGAATTAATTAATTGCACATTTATGCAATTAAAAACACCCAATAAACAAAACACTGTACACTATACAAACAGCAAGAACACAATGCTAGCCAAGCATATTGATTCTAATAATCATTCAGGGATCACACGTTGTTGTGTACACTCTCAAAATCTGTAAACGGCATCAAAATTAAAATTTTAAAAAATCAAAACGAAGAGCGATATTCTACTGACATATACATCTGAAACTTCCTTAAGGCAATACATGCTGCAAAGAAGCAAATTTCAGCTGGGAAATGCTAGTACATCACGTGACACCGCAATTATGTGCAATCTTCCTCCTGCGCTGTGAATTTATGGTAAGCAGATATGCCAGGGCATACATTTTAATGAGGAAACATCCGCATCTGTAGTATTTGTACAATATTCTCTAATACGTGCTCTTAACTACAGCCCACATGGGATGAATGCTTGAAGTAGTGCTAAATTAGATCAAAGTTAATGGAAGAGATGAATATGTGTGTGTGTGAATATATTGAATCAGATTGTATGTGTGTGGGTCAAGTTTTGGCTACAAAACTGGCCTACAAAGAGAGTAAAACCTAAAATCATCTGCATTTTGGGAAGCAGCCAACTGTCCCCATGAGTTAAAACAGTTTGACTGTTAAAAAGTTTGGGGTCACTAGTTTTTTTTTACATAAATGAACACTTTTATTTAGCAAGGGCACATTTAACTGATAAAAACTGACATACACCTATAATGCTACAAAAGATTTCCATTTCAAATAAATGTTTTTCCATCAAAATCCTACAAAGACTCAGAGATTCATTATATTTAAAACATTTGATTGTATTCCAACTGTGTTATGTCAAGTCTTTGTCCCAGTTCTTTACATTTTTACCCAAGTTCTATATGTGACATAGATACACGAAATGATTCATTGCAATACCTACACTGAGGAAGCATCTCTAAAATTACAGCTAGAGAATAGTGAATATCAAAAAACTCTCATTTTTCTCTTATTTCCTTATCATTCCACATTCTCTTTTGTAGCTCTCCTCTTTTTAGATCAGCTTTGCTCGTTTTATCTTTTCTTCCTCATTATTGTACACTACTATCACTCTCATTTATAATCTATTCTTTATAATCCTGTCAGCCAGAAGACCCAGTGACGTACCTCTGTGTAGAGAGACACCCTCTCCTCTTTTCCCAGCTGGGACGCCCTCACACCCTTTTAACAGCATGGCAACTCACCGACCTCATGCCCATGACATTCTAGTATTACCTGGAAATGTCCCAGTATGCTTACTTGCCGTTAACCAGTTATCCAAGGCCACTTGCAGACGTCACCTCATAAGGAGTATTTGTTGCCTCAGTTTTGGTTAAAAGGGTCAAGTCATGAGGAATCTATGGAAGACAGTTTTCCGCTGTTAAATCTTTAACGCTGTTAAAGTCAGAATTTGAGATATAAACTGCGAGAAATAAACTCAAAACTGCAAAATGAAAAACAGTCAGAACTGCAGGATTTAAATTTGCAATTGTGAGTTATAAAGTCCATAAAAAGTCGATTATAAAAAGACTGATATTTTCTCACTATTGCTTGCATCTCACAATTCTGCGTTAATAACTCATTATATTAGTTTAAATCTCGCAATTCTGATTTTTTGAATTGTACGTTTGTATCACAGAATTCTCAGAAAAAAAAGTCAGAATTGCAGGTTTATATCTCACATTTCCGAGAAAAAAGTCAGAATTGTCTATTTATATCTCACAATTCTGAGGTTGCGAGTTCGAGTCCCAGGTCCGGCAGGGATTGATGGTGGGGGGAGTGAATATCCAGCGCTCTCTCCATCGTCAATACCACGACTGAGGTGAGACCCTTGAGCAAGGCACCGAACCCCCAACTGCTCCCTGGGCGCCGCAGCAATGCAATGGCTGCCCACTGCTCCGGGTGTATGTTCACGGTGTGTGTGTGTGTGTGTGTGTGTGTGTGTGTGTGTGTGTGTGTGTGTGTTCACTACTGTGTGTGTGCACTTGGATGGGTTAAATGCAGAGCACAAATTCCTAGTATGGGTCACCATACTTGGCCTCACGTCTCGTCACACTTTATATCACAATTCTGAAAAAAAGTAAAAATTTGCAAGTTTCTATCACGCAATTCTGAGAAAAAAAGAGTCACAATTGCCTGTTTATATAACAATTCTGAGAAAAAAAAGTCAGAACTGTAAGTTTGTATTAGGGCTGCACGATATTGGAAAAAACTCACATTGTGATATTTTGTTTTTCTGCGATAAATATTGCGATATGAAAAAAAAAAACAAAAAAACACCAGATTACTTGAATAGCTCTTTGGAAAAAAATGGGATGATTTTATAGCTGAGTAAATCAGCATTGAAAATAAACAAATTACAAACAGAGATAAAGTTAATAGAACAAAGATACAAATAAAATAAAACACTTTATAGTCTAACAGTATTCAGGTACAGAAATTGAATAATCAAATGTAAAATTGCACTGCATATTCTTCACTGTATAAATGTAATCTAATAAATCTGTGTCAAAGCTAAAAAGTGATTTTTCTCTGTGTTTTGCTGTTTGATTAACATTCATGACACAGAAAGCCTCAGGAACATTAAACTGCTGTGAACCTGTTACACATCCATTTTCTTTCTCAATTGTGTAACTTCACCTAAGCCACAAGCAACTGTGTTTACAAGGATACTTGCAGAGACCTGTATTTTGACATAGTTTCGTGTGTGTCATTTCAGGCATAAAATAGCAGCGGAAGTGAACGGAATTCCGTGTTCACATGCATCTGCGTGGCTTTCACCGTGTCAACACCAAATGCGGTAGAACACATTATAATCAGTGATGCTGTCTGCACTGGACGCGAGCGGCGCGACAAAATACTGTAGAAGTCATTATAATGATGCTCCCTGCACTGGATGCGGCGCGGCACGTCAAATACCCGAATTTAAACTGCCGCGTTCCATTTATGTGTACTCACACAAAGTTCAAATGATATGCAACAGTTGCTTTTGTCGCGTTCAGTGTTTAGACTGACTTTCACTTTAGATGTTGCGGCACAGGCAGCGCGACACGACAGCTGTCGCGTCCGGTGTAGACAAGGTGTCTGTGTGTAAGCAAAGAAAAGACGATCAGTAGCCTATAAATAAATATAACGATCAGTATAGGCTACTAAACATCGCACGTCCTGTGATGTGACTATTGCGGATGAGCACATCGCGATATCGATGCTGAAACGATGTATCGTGTAGCCCTAGTTTGTATATCACACAATTCTGAGAAAAAAGTTCAGAATTGTAAGTTTGTATCACGGAATTCTGAGAAAAAGAGTCAGCATTGCCTGTTTATATCACAATTATGAAAAAAAGTCAGAATTGCAAGTTTCTATCAAGCAATTCTGAGAAAAAAAGTCAGAATTGCCTGTTTATATCACAATTCTGAGAAAAAAGTCAGAACTGTAAGTTTGTATCACACAATTCTGAGAGAAAAGGTCAGAATTGTAAGTTTGTATCACTGAATTCTCTGAAAAAAAAAAGAAAGTCAGAATTGCCTATTTATATCTCACAATTCCGAGAAAAAAGTCAGAATTGTAAGTTTGTATCTCATAATTCCCAGAAAAAAGTCAGAATTGCCTATTTATATCTTACAATTCTGAGAAAAAAAGTCAGCATTGCCTGTTTAATAAAAAAGTCAGAATTGCAAGTTTGTATCATGCAATTCAGAGAAAAAAAACCCAAAATTGCCTGTTTATATCTCACAATTCTGAGAAAAAAATTCAGAACTGTAAGTTTGTATCACACAATTCTCAGAAAAAAATCTGAATTGCATGTTTAGTTTTCACAACTCTGAGTGTCAGAACAGTCAGAATTGCAAGTGTGTATCAAGAAAAAAAAAAAAGTCTTTAAAAAAGACTTGAGATAAAAAAAGTCACAATTACCTTCTTTTTTATTCAGAGGCACAAATGGGTTTCCAAAGGATTCAAATTGTCCTTGATTATGTAAACTATGAACTACTATGAAAACAAACTAACTTCAGAATAAAAAACTTCTTGAACAAACCTGTTATTAAAACAAAAAAGTTAAGTTCAAAAAGTTTTTCTGACATCAGTATCCCAAAACATGAGCATGACCACCTGCATTTACACATCAACATTTTAATTTAGAAGTAGATTTAATACTCAACACTCCTAAACTGAAATTCTCTGTCTGCATGTGGCACCTGCTGTTCTACATATGCTTCTGAGAATCCCAACATTAGGAAAGCAGTTTATTTAAGAACTTTATTTTTAACAGGGTTTCTGACTGTTACAATCTGTCCATAACAGTTTGAACAGAACATTTCAGCACAGAATGCTTTGTAAATCTGTCACTTTGCAAAGAGACTGCTGTTGAAGGATGGAGCCATTTAAACTCTGCCTGACCCAAACCCACAGCTTGTGGCAAAGAATTATGCTTACATAAGTGATAAATAAAAATGCTAATTCACTCTCTGACAGCTGGAAATACAGTGGTATTGCACATAAATATTTTATATTAATATTTATTTTAATAACATATTTTAATGTGGACTAAAAAAAAGCATTTACGTTATTTGTTTATAAAATCTTTTTAACCTATGTTTGTAACGTAATTTAGTACCAGTTGAAAAAAAACTGATATAGCTAGTAATGACCCACCCTATCCAACCTCATCCATCTTCAATTACGACCCCTTTAAGAAATTCTTTTGGATGGTACAAAAGCATTTTTGAATGGTCATTCAGTCTTTGCAAAGCCTTCTGCATCTAGCCTCAATAGCCTCATTGCTTTAGCTAAAAGTGCTTGTATAATCAAGGGCCGTATAGCTCAGGATCACTGCCAGTCTTTCATCGCTCTCTCTCTCTCTATCTCAGTTTAGGCCTTTGTTTCCCTCTCTAGAGAGAGAAATCCAACCCACACAACATGCTGAGGAGAAAGAAAGTAACTATGTGTGTAGCTCTTCTAAAAATAAGCATTTCATTCAGAGGCTACAGCAATCCCACTTTCCTCTCAAAAACATTGTAGAACAGAACACCTGAATGCTTTGCCGTCTGACATCCCATAATGCCATGCTAACATGAGGCAGCGGAGTAAAACGCTCACCGGAGTTTAAATGTAAATGCGACTGTCAAATTAGCAGCGAAACAGTTTAGTTATGACAGCGCAAATCTCCAGCTCTCCAGAGAGGCTTACCATCAACACTTACACAAACACCACTAATAGGCGACACAAACACAGCGGCCCAACAACATATTTGGACACTAAGTCACACTTAATATATGGCATTTATATTTAATTGCAGTATCAAACCAAGCAGCATCTATAAACAAAAAGTAGAGCCTTCTCTCATAATTATGAATTCATGATTACTTTTATAAGCATTTTTGCAATTATTTTTAACTCATTGTGGAGAATGTATGAAGTCAGTTTTCTTCAAGTGATAATGCAAGGCCACATTTAGACAAAAAGGCCTTTCCCCCATTACAATCATCTATATATAGCCCAATATTATGGCTAGATGTGTTTTGTCACTTTAAGACAGGTATGATTTATCTGTGGAGAAGCCAACATATGACTGTTTATGACCTGGTCATCATTATGTAATCAGTCTTTGCGCTACACGACAGATGTCTATAGCCAGACTCTCAATGTGGTTCATTGGCCACAAACAGCTTGAAATCCCCTTAAAGTGGTCTGGTGAATCGGCTGCCAACCAGAACCTCAGGTAAAGCACACCAAAGGTGACAGAGTGTGTGTGTGTGTGTGTGTGTGTGTGTCTGTGTCTATCTACAGTGCAGGAGGGCAAGATTTAAAGCAGCTACAAGCCCTGCAGTGCTTAAGCACATCCAGACAGGAGCGTATCAGCAGCAGTGCCCAGCTCTTAGATAAGGGACTACATGCTGCAAATAACCCTTTTTGGGTGACATGCTTATAACAACTAAGCCTAGACAAGTTTTTAAGCTGTTAGTAGACGGAATCTGCTGTTTAGAGGGGGAAAACAAACAAAAATGGTTTAAACATGGTCAAATGCATCAAACAGATCAGTTAGTTACCAATATACATCACTAGGTAACATTTGCAAAATCTCAGCCTGCCACGAAATACGAACAGTCCGACCTGCCCACCAATACCAGGGCTGGCAAAAATCGCTAGCCTGACGGTTATTGTGTTTTCCAGTCCAAATGTTAGCAAAATGTTTCACCTCCTTGCCCTTACAGGGCTTTCAGGTCTTTAAATACTCCTCAATTTAGTTGTATAAAATTTAAGGCCATAAAATTTTTTCAATGTGTTAAATAGTATAAGAAGAGTCTTAATTATAATTTTAAGAGGTCTTACAGTTGGGGACGGAAGACAAGAATCGCGGTAGGGCTGGGTTGAACTTCAAAAGGTAATGATGTCACTGAATAAATATGCACGCTGGCCATTTCAAAGTCTTTATGAATGTATCTGAAAGGAACCGACTGTCCTCATTAGCACTCCGGCTCCAAGTGTTTACAGTTTAGCAGCTAAACTTTATCTGTGGGCACGATCAAAGCTGCACTCTGTAACTTTTTTGGTTAAAAATTATACAATATTAAATTTCTGAGCAAGTACATAACCAGCCAATGTTCAAAACTATCGCCTTGCTTTAGCCTGATTCATAACGGGTAGCTTATAATAATGTTTTAAATTGAGTGGTAGTTGTAGGTTTTCGTGGGAAATTCACGCATGCCGCTGCATCATTACGTCACGTCTGTAAACATGAAGAAGGCGTCCCGGTGTTACGGTTTAACTGGTTACCGTGTTATCTGGTGACCAACTTCCTGGTTCAGGTGCTCTGCTCCAGATGTGATGGAACGACCGCAGCAGTTTCGCCGATTCTAAAAGCACAAACTGATGTGATATTAAGCTGTCTAATGAACGCACACTTGCTCATTACATGATTTTGTTATTCTTGTGAAGATTACAAATTAATGATATGATCGCCCGTAGCGGCTGAAATACGGAAAATAAACCAAAAAGTCTGCATGACACGGGTTTCGAACACGCGTTAAAAACAGCAGCACTGTAAGACGCCAGTATCGAACACACTGAGCTACCGAACATGCTTGTTTAGTCTTGTTTATTCAAGTCAGGATTTTACTCTCGGGGTGACATTATGTAGCTGGCTGAATCAGGGAAATGTGACCGTGTTAACTTGTGACCTGTGTTTACATGTTATCAAAATTTATAGTAAAAGTAGGTATATTAACTTACATTTTATGGTGTATGATGTTAAAGTACATTTCATGCACGCTCAGACACGGGTAAATTTGTGGTTACTGTGGTTTAATTACAAACGCTATCATTAAACTATAAAAACACGGTACATTCTCTTCAGAGACTAGTTAATGCCTCGTTTGATTAATGTAATAACAATGTTATTTTCTCGTTGTTTTCCCTTTATTTTCTCGTAGAAATGGAAACATGTTACTAGATATATTGTTTGAATGTGACAGTGGATGAAATGCAAACGTTGTATTCTAGTTGAAACGCTGCTTGTTTAGCCTATAACATTATATGAAATATAAACTTTAGTCAAAAAGCTGCATATTTAGTTGTGCTCAAATTTATACCCTTGGTTAATGTGAAAATAAATCTGTATCATTTAATTTTTTAATCCTTTTTATTTCTTATTTAAAAATTTCACAAAAATCATTGTAGAATAGGATTTTAAAATGGAAGAGAAATCTGACTACGAAAAGAAAAAGGTTTTCTCTAATACAAATTGACCACAGTTAATCATACCCTTTTATGCAATACTTTTTGCAAACTCCTTTAAGTTTTCACCTATGCCTGCTAAGTTTAGAGAACATCTGACAAGAGACCATTCCTTCAGAATCTCTCCAGACCATGCAGGTCCATGTTGGTTCTTCTCCTATTCAGTGTACCCCACTCATTTTCTATAGGGTTTAGGTCAGGGAACTGGGTTGGCCATGTCAGAAGCTTGTTTTTGTTCTCAGTGATACATTTTTGTTTTGATTTTGATGTTTGTTTGTGGATCATTGTCCTCTTGGAAGATCCAACCATAGCCCATTATAAGTTTTCTAGCATAGACAGTCAGTTTTTTAATTTTCTAATTTTCTTGAATGTTTTCATTATTTTTATTTAGGCTTTCTAACCCCATGATTTAACTAATATCTGCAACTCCTCAGCTGTGATCCTTGGAGAGTCTTTGGCCACTTAAACTCTCCTCCTCGCCTTGCTTTGAGACAAAATAGCCCCACGTCCTCTTCCAGATTTGTAAAATTTTATGTTGACTGGATTTACTTAAGATGCACTGCAGTAAATGGGGTTAAAATTAACTAATAGATATTGCCTTACCTACCCAGTTGATTGATTACATTGATAATTGCAATCTTTTTTGGTATTACAAGTTTTATAAAATGTTAGGTTTAAATATGCAAATGAGGCATTATTTAATGAAACATGCATTAATTTGCATACCCTTCTAGTACAAAAAAGTCAGACAGAGAAATGTTTTTATAGAGGGAATTTTAGATATCTTATTTACTCCATAATTCAGAAAATACCTAGAACAGACAGAAAACAATATTTTTTTTCAGAGTTTTTTTTATATATAATCAAGCAAATTAAATATGAACAAATCCCTCTGTAAAAACATTCAGAATATAGATGAGGAAAAATAATGTAAAGTTTGGTGTGTATAAGTGCTTCTGAATTTGAGAATAATGGCTCAGTGTGATAAAAAAAGAATTTTGAGAAAACAGCTGTTAAAAATATGTATTGTAGCCTAATTGAAATCTGTTGACACAAATAGATCAAGTGCTATAAAAGAAACACTTAACAGTGTGTTTTGGGTGTTTTCTTTCCAAAACTCCACTTAGCCCAAAATCTCAAGCTTGACAGGTGCCTGAAAAACTGCATTTTTGCCGCTTAAATGAAAGGTCATACATACATACATACATATACATATATATATATATATATATATATATATATAGATAAGATTAAATTGATAAAAATGTAGACTTATTTTCACGGCCTTCTTTTTACATCATATTTACCAAGGGTATGAATAATTTTGAGCACAACTGTCGACTAAAATTTATAAATGTTATAGGCTAAACAAGCAGCGTTTCAACTAGAATATAACGTTTGCATTTCATCCACTGTCACATTCAAACAATATATCTAGTACCATGTTTCCATTTCTACGAAAAAATAAAGGGAAAACAACGAGAAAATAACATTAAGTTATTACATTAATCAAACGAGGCATTAACTAGTCTCTGAAGAGAATGTACCGTGTTTTTATAGTTTAATGATAGCGTTTGTAATTAAACCACAGTAGCCACAAATTTACCCGTGTCTGAGCGTGCATGAAATGTACTTTAACATCATACACCATAAAATGTAAGATAATATACTTTTACTATAAATTTTGATAACATGTAAACACAGGTCACAAGTTAACACGGTCACATTTCCCTGATTCAGCCAGCTACATAATGTCACCCCGAGAGTAAAATCCTGACTTGAATAAAAAAATCCAGAACTAAATAAGCATGTTCGGTCGTTCAGTGTGTTCGATACTGGCGTCTCACAGTGCGGCTGTTTTTAACGCGTGTTCGAAACCCGTGTTATGCAGACTTTTTGGTTTATTTTCCGTACTTCAGCCGCTACGGGCGATCATATCATTAATTTGTAGTCTTTACAAGAATAACAAAATCATGTAATGAGCAAGTGTGCGTTCATTAGACAGCTTAATATCACATCAGTTTGTGCTTTTAGAATCGGCGAAACTGCTGCGGTCGTTCCATCACATCTGGAGCAGAGCACCTGAACCAGGAAGTTGGTCACCAGATAACACGGTAACCAGTTAAACCGTAACACCGGCTAGTAACAATCTCATGTGAGAATGCTGCAGATGCCGGATATTTGATAGCCTTTTCTCACAGCGGCTGAAATAATTACACTTATTTTTTTGGTTGCGGATTGTGATCGAGAAAGTTTGTGTGTTTATGAAACACAAGTGACTGAAATTAGATTAACGTTACTCCAGTTTTAAATATGCATCTATTTGCAGATAGCCTACGTGGGATTACACAAGTGTTGTATTTTAAAGAACACCGGCCCTAAGGAAGAATTATTTGCTTTTTCGGCTAAAAGAATTTCTTGACATGAAATTTGAATTTTATGTCATCAGAGATTAGACTGTATAGAAACAGAAACGCTAAATGCTAACGCTAGAAACGCTAACACTACATAGCCTACACTTAGTTACCCAATGCTGATGTTGTTAACATGAACAAATTGAGAACAACGTATAATGGTAATAATATCTTGCTAGTTTGATGAGATATGAGATAATAACCGATCGTTCGTTTTAAACACCTGTAGCGTTTTTTCGTCAGAACAAAAGTTTTAGACTTGGCCATATATTTGAATCTGTTAATCTGTGATTCCTAAACAAGTGAAAATCCACCCCAACGGTGCGGTGACTAACAGCTACCGAAACATTAGATTTATCCGCGCTGGAGCCGTGCCGAAGCACAACCCACGCATGAAAGATAATTCCGCACTTAACTGTAATTGCAGGTTTTGAGACAGAGATGGCGACAACGAGGCAAAACTTACGGACTGCAGCTTTAACTTGCATAAGTGTTATAATGTTTTCATGTTATTATTTTAAGAATGGATTAGAGCACTATATTATTGTTTTATGTAAAGGTGTATGCTTTTGCTTTGTCAATGGTAGCGCTCACTAATTTGCTCAACTACTCCTCTCTGTGCCAAATTAGAACATACTTGGCCAGTCAGAGCAGAGTAGGCTTATGGAAGGGAGGGGTTAGGCTCAGAACTTCCAACACAGCTTTAAACGAATCGTTTTGAAATCATTGACACATGACTCCAATATTAAATGTATATTCTGAGAAAATATTTCTGACCATAGATGCATTTAAACCAGTTGTAGGGGACACAAATACAATGTTAGGACACTTTAAAAAAAAAACACACGACCTGCTCTTTAAAGTTACATGTGATTTAGTCAAGAGCAGTGAGAGATTTACTCTTTTGTTGTTTGATTGAATAACAGATACCATGATTTAATGATTTCCTAGGGAATTGTGTCCTTCTAATTTTATAGCAAAAGTTTGGACAGGACCCTTTTTATTTTAACATGACAAAGTCTCTGTGTATAAGACAAGGTTCAGTCAGTGTGGAAGAACTTGACTGGCCAAAAGTATTGGGACACCCCCTTCTTTAGAACAGTAAAAGGCACTTCCAAAACTGTAGCAACAAAGATGGAAGCATAATTCATGCATTTAAAAATTGTATTTCCATCTCTGTTGCTTCAGTTTTGGAAGGGTCTAAAATTATCGTACCCCAGTTTTTGGCTCAAGTCTGCATTTAAAGACACACCAGTGATGTTGGCTTTATGCAGACCAGTCAAGTTTTTCCACACTGACTGAATCAATCATTTCTCTATGAACCTTGACTTACAGAGAAGCATTATCATGTTAGAATAAAAAAGGGTTCTGTCTAAACTTTTGCTATAAAATTAGAAGGACACAATTCCCTAGAATATCATTAAATGCTTAAACATTAAGATTAGTACTCATGGAAATAATTAAAGTAGTCCAACCTGTTCATAAGAAGGGGGTGTCCCAATACTTTTGGCAATACATTGTATATAACACTGTATATGCTACTGATAAGCCCTCAACATTTTAAGAAAGCCAAAACTCAACACAAGATTATCATGCTCATATTACTGGGCAAGAGAAATGTTTAATTAAGAATGTTATTAGCATAATATTAGGATGTCTGCTTATTTTGCTAATGCTGACAGCTGGGCACTGGGCTTACTGGAGCTCATGGGCCTCTTGTTGGGTTGAAGACGCCCCAGGAAATCCAGTGACATGTGCCAGACCCAGGAGCACCACAGTCATGCTGGAGTCATGAGAACACGCAAGCGCTACAGTAAGACAAATCACACGCACCCGACATCTTCAGCTTCACTGCATTCAAATATGTCCAAGATCACAGCTGCTCAAAAACAATCATATTTTGGGACACGGCTACTGTACACTGCATTTTTAATATGGTTATTAGAAATCCTTAATTTTGAATGTCCCTCTATTCTATTCTATTCATTAAGCTAATGTTCAAGTCACAGGTTATGCATCAGAAATAGAAAAAAATCATAAGTATTGCTTTTTTTAGTGCCACCACTAACAGCAGCCTATAAATATGACTCCTTTGAGGAATTTTTGGACATGAATATGTAAGGCAGGGCTTGTTGAGTAGAGTCAAGGAGGAGAAAGAATGGAGGTCAAGCAGAGTGAGATAACTGGGGTAAGGAAAGAGGGAAAAGGAGCAACAGAGAGAGGAAAAAGTGCAATTTCTCACTTTCCTTCAGCCTCAGTGTGGCATAACTGCCTCTAGAGATGTAGAGGAGCAAAGGGGAGCACAGCAAGCTGGCAGCCCACAGATATGCCACTCAGGATGCCATCTACGATCTGCAACACTGGTGCTCCGTCCTTCAGCAGCCCTGCTGGCATGGATCTGAACCCATTCAATGTGGCAGACATGGCTATCAGACTTTATGGTGTTAAAATGTACTTGTATAAAATTGCACTAACAATATATTAAGTCTCTGAACAAGCAACTTCAGAGTTGGCAAAATTTACTGTATAAAAGTTTTGGCTGTCTTGTGCTTAAACACGCATCTGTTAAGATCTACTAAAGCACTGCACTTGCTCTCAGAAAGCATTGGATACTCGCACTTCGAATAACACTACAGCATTCAGACATATGTAGGCCAATGGGAGAAACTCAAACACACTCACTAGGATACAGTTATGTTGCCCTGGCAACTGCTTCCACTGCATGTCTTCCTCAAGATGGACTGAGTCAGTTTATCAGCTGGATTGCTAGTTTTGGGTTCTGTCATATAATCTGAGATTCATAATTGATTACTTATACACCACTGCGCATCAAAATTTGGGGTTGGCAAGATTTTTAATGCTTTCAAAATAAGTCTTTTTGCTCACTAAGGCTATACAATTACTTAATTAAAATGATGATAAACTGTTATATTTTTGGAAATTACAATAACTGTTTTAGGTCACGCATGACATAGGCAGAAGTACTGACCCCAAAGTGAACTTCTTTTACAAAAAAAGTAAAACAACGATGTCGGACAATTTTGAATTTCGCTAGATAAGACCCTTATTCCTCAGCTGGGATCATGTAGAGCCCTTGCATTAAAACAGCAATTTGGACCTTCAACCTGTTGGTCCCCATTGAAGTCCACTGAAATGTTTTCCTTAAAAACCTTCATTTCTTTTTGACTGAAGAAAGAAAGACATGAACATCTTGAATGACACTGGGGTGAGTCCTATCCTTTCTTAATATGTAAAAGTAATCAATTTATTACTCTCAAAACATTACTCTGGATTTTAAGTATCCTGAAACAGCAATATTAGCTCAACTAATGGTGTGAATTTGGGGCATGAATATCTGTGGCAGATGGGGAAATTTTTTGATTTTTATACACTTCATCTTAACATAAACATTTGCTTTGATGAGCAAAAGGAGATACAGCCTGAGGCTGAGAGAACAGAGAGAGACCAAAGGTGGCAGTCAGGACAGCCAGGTCAATGTCTGAGAACAAAGAGCTCCTAAGTGCTCTCTAATATATTTCCTGGCAATATAACTCTGTGAAACGAGAGACTCTCAAACTAAGCAATTAATAGGCTATTACCAAAGCATCATCCCCCAGTGTGCTTTGATCTTATGAGTAGTTTTGTAGGTCTAAAGACACGGTTTCTTTTGAAGGAGACAGGGGGTTACCATCACACACCAGTGTCCTTACTTTCACAAAGTCCACTCAGATTTAAGGATCAAAGGATTTGAGCATGTCTGACTAGCTTCTAAAATCAGTTCACGAAAAACTCCCTGAAAAATCCATGCTATGAAATGACTTCCAAGACTGGCACAAACATATGTAGTCCCAAAGAACAAATCAAGCAGAATCTGAGTTATGGCAAGACTGTCGTAGCTGTATGGCTGTCTCTTTCTTGCAAATCAAACGGAGTGGGCTGAATTACCATACTGGAGGCCTGTCAGAGAGCTTTTATCATTCTAATTAATTTGCCGAAAGGCTACAGCTGTGGCTATTTTTATTTGAGAATGAAGAGGGGGGAGAAAACAAAACGCAGTCAGTGCTGCATGTTCAGAAGATGGATACACGGATGATTTAGACCTACTGCTAGAGGGGGATCATGACTAGATGAGAAACAAGCAAGCTGCAGAAAAGCGAAGGATTTATAACCACTGGAACCAGAAGAGTACATAGAAAAATGCAATGTTTAAGATGACAAGCTGTTCCCAACCTTGAACCTAGTCCTAAAGGACCATAAATCGTACACATTTTTGGACGTCAACCTAATAGAACACCTGATGCAACTCCGCTCTTTATTAAAGTTCTCCACAATCTGAAACGGGTTGGGATTCCGGGTTATATTAACCTGTGGTTGGCTGGAAAATAAAAGAACAGGAACATATGGGACTCCAGATTAGCGTTTTAGCTCATTAGGACAGTGACTCACAGGGTTACAATCTTAATCTCAAGATTTACCAAATAATGACGACAGCGGAGGTGGAGAATCCAACAGACCAAACATACACAACACCTCACACCTTCTAACCCACCTGGAGACATCACAGGTAGGTTCTCTCAAGCGTGAAGCATCTACCTGCTCATGATGCAGATGCAGTTGAAGAAATAACAATCATTAACCTGATTTATATTAGCCTATTTATCAAGAATAGAGAAATGAGATTTGAGGGTTCTTGTGGTGGTCAGAAGTTTAAGAACATCACAAGACAGAGCTCACCTTCAGGAAACGGGTTGGGTTGAACCACATAAAGGAAAGCGTGCATCATGTTAAATAAAATCCCAATGGCCCCAGGCTCATAATAGGCGACGGTATCGTAAACTCCGGAGGGGACGAAGCCGAAATCCAAAGTTCGCCGCGCTAGAGCAGCAGGAGTGTCGGACTGCCTGTCCTGGAGTTCCCCGGACGTCAAGCCCCAGCACAGAAAAATCAGTCCCGTTTTCCACAACATGACTAGTTCTAGTGTTGATAGAAGTGGAGGAAATTCTGGGTGTACTATGAGGGACAATTTCGGTGATTTCTCAAGTCCTGCTGTCCGGCGAGTGATTCATGATGATCATGGTCCCCCCGCGGCGAGCGGCTCCAGCAGGTTCACGATGCGCCTCTCTGTCGGCCGGTTAGTCGGATACCCCGTGATAATAACACGGCTGATGAGCGTGAGCCACTGAGGTGTAGGTGACTACAGGCTCTCTGCGCACATATCCCCTCCCCATGTGTTAACGGTCTCCTCTCCGGAGCTCAAGCTCGGTGCTCCTCCTGTCGGGTGTTGAAGACAGAGCACATGAGAGGCGCGATGATTTAATATAGGCTGTTTTCAATCATCCACTTTATCACTTCCAGGCACTGATTTTGAAGAGTTGTGTAAATGTGACAGATTTTAAACACCTTTTGTACATTCTTTTTTTGTTTTTTTTTGTTTGTTCAAAAGTTCAAAAGTGTAGCTAATATTCGTAAAGATAGGCTATGAGAAACGCGTTAGGACTACTCAACACGTGCAAACATACTACGTTAAACTAAAGTTATAATTACGTTTATTTATAGCTACATTTACCTATAGACCTATATATTTTTTAAAAAAAATACTACTTTAGTTTAAAGGGACGCTGCCATAAAAATCTCGGGAAATAGGCTATATTGTTTTCTTATATGCAGTGAAAATTTTTGAATAATGTTTTTAAGTCTTTTCTGCATTTATTTGTTCCAAAGTACAGCAAAACAGTAAAATTGTTGTAAGTATTTTTTACTATAGATATAAAAAAGGTTTTCTGTAAAAAATAATTCTTCCTGTGATCAAACTAAATTTTCAGCATTATAACTCGTCTTCAGTGTCACATGACACTTCAGCAATCGTTTTAATATTCTGATTTGTAGTTTAAGAAAATGTTATTATTATTATCACTATTTGAAACAAAAAAAGAAATAGAAATTATGGTATATATAGGATGCTTTAAATTAATCAAAAGTGATGATAAAGACATTTATAATGTTACAAAAGATTTCTATTTTAGATAAGTGCTGTTCTTCTGAACTTTCTATTCATCAAAGAAACCAGAAAAAAATATATTTAGCTTTTTTTCAATATAATAATAATAATAATAATAAATGTTTTCTGAGCAGCAAATCAGAATATTAGAATAATTTCTGAAGGATTATGTGACTGGATTAATGACGCTAAAATGACGCTAAAAATTACATTTTAAAATATATTCAAATAGAAAACAGTTAAATTGGTTTAAATTGTAAAAAACATTCCACAACTGCACAATTTTACTGTTGAAAAACTGTTGACTGGTAGTGTATTTATACATTTACTTGTATATTTAAATAGTTTAATTACTTTTGTTTAAAGGAATGCTGCCATTAATATTGTTTTATTAGATATAATATAAAATAAGTATACATTAATCACCAATATATTTTATTTATTTATTTAGGTGTGGGGGACAATGGCACAAAAATGTATCAGCAAGTATTATTTGACTTTAAATACAAAAATATGTTCCAATATCAAAATGCTCTTCAAATTCATAACAACAATGACCTCGCTATACTTTTAGCAAACTTCACATGATAAACATGGATAAACCAAAATGCCATTGTGGCAATGTGGTTTGTTTGGCACTAAAAAATGTATTAAACTAACTCCAAGAGTTCATTACCTTCTTTTAAGAAGATCAAAGTTTGATTTGAAGACTCATTAAGATACAAGTGTTTTGGTTAAAACTGGTTGTCATAGTAAATTCTGTGAGGTTTTATTACTTTGACCTTTTGTTATAAAGTGAACAGTTTACCTCGACCCAGATGTGTTCTTGTGGAGTGAGCAGATGGAACATTATTGACAAACCAACATCCATAATTCTGGATCAGCATCTTTTCGTTTCTGTAACAAAGTTTCCTGTCAAACAAAGTCCTACTGTATTAGCTACCTCTAAAATCATTGGGAAATGGAGGGATCTGATTTGTATTTATTGGGATATTGATTAAACTAGCCTTCAGAGTCATAAGGTTCTGCAGGGGAGAATATGTGGGAGCTGTGGTTATATAAGCAACACACATGGAGGATTTTCATTTCAAACTTTTGGATTTTATCTTGTTCAGCATTTCATGTGTTAGCCAAATCAATTCACTGAGTGGGCTCACACCTCTCACAACATGACTCATTTTTCACTGATTTAATTAAGACATCAAAAGCATTAAAACAAACTACAACAGAAAACGCTTTGTGCATTTCATTCAAATGCACAGCTTTTAAATACATATTACACTACAAAACCATTAATGTCAGCATTATTAATATTACATTACAGTTATCATCCAGAACTGTATGTCACTTTTTACCTTGGAAGTCCAAAAGCTGATGAGTGTAATCAAAGTCCTTTAATTGAATACCAGGCATGCAATTCCTTCACTATATCTGAGAAACAACTGCTTAATTCATAAAGAATGTGAAGGGAGGTTCAGAACGCTGTGTGTACATGATCTCAGAGCAGAAACTCTTGATTACATTCTCTTTCTATCCGTGGATTAAAGGATTTTGTAAAGAATGCAATGACTGCGGAATGTTTTGTGTGTCAGACATCGCTGCACAAAGAAAAAAACCAACAGTGTCAAAACCTTGACGGTCTGTTTGGATAAGAAATTATTCTTTTTTCCGACAAGGCAAGCAGTACAATGACAGATTACCATGGTCGCATCAAAGGGCAACCACATTGATTAGTCCAGCAAAATACTCTCAATACATTCAGATAAAACACTATTAAGAAAACCTACTGTTACAATTTTACTTTTTTCTTTATTTCAATGGCCATACAGTTGCCTTAGAAACAACCTACTGCTTTACCTCCTCCGTATTTACTGCACGTCTTGGCGTCAAGTATATACCTGGTATCTGGAGGTCTTGATGGAGAAGGACAGGGAGGTTTGTGGTGGGTGTAGGGGAGGTAAACATTACCTCATACACATGGAAATGGAGATGGAGGCGGCTGAGGGCGGATTTATTAGCTGTCCGTCACCGTCGATGAATTCTGTAGGAGAAAAGGTCACAAAGTGGCAGATTACGGTCTCAGGCTGTCAGATACTGTACGTGGGCGCAGATTAAAACAGAGCATAGCATAGCTAATGCATTCTGACTGATAAAACAGTAAAATACTTGCATCTTGATGACCAGTCACAGCACCAAAACTATAACATAAAACATGGCACAAACTACGAAACAAATTTTATTTGCTGTCCCCAAAACAGGGATGGAATTACATAAAAACAAACGGTTTAGTCTTCAACATTTACATATGAAACGGCTTTTTAGCATTTAGGTACATTTTAAAAAACAAAAATGTGACACAATGTGAGGACAACAACCTGTGCAACCCTGTTCAGAACCTTTCCAAAAAGTCATTAGAAACAAAATACAATATACTGAAATGTAAATTATGCACATTTCAAAACATGGCAGGAAGGTATTCTCATAAAACGATTTCAGTCAAAAGGAGAATGATGGAATATGAATTTTCAAGTCATTTGGTATTTGGTTCCTCTGGACCTCATGACTGTATACTGGAGGTAAATTCCACACATAGGCTGTACAGACTTAGATTGACATTCAACTTTCCTCACTGCAAAAATCAACTTCCAAGCAACATTATAAAACAGTACAAACATGGTATTGAACTATTAATTACTGGATAATAATTTAATTACATTTAAAACAACGCAATATTAATTATATCAAACAATAGTCTCTCAGGATATGATTGGTCACAGATGATTTGAATTTTCAAAATACACTAACAATGCGCATTCAAAAACACTCATTTTGTTACACTTCATATGAAACAGGTATTCGCTCTTTCATAGCTGGTGTAAACATGTCAATATCATACTACATAACAAAATGAAAATACTCTGTACAGCTTAAGACAATGTGGTAAATCAGTGCAAAGTTAAATCCACTGGATTGGCACCATGTATATTATAAGAGCTGAATTATCAAGCAGCCTGGCATTAGATTTGCCAAACCTTCCCTTTTCGTTCAGTCATGTGTTTTAAAGAAACGTTTGAGAAGATAATGAAAGGACTGTATCTGTTATAATACAGACTTAAAGAACACCTTTACAAGTTTTGAAAACAAATACTTGCCAGACTGATCAAATCTAGCGGCAGCATTTTTGGCAAGCTCGTTTAGCATATTATTCTAAGCCGAAAGTGTGTGAATATATACAACTTTATCCATTTATATGAATAAGCTGGAAAGTATGCAATTGTTTAAGTGTTTTAAAACTAAATTTAAATGCTTTTTAGTTTCCACTCAATAACAAATTTGGAGTGGGAAAGGTCTATATTTAAGAAGTTCAAGCTTCATTTAATGTTAAAGATGTTCTCATAAAATCATGAGAAACTTCCCCTAAAGCAACATATACTACATTCTACACCTTGTGATATGCCTGGCTGCTGAGGGCGAACACACGCTTTGTTTTGATTTGAAATGCTTTACGCACACGACCTGCTTCCTTTTGATGGATATTCCACAGAAATAGAAGCAGAGAGGACGGCAAAACGAGTAATTTTCCAGTTATTCCTGTTACACAGTAGCAACCTCTGAAGAACTCACTCGCAAGCCTTTGCAATTATGTCAGACCCAGTCTCTGAGTCTTCTTCACTTTCGTTCCTGAGCAGTTACTATGGTGACGGGGTTAAAGTTCAGCCGATTCGGTTGCCGCATATTGTGAAGCGGTCGATCTCCAACAGATCTTTTTTGGTGGTTCTGTGTTTTAGTTCAGTAGACTGTGGTGTCTCGCTGCTGCTCTCCTCTGGTTTAGGAGGAGAATCTGGGGGCGGACCACTGGTCACCTCAGTTACAGGAGGTGGAGCCGGAGGAAAAGGCTTCGCTCTGGGGCTCGGCTGCTTGGTGATGGAGGCGGAGGGTCGCTGTACTTTAGGTTCAGCTAAAAAGAGATAAGGAAACAGCACACCATGATAGATTGACTATTCTCCTCATGAGTTTCAGAAACAGTGATCATGTTTGAACTTCTGAAAAAGCAAAACTGGTTACCTGAGGGTGGAGGAGATTTGGTGGGGTTGGTTTTCTTGGGAGTTTGCTTTGAGGTTTGAGCAGTCGGTCTTTCAAACAGCTTACCCTCCATGTTAGCCTCCTTCACATAGTGACAGGACTTGCCCAGAATAACTATACTATTCAACACTTTCAGTGTTATCAATCTGCAGAATCGGACCAAACAAACAAAAAATGTCAATTACAACATGAATCTTGAATAGGGCTGTCAAACGATTAATCGCGATTAATCACATCCAAAATAAAAGTTTATGTTTACATACTATATGTGTCTTTACTTTGTATATTTATTATGTACATATAAATACATACATACACATACATGTATATATTATACATTCTTTATGAATTATTATAGCAAAATATTTATACGTATATATATTTATACCTGTATACAATTTAGATTATAAATAAATATAAATATTTTAGATATAAATCAAAAATATTTTTCCTTAATATATACATGCATGTGTGTGTATTTATATATACATAATAAATATACACAGTACACAAATATACAGTATGTAAACACAAACTTTTATTTTGGATGCGATTATCCATGATTAATCGCTTGACAGCACTAATCTTGAATTATGCAGGCTACTCACTTTGGCTAAAAATGACAGCTTACCATATTACAGCAAGTATTTTTTTTTTAACCTAAAATACACTACTGTTCAAAAGTTTTGGTTTAGTAAGTTTTTGAAGTCTTACGCTCACCAAGGCTGCACTTATCTGCTAAGACAGTATTATAATTATTAATATTGTGAAATGTCATTGGGATTTAAAATAAAAATTCTGTTTACATATTTAAATATGTAATTTATATGTAATTATTATTTGTTGGCAAAACTGAATTTTCAGCAGGCATTACTCCAGTCTTTAGTGTCTCATGACCCCTCAAAAATCATTCTTCTTCTGCTCACCAAGTCTGCATTTATTTGATCCAAAGTAGAGCAAAAACAGAAAAATGTTGAAATATTTTTACCCTTTAAAATAACTGTTTTCTATTTGAATACATTTTAAAATATAATTTTTTACTGTGATTTTAAAGCTGCATTTTTATCATTACTCCAGTCTTGAGTGTCACATGATCCTTTCAAAAAATCATTCTAATATTCGGATTTGCTGCTCAAAAACATTTGTATTATTATTGTCATGTTGAAAACAGCTGAGTATAATTTTTTTCAGTTTTCTTTGATGAATACAAAGTGAAGAAGAACAACAACATTTATCTGAAATAGAAATTAACATTATAAATGTCTTTATTATCAGTTTTGATCAATTTAAAGCATCCTTGCTAAATAAAAATATTAATTTCTATGAATCTAATCTAAATTATACTGATTACCAGCTTTTTAATGGTATTGTTTATGAAGTTTATAATGTTACAAAAACTTTTTATTTCAGATTAATGCTGCTCTTTCGATCTTTCTATTAATCAGTGAATCCTGAAAAAAAGTACTCACCGTTTTAAATACTGATAATAATAATAATAATAATAATAATAATAATAATACATTTAGGCATTTGGCAGACGCTTTTGTCCAAAGCGACATACATAATAATAATAATAATAATAATAATAATAAAAAAAAAAAAAAAATGAGGTGAGCAGAAGAGACTTCTTTAAAAAACATCTGGTGCTTTTTAAATATTTCTTATCAAGAATTTTGTAAACAGTTGCTTAATGTTTTTAGAAATGTAATACTTTTTTTTCCAGGATTCTTTGATGAAACTATTTTGAAACATTATTTTGAAAATTATTTGAAACAGAAATTTCTTAACCAAAAAAACCCCAAAACTGACCCCAAACTTCTGAACGGTAATATATTTTTAAAAAAGCAACGTTTCACTGCAACTTAATCACATTACTTTGCTACATGATTTAAAAACTACAGCAGTGCAACAAGTTATACTGAGAAATGTAGTTTCTATTTAATGACATTACTGCCCAAAGCTGCTCATAGAATCGGTTCACATTAGCACAGTATGAAAACAAAGAGATCAAATACTCTGGGTCTGCAGAGATTGCGTTGCATGCTAAGTGAGGCAGTTAAAATTACACATTATGTGATACCATACACTGTAAAGTAACTCATTTACCCAAGATAAAAGAGGAGCAGACAGACAGATGAGAGAGCACCCTGGATCTTCATTGAGCTCATCACCACTCGAATCAGCTGAAGGAGACAAAAACAAACCCATATCTTCAGTATCAGTAACACATATACAATTTGTTAGTCTTGAATAATACCCGTCACATAAAATTTGTTGTTTAATATGTGACTTTGCAATTCGGATTTAGTATGCTGGTAAACATGAAAATACATTGTAAACTTCTCACCAGTACAGCAAGAGGTAAAGGAATGAAGCCCATCCTTCTTGCCACTGAATCGCTGTAGTCTGTGTAGGCCTGTCCGTGAATCAACCACATTTTTACTTGCATTCTATTTTACATTTGTTTGACATTTTATGCTGATTACAGATATTAGGGATATACAGTATTTAAAAAAAAGAATCAAATTACATTTGTAATTTAAACAAACTTTTACTTACATTCTGTTGTCGACTGCTGACAAGTTCAAAGGCCAAGCTGGCTTTATATTCACTGTAGACCTAAAGAACATGATGGAAAGGCAAAGTTAATTTGTGGTGCTTATATTTAGGGCTATGCTAGTGCACTTTATGGCCCTGTCCAGAAATGGCGTTACGACATGGACTTTCATGAAAATCAAGTACAAATCTGTGGCTCTCACATCAGCTGTGATGTCATTGAATTTAGTGATGAAGGCGTGCTTGACGATGTCAACGGCGACCTCAGACAAGATTACCATGAAGACGTCAGGAAGCAGCACCCAGAGGTGATCTACAAGCAATAGATAGTGTTTACAGATTAACCAAGCATTTTTGAACCGAAAATTAGCTGAAAACGTACTTATCCTCAGGCCATTTAAGATGTAGATGTTTGTTTTGGAGAAATTTAGCTTTACATCACTTGCTTACAAATGGATCCTCCGCAGTGAATCGGTGACGTCAGAAAGAGAGTTCAAACGACCGATTAAAACATCACAATAATCCAGACAAACTAGCAAAATATTGATGTTTTTCAGCTGAAAATTCTGTTCCAATGAAGAAACAACCTCATCTACATATTGGATCGCCTGAGGGTGTGTAAGAGTTAAGCATTTTTTCAATTTTGGATGAACTATTCCACAAGTCATTATAAATCTAACTGGATCTGCCTTATAAAGATGCCAAAAACTAGATTCTGGCACTACAATAAACCAACTACTAGACTAAAAAGAGAAGAGATTTCACTTTAAAAATGTCTTAATTTTTTAATTAAGAGTCTTAATAAAAACCTGAGTTCCAGGAAAACTGCTCCATGTTCCTCAGGCATACGATGAGGAGCAATACGCAATTGGTGAACCGCTCCTTGATATCTGCAGGACAGAAATATAAACCAAAAGCATGAGCAACACAAATTCTGCACATCTTGTATTCTCTCTCCAATCCCTGCAAAGTGTGAGGGGAAATGACGGTCAACAAATAAAGCTTTCAGATTGTAAGACTTCAAAGGATGGTAAGCCATACGATGCATGCACAGTTTCCAGCAGGTTGTGTATGAATAGTAACTTGAGGATTTATTCCATCGCAAAGGCTTGAATGGACGACCACGAGACTTAGTGGCCGTTTGAAAGTGGGGAGAGAGTAAACAGCGGAAGGGAGAATAGGTGCTGATTACAGTACATCAGAGTGTCTTTCATAAAGAGGATGGGCGCTGTAGAAAACAGGCACTCGCAGTCTGTCAGCATCTCACAGAGCGTTATCAGAAAGCTCTTGAGAGCTTTGATTAGCATTTCAAAAAGATGCTATAATGTTTCTGAGGCAGCCCACACACATCGTTCAAGGCTGCACCTTCACCTGCCTTGCGATCAAAGAGTCTCTAAGTGATTAAGACGACGAACACTCTACTAGTTATTTTGAATAACCAGAACTGAGGCATACTGCTGTAATATTCCCAGTGTATCTCCACATTTAAAGCATGTTGTACTGACAAAAAGGGAATTAACACTTATTTTTAGTAGATTTTGCTTGGTTGGTAATATAGTATACTTTGCAGCACCTTAAATAACATGTTCATGGTATATCAGCAGTAGCATGGCATACACTACCATTCAACAGTTCAAGTCAGTAAGACTTCTCAATATGTTTTAAAAAGAAGTCTTATATGCACACCAATGATGTGCATATATTTGATCAAAAATGAGTAAAAACTAAAATGTTACTGCAATTTTTGGGGGTTTTAAAATGTTATTTATTCCTGTGATGCAAAGCTTGTCAGCATCATTGCTCCAGTCTTCAGTGTCACATGATTACTCATAAATATGCTGATATGATGTATCATAAACATCTCTTTTTATTATGTAGTGCTGCTTACTATTTTGTGAATTATAAACATTTTTGTACATTTTTTTTCCAGATTCCGTGATGAATAGAAAGTTCAAAAGAACAGCATGTCTTTGAAATGCATCCGTGCTGAATAGGAGCATTTATTTTATTTGTACATTAAATTACCACAGTATTAACATCTGATACCATCCACTGAGTCAGTGTTTTCCCTGAATAACTAGTTAAACCCAGTATAACTAGGGGTGAGTATCTTTAGTTACCTGATGATTCGATTTAAATCGATTCTTGGGATCATGATTCAATTAAAAACCGATTCATGATTTTTTGATTTTTAATCACGATTCCATCACATTTTTTGTGCACAATGGACACAAAACACACCAGTCTATGGTATGGGTAGTCCTGACTCAAGAAATCTGTTTTCGTAATAACTACTATCTTCCTAATCAATTAAAAATATTTTACACTTTCCATTAAAGATGTGCCCGAATCCGAATACCGTATTCGTAAACAAAATGACATCTACTACGGAACCCCTAAAGGAAGTAAATACGAGATGGGAGGAAACAAATATATTTCAACACTTTATCTCACAATTATATTGTTATTGGTAATTATACTGTATATAAATTGTGCGCATCAGAGAGCCATTATTAATATGCTCGCTTTTTACTTTTACTTTTGATTACTGCTATATTACGGAGCGGCAGTACTTACCACACATTTTACGAGATTAGATTTTTGTCAGTGGTGCTCAGGATCTGCAAATCATTTGCCATCATTGTCTCAGTCATCTCTCCTTACTCTATTTATGTGGTAAGTGAAATTTTGTGTAATGTATTGTATCAGGCAACCGCTAGCAGGCAGCTAACCATATTTTTTTAGTGGCTAGAATGTGTTTTCATTTTCTGTGCCATTGTGCATATGGATTCAGGTGCATCCCTACTTCCCATAATAACAAAAGATCAATAATTACTTGCCCTCGCTGAACATGGTTTGAGATGTATTGTTGTGAATCAATGCAAATCACTAGAAGACTCGCGATTCAAATGTGAATCGTTTTTTTCCCCACGTAAAGGAGATAAAACTAGGTACAGGGGACTCACCACTGTTGGACATCTGAAAAAGGTTGTTCTTTTCAAACTTCTTGAACACGCTTCCTTTGATTTCCACAAACTGAAACGTGAACAAACACATCAATAAAATCCTGATTACACAATTTTAAATGTTTATAGTGACACAACTGTTTGCACATAATTTAATAGTATATGTTTATACTTACATTGTTTGACATCATGATGGTGAGCAGAGATTTGTTATGCGAGTTGAAGGCCACATTTAATGTAGAGGCCTGGACCATAATGAGGATGGAATGCAGAACTGAGATAAGTTGAGGAAAACAATTATATTGAAAGGGGTCATTAGATGCAAAATTCACCTTTACATGGTGTTTGCATATATATGCGTCTTAGCAGTGAATGGACACAACCTCCATACAATGATACAAATCCATTCACTCCTTTTTGTTTAATTATCAAGCCGTTTTGATTTTCTGAGCAATATGACATCATATTGTTCAGGCTCCGCCCACAACCCCTGACAGACTGTCCTGCATTGGCATATTTCCGCCCTCAGACAGCCCTTCAGCAGCAATGTCTCGTAAGCAAAGCAGGTGTTTTGTAGTTGGATGTAAAAGTGAACATAAGAGTATTTTCTCCCAACATCAGAGCCACTGAGGACACAGTGAATTAGTTTTGTATTCGATAGTAACATGCCACTGAATGCACAAAAAACGGAAGAGAGGGGCGGGGTGAGCAGTAGCTCATTATCATTTAAAGAGACATGCACCAAAACGGGTCGCTGTAAACATATTTTTGACAACCCAATTGAACCACCACACCTTTAACATCAATTTGGAATTAATGAGAAATGACACTTCTCGTATAATAAAAAGGATACAGACATAGAAGACAGCCATGAAGAAATGGGGAATGACTCCAATGTGGGCTCTCTTTCTTGACTTTGGCTCAGTGGCCGTCCAGTAGAGAGCGTCTAGAATGTCTTGTCCAAATGATGAGAAGAGACGGTCTGCCACCTGAGTGATGAAATGACAGAAATTTAGTTCACCCAAAAATTAAAATGTCATTACAGATCCTAATGTCCTTCTAAACCTGTATGATGCTTTATATTATAAGGAAACAATGCATTAATATTCTTCTGCAGGTTTGAAACAAACAGATTTTTAGGTGAATTCTTTTATCACATGATACAGGAGACGTATCTGAAATGGATTTGAGGGCTGTTCAATACCTCCAGCATGTTGTAGATGATGTAGAGTTTGATGACAGACTGGCCGCGGATCAGGTGGTACATCATGGCGTAGTCAACATAGTGCATCATGGAGTAACAGAGCACCATTATTAAACCTTTCAGCAGGTCACAAACCTGAGCCGGCTGCAGGAACCGAGAGCCACTGATAAACACAAACACACAGCAGAACTTTATTATACAGGCCAGAGAGACAGAACAAGTGGCAGAAAAAGCTTAATGAACACATTAATTATAAATTGCATTTGGCCTTATTTTGTACACTCATAAGTGCTATGATTAGACATCAGCTTCAAAACACCACAGCAGTGAAAAAAAGCTCTGGCTTTCTTTCAAACCACAGAAACATACAGAAAGGGCATTTCTTCAACTTCAGCCGAGGGACTAACTAACAGATATATATTTTTCTCAAAACTATAATGACCCACAGTGAAATATTCCATGTTTACCATGTTAAAATTGTTTATATAATTTTCTGTGAAAGACAAATTAAATAGGCGAAAGAGATCACAAGATCAAAAGTGCCTGTAGTTGGAGAAACACCATGAGAAAAACACAAATGAACAACTGAAAACCCATGCAGATGTTTGATGTATGATCGTCATGTATGGACAATGAGGAATAAAAAAATAAATAAATAAATAACAAAAGTAGTTTAGCACTGATGTCTATCACACCCTGCTTAATTCACAGTTGAGACACATTCAGCAGAAAACGAATGTGTGGAAGGTATCAGATTTATTTGAGGAGCTGAGCTGCGATTCAGAGGTGTGCACAGATCCTGTGTCTTGGGTGTGGGTGGGGGAATAAAAAAGGAAAAACTAGACGGATGTTTCATTTTCACTTGAGGCATCACACTCCCACTCACGGGGAAGAATCTACACAAACATCCTCAGGAAAACAGCAAGAACTGGCAACAGAAAGCTTATGATAATCATACAAAGATTATGACCGTAAGACTCCCCCATACACAAAAAAAGCACTGTGGTGATATCATGGTCCAAAAATAATTTAAGGAAGTCTATTTTACGCAAATTGTACATTTTTCAAGACTCTTCAAAAGTACATTATACGGTTCAAATGCTTGCCAATGCTCCAAAAGATACACAATGCATTATGGGGGTGAAAACTTTTTGAATTTGAACCTTCTGTAGCTTCTGAAGGGCAGTACTAAATAAATAAAAAATTATAATTAGGCAAAATAATAAAGATGCACAAATCTTAAAGTTTACACCCCCAGGTTCTTTATGCATTGGTTTTTCTTCTGAGGCATCTGTGTGTGTTTGATCCTTCCGTAATAGTTGTGTATGAGTCCCTAAGTTTTTCTCCATGTGAAAAGTTGGATCTCAGAAGCATACATTCATTGTTGAAAATTGTTCAAATACACAAAAATGCTGAAAAACCAAAGAATTTGTGGGACCAGAAGGATTTTTCTGTAGATCATTCAGGTAACAACACAGTATTAAGAATCAAGTGTATGTAAACTTTTGAACAGGGTAATTTTTATAAATTAAAATATTATTTTCTCTTGTGAACTATATGTAAATGTCTTTTATGTGAAATATCTTATTCAGCTCAGTACTAAATAAAAACATTCTTTTGATAAAATAATTAACATTTTGCCCCAACTATAAATGTCTTTACTGTTAATCAATTTAAAGGATCCTTGTTAAATATAAGTATTAATTCGTTTTTTTTTTTCTTTAATCTTGCTGACTCCAATCTTTTGAACAGTTGTGTATTTTTTTGACAAAGCAAATGACAAAGCAGAGTTACTTTACTTTCTGGTCAAATACTACATTAGTGCAAAACATGGAATTAATAGAAAAATGTGAAATTTTATTTAATTCATATAAAGTGTCCCATATTCAGCACTCAAAGTTGACAGCTGGGATACAAAATCGGTCTCTCTGTAAGCAAACACTAAGCACAGACTGATATTTGCATTTCATCTGTGCCAGCTTCTGCCTGTGCTAAAGTGCCAGGCTTATAAGAAAGCTTTTGTCCTTTATATCTTTGTCTCATGCTGAAAGAATGAGATGCAGAATTTTTAATTCTGCAAATGGACTGTCCTGAAAGGCTACTGTGATGTTACTTAAAAGATGTCATTTATTTTAAGGAGTCCTACAGGTAACAGTTAATTTGATCAAGTTTTTTTCCAAAACACGAGTGTGACGTGTAAGCTCTCCAATTACATTTTAAATAGGAATATTTTTACACATAATCTCCTGAAGTTGGAAATGTGACCGTGAGGTATTAATAAAATCTTTAAGTGTAGCTATGGATCTTAGGATTCAGTTAAACCTCTTTGCAGTTTGATTAAAGTGAAGGGAAAAGCCGCTATGACTTAAGATCCTCACCAAATGCACCAGAGTAAAGCAAAAAAAAATAAACATAAAAAAACACAACACCACACATCTGTAGGGAAAAACAGTATAAACCAGCCTATAGTGGTTCGCTAGTCTTAGGTGGTGACCAAGCTAGTCTAGTTTGATTTGTTTTGGCAGCTGGTTAGGCTGGGAAAGCAGTTGGCCAACAAGCTAAGGGAGATTAAACTAGACTCTACAAATCATCTTGGGCTGGTTTAAACTGTTTTTTTCCTTGCAGGATGGTGTGTAATGTAGCACTTCAATGTCATACTGGCGCCAGACACATACTCAAGCCACAATCTATAGTCATGAAACAACCACAGCCAGACTTGACACTTAAAGGGATAGTTCACCCAAAAAGTATCCCATGATTTACTCACCCTCAAGCCATCCTAGTTGTATATGATTTTCTTCTTCTTTCTTCTTGCTCTTCCAAGCTTTATAATGGCTGTTGTGATTTTTAAGTCCAATGAAGTGGATCCATCCATCATAAAAAGTACTCCACACAGTTTTGGGGGGTAATAAAGGCCTTTTGAAGTAAATCATTGTGTTTGTGTAAGAAACACAACTCATATCTCTAGCTTCCGCTAACTGTGATACACGTTCACGAGAACATGGTAGCCGTTCACTGCCATTATAAGGCTTAGAAGAGCTAGGACATTTTTTTATATAACTGGTTGTATTCGTATGAAAGAAGAAAATCATAGACACCTAGGATGGCTTGAGGGTGAGTAAATCATGAATCATTTTCAGGTGAACTCTCTTAAAGATTAAAATGAAACCTCTTCACTTGCCAGCAGCTTGAGAGTTACAATTACTGCACAGTCATATCATAAGCTAAACCACTGAATAATAAAAAAAGTTAACACTGGCAGCACTTGACAAACTCCTCAGTGACATGCTTGTTATATAAAACGTATGGATCAAACAGAATGAAGGATGGGATTGTTTGAAACTGTGAAGGCAGACGTCCTACCTGCTCCGTCTGCAATAAGGGCAAACATTAGCGCTAAAAGGAGGAGGGAGAGGCACACATTAGGCATTAAACTGTACTCTGATATGAGGAAAAGTCAATATTAACACACTTGTTCAGAATTAAACACATTGAGAAGATATAGTTTATAAAGCCATTTAAGACATCATTTACTTGACTAGTCACAATCTGATAATCTTAACTTTTATGTGGCCTCACAAATCTCTCGTGAGTAGATGGGTCATTGCCAAATACAGTGCACTCCAGTCGTTTCTTGTGGTTTGAAGAGTTTGAAGAGTTTGAAGAGGTTTTGCTGCTAAAGACAAGTGTACTGTACACTGTTACATTCTGTCCTCGGGGCTCGCAAAATCGCTAGCCCGACGTCCCGGGGCTATTGTGTTTTCCAGTCGGGCTACCAAAATTTTACACCACCCTGCCCGGCGGGCTATCTTAAAGTAAAGGGCTCCTGCAGGTCCTTAAATACTCCTCAATTTAGTTGTATAGAATTGAAGGCCATAAAAAGTTTTCCATATGTTAAATAGTATAAGTCTTTTAATCATAATGTTAAGAGGTCTTACAGTTGGGGACGGAAAATCGCGATAGGGCAGGATTTAACCAAAGACTATAGAACACCCAAGACATGTCACTCACATAGTTTTTAATGGGGAAAAATGCAACGCTCGTTATGGCCACGAAGCCCCGCCTTCTTAACGAAAGAGCCAATCGTTGATTAGTAAAGTCAGCGCGTCACTGCAGCTGCAGTTAGAAGTTCCGGTTGCTATAGAAACAGTCGGCATTCTAAGACGTGCGTTCAGTACTGTGCGTGTGCACTGGCTAATCTAGCCTGAAAAATAAGTGTTTTTTAACGCTATTGGAGCACAAGGAACCATATTTATGAGGTAGTTTTTGTCAGATTTCACTGGTGATTTCAAATATGAAATTTAATCATAAACTTGGTGAACAGTTTTGGAGAATTTGATGTTTCCCCATTCAAAGAGATAGCAGCTGCACTTGCATGCCTGAGAGGTGTTTCAAAGATGGCCGCCGAGTGAAATGACTTGCCTTAAAGGGACTTTGTTTTAACTTCAAAAGGCAGTTATGTCACTGAATAAATATGCGCGCTGCCCATTTCAAAGTCGCTGAAGGGAAGCGACTGTCTTACCTATAATGCCTGATAAACATAAAACAGCGTTAATGAGCGCGGTGCTGCTTTGTGTACAGCCGTTTCTATGGAAACCGTAATATTTCAGCACTCCTAAAGCGCCAACTCGTGGCAGAGAACGAATTTGCATTTCCAATAATTTTTGGTCAGATTATTGCAAATATCGACCCATGCAGCAAACACATAGAGTTGTAAATGTAAAAGAAGTTAATGTGCCTTCTAAATAATTAAACAATTAAGACAGTAATATGGTATAAAGGCTAAAATGCTGTTGTATAACATATTTGGTTTTTGTGAAAACCTGCATCTGAACTGTAAATCATAATTTCATGGCTCAATATGCTACCATACATTGTCCAACCCCACTCATACCATGTAAATTGCCTTAAATTGATATTTAAAAATTCTGCAGATACCATGTAAATAGGGAAATAAAATTCCTTCTTTGATATTTGTTGATATTTGTGTATTGAAAATATTTTTGATTGACATTTAGACTCCTATCTGATTTTCTATATTTAAAAAAAAAAAAAAAAAAAAAAAAGTTATTTTTTTTATTTGGGCTAGTTAAATTATTTTCGGGCTACCAAAATCTAAAGAGTACCTGCCCAAAGGGCTACCAGAGATTTAGAAATTTTGCGAGCCCTGGTCCTGTATGATTGTTATTTGTCACATTGGTTGACAGGTGAGATCTTTGGTAAAAAGTGGAACCAAGATAAACTGAACGACAAACTAGCTTTTATGTTTGTACAATATATGTTGGTAAGGGCTGAACGGCCATTCTAGATAAACATGATATCTTATAATATAATTTACATATGAAATTGAAATTATATTGCAATAACTCAGTAAAGTTGGCAATGCTAATCATGAAGGAAGAAAAAGCATGGCAAGAGTTGGAGCGTCAGGAGTCAGTTGTGGATAGGCAACCAAGGTCACTGACTTCAATGCAAATTCAAGGTCATTTTGATGGTATGATCAAAATGTGACGTTAACACTATGCTGTGTATCATGTAGGTAAACTACACTGAACAAAATTATAAATGCAACACTTTAGTTTTTGCCCCCATTTTTCATGAGCTGAACTCAAAGATCTAAGACTTTTTCTATGTACACAAAAGGCCTATCTCTCTCAAATAGTGTTTACAAATTTGTCTAAATCTGTGTTAGTGAGCACTTCTCTTTGCCGAGATAATGCATCCACATCACAGGTGTGGCATATCAAGATGCTGATTAGACAGCATGATTATTGCACAGGTGTGCCTTAGGCAACACAAAAGTGTTGCGTTTATAATTTTGTTTAGCGTAGTATCAATAACTAAATGACTTTCTCTGTCCTTGGTAATAAAAACCTAATTACCAAAATTAGTCTCAGGCAGCAAAAAACTAAAAACAAAAAACAAACAAGTGGCAAAAACTGCACAGTGTGCACCTGGCAATATTTGAATCTTCAGTTATAAGATGATTGGTGGCGAAACATTTTCAAACAAAGAATTTAGTGCAGGTGAACATACACTACTACACGATTTTCTTTTTTGAAATAATTAACATGCTTTTATTCAACAAGCATGGACTAAATTGAAGAAAAGGGACAGTAAACATTATTTTACAAAAGATTTCTATTTCAAATAAATGCATTTAAAAAAAAAAAAAAACTTTCTATTTATTAAATAATCCTGAAACAACACATAATATCAAGCAGCACAACTGTTTTCAACATTTACAATAATAAGAAATGTTTTAGAACAGAATTCAGCATATAGGGCCCTAAGAAATCAGTTTTTTTTTCTATTTATTCTTTTTCCAAATTCCATATTTTTTGTAATTTTAATTTTTTTCAACTCTATTTTAATGGTTAAATTAAAATTGATAAATCAAAAAGCATGTCTAATTAATTGAAATCGTGAAACTTACATAATTTAGTAGCGATTTATTACAAAAAATAAATTAAGGCCTTCTTAAATTTAGTTTTATTTTTAACAAATTCTGTGTTTACCATTAATATTCTGGATTCCATTTTAAAATTTTAATAAATTGCAACAATCAAAAGCATATCTAAATAATTGATTTTTATAAAAAAAACTAACTTATTTTTATTTTATTATTCTTTTTTATCCCCCAGAAATACTGTGTTGTATATTTACATTTTTCTGGTAAATAAATTCCGGTAAATATTTTTTCTGGTAAATATTCCCTTAAAATAATGTTTTGATGACTTTATTAGTAGTAGTAGTAGTAGTAGTGGATTCATATTTGATTAGTATTTTTACAGCTTAATATTCACAGACACTAGTCCACATCGAATTTGGATTTAACTGTACTAGCCTACTTTTGATTTATTCATCCACAATTTGACAAATTCTATGACCATCTGAGTTCTACAGTAAACTCCATTTGTATGTCTGGATTCTGCAAATTCTGCTTTTTTTTTAAGCATCACAAATCATAGAGCCCCAAGTTTATTAGAATGATTTCTAAAGAATTATGTGACACTGAAGACTGGAGTAAAATGAAAGTGAAAATTCAGCTTTGCATCACAGGAAAAAAAATAATTTTAAACAGAAATAATCTATTTTATATTGTAATGATATTTCACAACATTACTGTTTGCACTGTATTTTTGATGGGGAAAAAAAGGTAAAAACAAAAAACAAAAAAAACTTTAACAATGTATCTTTTAGATTTTTTTTTTTTTGAAGGAGAAAATTTAAGTATTATGTTTCTTACCCAAGGCCGCAGCAGGGTATCGTCAACAACCTCAGAAAGGCCAGTAAAGTTCTCAGGGGCAGCAGGGTGAACACATACAGAAAGGCATCCAGACACAAGAAGAACCCAAAGATCATCAACTGTAGAAAAACAAAGAGTTACATCAGCACCAGCACAAAGATATGCAATACGCAAAGCAGAAATTTATTTGTTTTGTTCATGTTCAGTCATCTTATACAGAAATAACAGTGACATCATGTTAAGAAAGCCCTCGGCCCTGAATTCTGATGCTTCACATGCTTGAGCGCACCGAGGCATGTGTAATGTGTTGAAGAAGGTTTTGAATATGTCTTCCAGCAGTCAGTAACCTTAAAATATTTTTCATCTTTAGGAGGCACTCCACCGTTTCAGAGCAAGACTATTAAGAACAAATTAAAACGTTAACATGCACCGTAAGCAACAGGCTCTTTAAAGTCTAAGATGAGTGTGAATCCTGGGGGACAATTTTTACCAGCAGCTATAAAACAAAGAGAGCTTGTTAGGAGAAGAACACAGACCACTAGAAGCCTCTCAACAAAGGACAAAGAAAGTAAAAGGCAGTGGAAGATAAATCAAGACAGGGCTTAACAATAAGGAGCTTTTCTGTAGGCCTGTAGCTAGATAAGAACTTGCAAAGACAATATTTTCACAGACCTTCCCATAAAATTTAATTAATATAATTTTTCCTCATTAAATTCATGGTTTATGTGCAAGAAACTAAACTAAATTATTAATGAATTAATTTTGAACAGCAAATCAGCATATAAGAATGATTTCTGAAGGATCATGTGCTGAAAATTGTGACCCTGGACCACAAAATCAGCCATAATGGTCAGTTTCTTTTAAAGTTTTATACATTATCTGAAAGCTGAAATAAGCTTTCCATTGATGTATGGTTTATTAGGGTTGGGCAATATTTGGCCGGAGATACAATTATTTGAAAATTGCCTTTAAAGTTGTCCAAATGAAGTTCTTAGCAATGCATAATACTAATCAAAAATTAGGTTTTGATATATTTATGGTTGGAAATTTACAAAATATCTTCATGGAACATGATCTTTACTTATATTCTAATGCTGAATATCCTAATCGATAATTATGACCCATACAATGTATTTTTGGCTATTGCTACAAAAATATACCTGTGCTACTTAAGACTTTTTGTGGTCCAGGGTCACAATTCAGCTTTGCCATCACACAAATTTTTTTATTTTTTTTTTAAATATATTACAATAGAAAATAATTATTTTAAATTGTAATAATATTTCACAATTTTACCATTTTTCTGTATTTTTGAATACATGCATTCTTGTTGAGTATGAAACTTCTTTCAAAAACATTTTTAAAAATATTATCAAACCTAAACAGTAGTGTAAATATATGTTTTTGACAAAACCTAAGATGTTTAAGTTTGCAAATCATAAAAATGTGCAAAAAAAAGTGCAAAATATAGCAGAAAAAGTACTAGATGACAGGTCAGGTGACAGTTTCATCAGCCATTTTTACTGTTGAGCTCTATAAGATGATGAAAACATGAGGCCTACCTGCTCAGAGTGAACACACTGGGTGAAAGCAATCATTCTGAATCAGCATGGAAATCTATTAGTTATGCAGCTCAACTTTTTGACTAACTGGATGGTATTTCCAGAAAAAGCAAGCAAAAATGTAGGACTGGAAAATAGCAACGCTGTTTCTGGCTTATATGGCTTTCAGGCTATCTGCACTGACCAGGAATCAGCCGTTCCAGATCTAGCCTCTCACCTGCTCATTGCAAACAAAATAAACACAAACTGCTTCCAGGTCAGCACAGAACCCTTGTCTCACTGGTGTTTGGAGAGTTTGCTGAGGTGTTTCACGGGTTTGAGGGGCGGAGCACCTTCAGGGTCACAGAGCTGTCTTTGTGTGCGCATACCTCAGCTGTCAACACGCAAGGCATATCACGCAAACCTGAGCGGGATCCTGAGTTCTTGAGCTGAATGTAAAAATGCTATGTGAAAATCTGAATTCAGACACACCCATGCCCATTATTCATCATTACTAGCTTGTAAATATTATATGGCTAACAAAATAAAAAGGATATACTTTAATCAGTCTTAGTAGTTTTCAGTAACTCAATATCTCCATCTAGTGGCATTAAACAATTCAACACTTTCTGAGGAAGAGTGAGACAAAGATGATTTTGCAGAAACAGGTCTCTTTAATCTAAAATATCAAGTTAATAATATCTAAGGAGCATTTATAATAATATTATATTTTTATAATATTATATGATATTAGATATATTAGACACACTGCTTTTTAATATATTTTAAATATAATTTATTTCTGTGATGCAAAGCTGAATTTTCAGCATCATTACTACGGTCTTCAATGTCGCATGATCAGAAATCATTCTAATATGCTGATTTATTACTTTTATTATTAATGTTGGAAACAGTTGTGCTGCTTAACATTTTGGAATCTGTGATTCTTTTTTTAGGACTCTCTAAAGAATAAAAAAATAAAAAGAATTTATTTAAAATAGAAATCTTTTTTAACAACGCAAGCCTTTACTATCACTTTTTATCACTTCAACACATCCCTGGTGAAGGAAAGTATTAATTTCTTACAAAAAAAAGAAAGAATAAAAATGTACTGACCACAAACTTTCGAATGGTAGATTATATAGTTACAATGCTGTTCTTTTGAATTTTTTATTTATTAAATAATCCTGAAAAAGTATCACATAATCTTTTATTATGGCAGAAAAGTCTGTTTAAATATGCAAAAAAAAAAAAAATTATATATATATTTCCTTTCATCTTCAGAGATGTGATATATATCACATCTCTGAAGATGAAAGGAAGGAAAGGAAAGGAAAGGAAAGGACAGGACGTGACATGTGGCCAAATATGGTAACCCATACTCGGAATTTGTGCTCTGCATTTAACCCACCCAAGTGCACACACACATTAGTGAACACACACACACACACACACACACACACACACACACACACACACACACTGTGAACACACCCCTGGAGCAGTGGGCAGCCATATTGCTGCAGAGCCCGGGGAGCAGTTGGGGGTTTGGTGCCTTGCTCAAGGGACTCATCTCAGTTGTGGAATTGAAGGTGGAGAGAGCGCTGGTTATTCACTCCCCCCACCAATAATTCCTGCCGGACCTGGGACTTGAGCCTGCAACCTTTGGGTTACAAGTCCGACTCTCTAATCATTAGGCCACGACTGCCCCACACACTATGACACGTATGACCATATTTAAAGGTGAGGTTTATAATTTCTGGGTTTCT
The DNA here is from genome assembly GCA_033026305.1 of Cirrhinus molitorella. Lineage (NCBI taxonomy): Eukaryota > Metazoa > Chordata > Actinopteri > Cypriniformes > Cyprinidae > Cirrhinus > Cirrhinus molitorella. Next base: position 19,869,418 of record CM065129.1, on the reverse strand, counting down.
TCAGGTTACAACTTAAGAGAACTGGACTCACCCTCTCCAGCTCTCTGGGGATCTTCATGCATGTGTACACCCTTTCCCTTCGCTCAGTGTACTTAGCTTCGTTGTGCTCCAGGAAGTAGCCCCTGGTGAGCTCTGCACACATGAACCTTAGCAGAGACGGCTCATCAGGGTTATCCGAATCTGTGGGGTGAGGAGAAAAAAAAAAAAAAATTAAAACGTATTTAATGCTATTATAAAAGTCAATATATAAGTCAATATTTACAGTGATCGACAAAGAGATATTTCAGGATTCAACAAAAATAGCAAAATGACAAGCATATAAACATCACAATATATCCAAAACAAAAAGATTATTCAATTATTCAAATAAACTGGCAAGTGGTAAGAAATCAAGAATGTGAGTTCTGAAAAGATAACGGTGACAGCCAGGCCTAACTATTTGGCCAACATATCTTGTTTTTACATTATCAACCTCACCCAATAGCCACGCCCATGTGACCAGTATGGTGGCAGTCTTGTTTCCTGCAATCTTTTGGAGTAAAATTAAAATGTTTTACAAGTCATTTTGTCAGTCAAACTCTATTTTGAAGGCCATTTAGTATAAGCAGTTTAAAATAATAAACAGCAAGAACTAGGGCTGCACGATATTTCGCACTGGATTCTCATGCTCATCTCATCAGTAAAACCAGTTCAGTGATTAGTAGTAAATCTCCATGTTCAGCTGGAGCGGCATTTAAAATACAGAGCCGTAGATCACTGACATGTTAAACCGGGCATACACTGTATAATTTTAGAAATTCATCCGACCGTCCGATTGCCGGTCAGGAGAGCTTAAATCGCTTCTCGTTTCCCCCTGCACACTGCACGACAAACGACCCACACGAGTCACAATTCGCCTAAAATCATACGAAAATCGCGCAGTGTATGCCCGGCTTTACGCAACTTCACGATCTGAATCACTTGCAATTCATCACCGATTCAAATCGCGATATTGCATAGCTTGTCATTGATCTACGGCTCTGTGTTTTAAATGCCGCTCCAGATGAACACACGTGATGGAGATTTACTACTAATCACTGAACCGGCTTTACTGACAAGATGCGCATTGAGAATCGCGTGTGATTTATCGTGCAGCCCTGGCAAGAACTTACAAGTTTGGTGGTTAAGGTCTAACTAACAAACTACGGAGTATGCTTCGTTTGATCACTTATCATGCACTTGAAGAAGTCGTGTTTTACTCACAGCACGGGAACTTGACAACACGATAACAAAAACTAGTTATTAAGAATAAACAGATGTTTTAGTTCTGTGTAGTGTTTTCGATTACATTTTATTGTAAAGTTCTGTTTTAAGACACCATTATAGTAATTAGTGCACTCTTAAAAGATTAGTTCACTTTCAGAACAAAAATGTACAGATAATTTACTCACCCCCTTGTCATCCAAGTCTTTCATGTCTTTCTTTCTTCAGTCGTAAAGAAATTATGTTTTTTAAGGAAAACATTTTAGGATTTCCCTCCATATAACGAACTTCTATCGTCCCCGAAATGCAGTTTACATCCAGCTTCAAACAATCCCACCCGATGAAGAAGGGTCTTATCTAGCGAAAGTTATTTTATAATGTTTTTGTAAAGGCCATATGATCTTCTTTGTATGTTCACTTTGTAAACTTTGTTGGTACTTCTGCAGCGAAGTAGGATTTTGAAGAAAATGAGATGGGAGTTTTTCGACATACCCTCACTGTATTGACCAGATCACAAAGACTACACATGCGCATCAGAGAGACAAGAAAAGAACTTAAAAAATATCTAAATTGTCAATTTGTTTCAAAAATAACCAAACGTTTCACTAGATAAGACCCTTCTTCATCGGCTGGGATCGTTTAGAGCCCTTTGAACCTGGATTTAAATGCATTTTGGAAGCTCAAACTCGGGGGGCACCATAGAAGTCCATTATATGGAGAGAAATCCTGAAATGTTTTCCTCAAAAAAACATAGGATGTCCAGGGGGTGAGTACATTATCTGTCAATTTTTGTTCTGAAAGTGAACTAATCCTTTAAGTAAAGTTTCCATTTCAATATACAGAACTTATTTTGATCAATAAAAGTAACTCAAAACAAACTTCTACATACATACAAATTAATAAAGTTCGACATCACCACTATGTCAGTGCTTATTTTTAACTCGAAGCTTCACAAACCTAGATACATTTTTGAGTGTATACAATTTAGGTCTAGTGAAAGAATTGTTTACTTGATAAAACAATTCAAAACAGTACTGAAGCTGGCTGCCTCAAGTTTATAAGTTTTCTGAACTTTCTTTTTTTTATGCATATACTGTATACATATGCTTTCACAGTTTTCGGAAAGAAAGATGCGTTTGCACAACTGCTATTTCCTGCAACAATTTTTGACAGATAATGTTATAAGAAACAAAGTAGTGCCAAATTTTTCACTGCCGTACTTTCTGATTTACAGTAAATACATATCTAGATAGGGGCACATCTAGAAAGGTCAGCTTTTAAGCGCACATTTCTCTCTGGCTGTGTTCCTAACATCATGTTTGGACTAGAACCAGACAGGCTGTTCAGGAGAAACTTGTCTCAGATGACACACTCAAGCTTCCCATAAGCACTTTAGACTAGACCTAGAAATTAGAAGAGTTTTGTACATTTCTGACGCATATGTTTAAAATGAATAACAGAACATAAATACGCCCCGTAAACGGCTACTTTAAACTAACACTTAAAGCTTAACTTAAAGCTAAGCTTGTTTCAATGGCTGCTTAGCAAGAACGCTATTAGAATATTAGCAAAAACAACATTTTAAACAATTTAGATGTTGTCACATTAAACAGACTGGCACATGCATTCATAAAATTGGGTAAACCTGAAGCCACGTTGGAAGCAAAGGCGAAGGTCAGTTGTCAGATGCTGGAACTCACCTGAATGCTCGTGATGCTCGTCTTTAACTGTGGGTTTCTCATAAAATCCCAAAGTTTCTGTCATTTTCGCCGCAGACGGAGAGACGTTTGTCTTCCCCGATATGGCTGCAGCAGCCCAGAGACATTTTACCCCTTTGTGGTCGTCATTTTCGGGATCTTTTTCGTCTGACATCCCGCCACACAGTGAATCCGCCATCTTCGCTGCGGCGTCATCATCACATCACACACGTGATGTTGATAAACAATACACCGCTGCGAACAAATAAACTATGCAGCGTAAGCCGTATAGAGAAATATAATAGAGGTTATAGTAGAAATTATGGCACCTAAATAATTTATAAATATTGAACTCTAGTTATCCTTTGACACAAAATGTATATTTTAATTGAAAACAACGCAAAATAATAAAAGCAAGAAATTAATCTTGCATATTTTATATTGAACACAAGGTGGCGCCATTTTTACGTTTTAAGAGGGACAAAATGAAACGTGTGGTGGATTTACCTGGATGCTGTCAAAACTCAACACTGTAATGACCGGTGAGAGATCTGCACCGGTATTCCTTAAATCAGGTAAGAGCAAAAAAGGAAACATACACTACCAGTCAAAAGATTTTGAACGGAAATAGTCTCTTCTGCTCACCAAGCATGCATTTATTTGATCCAAAATACAGCAAAAATATTGTGAAATATTTTTACTATTTAAAATAACTGCTTTCTATTTGAATATATTTTAAAATGCAAATGTAAAGAAATTATAGAAATTAATTTTAATTTTTAAATTTAGCTTTAAATTGACTAACAGTGATGATAAAGACATTTTCTAATATTACAAAAGATTTCTATTTCAGATAAATACTGTTCTTCTGAACTTTCTATTCATCACAGAAACCTGTAAAATTCTACTCAGCTGTTTTTAACATCATAATAATAATTTTTTTTTTTTTTTTTGAGCAGCAAATTAGAATATTAGAGTGATCCTTCTAATATAAGAATATTATAAGGATCATGTGACTGGAGTAATGATGTTAAAAATTCAGCTTTGAAATCACAGGAATGAATTACATTTTAAAATATATTAAAAAAGAAAACAGTTATTTTAAATAGTAAAACTATTTCAGAATTGTACTGTTTTTGCTGTACTTTTGGATTCAATAAATGCAGACTTGGTGAGCAGTTCAAAAACTTTTGACTGGTATTTGGAAATGTTGGGCAAAGTAAAACTTAAGTAAGAGGGGGTAGAAATATTGCGGTGAAAGGTTTTGTAAGCACAATTTATTGGCACACAAAATGGCAAAGCATACATACAGGACTTTGGATATGACACAAAATAACGGCTCTGCTAAATATTTTACAAACTGTGCAGAGTTTCAATAATACAAGGTTTAAACAGTGGGTGGCTGATATTGTGTCTTGTCATTTTGTTGGTTTTGGAAATATCTTAGGCTTTGCGATAATATTCAGGAAATATGTTTTGTAATGACAAAATACAAGAACAAAGAAACTGATTAATTAACAAAAATATTTGGCTGTTTGTCATCATCATCATCTTCTTCACTTTAACTCTCAAAGGGACTTTAAGAAAAAGTTTCCAAATCCAGCGAACAGTATATGAAAAAATACTGTGAAAACAAATGTGTATCTAGATACAGAAATGACGAAGCTGTATAAAACTGATCACATAATTTGCTAGAAGGGAACTGCATTGTTTAGAATAATGATTTTTAGATGAAAAGGCTGTTTTCCTGTTAAAAGTATGGTGAAGCTAGACATGATGAATGTTACAGAGTTAATGAATAGTATATTTGTGGCTGGATTTACAGTAAGCTATATTTAATGTTGTCAGTTCTCAGTATGGTGTTCATTCCTGAGTATGAAATCTGTTATTTTCAGATTAAAAAAAGTCAAACAACAAGTAGTAAACGTCAAAACAGCTGCCGTTTACATCAAGATCTGATGACTTCAGCGACATCAGATGAAGCAGAATGCATTTTTATTGTCAAAGTCACAACCCTGGTTACTGTGCTTCCAAATTGATAACCAAACATGACCTCAAACGTCTGAGAAATAAACATGTTACCAATTCTGAAATGTCATGCAGAAAGATATATTCCATTATGAAAGTAAGTCAATACAGGGAGAGAGGCGAACGTTGGACAAATATGCTTCTCATATGTGCCTGCCTGTCAATAAAGAAACTTCCAATGTTGATGGTACAGTACAAGGAGAATACAGAACAATCACAAATGAATAAAAAAACACTGACTTTGGAATCAAATTGGAATTTTTGAATTAAAGTACAATCTGTAAATGGCAACTGGTGATGTTTTTTTCTTTCGATGCAAGCTGTCTTTGTTAATACAGTCTGTTGGGTTGAAGTAAAGCAAGGCGTTTCACTTTTAATTGAAAGCAGAGGGAAAAAGACAATAGCCAAACGAATTCCAATAAAAATGCAAATGTTCAGGGATTGGTCTCAGTGGATGCCTCTGCAGTTCCAGTCTCCAGTGAGAAGACAGTCAACATGACTGTCGCCTCAGCGATTGGTTGATATCGAGTGTGGCTGCCAGCTGGAGTCACTATGGAGATGTGTGATGAACTGCGAGACAGGTGTTTTTTTTTTTTTACATTGATTATTGGGCTAAAGTTGTCCCAAATTCAGCTCTGTGTTAATTCAGATTGCTCATTCAGCCTCCATAAAATCAAGTTCCTCCAAAAGTCACATTTCTCACGCTGCTTTGTAACCTAGCCGATTTCGAAAAGAATCCAGTGAGCAAATATTGCTGCCAAAGTTTGGTCTGTGAAGTTCTTCAACGTTTCTGGTGAAAATGGATGACATCATTGACACCATGACATGGGATTTACATCATTCGAGGGTAAAAAGTGAGGTCAGAGAGAAAGAACGGGGCGCTGCGCATGTTGTCTCCTACTGAGAGGGCTGCGAGGCCGTACTCTCGGGCTTGCTGTCTTGTCCTGTGGGTGGTTTGCTGTTCCAGGGACCGTTGTTGCCGAGCGCCGGCGAGCTCGTGAAGTCGTCGTCATCGTCCAGGCCATTGGTGGCGTCGTATTGTGTGTTTTCTAGCCGCGTGATCAGACGCTCGTCCTCGTCGCCAAACTCCCCGCCCATCAGAGTGGGCTCGCCTACCACCATCACATCCTGTAATGCCCACAATTATACAATCAGAAAACTAAAACAAGAACAACAATATAAGGCAGGTTTCATATTGAAAATAATATCAAATTTCCTGTTTCCACCACTGAATAAAATAAAAGGTAGGCTATTCACAAGTCACAGCTCTGACTTTTTAGAATACTTTTCAGACAATTCTGACCCTCAGATTAGCCTGATACAAACTCGCAATTTGGACTTTTTTCTCATAACTGTATGATGTAAACTCACAATTGCAAGTTATAAAGTCAGAATTGCAGGATTTTCTCAGAACTGCAAGTTTATATCTCACAATTATCACTTATTAACTCACAATTTTGTTATAAAGTCTTTAAGTTACTTTTTTCTCAGAATTGCGACTTTATTTCTTAGAATTCAGTGTTTTTATCTCACAATTCTGACTTTTTAAATTTTAAATTGCGCAATTTCTACTTTTTTGTTTCTGACAATTTTGAGTTTATATCGGACAATTCTGACCTTTTCTGAGAACTGCAACTTTATTTCTCAGAAATGTGAGTTTTTGTAAATTATAAACTTGCAACTGCGAGTTATAAAGTCCAATTCCGAGGGGAAAAAGACATGATATGTTCTCAGAACTGCAAGTTTATATCTCACAATTCTCACTTATTAGCTCACAATTTTGTCATAACGTGTTTAATTGACTTTTTTTTAATTCTCAGAATTTAGAGTTTGAATCTCGCAATTTTACCTTTTTTTCCTCACAATTTTGAGTTTATATCTGACAATTCTGCCTTTTTTCTCAGAATTGCAACTTTATTCCTCACAATTCCAACTTTATTTATTTACTTTATTCTGCCTTTTTTCTTTTTTACTGCAAGTTTATATCTCACAATTCTCAATAACCCGAAATTTTGTTATAAATTCAGAATTGTAATATAAACTCACAATTCTGACTTTTTTTTCTCAGAACTGCAACTTTATTTCTCAGAATTTTGAGTTTTTGTCTCATAATTCTGTCTTTTTTCTCAGAAATGCCACTTTATTTTTCAGAATTTTGGGTTTTTATCTCACAATTCTGAGAAAACAGAATGAAAAACTTGCAATTGCAAGTTACAAAGTCCAATTCCAAAGAAAAAAAAAAGATTTTCTCAGAATTGCGAGTTTATATCTCACAATTTTGACTTTTTTCTCAGAATTGCGACTTTATTTCTCAAAATTCAGAGTTTATGTCTTGCATTTCTGAGAAAAAAAGTCTGAATTGTAAGATAAAAAGTCGGAATTACCTTTTTTTTTTAAATTTAGTGGTGGAAGCATGCTTTATAGAAGACCCAGACATACATTAGCCAACACTACCAATATTGGATGATGAAGGACCGGTTTGTTGTTTGAATCCCTAACCTTGATCTTAGCAAGCACCAGTAAAAATGTTTAAATGTAGGGATGGGGAAATCATTTGTATTCATATTAAGATATTTGTAAATAGATTTATACACATTATTTGTAACACTAATTTTTTATTTTAATTAAATATATTAATTTATAAAACAAATCTTAAATTAAAATATAATACCTAAAATAGATGAGTGATTCATTACGTTGAGATGTGATTAATTGCAATCAATTGTGTGATTATTTAGTTACAATGTTTTAATCTGTTCACAGCCTCACAGTATCTGGAGCTTTGTTCTAGTGCAGTCTTCTGCTCTTTTCTTTCTCTCTCTAGTTGAATTCTCAGGCTCAACTGATCAGTTAACTGGAGCACACGCTTCGCTGATCATGTGTGTCGACACATAAGGCATGGGAGCGCTTTATCTTTATCAGTCTCCCTCTCTCTTCCAGCTCCCATTCTATGTACGATTGCCAACTGTCCCGTATTTAAGGGAACAGAATATAATATCCATATTTGATACTTATGTGACAGAACTACATCAGCCCACAAACACATGCGTGAGCAAACACAGATGAGACACATGGATGGCTTATGAACCGGAAGTCTCACACATTACCAGAAAACAGCTTACTTCCACATTGAAAAATGAGGTGAATAGATTATGAGATTGGTTCAACAAATAATTTTGCAGCCCAGCTTTAGCATCAAGTGAATTTGCATTTAGTGCAGTAATAGTAGACTGCATCAATATCCATTTTGCTGAGACACATTAATGTAGCCAAATGTAAATGAAATGTGCATATCCAATCAGACAGCAATCCAATCGATCAAGATGCAAGACTAAATGTAAATGACAAAATGACTGCTGCAAGCAAAAAGAACACATGATGAAAAAGTGAACAAGAAAAGTATTAATACATTATTTTTTAAAAAAAATAATCTTGTATTTTTGCACTTTCTACTTTTCACCACGAATGTTTTGGTCAAATGCAGAGACAATTAGTCATTTTTTTCTTCACTGGATTTGTTGCTTTTAATTAAAATGTCTAAAATAAGAAGCATTTAAAAAGCTGAGTGTGTTTATAATGAAATATTTATACGCAGTCAAATTCTCTAGTGTTATACATTAATTTGGTGGAAGTTAAACTGAAATGTGTGTAGTAGTCTGTGACACTTTAGTATGACATTAAAGTTAATTGATTTCTTTAATGACAGACACAATGAAATTGAATGTCAGTGAGCCAAAATCAATGTGATTGCATCTCAAATGCATTTTAGCACTTAATTCATATCTTTGCCTATATTAAATTGCAAATGTGCAATCAAGAAACTGAGCCCAGAAAGACTTTACAATAAGGTTCAATGTATGGCATTAGTTTCTGGTAGCCACTGACTTGAAGGGATAGTACATTTAAAAATGAAAATTCTGTCATAATTTACTCACCCTTATGTCAATCCAAACTTCTAAAACCTTTGTTCATCTTCAGAACACAAATTAAGATATTTTTGATGAGATCTGAAAGCTTTCTGGCCCTGCATAGATGGTAACACAACTGACACGTTCAAGGTCCAGAAAGGTAATAAGGATATCATTAAAATAGTCCATGTAACAGCAGTGGTTTTTGAAGCTACGAGGATACTTTTTTGTGCGTAAAGAAAACAAAAATAATGACTTTATTCAACAATTTCTTCATTATTTTTGTTACACTGATGTCATATGGACTATTTTAACAATGTCCTTACTACCTTTCTTAAACGTGTCAGTTGCTGTCTAAGCAGGGTCTGAAAGCTCTCGGATTTCATCAAAAATATCTTGGAACAACATGAGGGTGAGTAATTAATGACAGAATTTTCATTTTTGGGTGAACCATCCCTTTAACTATTATTAACCAACTGAACTTTAAAGGAACACTCCACTTTTTTTGAAAATAGGCTCATTTTCCAACTCCCCTAGAGTTAAACAGATGAGTTTTACCATTTTTGAATCCATTCAGCCCATTTCCGGGTCTGTCGTTAGCACTTTTAGCATAGCTTAGCATAAATCACTGAGTCAGTTTAGACCATTAGCATCTCGTTCAAAAATGACCAAAGATTTTCTATATTTTTCCTATTTAAAACTTGACTCTTCTGTAGTTACATTGTGTACAAAGACTGACAGAAAATGAAAAGTTGTGATTTTCCAAGCTGATATGGACAGGAACTATACTCTTATTCCGGCGTAATAATTGAGAAACTTTGCTGCCGTACCATGGGTGCAGTAGCCACAATGATATTACGCAGTGCCTGAATATAGTCCCAAGCTATTTTACTATTACCTTAGTGGCTTAGTGCTGGTCACATTGGAAGTTACCTAGCTGGGGATTATTTTCAGACGCTACGTAATATAATTGCGCCTGCTGCACCCATGGTACGGCAGCAAAGTTCCCTGATTATTATGCCAGAATAAGAGTATAGTTTTTATCCATATCAGCCTGGAAAATCACAACTTTTCATTTTCTGTCTTATTACATGATGTAACTACAGAAGAGTCAAGTTTTAAATAGAAAAAATATAGAAAATAATTGGTCATTTTTGAATGAGATGCTAATAGTCTAATCTGATTCAATGATTTATGCTAAGCTATGCTAAAAGTGTTAACGACAGACCTGGAGATCGGCTGAATGTATTCAAAAACAGTAAAACTCATCTGTTTAACTCTGAGGGAGTTGGAAAATGAGACAATTTTCAAAAAAAAAGTGGAGTGTTCCTTTAAACATAAAACAAATTTACTGTTGCTTAATTCTCCAGGTTACTAGCTTTTAAACTCTTTGTACTCTTCACACTACCTCCTGATTCAGCTCTTTTACTGTTCTGTTCTATTTCTGTTTATTTGCGAACTATACTCCAGTGTCGTCTCGTGAGAGTTTTGGCTGAGACCCCAGAGTCACTGTCAGTCCTTCCCACCCCTCTGCTTCTTAATTACTTTCATTCATTAAGGTGGGCTTTTTGACTAAATAACAATATCCACACACTGATTTGTCAATTTGCATAGCTAATTAAGTCATTAGCTGAAATGTTACCGATTAGAAAAAAACGAACACCGCTTGCCAACGAGCCTTGAATTTGCCATCTGTTTTTGAACGGCAACTGTCGCCCTGCAGTCTGGGTGTTAAACCGGAGGGCCAGGATCACAAGTGCTAGCACACACACATACAGGCGCGCTCACACAACCTACAGGTTTCCAGCTGGTGGTTTGACGGAGAGCTCTAATTGCTATCAAATGGAAAGGCTGTCCAGTGCTCTTGTCTAATTAGATGTAGCCTGTGGCTAAACCCACACTGAGCCGCCCACAGCAAAACAAACCAACTACCTGCTGCCCTCAATGACTGATCCGAGGCTGGCTCTGCATCCACCTCGATCTGAGCTTGAGGAGCACAGAAAGCCCTTGTTTGAGCTGGATATTATTTAAAGCTAGAGACATTTCCATGCATGTGCAAATACTCACGCCTGACTGACCAACCTGTCATTATACTACTAAAATCATAGTTCTTGTCCAAAAATATGACCACAAGGGGGCACTGTTGTAACACTGTTGAATACAAGACCCCCCCACCTCCAAAACCTAGTGGTCACATGATCAGCTCATTGTGATTGGGCTCACGTAGGAGGCCGATCAGGCAGCATGCGATGACTGCACAGACAAAGCCAAGTGGCCACGCTACATATGTAACCAGCGTGTTCCTCTTCCCGACGCCCGGTGACATTGCTTACAATGAGGCTTGCTGCTTTCGAATGGGGAGTAAAATGAAGAGTGTTGTGACACGCAACCGTATGACCACACACACCCCCACCCACCCACACACACACACACACACACACACACACACACACACACACAGGATCTATATGATAATGAGCGTTGGCACAGAGCCAGTTGCTCACACCAACAATTTTCTCTCTGCTTGTGTGACTGTGTCTGGTGCCCTCAGTGTGATAGACATTGACTAGATACAAGCAGGACAAAATATATGCAATTAGAGTTACATACATGGAGAGACGAAACTTCCAAAGAGAGAGAAAAAGGAGTAAATAAAATATTTTATTTCATAACTATATATGGCCATATACATGACTATATGAAATAATTAACTTGAGTAATTTAATTTAAAATGTTCATATAATTTCAAATAAATAAAATTTAAATACTGGATTAGAGATTAGACATTTGAAAAAAATGTCAGAATTGCAAGAAAAAAGTCAGAATTGTGAGATACAAACAGAATTGCGAGAAAAATGTCAGAATTGCAAGATACAAACTAGGAATTGGAGAAAAAATTTGTGTGAAAAATGTCAGAATTGCGAGAAAAAAAGTCAGAATTGCAAGATACAAGATTGCATTTGCATGAAAAATGTCAGAATTGCGAGATACAAACTCGAAATTGGAGAAAAGTCAGAATTGTGAGATACAAACTCAGAATTGCGAGAAATATTGTCAGAATTGTGAGATACGAACTCGAAATTGTGAGAAAAAAGTCAGAACTGCAAGAAAAAGACAGAATTGCAAGGAACAAACTCGGAATTGCGAGAAAAAAGTCAGAATTTCAAGAAAAAGTCGGAATTGTGTGATACAAGCACAGAATTGTGGGTAAAAAAGTCAGAATTGCGAAATATAAACTCGTAATTGCGAAAAAAAGAGTCAGAATTGTGAGATACAAACTCAGAATTGCGAAAAAAAAGAGTCAGAATTGTGAGATACAAACTCAGAATTGCGAGAAAAAAGACAGAATTGCAAGAAAAAGACAGAATTGTGAGATACAAACTCAGAATTGCGAGAAAAAAGAATTTGTAAGATAAAACTTACAATTACCTTTAAAAAAATGTATTTAGTGGGAGTATAAGGCATCCATACATATATGATATAACTTTGTTAGACATTTTTTTTTATATTTTATAAAAAAATATATATTTATAAATGTATAAAAATATGTATCACATATTGAAAAAAACCCCACTATGTTTGACCACTATTAAAAAGCTGAACTGAACAAAAAAGTTAAAATAAATACTTAAAATAAAGACAATTTTGTTAAAAGGCTTTTTTCCAAAAAATTAAACCCACATTTTTTATACCAATGTTTTAGGCTGTGCTGCCAGAGCATGTAAACAAACAGCTCTGGGTTTGACAGACTGAGCTGGAACACGCGACTGTCTCTCCTCTCTAATCTCCTCTACGGCATTCATGTATCCAATTGTCCCTGAACTCCAGGGGAAAAGCCACGCACTACAAATCCCATCATCCATCTGCAAACAAATTTACCGCCTCACAATACCACTCCCCAAAAACAGCTTTAGCACTCGTGTGCCGTGCGTTTGACCCTGTAGTGTGCGAACTGGGAGAACACATCGACCGCCAGAGTAATGCCTGAAGAGGAAGCCTGGGGGATAAAGAGCCACTCTGGGATAAATGCCTCTGAATTGGGGTTAAACACTGTAAGTGGGTAATATAGGAATTGAAAATGAGGGCTAAGGAGTCTCTCTCCATGAAGGTGCTGAGAGTGTATTTACTTTGGCATTGAGACTGAACATGCTTTGTATTTGTGTCACAGCCCAAAAAACTGACATAACATTAATATAATGTGTCACAAAAGCACTTCAATGTGTCATTAGTTGTAAGAGATACACAATTACTACAGATAAGCTACAGTTTAAAGAAATAGTTCACCCAAAAATGAACACGAAAGAAGATATTTTGAAGAACCAAACAGCTGTTGGTACCCAGTGACTTCCAAAGTAGGGAAATAAATACTATGGAAGCCAATGGGGACCATCAACTGTTTGATTACCAGCATTCTTCAAAATATCTTTTTTTAAGTTCAACACAAGAAAGAAACTCATACAGGTTTGGAACAACATGAGGGTGAGTAAAAATGACAGAACTTTTTCATTATTGAATAAACTATCCCTTTAAGCACAGGTCACAGGATTCGATTGAATAAGCTCTTGTCAAACAACCATCGCTGTGAATCAAAACTACAGTGTCTCTTAATATGTGTTTTGACAGCATAATCATATCCTGAGGACAGCAATCTGAGCAAAACTGTTTTAACGTTTTGGATGGTTACAGTGTGTGTGTGTGTGTGTGTGTGTGTGTAAAGAAGAAGATTTGATGCTTACAGGTACCTGGCTGGCCAGATTGAAGTTGTTGGCAGGGCTGCGTTTCTTGCCGCCAGCGCTGTTGCCAAGGCTACTGTTAGACGCACTGCTGGCGGAGTTCTTCCTCTTTCTTCTCTTGGTCGTGGTCTGTCGAGTGGGCTCTGCTCTCCGCAAAACACACACACACACACACACACACACACACATAGATCAAAAGTATTAATAAAACAAAAAAAGCACACACTCACATTCACAAACATGCCACAAAGCATGCCCACAAAGGAAGAAAAAAGACTTTTCCAACATACACAAACACATATAGGCGATTACACACGGAGAGATAAATAAATGCATCATGCTTTTCTATTTTTTTGAGAGAGAGAGCACGAGAGAGAATGAAACAGCATTCAAACATCTCCCAAGACATGCACTAGTAAAAGAGAGAACCTCTGCTTTCATTTGCATAAACGCTCAACAGTGCACACTGCAGTCTCTGCATCCAGCCATGCATGCATACTTATATATCATTACTGTGTAAATGCTGTTTACTTTCAATAAATAGCACTAACACTATTATTAAAATGTGTTTTCTAATTGCTTTTTGGATGATAAATCCTTAAAAACACCTTTTCGTGGAGAAACTAAACAATTATGATTATGTTTTAGCAAATATAAGCTTTTTTTAATCAAACAAATTCCCAATTTAGACTCTTTCCATGCTGAGCATTCATGATTCACAATGAGAGTAAATGTATTTCATGGGTTTCAATGTCGTTTCCCTATTACAAGATGATTCAGAAGGCGAGACGAGTACCTTTTTTGTGATTTGTGGGGAAAATTTCCGTTTTGAAGTTCTGTGGATGTCCAGCTGAAATCATATCCAAAGCAAGATTTATTTCCCAGATAATATTTGTGACAAATGAAGTTGTTATGCATATCTAAGACCAGAAAACATGCAAATGTAAACTGCAAGACTGCAGCCTTGCTGTTAACAGCAAATACAGTTGAAGTTGCAGAATCTACAATATGTTAATTATTTTACCAAACTAAGAGGGATCATACAAAATGCAATATTATGTTATCTTTTATTTGGTACTGACCTGAATAAGATGTTTTACATAAAAGATGTTTACACAGTCTACAAGTGAAAATAGTTGAATTTATAAAAATGACCCTGTTCAAAAGCTTACATATGCTTGATCCTTAATACTGTGTTGTTACCTGAATGATCCACAGCTGTGTTTATTTATTAATTATTTTTGTTTAGTGATAGTTGTTCATGAGTTCCTGAACAGTTAAACTGCCTGCTCTTCTTCAGAAAAATACTTCAGGTCCCACAAATTGTTTGGTTTTTATAACTTTTTGTGAATTTTAACCCTTTCCAACAATCACTATATGATTTTGAGATTCATCTTTTGACACTGAGGACAACTGAGGGACTTGTATGTGACTATTACAGAAGTTTCAAACACTCACTGATGCTTCAGAAGGAAAAACGATGCATTAAGAGCCAGGAGTGAAAACTTTTGAACAGAATGATGATGTGTACATTTTTCATATTTTGCCTAAATATATATATATTTTTTCATTTAGTACTGTGCTTCAGAAGCTACAGAAGATACTTACATGTACCCCAGAAAACAAAATAAGTTTATTTTATCCTGACATGCAAATTCAAAAAGTTTTTCCTTCTAGAGCACCAGTGAGCATTTGAACCTTCTGTAATAGTTGCATATGAGTCCCTCAGTTGTCCTCAGTCCTCAAGATCCAGAAGATGGATCTTAAAATCACAGAGTCATTGCTGGAAAGGGTTCAAATACATAAAAATTCTAAAAAAATAAATAAATAAATTTGTGAGACAAGAACAGAGGGCAGTTTAACTGATCAAGATAATCAAGGGACTCATAAACACCTATCGAAACAAACAAACAAAAAAATCATTCAAGAATCAGGTGTATGTTAACTTTTGAACATGGTCATTTTTATAAATTCAACTATTATTTATATGTACAGTACTATATGTTATATTATACAACACTATATTTCATGTGAAATATCTTATATAGGTCAGTACGCAATAAAACATAACATGCATTTTGTATAATCCCTCCTATTTTGGTAAAATAATGAACATTTTGCAAATTCTGCAATGTGTACGTAAACTTTTGTTTTTCTGAAATAGACACAGAGAAATTTCACTGCAAAATCATTGGGTCTCCTTCGCTATTCATAAAAACACACATATTTGTGCAAAAACCCTTTGTTAAAACATTTTATCATAAATTAGTTTATGTTTGCTTTATATACTACTGCTCCAAATTTTTAGAGTCAGTATGAGACCCAGTATGCCTAAATAATGCTGTAAAGATGGTATTTAATTTCAGTAAAACATTTGAAATATGACGCTTTGTTACTCATTACTGTCATTTTCAGTGCAGTGCTGCCTGAAAATCAAATACATTTTAGAGGTTCTTACTAACCACAGCGAGGGAGATGTTTCTACATTGTTTGCATATGGCATATAAGTCATATACAATCATAAACAGATTGTACAAGGACATCTGTTCTGATTTTCTGGAGTAGAATCTTTATTTTTTTTTTGTTTATCAGTACAAGTGTGTGAATGACGTATTAAAACGCCCTCATTTCCACAAATACACGCGAAAAACGGGCACAAAAACTTATCAGCGTATAAAGGCAACCTTCTTTCCTTCCTGTTCTTGAACACAAACGCTCACCAGATTTCAAAAGAATGGGAGGAAAGAGGGAAGCGAAGCTAATAAGGAAACGACAATTACAGAAGATCCACTTCGATACGGATTGTGAGAAGGCCGGTGCTGACGGGTGGACGGGGGTCATACAGGGTTTCACCCACAGGGAGCGGAACGGAGGATGTGTTTCAGTCTCATACATGTCATTTTGACGGTTTAAATCATAATGTATATGTAAACACGTCATGTTATCTAAAGACACGTTTAAATCAGTATTATTGATTAGTTTGACCCCCAGGGGAACATACAACATATACAAGAGACATCAAAAGCTGGAGGTATCTAATGATGTCTAATCCTAACTGACATAATCTAGCAAATGCAGGGTTTTTAGAAAGGATATGTGAAAAAAGTACAGCTATTCTAAAAATTCACAAACTGACCTGTGACCGTCCTGTTTTCGTTAGATACACTAGCTTCAAAACTATATGGACACTTCAATTTGTCACACATCACTGCTAAACTGCAGATAAAAAATTTCAACAAAAATGGGCACTAGTTGAACATGTTTACATGAAATAACTTGAATGTATGTTATGTATGAATTCGGCAGATAAAGTATATAGTGTAAATGCATCTTAATTTACATTTTATTACTGTATTTCATTTAATGTTAAACAGATGCTAAATTTAGCAGCTGTTAGGGTTTTTATGTTTATGTACGGTTTATTATTGTTATTATATATACAGTGTTGTTGTTTTATATATATATATGTTATTGTTGTTGTTTTATATATGGTGTTATGCAAACATAACAGTTTTGTTTATAAAAAAAGGTGTAATAAAAACTAATTTGTCAAACATAATTACGTATATACATTTTAACCTTTTGATTCCAAGGACCCCTACATATGATGATCCTCTTGGACTAACTTTCTAAAATATAAAAAGCAAACCATATATGTATCATGTATAAAGGCTCTTTTGTACAGAAATATTACAAAATAAAAACGTTTTATAAATGTGTAAAGTTGACACTGCTTTTTTGATGTATCTCATCTCTTAAAAGAATAATACAATTATTAGTCACTTAATAATTATTTAGTATTTTTCTCAGAATTTATAATATTACTAAATCATTAAATTTATTATAATAATTACATTTTACATATAATTTTATATGAGTATTATTAACAATTAAATAAGAAATAAATTATTAAAAAAAATAAGTAATAAATGAATAAGCACTTGCAATATGAATAAATATAAAACAAAAATTCTAATATATTCTAATATATTTAAAAATGTAATTTATTTATGTGATTTGAAAGCTGATGTTTTAGCTTCATTACTCCAGTCACATGATCCATCAAAAATCATTATATTATTCTAATTTGCTGATCAAGAAACATTTATTATTATTATTATTATTATGTTGAAAACTGCTGAGAATGTTTTCAGGTTTCTTTGATGAATAGTTCAGAAAGAACACCATTTATCTAAAACAGAAATCTTCTGTAACATTATAAATGTCTTTATCATCACTTCAGCATATTAGAATGATTTCTGAAGAATCTGGAGTAATGATGCTGAAAATGTAGCTTAGATCACAGGAATAAATTACATTTTAAAATACATTCTAATAAAAAACAGTTATTTTTTAAATAGTAAAATTATTGCAAAATGTTACTGTTTTCGCTGTACTTTGGATCAAATAAATGCAGGCTTGGTGAGCAGAAAAGACTTTAAAACATAAAAAATGGTAATAGGTTCACCCAAGAGTGTAAACCCAAAGAATTCCCACTTGTTTTTTCTGATATGTCCCACCGAAGAGCTGAATTAGAGCATATTTGCCCAGAGATCATGACGTTAAACACACATCTGTAAAAATTGCTGCCGTTAGGAGCATCCCGTTATACAAAGGACAGTGATTTGCTGTTACCTGGAGGGGCCACCATTCTTTGCCACTTCTGAAACAGACAGGTCTTTAGGCAGTCTCTTGGACTGAGGTTGTAGGTCTTGTGTCGGGACATTAGCTCTTGCATCGGCTCCAGAATGACACACAACTAAAAGAAACACACACATACACACACAGGAAAAGTCATCATTTACTTTCAGCTTAACCGTCTTAAACATTTAACAATATCATTTACATCTCACAGCGGGGTGGCCTGAAATTCACACGGATATGCACACACACAAATCATTTCTCACTGACAGGATCGTATCCCAGCGCTGCTGTATCCTCTCACTTCCACAGGTCCAGGGAAACAATCTCTGGATCTGAGCCCACAGAGCAGGGCTATTTCTAGTCTGAATGCGAGGAAACCTACAAGCTTCCTTGTCCATCTCGCCGGACAGTGGTCTTGTTGCGTCCGAGCACAGGAAACATCCTCGGTGTGGATTTACTGATAAACGCGATGAGACAAATGGAGGTTTTTCAAGCGACGCTAATGAGTCACTTTTACGAGGTATTTTTACAGCACTCCAAAGTAAGGATCGTGAGAAATTACCCTGGTGACAGGAAAAATTATCTTGTTTACAGGAATTACTGTACAGTGTGCTGCTAAAATCTCTGAGGTTGACCCCTCAATTAAATTGGTTAAAAAAATTGAATGAATCAATGATTAATCTTTTTCAGAGCCCACTGAGTGAATGTTTTTCTTTTTTAAAAATTAAAAAAATATGACAAACAACCTGAATGTATATATAGTTGAAGTCAAAAGTTTACCTACATCTTGCAGAATCTGCAAAATGTGAATTATTTTACCAAAATAAAAGGGATCATACAAAATGCTTATGATTTTTTATTTAGTACTGACCTGATTAAGATATTTCACGTAAAAGACATTTACATATAGTCCACAAGAGAAAATAGTAGTTGAATAAATAAAAATGACCCCGTTCAAAAGTTTACATACACTTGATTCTAAATACTGTGCTGTTACCTGAATGATCCACAGCTGTTTTCTTTTTGTTTAGTGATAGTTGTTCATGAGTCCCTGAACAGTTAAACTGCCCCTTTTTTGGTTTTTCAGCATTTTTGTGTTTGAACCCTTTCCAACAATGACTGTATGTACCTAAAACCACACCATCTCTGAATCTACAAGGGGGAGAAATGAGTTAAAACTTAAATATATTGGGCTTATATCTTGTGCACTATATGTAAACGTCTTTTATGTGAAATATCTTATTCAGGTCAGGTACTAAATAAAAAATAACACTTCTTTTGTATGGTCCCTCTTATTTTGATAAAATAATTAACATTTAGCCGATTCTGCGAGGTGTATGTAAACTTTTGACTTCAACTGTGTTACATACACCATGGCTGACCATGTGCAGTGAAGTATACAGTGTACAAAAAGCCTCGGTCCTGTCCAATAGTGTAAAAAACAGGTGCAGATTTGGCTGAGGGCACACAGACTTGCTGTTACAAGAGCTGCGTCTAATCCAAATTTAATTCACAATTCGGCTTAGGCTGCGCCGCTGCATTTTAAACTCTGCGTTTATAAGCGAAGCTGTGCGTTTAATACGTGGAACAACATCATCGAAAGATACACTCAGTGGGAGAAAAAAACGGTTGTTTCGAAAACCTTGAAAGGGCCTTTTTTTCCTCGCTTCTCCCAGGCAGCTAGCTATAAACAAGTTTGTGTTTTGCTGAGCTCGAGCTCAGCGCAGAGAGAGACCCACAATGCCGCACCTCAACCGGGAACGCTCATTAATGTTATGCTAATTTTCTCTATCCAATTCATTTTCTCTCCCTCTCTTGTTCTCCCATTTGCAAAACGGAGCTGTCACTCACACTGAAATGACGAGAATAAACAAAGCCGCTGTGAAGCTGGCTAATAAATTCTGAGCAGTGTTAACACACACACACACACACACACACACACACACACACACACACACACTTTTAGTCACATATAAATGTACAAAATGTACAAATACAAATATCTTTTTCAATACACATTTTACAATATCTATCTAAAAATTACATTGCTTGGACATTGTATCAGGGTAATATGTCAGTATACAGCAGTGGATCTCACTTTTTGACTTGGACCTCCATTGTCTAACACAATATTCAAAAATATTGTGTCATATAAATAATCAAAAATATGTGTTTTCAGTATTTCTACTTTAATTACAACAAAGCTGCTTGTTTTCACTTTTTTATTAAAAGAAACAAGTGTATTAGACAGATAGATATAGAGATAGATTTATTGATTTATTTAAATTATTATAAATAATTGAGAACCGCTGATATATAGAATACCATGGTATTATCATCTGATACCATCAACATACCATGGTATCTCCACAGTCCTGTTTTTGTAAGGAAATTGAACAAATGAACTATTTTGGTTCTGCCTACCCTGAGGTAGTTAAGGGTGAAGTTGGTCAGTCCCATGCGGGTGATGTTTTTCGATAGCTGCTCCAGGACTTGAGGGTCTTGTGCCTGCAGGTGGACAAAAAAAGAACCTTATAACTTCATACAAACCCACAAAATCCACAGCAGGATATTGACCAAAAGCAAGACATATGATGCTTGTTCTCTATGCTTGTTTTATGAGACCCTGGATGTGACCACATATTCAGGTTTGTCAGATCTTTATTTTGAATATCTGATTCAAATGTCTGTGGCACTGGATGAGACGATTTTTTTTGTGTGCTGGAGAGATTCCAGTGCTGCAATTTATCTGAATCACTGTGATTACACCGAATACATTTCTGATTCAGATTTGGGGCATTGAATCAGGAGTGTGCTGCAGCTGCTAATTAATACTGATTGACTAAATGTAAATTACAATTTTATAGTGGATTTCATTTTGAATTACAAACTCAAGCAGTTTGTGTACTTACTTGGAATCATTGACCAGATTCATTAAGGTAAATTGTGTTAAGCAGCGTGAGTTTAATGACATACCAATGACATCAGCCAATCATAGAGCTCCTGTCATTTGATTGGTCAAGGCAGCGTAAAATAGCAAGGTATAGAGCGACTGAAACGCAGTTCCTCCACTTTGCTCGTATTCTCATTAGCCTTGATCAGATGAGTTTGACTCAATTTCTGTGCAACTTTACCCTTGTGTACGAGAATGAGACGATCAAACATGCTGCAGTAACTTTTGCACTATCCCTGTCAAAAATCTTTCAAAGCCCTTTCTCCCTCATTCACTCTCTCTCCCTCTTCACCAGAACACAGGGCCCCAAAGGGCCCAATTTAAGAGCATGTGAATTTCACAAGTTGCTGTGAACAAACTTTCTAAAACTACACCATCTCTGAATCTACAAGGGGGAGAAATGAGTTAAAACTCAAAAATATTGGGCTTAAAAAAGCAATGAGTCATTAAAAGTTAGTTTTAAAAGGAGAAAATGATACAAGGTTTTTGGTTTCCGTTTACTTCCTTCATCACAGTATGTCAGCTGTATTCATTACTCACTATAAATTACTCACTTGACCTTTTGATTGTACTTTTAATTTTTTTTCATCTAAGGCAGCTTTGATGTCTAAACTGGTGGTAAAAATAATTTCTTCATTTATGCCATATGTAAAATAATTATGAAGTGTCCACCTTATTCTTCGTGGAGGTAAGGAAAAATAACGAGAAGAATAATAACGTGCAGTAAACTGTTTGCACTACAAACCAGTGTGTTCATAATTAAGATAATCCATTAAAATAACATGGTAAGACCAATTTGCAACATCAAGCAGCAAAAAAGCTGTTTTGTACAGCTTAAAACAGCTAGACGCTGATAAGACCTGAAGCCAGAGCCATAAAATTTACAAATGGCTGTGCTCACTTTTATAGGAAAAATAAGGTAGATCGCAAGTCTAATTATTCTATAATTATCTTGTCAGTTCCATTATACACACCGAACGCAAGCAACACAACAAATGTGAATAGAGCCCTTTATAATGATATACTGTCTAAACTGGATGCCCCATTATATTTCTGACCTACTACAGTAAAACAGTCCGGATTCTAAACTTTTTCTTTGACATGTCCAGCATAGAAATTGACGTGACTATGACTATGACAGTGCCCGGTGTAGACTTGTTTATTAACATTAATAAACAGCCTACAAATGTTAGTAACACAGCTAATGTTGGATTAGTGTACACTTTTACAATAAGGTTCACAAATTCCCTTTAGAAATACTTGTGGTAAGTTATGTTAATAAACAGTCTACAAAGGATTAGTTCACCTCCAGAACAAAAATTTCCTGAAAATGTACTCATCCCTATGTCATTCAAGATATTCATATTTTTCTTTTTTCTAAAAAATGTAAGGTTTTTGAGGAAAACATTTCATGATTTTTCTCCATATAGTGAACTTCAGTGGTGGCCAATGGGTAGAAAGTCCAAATTGCAGCTTCAAAGAGCTCTACATGATCCCGACCGAAGAATAACGGTCTTATCTAGTGAAAAGATCAGTCATTTTCTAAAAAAAAAAAAAAAAAAGAACACTTATATACTTTTTTTCACCACAAATGCTCATCTTGCACTAATTTCACCTCATGGATAGGTAGGCATGCAACATGCAAAGAAAATCAAATGCTGTTTACAAAAAATGGTAAAACAACGATGTCAGACAATTCTGAAGTTGTAGTAGAAAATAATATGGAGTTTATCAGCCTACCTTTTTTGATACGAAGTACACAGACGAAGAACTAACTGCGCGTGACATTTCTAACATGATTATGTAATGTGTGAAGTTGTGGACTTGCATCCCAGAGCTAGTGCAAGATGAGCATTTGTGGTTAAAAAGTATATATATATATATATATATAGTATAGAATCATTTAAAGCTGCATTGAAACTTAGTTTAGATATTGAACCCTTGATCCCCATTTAAGTCTGCTATATGGAGAAAAATCCTGGAATGTTGTCCTCAAAATCCTTAATTTCTTTTCGACTGAAGAAAGAAAGACATGAACATCTTGGATGACATGGGGGTACATTATCAGGAATTTTTTATTCTGGAGCTGAACTAATCCTTTAACTTTAACAAAGATTTGAACAGATGCATTGTTCATTGTTAGTTTATGTTAACTAATGCATTCACTTACGTTAACTAACATAACTTTATTTTAAAGTGTTATCTGAAAGGTTAATTGAGCACCAAAACAGCATAATAGAATGATTTTCAAAGGATCATGTGACACTACAGACTGAAGTAATGGCTGATGAAAATGTAGCTTTGCTATCTCAGAAATAAATTACATTTTAAAATATTTTAAAGTAGAAAACAATTATTTTATTAACTTCAAAATATTACTGTTTTACAGTACTTTTGATTAAGTACACAACCTTGGAGAGATTGACAAATTTCTTTCAAAAGCATTAAAATAATATTTTAACCCTTTAACTGTCACTCCTATTTTTGAACATAGACGTGAAAATGCAGTATTCAAACTTATTTTTTTTACGGAATTTTTTATGAAAAGAACTAATTTTATAACGAAAACATTTTGTAATATGAATTTGATGTACATTTTCTGATTTTAAAATGGTTTTCAAAGGATGAATTTTGAGATTTTAAGTTTTCAAGTGATATATAACTTCTTATGATTTCTAAAGCATGACAAGGAAAAAGGCAACGTAGAAAGTCTTTTTGTGACAAAGGTCAGAACTCCTGTTACGAAGTAGATTTTCGAGGTGCACTCTTGTCATAAATTAATCTATTACTTTTCGTACATAATTTGTAACAATTTTGTAACAATTTAAAAAAAAAATATCTATTTAGGAGACTTAGACCTTTCCAACGATATATAGTTTGTCATGATTAAATTAGGATTTATTTGTAAAATGGTGACGTAAACCCCAGACTTTTTAATGGTAGTGCAACATGTGAGTTAAAAACCACACTTAAAACAGTAAAACTAAATGTTTTAAAATGAATAGCCTTGTAAAAGAGCTGATATACTGCACACACAACTGCAAACCATGTGATAGCAGAGCCGTAGGATGGAGCGATGATATCAAACTCACATGCATGGCGAGAATGCTCCGTGGGATAAGTTCCCGATACTGTCTGATGTTGAAGTGCCACGTCTTGATCCTCATCAGATCATCGAAGGCGAACTCCAAAATCAACCGGCCCTCCGTACACACCTGAGAATGCAAACATTCAGAAATCTATGATGTCTCATCATGAAGAAATAAGTTTAGTGAAAAAATGAGACGCAGACTCAGAGAGTGCATCACCTTAACGCAGGTGATATTTTTCAAATATTATGTGAGAGTAGTTGGGCTTTTCAAACCAGATGATAGAGTTTCGAAGCCATTTCCTAATAAAAGGTGTTTATGTTGTATATCTGAACTGAAGGCCAACCAAATGAAAATTCTTGAGACAAGCTTGCACAAACACAAAACAACAAAATGCAGAGGTCATAAACCATTAGCAATTACAGAAAAAAAAATAGGATGAGAAAAACATTTTGCTGAATTTAGAGCTGCGCTACTCGTAGCCCCCAATGTTCTGTTGCTGGGGCAACCGGAGGATGAGGAGGAGGAGGAGGAAGGGAGAGAGGGAGAGGAGAGGAAGGGGGATTGGGGGGGTGGGAGCGTCAGCTGATTAGTTGGCATGGCAACGGCAAAGATGTAATCCCGCCAGAGCCACTCTAATCAATGCCCTCAGCACAGATGGTCTCTGGAGGATCAACAAGAAAAGAGGCTGGCGGGAGAGCACAGCGCCATCACATGACCACACTCTTTCACATTCTCTCGCTCGCTCTCCCCACTTTTTTCATCTTCCGTATGCTTCTCCTGCTCTCCGAATCTGTTTTTGTCTCATTCGTTCTCTATCTCTTCTTCTTTTTGTCTGTCTTTCCATCCTCCGTTCAGCACTATCTCTCAATATCGTAACATGCTGAGGAAAAAGCAAAGTGAAAATGAAAGCATCTGTTTTTCCCTCTCCCTCTACACTGTACTGCTCCACAGCTCTGCTTCTGGATGGCTTTTAATATTTAACTGCTCTAGCCAATCATTTAAATACTGAAATATGGTTGATTCTTCATATAGCCAGTGAACTCTTATTAAAAAAACAATGTCCAATAGTTGATATACCATTCTGTTGTTGTTTTTTCCATCATGACCACGTAATTTCCAACACGTCTGAAATCATAATTTTCTTTGTGGAGGAAATTACATTTTGCAGTGTCCTTAGTCTGATGGTCAATTTCATAGCTAGCATTTTATGCATCCTAAATACAAACAAAACAATGCAATTTTCACAGATGTAAACCTTGATTGCAAATGGCATACCTAATTTTAACAAGTTGTTTTAATACACTAACTTTATACTACGACTAAGAAACTTTATTGGTGGAAAATGATTGACAGTTAAAATTTGTGTAAAATCTGATGTAATTTTAACACAATAAAAAAAAAACAGCATTTTTTCAGCATTTTTGTGTATTGAAACCCTTTCCAACAATGACTGTATGATTTTGAGGGACTCATATGCAACTGTTACACAAGGTCACTGATGCTCCTGAAGGAAAAACAATGTGTTAAGAGCCGGGGGAGGGTGTAAACTTTTGAACAGAATGAAGATGTGTACATTTTTCTTATTTTGCCTAAATATTATATTTTTTTCATTTAGTACTGACCTTCAGAAGCTACAGAATATACTTACATGTTTTTTTGCAGAAGACAAAATAAGTTAAATTTACCCTGATCTTCAAATTCAAAAAGCTTTCACCCCTGGCTCTTAATGCATCATGTTTCCTTCTGAAGCATCAGTGAGCATTTGAACCTTCTGTAATAGTTGCATTCAAGTCCCGCAGGTGTCCTCAGTGTGACAAGATCTCAATGTCATACAGTCATTGTTGGAAATGGTTTAAATACACAAAAATGCTGAAAAATAATAATAATAATAATAATAATAATAATAATAATTTATGTGACCTGAAGAATTTTTCTGAAGAACAGCGGGCAGTTTAACTGTTCAGGACAAACAAGGGACTCATAAGGGACTATCATTGTCTCTTATGGACTATATGTAAACATCTTTTTTGTGAAATATCTCATTCAGGTCAGTACTAAATAAAAAAACAAACAAACATGCATTTTGTATGATCCCTTAAAATAATTAAGACGTTGCAGATTCTACAAGGTGTATGTAAACTTTTGACTTCAACTGTAAAAGGGCCTATAAATGAAAAGAACTACATACATGAATGACATTTTCTCCAATGCAGATGACTACACAATCTCTGCTATTATAGATCTGACCATTTCTCTGAATACAGCACTTGATTAATAAAGTACAGCTGTGATCAGCTGTGTAATCAGTTCAAAGACTAGTGGGTCTCCATTCCTCTGTAATGATAAGTACTCGGGCTCTTGTATGGATTAGAGTGGATTAGTCCATATCAGTGTGTGAAAATAATCCAAAGTGCTTGATGGACAAGGTGGAAACATAAAATCTGTTGATAAGTGGTTTAACCCTCTGATGCATGATGTCCACTACAGCTGACAGATCTTTAAAAGCTATTTGTAACTACAGGGGTGCGATGTTACATCCAAACCACCATGGGCCAATGACTTTTGACCCTTTCTTATAATTCTACAACATGACTGTCCTCTTTACATGTCATTTCTTATTATTACTATTTATGATAGAAAGAATTCAGGCTGCAAAAGTGGTGAAGCATCACCACTTATGTCAAATGAAATTTATGATACAAGTTGGTCTGGTTTAGATCAATTGCAAACTGCATATTTAATCAGTAAAACAGTTAGTTGACACATAAAAAATGCCCATGGCTTGTAATTTTGTCTCCACCTTTCAAATGTTTTGTTATGCTTGTTTTGTGTCCTTGTTTGGACTGTATTTCTGAAATGAAATCTCACCAACTTGCTTCCAGTATTATTATTTTTTTTACTATGACAAAAAAACTAATCAAAAACTAAAGTATCTGACAACACACAGAGTGAGTACTGAGTAATAGATTCATAAAGAGCTTTCTCAGCAGAGTCCAAAGCTGCCTGAAATATTTCACGAGGATTCCTAACGACCTCCATCAGTAAACACATAGAATAATGGCTGTGATTAAAGTAGTAAATTATCACGCCTGCCATGTTTGTTTGTTCTATTAGACAGTTTACGGGGTTTATCATGGGGAATGTAAGAACTGAAGGAAACAGATAACTGTGTCATTTCTCCTTCCACTGTGAGGTTACGATAATGAGCAAAATGCACAAGGAGAACAAAGAACGCATGTTTTGTTGACAAACAGAGAAACTAAATGTATCTGCACCTCATCATCTATTCATTCATTTCAAAATGCTGTGCCTGTCTAGGACATGGTGTCACACACACACACACACACACACACACACACACACACACTCTCCCTCTTTACCTTGGTGAACATGGGCTTGCCGTGTTGTGTGACCATGGTGCACTGATCGCAGTCTACGGTGATGCAGGAGTTGTGGAAGGACTCTTTGGAGTGTTTCAGGATGTAGTAAAGATCTGATACGCCACCCTCAAATACTGTGCTGAAGTAACGAGGGATGAGGGTCCGTCCGATTGCTGAGGAGAGAAACAAGATGTCATTTACATTGCATTGCATATGCCAAAAATGACTTGAAATGTCTCATCATCTCTTAATTTCTCACTATTTGTTATGCTACATTATTAACAAGAAAATGTGGGTATCTTACATCTAACTTCTGAGATACAGTCATGTATAAATTAAAAACTAACATAAACTGTTCTTGCATTCCCTCAAATGGTGTGACCACGCATCAGCATTGACATAGTAAGACCTGGAATTTTTAATAACAATAGTTATAGATTAGTCTAACTGATTTGAAATATGATCATTTGTTTTTGCAAACAGTAACCTGCCTGAGGTTTTGCAAAAAGTTGAGTTGGAATACTTATTCTTCCCTGCAGCTGGAGATAATTATGTTATTTTTTCTGTTGTTGTTTAACAGTGAACACAGACAGAGACCCCGTCTGGATGTGTAGCCTCAAGTATATCTGTATTGTTTGATTTTTTTCTTAGCTTGTATTGTTGCTTCACTACATAATTAAAAAAAAAAAAAAACCCAAAATCCATTAAGTACACAATGCAACATACATTTTTTAATTGATAAGCAAAATAGTGTTTTATATATTGTATATATCTTAATGTAAGTTTTTTACACAAGCGTATGATATTAACATAGGTCTCACCATATTTATATTGATTTTAGAAAAACTAAAAAAAAAAAAAAAAAGAAAAAATGCAGAAAAATAAGTGGGGTAAGAAAATGGGTAACACTTTACAATAAGTGATCCTGGACCACAAAACCAGTCTTAAGTAGCACAGGTATATTTATCAATAAATTATCGATTCTTTTATGCCAAAAATCATAGGATATTAAGTAAAGATCATGTTCTATGAAGATATTTTGTTTATTTCCTACCGTAAATATATCAAAACTTCAGATTCCAGATTTAGTTGTATAATGGCCAAATATTGTCATATCATAACAAGCCATACATCAATGGAAAGTTATTTATTCAGCTTTCATGTGATGTATAAATCTCAAATTTCAAATAATTGACCCTTATGACTGTTTTGTGGTTCAGTGTCACAGAAGGTTCATTAGTTAACTATTATTTGCTAACTACATTAGTTAAAATGAACTAAGAATGAACAATACTTCTACAGCATTTATTGATCTCAGTTAATGTTCATTTCAACATTTACTAATGCAATATTAAAATCAAAAGACGTGTTTGCCAACATTAGTTAATGCACTGTGAACTAACATGAAGGAACAATGGACATTAACAAAGAGTAATAAATAATGTAATAACTGTATTGTTCATTGTTTGTTCATGTTAGTTAATACATTAACTAATGTTAACAAATGACGCATTGTAAAGTGTTCAATTCAGTAAAAATATTGTGAAATATCGTTACATATATTTTAACATGCAATTTATTCCTGATTCAAAGCTCAGTTTTTAGAAGCCACATGATTAGAAATCATTATGATATGCTAATTTGCTGCTCCTTTTTATCATTATAAATTTGGAAAACAACTGTGTATACAATGTAAAAGTCTTACTTCTGATCAATTTCATGCATCTTTTTTGATTTAAAAGTATTAATTAATTTTTTTTTTTCTAAAAGTAAAAACATCCCAACTTTTGAATGGTAATGTGTATATATCAAATATGTGACCCTGGACCATAAAACCAGTCATAAGGGTCAATTTTTGAAATCGAGATTTATACATCATCTGGAAACTGAATAAATGAGCTTGATGTATGGTTTATCAGGATAGGACAATATTTTTGGTGCAAAAGAAAAATCAATAATTTCATCCATACAATGTATTTTTGGCTATTGTTACAAATATACCCGTGCTACTTAAAGGAACACTCCACTTTTTTAAAAAATAGGCTCATTTTCCAACTCCCCTAGAGTTAAACAGATGAGTTTTACCATTTTCGAATCCATTCAGACGATCTCCGAGTCTGCCATTAGCACTTTTAACATAGCTTAGCATAAATCATTGAATCTGATTAGGCCATTAGCATCTCGTTCAAAAATGACCAAATATTTTCAATATTTTTCCTATTTAAAACTTGACTCTTCTGTAGTTACAAGACTGACAGAAAATGAAAAGTTGTGATTTTCCAAGCTGACACGGATAGGAACTATACTCCCATTCCGGCGTAATAATCAAGGAGCTTTGCGGCCGTATCATGGGTGCAGCAGGCGCAATTATATTACGCAGCGCCTGAAAATAGTCCTAAAAGTGTGCTAAAAGTGCTAACGCCAGACCCGGAGATCGGCTGAATGGATTCAAAAATGGTAAAACTCAAACGAAAAATGAGCCTATTTTCAAAAAAGTGTTCATTTAAGACTGGTTTTGTGGTCCAGGGTCCACCATATATATTAAAAATGTAAAAACAAACATATATCTGAGCCACCAATTGAACAGCTTTCCAAAACATTTGAATGCACATTTAGCTGGACATCTCCAGCCAAGAAAGTAGCAGACACGCTCGCAGAAACAACTTGTACTTTTTGCGAGTGGCTTTGCAGTGTTAACTTATCATTTTAATATTGAAACTGAACGGACGAGCAGCCTTATCCAGCTTAGCGTCTGATTTCAGGCAGAAATAATCCATCTTACAGTCAAACTCCCCTTTGAGAGAAATTATGTTTGTGCCACCAGCCCTGAGGGAGCGGAACGGGGGTGGTGGAGGGAAAGAGAGAGAGAACTTCATTTACCCAGCTTCCCTTAAGACAGACGCCACTGCCGCCACCGGTTAAAACGGCATGGGCAGAAGGAGAAAATGAAACAGCTGCAAACGCGGCCTGTTTCTTAAATTGGCTAAAGTCTGGCATGACTAAATCAACACATAAATACTTGGCAGGGGGAGAGAGTGAGAAAACCAGGAGAAGAGGAGAGAGCGGAGGGAGGGAGGGAGAGCCCTAGCTTGAGCGTATAAATGAAGGTCTCCCTAGTGGTTAAGACACAGTGTGAGCCGACGACGAGAGCTGACTGTTAATGAGCGAGTGCGAGAGAGAGAATGGTAGAGCGCTTCGGAGGGACAGTGAAAATAAATATGAAATAGCCATGAATGAAAGAACGCTACAGAATGCAGGCAAATAAAGTGCTACGGGGAAGGACGGAGAGGAAGAAAGTGAGAGAGATACAAAATGAAAGGCTGACAGGCAGGGTGACAGCGAGGGGTGTCATGCTGAAGGGAGATGTTGTTACTGAGGGCACACCTGACTGCCCACTAAAGTTCTAGAGCACTGTGGCATAGCGGCCCCTATGCCTAACCATGGGGCATAAAATCACAGACACACTCGCACACATCAAAAATAAGAGACCTGTGTGTGTGTGTGTGTGTGTGTGTGTGTGTGTGGAACCAGGGCAGCTTGAACACACAAGGAGCTCTATAATACCTAGAGAAAGCTATCTGTCAGCTTTCACATTCCTCTAAATAGCTGTCGATCAGCTGGCGCTTCAGAAATATGTCCGCTCAGTTCTGGGTACAGAACTGGGGTTTTAAACCAACACCATGTGAGTAATTAATAGTCATGAAATGACATCATGAAAATGCTGGGTTTCCATCCAAAGCTGCGGATTTAACCCCTTAATTGTCACCGGTCCCCTCTGTGTTTACTTCACCATTTTACAAATAAATTCTAATCTAATCATGACAAACTATATATCTATTTCTAAATAGATCTTTAATAGACCATTTTTTGTATTACAAATTATGTAGGAAAAGTAATAGATTAATTTAGGACAAGAGTGCACCTCAAAAATAATAGGAACTCATAACAGGAGTTCTGCCCTTTGTCACAACAAGACTTACTTTGTTGCCTTTTTCCCTATCACGCTTTAGACATCATAAGAAATTATATATCAGATGAAGACTTAAAATCTCAAAATGTATCCTTTGAAAAAAATTTTAAAAACATACATTGCATTACCATGGAAAATGTATATCAAAATTATTGATATATTATTATAATTACAAAATATGTGTGACTGTGACAGTTGATGGGCTAAGTTATGTGAAAAATTGGAATATATCACATGTAACATTTACAAATCAGCACTGTTTCCATCCAACGAGTCAAAGAGAACAAAATCGTCACTCCCTGATAAACTGGCACTAAATATCACTAAGAAAAATAGGAGAAGCCACTGTATATAATCATTTTCATATTAATAAGAAATTACTCGAGCATCAGAGCGAACACATGAAACACAATAATGCGGTCATTGCTTTCGGAGGTGGAGACCTTCTGTTTGGGACCGCAGTCGTGCAAGACAATTCTGGGAGGCAATTTTACAGAAATATTTCTGACTATGACAGACTGCTCAGGCATTTAAGAATCACTATTACATTATTTCAGATGCTGTGCAACAAGATCTGGTTAGTCAGGTCCCATAGCGCAAAGTCACATGACTTTTTTGATGCGCACAGAGGAATTTATTCAGTAGATGCATTTCCATCTCCCATTATTTGCATTAACTCTTTTTTGCACAAGCCAAAAAACCACCTCAAGTGAGTGTAAAAACTTTTTTGAGAATTTTTTGGCATTTGGCATTTCTATTATTAGTTTCTGATGCAATACTTCAAAATGCTTGCTGATTGCAAGTCCAACAAACAAACAGTCACTGGCACCTATATAATAATGAAATGCTTATATAATGTATTAAAAATATATAAATATAATAAAAAAAAATAAAAAAAAACCCAGGGCAACGTCTTCAAATGCTTCAAGAAACCTGCCTGCAAAGCTAGCTGAAAAACTATGCGCAAGTGCACCTATAGGGCAAAAGTTGCTTTAAATGCAAAGGATGGTCACACCAAATGTTTATTTAATTAGTTAGTTAATAGAAGTTAATTAGTACAGAAAATGTATTTATGACATTATTTTTGCAGGTAGGTTTCTAGAAGCATCTTGGGGATGTTGCACAATTCATCTGGATTTAGTTTCAGTTTGTTCTGTTTTTTCATGTCATTTCAGACAGACTGGATGATTATGAGATCAGATCTCTGTGTGGGGCACTGGCTGTTGTCAGAATTCTTGTGCAAACAAAAATCTCACTGGATTATTACAATTAATGGCAAAATGAATGTTTGGAAATGTAAACTGATTTTTTTTACTGGCACACTGCAGCAAAAGATAGAAATAACTGACTTAAAACCATTTTTTAGATGCTGAAAATACTAGTGTTATAATATTTTTTTGCCAACACTGTATATATTTTATATTTCTGTGTTCTAATAAATATGCAAGATATTTA
The DNA here is from genome assembly GCA_033026305.1 of Cirrhinus molitorella. Lineage (NCBI taxonomy): Eukaryota > Metazoa > Chordata > Actinopteri > Cypriniformes > Cyprinidae > Cirrhinus > Cirrhinus molitorella. Next base: position 19,836,316 of record CM065129.1, on the reverse strand, counting down.
ATTATGTAAACATTTATAGATTTTTACTAAAAAATGCTTTCAATTCTTAAAAGAATCCTGAAAAAAAGGGTTTCTAGAAAAATATTTCACATTGATTAACAATTTTTAACATTGATAATAATAAGAAATATGTTTTAGACATATTAAGTTATTTGTGACTCTGGACTGCAAAACCAGTCATAAGGGTCCATTTTTGAAAACTGAGATTTATACATCATATGAAACCTGATGTATGATTTGTTATGATGGGATAATATTTGGCTGAGATACAACTATTTGAAAATCTGGAATCTGAGGGTGCAAAAAAATAATATTGAGAAAATCGCCTTTAAAGTTGTCCAAATGAAGTTCTAGTAATGCATATTACTTCTAAAAAAATATGTTTTGATATATTATATAGGAAATTTACTAAATATCTTCATGGAACATGATCTTTACTTGATATCCTAATGATTTTTGTCATAAAAGAAAAATCAATGTATTTTTTGCTAATGCTACAAATAAATCCCAGCGACTTATGACACATTATGGTCATAATCAGTTTTTTTGGACATAAAATTGCTGTGGTAATGTCCTCTGTCAGCAAGGGCTAACTTGATTATGCCAACCAAACAAACACTGACCATTTGCTCCATTAGCATCCTGTGGCCAGACTATAAATACACAGTAACATGTCACCAAGACTTCTGTTTGTTATTAACTGCTAACATTTTTCATGAAACTCTCTAGAAATACCACTATATCATCCATGGATTGACCTCCACTGAGACAAAAACAAAGAATATAAATCTCTCTAAGTAGGACTAAGACTCAAAGCCTACACACGAATCTCCACATAACTGAAATATATGTATTTAACCTGTAACCTCTTGTGTCAGTAACAACCAATAAAACAGAAAAGGACATTTTGATGGTAAGCTTAATTGGTCCACTTAGACTGACACCATTTGACATTCATTTATTTTTTTTATGCTGTAGTCATAAGCATTTATGCCAGATGAGATAGAAATGGCGAACTAAGTCCTGCTGGCACATAGATTTCCCTTTGTCGCCTATAGAGGGAGCACTTCAAACAAGCTCACTTTAAAATAAAAGTTAGCCTCAGCAGGATTCTGACAATAAGCCACATGCTTTTGTGAATCTTTTTTTGTCTGAACATGTGCAGCTCTTTTTGCGTGTTGTGAGGGGACTCCAGACTGATTGGCCCATCTACAGAAGCGAGCACTCCAGAGATTGGATTAAGCAGTCACTTGTTTCGGCTAACACGTCGTGCAACATATGCCTCTCAAGTAATGTGTACCCAAACACGCAATTTACAAATAATTAGCGTCATGTTAATTAGGCACATTAATTCACGCTGAGCGTAGGCTCCAGGACGGATGCCAACACTCGCAGCCAAAAAGACAAGAGAGGAGTTCAGTTTCAAGTGCCACAGCAGACGGAGAAGAGAGTGCGAGCGGGACAGAGAGAAAGAGAGAGACAGTCAAAGACACACAGGGGTGGACAAAAAGGTTATGCAGCAAGACATGCAAAACATGAGTAAATAAAGACAGACAAAAATTGATTTTGCGTGCAAAAGAAAGGTCAGCCTTTTCTTTTTTCAAATAAAAAAATGTGTGATTATTTTCTCAGTTCCAAAACCATGACTTTTTTTCTTCATGAAACACAAATTCTGAACACTTGTACCAGTTGATCTTATCCTATTACAATGAAACTTTAAAGCTTCATGAAAGATACAAAAGCACCATAAATGTCCTAAAAGTGGTCCATATGACTATATTTCAGTTGTTCCACCAAAGTTGTATTCACTGAAAGGGATAGTTCACAGTTCATGTCATTCCAAACCCATAAGATCTTCGTTCATCTTTGTAACACAAATTAAGATATTTTTGATGAAATCCGAGAGCTTTCTGACCCTGCATAGACAGCAATGCAACTCCCACGTCTCCTTTTGTATTACATAGAAGAAGTAAAAACCATACAAGTTTGGCCTGCTCTAGTATGATTTCACAGGCAATGCAGTGCTCTAAAGTGCAAATCATGCTGGGAAGATTGTGCATTGCGAGAAGAAAAGAGTGAGTTCTCTCCAAAAAACTTAGCCTGAACTAACACTTTTAATTGTATAAACCTGGAATCCACATAGCTGTGTTATAAAACACCTGGAAAGATTTTTGAAATAAAAAGGAAAAGTGCAGAGCCACTCACATGCTCAGGTCTGAAACCTAGAGAGCTGCCTTTTTTAGGCATGAGACTTTTTGTGCACAAAGAAAACAAAAATAACAACTTCAAACTTTATTCTTTCATTCACGAGAGTACCACAAGAGTACTTTTTTTACTGTGAAGACAATCCCAGAAGAAACTGACAAATTTAGGGGGGAAAAAAATCAATACAAAATATTTTAAAATAATTATTATAATTACTAAAATAATGATTATTTATTCCAAACTATTCATTGCTATTAATACATATACAGTGCCTTACAAAAGTATTCATACCTCTTTATTTTTTTTCCATATCAATCTACACTCCACTTACCATAATGACAAAACAAGAACAAAACTGTCACAATTTCATAAATGTATTAAAAATTTAGAAACTGAATTATGTACAGTGTATAAGTATTAACTTACTTAGTTGAAGCACTATTACAGACTTAAGTCTTTTTGGGGTTTGATGCAACTGATGCATTTGGCAATTATCTGTCATTCTTCGCCTCACCTTTTCACCTTTCAAGTTCTGTCAGGTTGAACGGGGTCTGGCAGGCGTTTTCAGGTTTCTCCAGAAAATGTTTGATTGGGTTCAAGCACAGGCTGTGGCTGGGTCACTCAAGGACATTCAAAGAGTTGTCTATAAGCCACTCTTGCTGTGTGCTTAGGGTCATTGTCCTGTTAGAAGGTGATCCTTCTGCTCAGTCTGAGGTTCTGAATGCTCTGGACTGGGTTTTCATTAAATCTTAATATTTTGGTGCATTGAGTTTTTCCTTCTACTCTGACGAGTCCTTCAGTCCCTGCTGCTGAAAACAGCCCCATAGCATGAGGCTGCTACCAGCACACTTTATTTTTGAGATGGTAATCTGTGGGTGAAGAGCAGTGCCTGGTTTCCTTCAAAAATGATGCTTGGAATTGAGGTTCATCAGACCAAAGAATCTTGTTTGGGTGCTTTAGTGGCTTTTCTTCAGATTTCAAGTGTGTTTTCATGTGTCTTCACTGAGGAGAGGACTGAGTCTTGCCATACCGCCATAAAGCCCAGATCGGTGGAGTGTTGTGTGATGTTTGTTCTTCTGTAAATTTCTCCCATCTACATATATCAGGTTCTCCATCATTTGCTCAATTTGGCCAGATCTAGGAACAGTCATGGTTGTTTCAGACTTGTTCTATTAAAGGTAACAGAGACTACATGCTTCTCTGAACCTTCAATGCAGCAGGATTTTTTCTGAACTCTTCCCCAGATGTGTGGCTTGATGCAATCCTATCTGTAAGCTCTACAGTCATTTTTACCTCAGGGCTTAGTTTTTGCTCTGATATGCATTTTCAGCTTTTATTAAGATGTGTGTGCCTTTCCAAATCATAACCATTCAATTTAATTTGCCATAGGTTAACTGTAGTAACATCTACAAACAATATGAATGCTCCTGAGTTAAACTGTCCCAGATTTACCCAGACTACTTATGCAATGAAATTATTTTTCAATGATCAAGTTTATCAAGTTTTTTTTTTATTTTTAAAAATTTTGCAAATATGTTAGAAACCTTTTTTGCTTTGCCATTATAGTGTATAGAGTGTAGATTGATGTGGAAAAAAGTAATTTAAAGCAGTTTGCAGGCTGCAACATAAAATGTGAAACACATGAAGGGGTATGAATACTTTTGCAAGGCACTGTATACTGTTCAAATGTAAGATTTCTAAAAATGTTTTAGCTCACTGATGCTGCATTTATTTAAAATATGGTAAAAACACATGAGATCATCATAACAAAATAACTTTTCTATTGTAATATATTTCAAAATGTATTAATTTATTCCTGTGGAGTCAAAGCTGAATTTTCAGCAGTCATTACTGCAGCCATCAGTGTCAAACGATCCTTCAGAAATCATTCTATTATGCTGATTTGCTGCTTAAGAACAATTATTATTATCAATGTTGAAAACAGTTCTACATAATATTTTTGTGGAAACCATAATATATTGCTTTTTCAAGATTCTTTGATGAATAGAAAGTTCAAAAGAACAGAATTTATTTAAATTAAGTCTTAAAAAAGTCTTTACTGTGACTTTTGATCAATTCCATTTTATTAAAATATTAATTACATTATAGATATAAAAACAATTATTTTCCCCTAAATTGGTGTGTGTATTTATGCTTCTGAGAGTATTGCATCCTCCCCCATTTCATTTAATTTAGGATGCTGCCTTAGAGGTCCACTGCCTCAAAAAGTAAACAGCGAGGCAACTCGCTAGGTTTTGAAACAGAGCTCCAGTGGCTGGCTGGCTTTCCCCAGGTGAAATCCCATTAAAAAACAGGTGAATATTTTTAGAACTGAGAAAATGCTGAAAAGAACTGCAACAGCAGCATCATTAATTGTGCTTCAGCATTATGGGGAGGGAATATTGCACCAACTTTTTTTTAGGTCACACTGTGACTTTCCAAACAGCGGGCCAAAAAGTGCACAATCCCGCCTGCTGTGAGCAAGCTAAACTTTATTTCCACCATTACAAATAACTTGTTATTTATAAAGCGTGCCATAAGAACTTACGAGGTCGTAGCAACAAACGCGTAAGCGAGTAGAAATGAACAAAGGGTGTCAAAGCACGACGCAACAGTGAACTTATCAAACACCACAAGTGCGTTTTAGTTATTCGACTTCAATATTGACTGACTGCAAGAAGCATGCGAGATTTTCATTTGGCGCGAGACACTCACAGTCAGGGGTTCCAAAAAGAATGTGGTTTATAAAAAAGGATAAAAAAAGAGAAGAACAGCTCTCGCCCTGCCCTTCCTTGTCAGTAATTATCTCTCTGGGGACAATCGCTCCATTCCAAAACACAACCCACACTTACATTCTCTCTCTTTCTTTCTCTCTCTCTTTCACACACATAAATTCTAAACCTAAAATGCAAAAGCAGCTCCCATGACTCTGTGTTTTACCCTCTCTGATGGGACAACATTCAGATTGTAAGCGTGAATTATGAATAGATAATGATTAGGTATCGGTTCAAACAGAGATGTGAGAATACACAGTTTGCCCCTCTCAGAGGATAACTTGGCAGGGTGAAACTGGAATAATATATACCAGAGAGATGATTTGTCAAAGGATTGTGTAGTACTTTTTCATTCTAGCTGAATGTTTGCTAGTTTCCAGGTTAAGCAACTGTTAACCTCAGTTTGAAATAATTCCATTGTTTGCAATATGCAATTCAAAATATTCAATATTTAATCTAATGCACTTTGAGAGTTCAAAAGTTAAGAAAACTTAACTAAGTATAACAATTGTACTGCAAAATAAATGAAAATGAAGATTTCATAGGTGTATTATTTTTGCTTTACACTACAGTAGCAAAATTACAATACTCCTTTTCTAATTTCTACACTTGAAAGAGATATTTTGAATTTGGACTGCAGTAATGTTACCCATTTAAACTGCTAGCTGTCAGCAATTCAATTCAAGAAATTTCTGTCATTAAATCACCCTCACATCGTTCCAAACCCGTAAGACAAACGCAAATTAAGATATTTTTGATTAAATCTGACAGCTTCCTGACCAAGTATAGACAGCAACGCAACTATGGTTGAATAAATTCATTATTTTTGTTTTCTTCACACATAAAAAGTATTCTCGTAGCTTCATAAAATTAAGGTTGAACCACTGATGTCACATGGACTATTTTAACAATGTTTTTACTAGCTCTCTGGGCTTTGAACGTGTCAGTTGCATTGCTTTTTGGATTTCCTCAAAAATATCTTAATTTATGTTCTGAAGATGAACAAAGGTCTTACAGGTTTGGAACATGAGGATGAGTAACTAATGACAGAAATTTGCTGTATGCCAATACAAATCTGGTACAATCAGATTTTAATAATAAAAATCAAGGAAATGAGTCAGAAAATGGACACACACACACACACACACACACACACACACACACACACACAGGCATACACACACAACCACGATACTAGTATGGAATTCAGTGCCCAGAATATGAAATATTCATCTTTCATAAAACTTTAATTCAATCCCTCTTTCTCTTTTCCTTCCTTTCTCCAAATCCCTCAAACTTTCGTCAAAGAGCATTGATCTCCGAGAATAAAATATTGGGGGTGAAAAAAAGAGATTTAACAAGAAATGATGACATCTACATGGTCGATAGGGCGAACAAGTTTATACACAAAATGTCTGTCTGGAGTACCTGGACACCCAAAACCCTTGGGTTGGTCTTTCTGCTGGTGAGTGCTTCTTGCAAGTCATATTGACAACTTTTATGATACTTTTTTGTGCTTTTTGATTGTTTTTGTCTTTTTGGAGCTTGACTGACTTAATATAACAAGAGTTGTGTAACAATTCTTTCTGTGTTTTACTGAAAAACCATAACACACAAGGGTTTGAAATGACATGAGAGTGAGTAAACGCTGACCCAATTGAATTTTTGGGTAAATCGCTACTGAGAAAACTCTAGGTCACAGCTCAATGTGAGTTTTTGTTATTTTTGAGGTCACAGTGTCTCAAATGATCTGTGCTGCGGTGACTGATTAGAAAACAGATCCAGGAGATAAAAAGACAGAATTGCGCTGTGATTATGATACACCACAGAGAATATTCTGACTCATCACATCTCGGTCTCATTGATGCGGAGGATGGGAGAGAGCGAGAGAGGGAGGTTGTCTGATAGATTCCGAGTTCTCCCCTCTCCAGCAGTAATCCCCGAAGACATCCGCGCCAAAACGAGACACAGGCGAACAGCTCCACTCACCCACAACCGCCCTCACAACACGCTTGGCCTCACACCACTGCCTCTGTGTGTGTGTGTCTGAATGTGTGCTGCGCTTTTCCCATGAGTCCTGATCCACACCTCCCCCCTTTCCCCTCCATCCATAATTCAGGAGAGGCTGGCTTGGCCCACTCTCCCTCCCAGCTCCACCGCATGCTCATGGGGCACATACTTCCTCCAGGGCTCCCGGATGGATGCCACCACAACCGAATCAACCAGTATGACTTCCCATCATCTTCCAGATTTGATTTATTGAAATGTCTATCCGCCATTGACAAGAAGTGACTCGATAAGAGATGGAGTCTCACTCTGAGTATGGCAATATATGCAGCAAAGTTTTGGAAGTGAAAAACACATATAACCCTGTAAAGCCTGACATTTGAAATCACAATGTTGTTAGGTCACTGTTTGAAAAACAAAGCTGTACCCCACTCTTATAGTATGGCCAAAAACAGCTCAAAGAAATTAGTTCTTGAGTCTAAAGAATTGTTCCAGAGAATTAAATGTTCTCCACTGTACATAAAAAGGTTCTCTGACAGCATCATGCTGTAAAACCCCAACCTTTTGCTTCCAACTGAAGCCTTTACTTGAAAGATACAGGCACAATGTGCTCTCAAGCAATCTCTCCATCAAGTATTCCTTGTGTCAGAAACATCTCCAAAGTTTCTGTCACACCACAGGACTCTTGAAGCCTGTATCATTGTCGCTGTCAGGATTCAGTGCAGCATTTAAGCCTCTCTTAGCCCTCTGCTGGGCTCAAGATGATGCTTGTAGATATGGCCTTGTCTCCACTACTGATAAAGAGGACGTGGGAAGTCTTGTTCCAAGAGGTAATTCCTCCCTTTGTGCCACGATCAATCCAACACCTCCCTCCCATTCCTCTTCAGTGAATTATGGAGTGGGAGGGGAGGTTTCCTGCCGGGTTTGTTTAAATAACCTCCCGCTTTACTGCTGCGTGCACCTGACGCCAGATCTAGGATCAACGCCTCACATCAGGTAGAAAAGGATATAAAATGGCTGGGACTGGCAGAAGAAGAGGTAAAATGAAATTAAGGTTTGTTAAGAGGAAAAAAAATCCAGGATTTTTCAATGGTGGCCAACGGGTTGAAGGTCCAAATGAAGGTCCAGCATCAAAGGACTCTACACAATCCCAGACAAGGAATAAGGGTCTTATCTTGCGAAACGTTCTGTCATCATCATCAAAAAAAAAAAAAAAAGTACTTACTTTAACCATAAATCCTTGTCTTGGACTAGCTCTGCTTGTATAAATTTTATGTATTTATTTATTTATAGAAAAAAGCTGATCATTTTGCTAGATAAGACCCTTATTCCTCAGTTGGGATCATGTAGAGCCCTTTGAAGCAGGCATTAAAAACTGTAATTTGGACCTTAAACCTGTTGGCTCCCACTGAAGTCCACTATATGGAGAAAAATCCTGGAATGTTTCCTCAAAAACCTTAATTTCTTTTTGACTGATGAAAGGAAGACATGAACATCCTGGATGACAGGTGAGTAAATTATCAGGAAATTTTTGTTCTGGAAGCGAACTAATTATTTAGCTATCCCATTAATGTTTACTTTAGTAGTTTCAAAGAAGCACAAGGTAATTGATTATATATCAATTTAATATACACTAGGGTAAGGTCTTTTTAAAGAACATTAAACACTTTTACTCAGCAAAGATGCTTCAAATTGTTTAAAAGTGACAGTATAGGCATATATAATGTTATGAAAGGTTTCTGTTTCAAATAAATACACTGTTTTCAACATTTACAATAATAAGAAATGTTCCTTTTACTTTATTACAATGATTTCTGAAAGATTATGTAACACTGATGCAATGATGCTAAAAATTAAGCTTTGCCATCACAGGAATAAACTGCATTTTAAAATATATTAAAATACTAAACAGTATTTTGAATTGTAATATTTCACAATTCCTTTAGCTTTTACTGTATTTTCTTTTGTTGTTGATCAAACAAAGCATAAAACACTTTCAAAAACATGAAACAATCTCTAGTTTGAATGATATTAACTACCCACTTTGAATGACACAATAAACATTAAAAACTTCTTTAAATGTTTCAGTCAGTGGGGACAAAAGGACCAAAAGGACTTTGGGGACATCAGCAGAAAACACAAAAAGAGGGAGGTCAGGAGTGAACAAAAAGGAAAACGAGATGCTAGAGGTTGACCTGAGTCTGTATTCGGCACATAACAGCAGCGTAGAGGGGAAACGGAGCTACATAAACATTTAATATCCTGATGACACACACATATATATTCTCCGTCCATTAGTTTTACATTAGTCCATTATAAAAGAGCCCGGCCAAATGCATGCATTATCAATATAGCAATATAGCTATGTGTCTCTGTGAGAGTTTGTGTACGTCTACAAACTACGTGCCAAAGCTTCCTTTCCATACGGTCTCTGAGCATATAAGAGGAGAGCGCCTCTCGTTCATTATGCATGGGCCGTGTTGACTTTCTGGAAGGTTCTGGGCTCAAAAGTGCACCAGGCTCCTCATAACTCCTCATTTTTTCATGACTCTGTATTTACCAAATCTACCGTGCAGCGTGACTGCATTTCTGCCCCCATTCCTGGGGAAAACACACACACACACACACACACACACACACACATGGACAACAATAACAATGCCCTGCTCATTTCAGAGAGCTTTAATGGACACGGTAAACACTCAACCTGTTACCTGATGACACAATCGACCAATTTTCAGGGACACACACTGTCTGTATCTATATTATTATTAAGTTATAGGATACACGTGTGTGTATCTTGCACAGCTGCACACGCTGAAACATGCTCTCGCATGCACACGCACAAGTCTGACGCTGATCCGGAGATGAATTAAGACAGACAGAACAGTCGATATTGTTTTGTTATTGAATAAGGAGGTGAAGAGAGATAGAGACAGCAGGAAGAGCAGAGAAAGACTCATCCTATCACACAGCTGTTCTCTTTTCCTGCTGCCCACACATACGCACACATGCTCGGAAACAGTGCCATTAGACACACACACACCCGTTTTCATCCAGTACACAAATACATTTAACATTTCTCGGTAATCTTAACAGTATCAATCCAGACCTGCAGATACAGCATATGAGAGCGCTCAGAGACTAAACACACAGAGACCATCTCGAGGCTGTTTTGAAACTTGGGCTGTCAGTCATCAAGACCTGCGTCTTTGCCAGCGCCGGGCTGCAGCTGAGCCTCCTCTACCCCCAACACTGTCAATCACAGCTTGCTATGCCCCTCTTTGCTGTGTTTTCTCTCACAAGTCTTCTTAAACAATAGACTGTCCACCAAAGAAAAGTGTAAGAGGCTTATGCAATCTAGGACTGCCAAATGATTCAAATGTTTCATTAACTTAACTGTATGATAATAAATCAAATTAATAGTATATTCAGTATGCCATCAATATAATCAACAAAAAGACTCATTATTTGCTGATGAAATCCCCCAAGTGAAAATAATGCAAAGACATTATTCTGGCAGTGAAAGACATTAAAAATCAATATGTTGCTTGTTATTTCCATATCACTGAAGCCTATCACTGTCCAAAATCAAGTTTGTCTGTCTGTTTGTTTGTTTGTCTGGCTGTTCACACGTGTCTATTAGTAGTGTAACGGTTCTTGTAAAAACAAAACTAAAATGAACTAAATATACTACTTCCACCGCATCTCCGGAAGTTGTACCCACGTTCTTTTTTACAGTAGCGCCCCCCAGAAACTTGTGGATAGCAGATATAGCTGGCTAAACGTTCAGTATCAGTGCACTGGATCAGTGCATTCTCTTAAAGTGACGGCACATTCTTAATAACAAGGATCAATCACTCTTGCTCTTGATTGAATAGCTTGTGTAACTTTATACAGTAAAATATGTAATGCTATTTTACATTTAATTATTTTATTCAACTGCTGTACCTGAAAACTAATGTTAGACCTACCTAACAAACCCGAAAATCACTGTTTTTTATTTGTATCTTTACTCTATTGTATTTATTTGTGCTGTTGCTTGTAGTTAGATAGATTATTCGTATTTATTTTTATTTGACAGTACAGTTTTTTCCCCTTAAACACAGCACATGCTGAATCCTACTGAAACGGTGACTCTAAAACGGTGATACAAACCGAACTGTGAGTTGAACTGTTGCACCCCTAGTGTCTATGTATACATGCAGACTGCTGTCTTTTGTGGTTCATCATGTATTTGTCATTATCAAGATGGCATGTCAAGTTAAATACTCAATTTCACTTTTTTAAAACATTCTGTTCCATGTTTTTGAATAAAGAACAAGTCCTGTGTGAATGGCGCCTATCATTCAGAGCTGTTCTTAGTCAAGCTGTGTTCACCCTAGATTTTGAGCATGCAAATTTCTACGGACACTGACATCACACTAAAGAGAAATATTTGTGTTACCACCCCTAAAAGGCTTTTTAGGTAAAATTTTGCAGGCAAAAAAAGTCTGGATGAAGCACAACTTCACAACACAAAAAGTCACTTTCAAACCAAACAGCTGTTTGTTGGTCAACAAGAAAAATGTGCACAACCAACTCCTAATGACTGGATTTTGTATGCGATTCACAGATCTGTTTCAAGTACCACCCCAGTTGAGAACTATCAATAAATAAGGAAAATAAAATATATAACTAAATACACATCAACAAGTGTAAACAGAAAGCTGTCCTTGTTTTTAGTAATCAGATCTACATTAGCAGCAATGCTGGGAAATTATGCATTAAGTGATTCATTATGCATTAAGTACAAGCTATTCAGAAATAGGGGAAGAAAATCATAAACCAAAATCAACATGTCACAAATTAGCATATGTACCCTAAATATCACACTTATCAAGCTTTATAATGGCAGTAAATGGGTGTTGACAATTTGAAGTCCAATAAAGTGCATCCATCCATCATAAAAAGTCCATATGGATCCCGTAAGGATTCCACATCCAGTTCCATGCTGGCTGAGCTACCGAGCAAACTTGTTACATTCAGAAAGCGGCTAGAAGGGATACAACTGCACCTTGAAATTAACAATGAATTTCATTTTCTACCTATTAGATTGTGTTTTATTAACATCTACACCAACCCTATCACTAAACTTAGTCATTAACAGTCATTATTGAGCTGTAATCATAACTGTATATGAAAACGATTACAAGTGCTTGCTGCTTTTACCACCTCTAGTCTTTATTTCTGTGAGAAACTGCAGTGATATGTACTTATTGGTATGTAATTCGCTTCTTGCTTCTATCCAGAGGTACGTTTCGTCATGAGACCGGTTAGACCAATTCATATAAAAGAACCAATTCAAATGAGTAAATTGAGCATCGCTCGTTCTGGACTGCATTTCTCAAAAGTATTGCTCTATTTAGCTTTTTGCTAAGCAGTGCTTATTTATAAATCTGGCAGAATGCAGAAATGATATGATCACTGGTAGATTGGTTAAGTTTCTCAGGTTGGTAAACAGTAATCTCTGTGAAATTGTTCAGTTCAACTTGAACCTGATTAATGAGCCTAATATCCTCAGCTTTTTTGGTTTTAACAGACACAAATGCCATTCTAATGCAGCAACAGCGACCAAAAAACAAAACAGATTCCAACCGTCCTCATCCAAATCTGCTAATAAATTCATCTTTGCTTTGTTTGTTATTGTCTGATGAAGTGTTGCAGTTCAGTGGTGGAAGTTTTCTAGGGTGTCACAATTGCAGGGGCATTGCATCACGCTTTGAAACTCTCCTCGCCTCAACCCAAAACAAGAACAGTGTTTCAGTTCAGATATTAATTATTCCCCCGCTAATAATGTCCATGAGGAGAGATGTGAAGAAAATACTGAACAGTATTTCAGGAGTCAGCTACAGAAAACAGTTTATAGTATGGTCCTGTGTCCAGATTTTGGATCAATGAGCTGAAATATTTTTTTTGAAAGGTTCCTGTCTTCAGGTGGTTAGGATGGTACATGCCAACATAGATTGTAAGTCCTGACCAAGGCCAGTTTGTAGCCTACATAGGCAGCTGTCTTCAAAGGCAAAATCCTACCTGAAATGGAAACGCATAAGTGACTGATTTGGAACGGTTTACATCGGCAGCAGCTCCGCGCTCCACGCTTGTGTGAAGCACACGGGGGACTTGACCCACTATTGATTTCAATAGAGTTTGATGGTAACTAATGTTACTATATACTACACATACTGTGTACAATATTTTATTAGCTTTTTATAGACGTATTCTTTCTAAAATATTTAGTTTTTATTATTTCTATTAAAACAGAATTAGTATTTAACAAATAGATATGCAGAAAAACATGCAATGGAGAAACAATTATTTTATCACTTCAGGAGACAAGAAATGAGAGCGGACTAAAGAACAAAACAGACTTGAGATTCAGTCCTGCAGAGTGAGATTGAGAGAAAGAGAAAGAGAAAGAGAAAAGAGATGGAGAATGTGAGCCCATTTAAACTAATGCATTTCAATAATCCGTCCATTATCCATCCATCCACAATGGTACTGCGGTGAAATAACGCCCACATCTCATATCATATATGTATGTGAATATAAGTGCAAAGTCCTTGTCTCTTAAACTTCAATGCTTCTTGTTTTTCTGCTTGTTCTGCATGTTTTGGAGATGGTTTGAAGAGATTTCTCTGTGCTGAAGAACTCTACTCAGGGTTTTTATAACTATGAAGAGAGTTTAATCAAGTTAGGCCTTTAATTTTATTTATTCAGCTATACCCGTTTAAGTTTTAACAACCATTAGGAGCCCTTCTTTATTTAAAACAGCTGTTAACATGCAGTGCAACCAGGCAACTGGGGAACTATGAACGTAAAATAAATAATGAGTAAATAAACATTTTGGATGGGTGAAGAAGGCATTGAGGTTTGCAGAAATGTCACTGTTTTTAAAGGAATAATGTCAAATCAATGTTTGTAGAGTGGGTGTTTTTGAGAGTTGAACCTCTTCTACAGTTGGTTAAGCATTAGCTTTTTATTTTTGCCTGAAAAAAGCCCCATGTATGGATTTCTGTATACATTTTCATGTTTAATTTAGTAATAAGAATTATAATGGAGTACTGATATCTTCTATCTTCGATTATTTGTTATTATATTCTCAAAATTCTTTATTTTTTACATCATACAGTAAAAACCTATATGCCATGAAAGAGTTACAAAATTAGAGTTGGATAATATACAGTTATGACAGTTATGACCAAATAAGAGGAATAATACAAAATGCATGTTATTTTTTATTTAGTACTGACCTGAATAAGATATTTCACATAAAAAGATGCTTACGTACACATCCAAAAGAGAAAATAATAGATTAATTTTTAAAAATTACCCTGTTCAAAAGTTTACATACACTTGACTCTTAATACTGTGTTGTTAGCTGAATGATCCACAGCTTAAGGGATAGATGTTCATGAGTCCCTTGTTTTGTCCTGAACAGTTAAACTGCCTGCTGTTCTTCAGAAAAATCCTTCAGGTCCCACAAATTCTTTGGTTTTTCAGCATTCTTGTTTGAACCATTTCCAATAATTACTGTATGATTTTGAGATCCGTCTTTTCACACTGAATGTTCAAACTCTCACTGATGCTCCAGAAGTAAGCGCAATGCATAAAATTGAACTAAATTTAACTTCTTTTGTATTCTAGGAAACATGAAAGTAGCTTCTGAAGGCAGTATTAAATGAAAAAACAAAAAAACAAAACAAAAAAAAAAACGATATTTAGGCAAAATAAGAAAAATGTACACATCTTCATTCTGTTCAAAAGTTTACACCCCTGGCTCTTAATGCATTGTTTTCCCTTCTGAAGCATCAGTGAGTGTTTGAATCTGAGTCCCTGAAAATATGAAATATGAGTCCCTCAGTTGTCCTTATGAAAAGATGGATCTCAAAATCATACAGTCATTGTTGGAAAGGGTTCAAACACACAAAAATGATGGGGAAAAAAAACCCCAAAACATTTTTTTCTGAAGAACAGTGGGCAGTTTAACAGTTCAGGACAAACAAAGGACTCATTAACAATTATCACAAAGCACAAAAAAAAAAAATAATAATTTTCTCCTGTGGACTATATGTAAATGTCTTTAATGTGAAATATCTTATCAGGTCAGTATTAAATAAAAAATAACATGCATTTTGTATGATCCCTCTTATTTTGGTAAAATAATTAACATTTTGTAGATTCTGCAAGGGGTATGTAAAGTCTACAGGTTAGTAGACTTTGGACATCTGACTACAGAATCAAGTATTCCAGAGGGTGCACTAAAAATGCGACATTGAATGTGTGTGATATGACCTTATTTCGAATAAATAATTCATAAACAGGTAAATACATTAAATCAGGTCATGGTGAACAAAAAGTAAATTAGATTATCTTTGATCTGATGTCTTGAAATGTAAAGCAGAGGAATGAGTTGCTCAATTGAACCTGAACAGTGATTACTGTAAACATGTCATACAAAGACAAGCAAGAATAAAACAAGCATACTGATGTGAGGCTACACCGATGCAGAAAATCCTTAATGATGCTTGGTGGAGTGTGGATTGAGAAATTTATAAAGGGCCCGGACGAATGTAGTATGCAGCGCTTGTGTTTGTGGGTGAGTGACAGTGATGGAGTGAGGTTGTATGTTTGTGGCTGAAACTAAGAGGAGTCATTTCTGAAGACTAAAGATGAGCTGTCACAAGAGACGGACTGAACTCCCTCCTCAATCGATATGGGGGATTGGTTCCCTATGGGCCTCCAGAGCCGACGCAAGCTTTGGTCTTTCCAGTTTCTAATGGAGTATGTAAGAATTAAAAAAATATTACATGCTGCAATGTTGAATTAACATACAAAAAATCTTGCCGGAGAAGAAGACATCTTAAACGATTAATTAAATATTTTCTGTCTTTGTTCAATTAAAACTATTCAAACTTCACAAAATGAAGAAAAATAAACCACCATTTTTTAAAAAGAGGGTAAAGCTGAGACTATTATAATGCTGCCACAGTCGAATGGCATATTCATTTTGCATAATAAAAGTATATATTTCTGAATCTATCAGCACTACAAAGACCCCCGGGAAGGGAGGGGGCTTTGGTGAATGTTTGACTCACACGTTCTTTGCAACAGGCAGAGTGTTCTGCATGACTAACCAAAAGCAGAGAACTCAATAAGGACAGACAACACAGCTCAAATCATGAGAGAGAAAGATAGGGAAAGTGTGTAGAAAATAAAAAAGAGGACTGCAAATGCAGCCAAAACTACATTAGGGAACTCACTGCAAACAATTACTCTCTTATGGTTTTCAAGGTGTTTAGACAAATTCTGGCAGAGCTGCAGGTCAAATAATTCACAAATATGAACCTTGCAAGTCAGTTTACCAATTACAACACTTTCCTAGTCTAGTTCTCCATAGTGATATGCATAAGGCCATTAACCACAGTGTTGTTTTTATGTGACATTTAGGGAACTTGTTTCCTGGAAGACCAATAAAAGTCAATGAGATCTGGAACTGGTGGATTTAGTTGATTCAAAGTTCTCTACAGTTTTTTTTATGGATCATTACCTTCTATTGTACTCCATAGTCGCAATATCACAGTCACGTACCTTCAAGCCTGGCACCAGTACAAGCAAATTTGCAGACAAGACGACGCTGGCGCATAAAGGTAAAGGTTTAAATCTTACTGTATCTTTTTGGTCCATCCTCCAGGCAGAAGGCTATGGTCAATGTAGCGTCCTCCTCAAAGAATTCTGTTGCAAACGCATCCCACCACAAACTATCACTCTCCTGGGGAAGAAGGGGAGTCACGGTTAATTAATGGGAGTTAATTATATTGTGTGATAGGCTTTGTCATTCTTACAAGTCTATTAAAAGGAGTCAAATAAAAAAAAATTTTTATAGCTCCACCCTTTTTTGAGATTAATACACTTCTGTTGAAATGTTAGTACACAAGAAATTAATACTTTTGTTCAGTAAGGATGCATTAAATTGAAAAAAAAAAAATCAAGTGACAGTATAGACGCTGTTTTTGAGCATGATAAGAAATTTGAAGAAAATCATTTTCTACATAAATGTAGAAAGAAGCACAAGAGTTTCCAACACTGATTATAAATCAGCATATTATATTGATTTCTGAAGGATCATGTGACACTGATGACTAGAGTAATGATGCTGAAAATTCTGCTTTGTGTCACAAGAATAAATTATATGTTAAAGTATATTAAAATAGAAAACAGTAAAAAATTCAATAATATTTCACAATATTAGTGTTCTGTAGTTTTGATCAAATAAACAGCCTTGGTGAGCATAAGAGACTTCTTTGAAAAACAATAAAAATATTACTGATCCCAAACTTTCGAATGACATTGCGAATATATACAGTCAAACCAAAAATGATTCAGACACCAAATATAATTTTTGATATTTTTACTAGTGGGTGCAGGACACTATAGTTCATTTATGTAAGTGAGGATAGCAAAATAAAGTAAACTGACATTTTATACCCCAAAATTCTCCATACAGTGGACTACTAGTAAAATTGATACAAATTAGGCACCAAAAATTTTATTTGAAACTTTGCCATGACCATGTTTTGTTACATACCTTTCTTTTAAAGTTATCTGACATTATCAAGATGAATTTGTTCTGACACAGTTTAACTCTTGAGTTCTTGTCATATTTTATTACCATTTTCTAAACTATAGCAAATAAATATATATGATATGTGATAATGTGAGAAATGTTGAAGGTGTCTAAATAAATTTGGGTTTGACTGTATGTATATTTATATACAGACATATACACAAACACACACACAATTTGTAAAAACATGTACCTCTGTGTGCTTTTTGAATTATCATTCATAATTAATAAATACAAAATCCCCTAACACTTGTTTTCATGTGACCAAGAGAGCATCAGTTTAGAGAAACCTGCCTTCCATGTTGTTTTGCTCTTTTCTCCTAAAAGCTCATTTTCAGACCATTCTGCGATCTAGCATTCAAATTGGGCTCAGTGTTTACAAATGCAAGTTTTCCTTAATTAAAGATTAAAGGTTATGTAGAGCGCATCGATGCACTGTTATTAAAAGATGACAATAACAACAAAATTCATTATAAATAATGTACATCCAGGGCACCTAGATCCTCCAAATCCACTGCTAATGGAAAGATTCGCTAATTCACTTGCATTAAATTAAGGCCTCTCCATCAGATGGCACGCTAGCTGTGAACATACTCAGTGTATGTAAAATTAGACTCGGCGGCATCCTGTGATTGACAGAGCTCTGATTCTAACAGACGTCGTTTAGGCCAATGTTGCCATCTAGCCGATGTTGCCTGGTGACAGATCACAAGCCCTCTCAGATGTTTACAATTAGGGCTGTCGACTTCAGGCAGCATCACATTGTATAGTGGCCGACCCTGGAGACCTTTAGTCCCGTGTCCCGTATTCCAGAAGCGTTGTTTTCCAGCGTGGAGGAAGCAGTCTCGTCTGCTCTGTGTTTTGGGAGTGACTCAGTGCCCTATTACGACCTGCCGTCTTGGTCACTGTAAATGAGTAATCAGTTTTGACAACAGTGATCGTTTTTCCATTCAATAAGGCAGGAGGCTGATGTTGTCCAACACAGCTGGTTATTAGCACCACACTATCACCCATGACACACATTTTTGGCTAACACTCTTTCCTCTGCTGTCTACTTCTGTATATGTGTTATGAGTGAGTGAACATGTTTTTGCGTGTGTGATTAAACCTTGGAATCACACTCAGCATGATGCATGACTTCATCAGATAATCCTGCTTTCTTTGTTTTTACCTTTTTTCCCTCTCCAACTCTTGCTGGTTGGCAAAGCTTTGAGGTTAAAACAACCTCTGTTTTCTCAAATCACTAGGGCTGGGTATTGACACAGATTTCAGGAATAAATTAGATTCCAATTGGCCCTTCGCAAAGACCTGCCCCTCTTTGTTACTGTTACTGTGTCCGACAAGCCATGGCACTCTCACGCTACACATCATATTCTCATGCAGTAAAAAAAATTACATCTCAAAGCAAAACAAAAGAGATCAGGTTATTTTAGGCATGAAACTAAATCTAAGCCTTAAAATTGTGTCATAACAATAAACACTATTTGGTGGCTCTTTAATGTGTCATGATGACAGATCACTGTAGTTCAACCAATCACCTGTTCCTCTTTGCATGAAATAAACATGAATGAACACCATAAGGTACAGCTGAAGTAAAAACTTTACATACACCTTTCAGAATCTGCTAAATGTTAATTATTTTACCAAAATAAGAGGGATCATACAAAATGCATGATATTTTTTATTTAGTACTGACCTGAATAAGATATTTCACATAAAAGATGTTTACATATAGAGAAAATAGTTGTATTTATAAAAATGACCCCGTTCAAAAGTTTACATACACTTGATTCTTAATACTGTGTTGTTACCTGAATGATCCACAGCTGATTTTTTTAGGGATAGTTGTTCATGAGTTAAACAGTTAAAACCACCAGCTTCAGAAAAAACCCACAAATTCTGAGGTTTTCAGCATTTT
The DNA here is from genome assembly GCA_033026305.1 of Cirrhinus molitorella. Taxonomy (NCBI): domain Eukaryota; kingdom Metazoa; phylum Chordata; class Actinopteri; order Cypriniformes; family Cyprinidae; genus Cirrhinus; species Cirrhinus molitorella. Next base: position 19,816,746 of record CM065129.1, on the reverse strand, counting down.
TGCATATTTGAACCCTTTCAGTCAATGACTGTATTATTTTGAGATCCATCTTTTCACACTGAGTTCAACTGAGGGACAGAGGTGTAAAAAGTACTCAAAAATTGTACTCAAGTGAAAGTACAGATACTCAGTGAAAATTTTACTCATTTAAAAGTACAAGTATCTGGCCAAAAACATACTTGAGTAAAAGTAAAAAAAGTACAACTTTAAATTGTACTCAAGTATTAAAAAAGTAGAAGTACTTTTTTTTCTGACAGACATACAGAAGTTTGGTTAAACCGAAACAAAATGCAATGGCACAGGTCAAACACGTATCTAGTGCAACAACAATTAAAATGCAGCAAAACGGAAAACAGAAAAAATATACAAGGAAAGGGATTAAAAGGAAACTCCATCCTCTCCAACCTCATGCCATCCCATATGACTTTCATTCATCAGATGAACACAAACAGAGCTTTAGAAAAAAATATCTCTCTTCATATAGTGCAAGTGTATGGGATGTCAAAAAATGACACTTCAAAAACTACGTCAATATGACAGTAACTCAAGCAACCCCTGTTAATGAATCAGTGTCTTTAATGAAATGATAGGCATATGTAAGAAGATTACAAATACTAATATTTTAATCTTGACCGTCATTGTTTACTTTGTGTGTTTTTTTGAAGTGGTCCTGTACCCTTGCATTATATGGACTAAAAATATTTTCTTGTGTTCATCTGAAGAAAGAATGTCATAAACATCTGGGATGACAGAAGTTCAGTAAATGATGAGAGGTTTTTCATTTTTGGGTGAACTATCGCTTTGAAGAGCAAGATGTGATGCAGAGGCCAAAAACATATTCTAGACAGAATGTGCTGAATTAAGTCATGCAGAGAGTCACGCAATGAAAACATACAACATGAACGTTTTGAAAGGCCACTTTTTGTGTTGTCTACAGTATTCAATGTCACTTTCTAAAAGCATAATTAATCTTTTAGTTGTTTGTTTTTTTCACAACAAATATTGATAAACAATTATTTGTTAATTAGATTAATTAATGAGCAAATCATGCAAATATTAAGATAAAAAAAAACAATTATTAACAGTCCCAATTCCTACTCAATGTGTCATCTAATGATATATTGTAAATACAACTTATCCACTACCTGGTAAGAACATCACTAAACATGAATTACAATCAATTTAACATACAATATTTAATTAAACACTTTTTTTTTGGATATTTGTAACATTTAATTAAAAAATTCCCACAAAAATATTAACTGTATTTAAATTCTCTCAATTTTGTGCATTTAGCTAATATATTACACAACTGATGACTCTATCAAAACAGAACAAATAATGAATAAATTTTTTTGGGGGAAAACCCAACTTTACTACTTCAATATGCTTTCTCAGATTTGATGGCGAACTTTTGAAGCCAGACATTTACCTGATTAAAGTCATAACTGAAGCAGAAATGTGTGTTTGATGCATAAACACAATGATCATTGATTCTCACGTCAGGCACACACATTTGAACTTCCATTTACCATATATTTTGTGCATAAGATAAAATAAAAATTTAATGTACTTTTCAAGATGAAATTAAATTGTAAAAACTACTATTTTTTTTTTTTTTTAAATCAAGCAAAAGTACAAGTAGTCAGTTTAAATTGAACCTGAGTAAAGTATAAACCCCGAAAGTAATACTTAAGTACAGTAATCAAGTAAAATTACTCTTACTCTTATTTTACACCTATGCTGAGGGACTCATATGCAACTATTACAGAAGGATAAAACGCTCATTGAGGTTTCAGAAGTAAAAACAATGCATTAAGAGCCAGGGGTGTAAACTTTTTAACAGAATGAAGATGTGTATGTTTTTCTTATTTTGCCTAAATATCATATTTTTTTCATTTAGTACTGCCCTTCAGAAGCTACAGAAGATACTTACATTTCCCAGAAGACAAAAGTTTGCATCTTAATCCATCGTGTTTCCTTCTGAAGCATCAGTGAGCATTTGAACCTTCTGTAATAGTCCCTCAGTTGTCCTCAGTGTGAAAAGATCGATCTCAAAATCATACAGTCATTGTTGGAAAGGGTTCAAATACACAAGAACAGCAGGCAGTTTCACTGTTCAAGGACAAACAAGGGACTCATGAACAACTATCACTAAAAAAACAAAAAAACAGCTGTGGGTCATTCAGGTAAATGTAATGTTACATACATACTGTTTACAAGCTGTTTTATTGCTCATATTTTCGTGGTTGAAACACTGATTGAATGATTACATGAGAGATGATACATTTCAAAATTGCACTGTATCTTTCAACCTACCTCGTGATATTCATTTATGGTTATTTTGTGCTATAACTAGTAGAAAAAGTGAAGAGATGATTGGTTAAAATAGGCTCAATGCTGCTGTTTGGACTGAGACAGCTACAGCGATCTCTCATGACACGTTAAAGAGTGCCAAATGGTGTACATTGTTGAAATGTAATGATAAAATTGAAAGAATTTGAAAACTCATATAAGACAATGTTTCATACAACAAACAAACCAAAAAAGCTTATTGCAATTATTAGATAGGAGGCCTGCCCATTGTTCTCAAGCTCAATTCCTGGAGGGCCACAGCTCTGCACAGTTTAGCTCCAACCCTAATCAAACACACCTGATCCAGCTAATCAAGCTCTTCAGTGTAACTAGAAACTTCCAAGCAGGTGTGAGTTGGAGCTGGTTGGAGCTAAACTGTGCAGAGTTGCAGCCCTCCAGGAATTGAGTTTGAGGCCACTGGTGTAGCCTATAATGTTTAATGAAGTTTTGTTCATGCTTCTTAATAAAAAAACTAAAAATCTTGGGATTTCGGTGATATTGGTTTATCAAAATTAAGACTATTGATTAAAATCGAGTAATCCATATTGTCAACCCAGCTCTACTAATGACTGATGCTTTTTCTCTTTCTCCCCTTTTCAGGTCTGAAAAAACTCAGCTGCGTGGCATCACAATGTACAGCATCAGTGTAGTGATGATTGAAATCCCACAACTCTCTGAGCTCCTTTACGGTTCAATATCTCTTTGCAGCTCATTGATGGGCGCTCTTGAGCTGAGCTTATCAAACAGTGTTTGTATCAGCAGGTGTTGACTGCTCTCTTTGAGTGTTCATTGATCTCCTCCACTCTAACATCTTCCTGATGATGGGTCAATGGCCCGCGGGGGGATCCATCTTACTGTACAGTCACCACCAATGACCTCCTCGGCACCAATGACCTTTGAACTCAGATTAGGTCTGATGAATAGCTGTGATGGAGATCTACAGTTTAAGAACATTCATAGTGTTTATCATGGTCCAGTCTAGCTGCATGATTCTGGATAAATTAAGAATCACGATTTTGTTGTTTCAAATAGAAATCATGATTCTCCCACAATTCTGAACTAAGCAAAACATGTAATTAATTAGAGGCTGTGACAAAATATTAATTGCCTTATTCGATTCAAAAATGTTTAATTAATTTCAATTAATAATTTAGAAATACTTCACTTGTTCCATTACTAAATAAATCAGCCTTTTTTTTTTATCTTTTTAGCCCTATTTTACCCTCGTCTTGAAAAATAACAATCAGCAGAGACATTCCGTGAAATGGCTTCGGGACATAATGAACACAATGACCCACGTGTTCAAAAACGTTGAAAGGGCCCTCTATTATGCTCTGAAAACAAGATATCGAGCATATAGGTTGAGATAACACAGAAGAAATATTGAGTTAGCATGTAACGTAATTACTTTACACTGCCATTGTTTTAATTACTTTGATATAAGCTAATTACGGAAGAGCATTAATGGCCGCTAACAGCATTATCAGTATCTGCAGAAGGACTCAGAGTTATAGGATTTCATTTATCTAGAAGGCAATCTGCACTGTCACAATCAATAGGAAATCTGATCGCCCATTTGCACTAATTAACCCTATTTAATGCCTCAGCAGCTCTCGCGAACAGTATCAGTAAACAGGTATGTGCGTACAGGTATGTGACGTGCCAAATTTGAAAAGGACTGCATTTTTGAACAGTTAAGTAGGATAATTTCTTATACTGTACCGTAGTTCCCTAGTGATGTGATTTGCATTTATAGTGATATATCTGTGCACCCCTGTTGCGCTGTACTTGTTTTTTCTCTTTTTGCCTTTGACTGACTGATGGAATAAACCAAAGCTGCTGCATTTCAGAGACATAGATCATGTTTGATAAAGATGACATATAACACTGCAGCCAAGGGAGAGTCGGCTATAGATCAGTAATCTGTAGCTGACATAGAAAATGAGAGGTTCCTGCCTTCAGTGCTGATTGTAGCTGTCTAGCGTGCTATAGCTGATAGTGAGCTTTGATGTACAGCGCACCGATCAGTCCTTCAGGACCTCAGGTGAACTAACATGGGCGTCTGCACGGGTTGCCTGAAGATAAAGCCGTATTGATTGGAACGTCTAAAGGGATTCATCAATGTGCCAATGGTGGCTCTCAACCCAGTCACCGCTCCGCAGGGGCCAAGCAGCTCGGATTTATGGTAGATCCAAGAGCTTAGAGAGACAACAACGTCCCATATCCTTGGTAAATAACAATAGCAGCTGCTTCTTACAACTCATACTGTACACACACCAACTAACTGATAAGGATACTTTTTACACACATACCCCTCAGAGAGTAAGAGAGTAACTAATTACATGTAACAGAATTATGTATGTTAATTACACCCTCAGATTCCACATTTTCAAATAGTTGTATCTTGGCTTAATATTGTCCTAACAAACCATACAACATTGGAAAGCTTATTTATTCAGCTTTCAGGTGATGTGCTAATCTCAATTTCTAAAAATTGGCCCATATGACTGGTGTTGTGGTCCAGGGTCAAATTTAGATTAATTATAATATTTTCATTTAATTTCAGAATATTATCAATAAAATAACATTGTATCTTTTCTCATTTGTTTAAAGTCCAACAAACATCAGCTTCCAGCGGTTACTGGGTTGCACTAGATCAGTGTGTTCTTCCTGTTGGTGTTTGTTTTCCATGTTTCCTAACCACCTAAATGCAACAGCGAGTTTCAGAATGGTTGGCATATTGATTTTATTTAGAGGCAGTGTGATTGAGCCTTAATAGTACTACGAGGAGTATCAACATTTCTGTTTTGAATGGTACTGCGCTGAAGGCAACCTAATCGTTCATGCGACATGGGAATTGGTGTAAATTGTCCTTATATATCCACATCTGCGAACTGACATTTAAAAAGTCCTCAGCCAGGCAGACTCCATTTAGACTCACCTTTCAGGACTCATGAAATGTACACAAGGTCTTTGATGAGCTGAACAGAGCTGTGTGTGGGCAATCACGCGCAAGGTTTGTACAACTGCTGTTGAACTTCTTCCACCTACATATCAGTGACAGCCGCCGACAGATCTCAGGGAATACTAACGACGTAAACAAGCCAAAACCACGGTAGAAATGGCAGTGAGCACGTAAACAATTCATGCATCGATTCATGATACCTCATTTTAGTAAACAATGACTGTATAAACTACATCTATGGTTATTTTTAAGCAAGCTGTTCTCGCCTGCTTGTCCTTGTTTTGCTGTTGTTTTAAGAACAACTGAGTGTCGACAATATTTGGGTCTATTATAAGGTTAAGTGCACATGATCTGAATTATGCAAATTAAATAAGGCACAGGGAAGTAATCTAATGCCCTTCAGAAAGTCCTCACTGTATATGCAACATAGGCTCATTGAAAATATGTGCCTCTATATACAGTACATTTCTGCAAAACTGAAAAAATTTACCTATGTATGATTACCTGCAGTTTCCAGTTGAATTGAACACTAGAGCCAGTAAAACTCCAACAACTTTTATTCCTTTTCACACGAAGTATGATTTACAGGTACAGCGTTTGATTAATAAAGCCTCATTTTCACACAAATTCTTGCAGAATTTTATGTTATGACTTTAAAACAACCTGCGTGTTTTGAAAACCATTACTTTTGAAAGTTGTTTTCACATATATAGCTTCATACGCATGAATTTAGTAATTCAATAGACTTGCTTGGAAGCTCATTCGATACAGCGTTGTACTTAAGAGGTGAAGAGCTCCGATACGAACCCCGTGAAACTACGGTTCAACAAAACATCTCAAATCCTCACATGAAACTTAAAATAGCACGGCTGCATCAACAAATGCATTTTTATATCACTTTCGCATTACGATGTTGCAGAAATGTATATAGAGGCAAGTATTTCTTGAGCCTGAGTTGCGTATATGACACCTGGCACTGGACCACTATAAAAACAATTTGTTGAGTCAACTTAAAATAATTTGTCATCTGGCTGCCTTAAAATTTTAAGTTCAGTCAACTCTAAAAAAGTTTAGTCAACTTGAAATGTTACTTTTTACTAAGTGACAACTTAAATATTTGAGTTGATTCAACTTAGAATTTTAAGGCAGCCGAGCAACAAACACAGCTGTTAAGTTTAACAAAGAATTGTTTTGTTTAGTCAACTCAAATATCTAAGTTGTTACTTAATACAACTTAACATTTCAACTCAAATAAACGTATCTGTGTTGACCGAACTTAAAATTTTAAGGCAGAAAGCAAAAAATAATTTTAAGTTGACTCAACAAGAGATTCAACAAGATTTCTATTTCAAATAGGCCTAAATTATGTTCTTCTTATCTTCCTATGGATCAAGAGTCACAGTCTGAAGAAAAATATTTAGCCAAATAGCTGTTTTCAACAAAGAAATGTTTCTTGAGCAGCAAATCAACATATTAGAATAATTTCTGAAGGATCATGTGATACCGCAGACTAGATAACTGCTGAAAATTCAGCTTTGCCATCACAAGAATAAATTATATTTTAAAATATGTTAAAGCAGAAAGAAGCTATTTTAAATTCAAATAATATTTCACAATTTTTAATTTTTAATTGTATTTTTTAACAAATAAATGCAGACACTGTGAGCATAAAAGAGTTCTTCTAAATCTTACACCAAGATCGACCAAACTTTTGAAAGGTAAATGCATATTTGTGTAAGTTAACACAGCATTCAGACATTCAACATTCAAAATTCTGAGCTTGCAAGATTCGAACCCATCCAAATATGGATGAAGTGCAGTGACAGCTGAGAACTTGATGTTGTATCAATAATAACACACCCGAGGTTCCTCAAAAACATCATCGCTCAGGGCTGAACAAAAGGAATCAAAAATATGATCTGTACAGAAAAAGTCTGAAAACAGGAAGTTGGTAAAAATGGGCGATCCCTCTTTATCTGTTATCAGTGCAACAGTGTAGCCTGGAAGGAACTTTGGGAAAGCCGCAGGAAAAAGGTGGGACTATTGTCCTAGTATCCTGCCAGTTTGAATGCTACCTTATTGTTCCAGAGAATCCATTTTTTACTTCTGTTTTGTTTTCAATGTAATATGTCACATATCAGCCGGGACCTCATAACCTGTTTTTGCATAATGCAGCCAATTGATAAGAGGCTTGTACGTTATCTTCGTCCCATAGAGAGCGCAAATAACATTTAAAGACTTTTCTTTAATGCTACCATTAAAAAAGAAAAAATGCCAACGATACATTATTGATAGTGAAATAAGATATTTCTCAATCCTATATGGCTGACTACTTAACAAAACTCGTCAATTTGGACACATCAATTTATGCTAGACTTTTCATGTGCTTTTAAAGCACAATCCATTGTCCATCACCTGCTTTCTACAAAATCAATTAGGCAGCATGTAATATAAATGATGATGGACATGGTTAGACTGATTTGCCATTTGGTGCCATTTTAAGCTCTTATGGGACTGTGGAGAAGCTGCGATGATTGGTTTACCTTGAGGACTTTGAGACTGAGTTTCTCCACAGTGAAATGCATTATCGATCGGCCTCAGATCAAAACGAAACACTGCTGTGAACTCGCACTGCTCCTTTGCATAAACGCATCCCATTCTAAAACCATTAGACAGATTAATAAAGCTAGCCTTTTATTTGTTGTCTTCTTCTTAGTGTCTCACTCTTTCTGAGCCTGTGAATATTAAGAAGTGGTATGCTAATGAGTTTATACCAGCTGAGGTTGGCGAAACTCCTCCTTTGAATGTTAACCAGCATGCTTATTTGCATATGCTTATGCGGCAGGTTATCCAGGAAACCTTTTAAATGGCAGCAAACATGTTTGATCCTCTTTCAGCAAGCAAGCCTCAAGGCAAACATGTTTGAAAGAATATAGAACTCAATATGGCTTCTTTTAAAGGTGCACTCTTTTTTATTTCTGCTGCGCAGGCTGATACAGCAGTCAGTTTGGACCTAACGGCATTGGGTGCAGAATAATGCAAAAGCATGCTATTGTATAATAGTTCTGTTCACAGTCAGCCATGGTTAATTTATTCTGCAAGTGAAAGTGTCCAAAAACAGCAGTGTAATGAAGATAAAGTGAAGAGTATCAAAGTCCATTTTAAGGAAAATCAATTCACTCAGCTGCCATATTTGCAATGCCTCTGGGCAGCAAGAATTTTGGGCATGCAAATACAAACTCTGCTTGCAAAAATCACAACTAAATAACATATTTCAATTTAGCAGCAAAATTTGACTTGAACTTGATGAATTTACCAATTGGCGATTGGCTCTTATATTTAGACGTGTGAGTTATTCTGTCATATGTGACCCTGGACCACAAAATTAGTTGGGTAAATTTTTTTAAAATTGAGATTTATAAATCATCTGAAAATGAATAAATAAGCTTTCCATTGATGTATGTTTTGTTAATATAGGACAACTATTAAAAAAATGGAATCTGAGGATGCAAAAAATCTAAATATTGAGAAAATTGCCTTTAAAGTTGTTCAAATGAAGTTCGTAGCAATGCATATTACTAATCAAAAATTAAGTTTTGATTTATTTATTGTAGGGAATTTACAAAATATCTTCATGGAACATGATAATGATTTTTGGCGTAAAAAAAAAATCGATAATTTTGACCCATGCAATGTAATTTTGCCAATTGCTACAAATATACCCCTGCTTCTTAAGATTGTTTTGTGGTCCATGGTCACATATTGTGCTTTTATAGTAATATGAGTGAACCATCTTTGGATACTGTATATACAGTCTTTGATACACTCTCAGAAACAAAGGGTACAAAAGCTGTCCTTGGGGTAATATTTTTTTTAAATGTACACCTTTGTATCTAAAGGGTGCATATTAATACCTGAATGGTACATATAAGTACCTTTTGAATACCACCCTAGTAACAGCTTTTCTGCACCTCTTTTTTTTAAGTGTAGTATTCAGTTGGCCATGTGATCTCATCAACTGGTGACCCACACTATGTAAAACCGGCTTTTATTAGACTACTGTTATGAGTCTTCATGTCATGCGAGTGTACATATTTTTTTAAATATTTTTAGAAACTGCTTTAATGTACCTGTTTTTGATAAAACAACCAAACATTTAGCCTTTTCACAAAAATAAAATGCACTGAAGTTCTTGAAGAGAAGCTGCTATTTTTTCATGTGAAGTTGGAAATTTCCATAGGCAAATCAGTATCTGTAACTAATGCTGACTACTTTCTAGTGAAGTGAATTGCAAATATTCAGTATTAGACTGCTTAACAGCCTTCACCCAACGGGTTGAAAATTTCACACAATGCAAACCACTACCACACAAACACACCTTGGGTGTGAAAAATGCTTTTAAGCAGGTTTCCCAAACATGCCCCATTTCTAGCATTAAAGTCAAACAGAGGTGCCTTGAAGTACACAAAGTTATTCGATGTGGTAACATAATTTACAGTGAAACAGGAAATCAGGGCAGGACATATTGAGTGGCTACCCTTTTTTAAAAACAGTGTTTTCAAAAGTGATTCATTAACGTGTCAGCCTGTCTAAGTCACATTTTTATTCAGTTGTATTCTATCAGTCTAATAGTTTCCCCCTTTAGAATTAAAACTCTAACTACAGAAAAAAAGACAGTGATATATATATTTTTTAGAAAAGCTGATGCTGTGTAGTTTAAAAATATTGTAATTTATCTCTTCTACCAATCAGTGCTGTTTATAATGCATAAACTGTCTAACAATTGCGCTATTTGATCTCCTCTATTGCTTTAAAATACAGCATTCTCCATAAAATTCAGATGAGTTGGATATGATCCACTCTGCAGAGGTGACACTGATGCAAAACCAGACTGTGTTCACCCCAATGGAAAGGATGTTTAAACTATGTGAATCACTCCCTCTCCCTGTCATTTGCCATAAAGAACATATTAAATGTGTAAACAAGCGACTGATTTCAGCCACAGTTTCAGCAGCTTTTATAGTGCATGGGGTAGGATGCTTTAGATTCTAGAAAGTATTTGACTTGACAGAAAATCAGATGAGAAATGAAGTGCAGAATAATGTCATCAAAATCATTGATATGTATTAATGGTAGAGAGAGACTACATTTTGAATGCATACATCTTCTAAATGCATTTTTGTGTGTGTGTGTGTGTGTGTGTGTTTTGGAGCACATACACTTATAGATAACCTTAAAGGATTAGTTCATTCCCAGAATAAAAATTCCCTAATCATTTAGTCACCCCCATGTTATCCAAGAGTCGAAAAGAAATGAAGGTTTTTGAGGAAAACATTCCAGGATTTTTCTCCATATAGTGGACTTCAATGGTGGCCAACGAGTTAAAGGTCCAAACTACAGTTTCACTGCAGATTCAAAGGGCTCTACACAATCCCAGATGAGGAACAAGGGTCTTATCTAGTGAAACGATCTGTCATTTTCTGGAAAAAAAAAAAAAAAATTAAATACTTTTTAACCACAAATGCTCGTCTTGCACTAGTTCTGCATCACGTAATCACATTCGTCACGCGCAGTTAGTTCTTCGTCTGTGTACTTAGAAAGTTCAAAAAGGTCAGGTAATTTCTCCTTCAAATTCAAGATCACCTGACATAATTGTTTTACCTTTTTTTTGTAAGGGGAGTTTGACTTTCTTTGCATGTTCACTTTGTAAACACAGAGTCAGTACTTCTGCCTATACATTATGGCCCTGTCCACAAGGAGAGGTGTTTAGCTGCATAAGCATAAATTTTGTATCATATAGGTGTTTCGTCCAGATGGATCCAGCGTTTGGGAGAGTGAAACTGATATTTTTTGAAACCGGTTCCCAGAGTGCATAAATCTGAAAATGCCACCCTTAAATTCAATTCGATTCTTAAATCAAGAAGGATTTTCTAGACAAGTAAATAATTATTTTCTTGTTTTCAGAAAAAACAAGTCAAAATTACGTGAGTTTTTGCTTAGAACAAGCAAAATAATCTGCCAATGGGGTAAGCAAAAAATAATAATAATAATATTAATTAAACAGAAAACAAGATTATTTAGCTTACCCCATTGGGAGATTATTTTGCTTGTTTCAAGCAAAAACACACTTAATTTTGACTTGTTTTCAAAAAAAAGACAATAATTTTTTAACAGAACAAAAAATCTAAGTAAGAAAAGCATTTTTTGCAGTGTACTAAGCAAAACTTACTTTATATTAACTAACATTTCTGCTTTTTTTTCTCAATGTTGAAAAGTCTTGAACTTTCTTTTCCTACGGTTCTACTGTACAGGCGTGAATTTAATTTTCCTTTAGCCTTAGGCTTATTCACTTAATTTCATTTTGGTGTGAAAGGGCTTTTACATTTGCTAAGAATTGAACATTTTTATGTTATGGGGGGGTACAATAGTGTTTTGTATATTTAGAGTTGTTTACAGTGTTAAAGAGTTGGATTATCATGCTAAACATGGCCAAAGTTTAAAAAAATAATTTGGACGAATGACGGAATTTCTGTGCTGAAAATCTTACTTCCGGGTTGGTACAAATTTCGGCTGTGTTTTTTTTTCGATCGTGGCTTTAATGACGTAATTGGTGGTGGAACTTCTTATATGAGCATTTCTCCCGGAAAAGCGCACCCGCGCACAAGCACAAATGTCTCTAAATAAGTTTGGTTTTGGTTGTAAGGCAAAGATAACCTTGCTCAGCTTCCCGAAGAACCCAGCGTTACGTGAACAGTGGATGCGGTTTGTTTTTCCAGGGCAGAAACAGAGTTTTGCAAGCCTGTTTGTTGACGAATGTGTTATAAATGAGGCCGAGTTCGACACTGGATTTGCACATTGTTTGATACTGAATGATGGAGCAGTCCCAGCTATAAAAGTTCCCGGTCATGATTCAGAACTGCAGATGGTAAGTGAAACGGCATCAAATATCTGTATTTTATTGCCAATCCTAGCGCGAGTGCTTGTCGAACTTAGCTCCGCCTGCGGCACGCCTCCAGAAGCTCGGCTTTTTCCGGAGAAAAATTGGAAAGCTGTATTTTTCTTTTATAAATATGATAAAACTAAAGACTTTTTGGAGATATTAAGGATACAGTACTACTCTATAGGTACTTAAGATTAACATGAGATTAGGTGAAACTGTGCATGTTACGTACCCTTTAAAAAACAAACAAGCAAGCCCTGCCCAGATTTATAAAAGTAACGCAAAAGTAATGTAACACATTACTTTCCATAAAAAGAAAGTAATTAGTTACTTTTTTAGGGAGTAACACAATATTGTAATGCATTACTTTTAAAAGTAACTTTCCCCAACACTGCTCACCACTAGTCAGACACCACTTTGTCACGTAACATCAACAAAAACATGAACAAGCACTGAACGACTGTCTTTTTATTAACTAACATTAACAAATGTATAGTTCCACGTTCATTTGTATCACACGAGCAAGGCTTATGTGCATAGTCCAGGTCTTCTTCTCCGTTTTTACAATTACAGCGCCACATACTGGTTTGGCATGTATACTACATCGTTTTGTGGCGGTTTTGTGGTTTTGTGTGGACGCAGATATTTCTTGAGACGACGAAAAAAAAAAAGAAAGGCAAAGCTCTGGCTTCATGTGGATGTAGCCTGCATGTGACCTTTCCAGCATGATTACATAATGTGTGAGGTTGAGCTAGTGCAAGATGAGCATTTGTGGTTTTTTTTAAGAAAATGGCTGACAAGACCCTTACTTCTTGGCTGGGATGGTGTAGAGCCCTTTTGGACCTTCAACATGTTGACCACCACTGAAGTCCATATGGAGAAAAATCCAGGAATGTTTTCCTCAAAAAACTTAATTTCTTTTCCACTGAAGAAAGACGAGAACACCTTGGATGACATGGGGATGAGTAAATTATCAGGAATTTTTTATTCTGCAAACTTCACTTTTGACTTTAAAGATCTAGATCTAACAGATAGCAACATTTCTACATATTAAGCTGGGATTAGAGAAAGTATTTGAACTAAATATTACAAATGGCCATTTCATGACAAACTCTCTGGCGCTTTTTAAAACGCAACACTCTAACTGCTCTGCTCTGAAGTTAGTTTGCTGCCAGCAAATGGGCTGAACAGTTTTAGCCTCTGGACAATAAAATACATCAATCACCAGCTTCTGTACTGAGAACTCTCGAGTCAAGAGTCGGGACTCTTGAGCCCTCTTGTCTAGCTTTCCTGAGCTCCTTCCTGCTTTTGTCCAATTCTACTTTCACTCCAATCATGCGATGTGCACCACGGAGCATAATTCCCATGTTTTTAAGTGCTAAAACATCGATTAGCTAGCTTTAATGTACAGTCATTAAATGACTGATGCAGAGAAATATAGAGCCAAGTGGTTATTAAACACCTTTGTTTGACAGTGGCTACTTTAGCGCTTCGCTCCCCCTGTTGTTTCAGTGTTTGCCTGGAGCTCCTAAACTAAGAAAGTCTGCATGTCTACATGATGGATGGCTGTGGGGGGAACTCTCCCTTGTAAAATCTGTGCTAAATTACCACTGGCTTCAAATGCACATCAGCCTGCTTGGCTAATAAATACTGCGCTCACTGTTTGCAAAGATATTAGCAATAGAGTTGCATTATTATGCCACTGTGGCAAGGCGCTAGACCTATATGTGCTACAATTTGCAAAAAGGATACAAGATATCAGACCTTTTACAAACATTTCCACCATCTGTGTGCACAGAACAGAGATGTTTGTTCAGATGAGCCCACCAACCTATTCAAAGTTCTCAAAGAATCATGAAAACATTGGAGGTACCAAATGTTGTAGGTATAAAACAGCAACAGAACGACGCAACTGCTGAGTGGTGCGCAATATATCCTGCATGAACTGCTGTGATACAAACCAGTTCTTTGAGTGAGTCAATTATTGATTCCAAAAACAATGTGTTTATTAATTTTAGAAACCTTGATGAGTAATAAAAAAACCTACATTGCATTAAAGTACATTTTCTTTATACTTTCTCTCTTTTTACCCCTTTTGAGTTCCAGATTGCAACTGTTTCCAGAAGCAAATCACATTCATTGTTACCCTCACAATGAAATATTGTATAGATCGATCACACATGTACAGATTTAATCTTAGCAAATGCCCTTTTATGCCAAAGTGAGGTTGTGAAGATTAAAATGATATATTGGCACATGTTTATTATAGGCTGTTTGGTAAGTGGTGTTTCAGAGTGGAAGTCTTCAGGGTTTGGGCCGCTGCTTATGCATTATTCATAATGTTGTTCCATTGCATCTCTGCAATACAACCCAGGTCTCCTTAAAGTTACAACACCTCCATCAAACACATGAGCAGAAACTCACGTGCCAGAACTGCGACAGTAATAGAACTTCATTAGCTGATTTAATGCTGGCTGGAAGTTGTTCTGTATATAACATCAGATTGTGATAACGATAAATACTGTAATTATTTATCTTCCTTTTTGGCAGGTGAGTAGAATTCAGAGATGGTTTAAGGAGGCAGGAGAATTTGTGGGCAGTCTTGCATTGTAACAAGCAGGTCTTTGAAGAAAACTATTTTCCATTTGGATCAGCATTAGAGACACGTCTGTATAGCACAGCACAAATATTTACAGCTGTTTTACTGTATTATTTTAAAAGTACAATAAAGGGGGTACAAATGCTGTATAGTCTATGTTTTGTTATCATTAAACTGATTTTACTATAAAAAAAAGAAAAAGAAGCAAGCAAGCAGTTACATTTCATCCGGCATATGGGTTTTCTGAGTCACAGATATACTAGGAAATGAGAATGATTTTGAATCTACATAAAAGCACATGTTAGACCAACAATATTCCCTCAGATGTTGTCCCAACTACAGAGTCGTCTAAATAAACTTAATATCAAACAATGTGGCTAATTTGTTAAGGGTATATGTGAATTCCCAGCATGCATACAGAATAAATAAATGATGTGTTTACTAAATTGATTTATGCTGTTTTTGTAGTCACTGATAGTTTTTTGTGTGGTGATGCTGAAATCTTATTATGCTTGTTGGTTTTCACTGTTACTGAGGTCTGTGTGCATCTATATAAAAAAGATTCAGATTGAATTAGGTTAAATGTCATAAACAATATACATAACACAACATATATTGAGAATTTGGTACGGAGGAATATGTGACCCTGGAATACAAAACCAGTCTTAATAAGCATGGGTATATTTGTAGCAATAGCCAAAAATACATTGTATGGGTCAAAATTATTGCTCTTTCTTTAATGCCAAAACCATTAGGATATTAAGTATCAAGATCATGTTTCATGAAGATATCTAGTACATTTCCTACCGTAAATATATCAAAACATAATTTTTAATTAGTAATATGCATTGCTAAGAACTTCATTTGGACAACTTTAATGGCGAGTTTCTCAATATTTAGATTTTTTGCACCCTCAGATTCTAGATTTTCATATAGTTGTCCTATCCTAACAAACCATTCATCAATGGAAAGCTTATTTATTCAGCTTTCTCAACCCTTATGACTGGTTTTGTGGTCCAGGGTCATATATAGCTGACTTGACTACAGTTGGCTGAATCCTGTTGTCTTGAATTTTCAGCTTTCCACAACAGTATATATTTTTTATCATTAATAATTATTAACACAATCTGTTTGGATGATAACAGGCAGATTCTGAAGTTCTGAATGCATCTAAAGTACTGTCTTTCAGTCCAATGCTGACATCACTTTTGCGGAAAGTTTGGGGGACTATTCATTTTCTCTTCAAATGCGTCTGCTGTATCATAACGTGCTTTTGGCATCTTTCACACGTTTTACTCATTTCCTTTATCCTTTAAATTATCAGTCAGGTTATTAGTAGCCACGCTTGTATAGTTTTTATTGTTGAAGTTAATTTTTTAAATCTTTATTTAAAACAGTTGTGTTGCTCTGGGAGAAGAGCATCATTGCTCTGCGCTCTTGCGCTGTTCATTAACTTGCTGCCTCCACGTGGATTTTAATTAGTGATCAAAGTGGATGCTTATGTTGCAGTGCACAGTGTACACAGTGCCTGAATGATGTAAATTCACAAAAGTGCTTGAGAAAGCCCTAAATATGCGCATTATGTTCTGAAAATGTATATAAATGCGCACATCTGTTTTCCCTAGTTGGAAACAATTCCATGGAAGTGCATTGGAATTTTTAGGAATCACTAGATGTCCCGAATAGATTACAGATTAGTTAAGTAATCCGAGCAATATTATCACAATACACATGTGCATCTATGTCACTTAACAGTGCTCACAAAGTCACACACATAGTTTCATCACTTGTCCAACGCTCTCAGTCTTGTCCAATTAGGAAAGAACGATAATAATTTTGCAACAGCACTGACCAGCACAACTTTTCCTAAACTACAGCTGTCACTGTCTCATGTGGAGAAATGCCAAACTCACCTCTGTCCGGGACTGGAGTCGTTTGTTCATCTCATAGATTCTGTACTCAGGCTGCACCATGTACGGTGAATGTCTCCGGTAGAACGGTCCGAATGGGGACGAGTAGAACGGGTCGTGCGGAGGGTTGGACATGTTGATTCCGTGTCGCGTTTACAGCAGCGCCGAAGCTTCAGCATCCATACAGCGCGCGTGCAAGATCTCCAAACGCCGCGAGACAGCAGCAGTCACTGGCTGCACGCGGAGCGGAGAGATGAGAGCTCGCGGAGGAGGCGGGAGAGGAGAGCAGGGGGAGGAGGGCTGGGCTCTCATTGGATAGCCGCAGGCTGCACTGGAACATTGTTGAGGGTGAGCCAAGCAAGTCTTACCATCCCACCAAAAAACGACTGGCCTTTATGTTAATGTTTGTGTTCGGTAACTTTCAAATTAGCTTGACAGAGTTGTACACAACCGGGGCTAGTTGTCACATAGGGAGTCACAAGGACTATTTGTTAATAACTGAAATGTTTTCTTCTAGCAACATTTGTTCAACATTATATTACATTAGTACACCATTTGTGAAATATATCCGTCAGATTAAATATCCAGTCATATGATAAACTTCCTGTAGCTCAGACAGCAGCTAACAACTGCACGATTATGGATTTGATTCCCAGAGAAAGTAAAACTGTTCAGATATACGGAAAGTTCACCTAAAAATTCTCAATAATTACTCACCCTCATGTCGTTCCAAACACGTAAGAAGTTCGTTTATCTTCGGAACACAAATTATTATATTTATAGATATTTTTAATGAAATCTGAGAGCTTTCTGACCCTACACAGACAGCAACTTAACTGACATGTTCAATGCCCAAAAAGGTAGTAAGGACATTGTCCCCATGAAATCAAAATTGAAGTTTTTTGGCTTTTAGTGTAAATATGTTACCAATAAGGTTATCTATAAGCTAGTGTGTTTTAAAACAATGACAAATTTACAAGATATAAGCATTCAAAGTGTATAGTCACTAACTTCCACCAATATGGATCAACGATTTTGATAACATCAGCCTGCACTTCAGCTTCTCATCAAACTTTCTGTCCAATCAAAGCTCTCTAGAATCCGAAGCGTCCCGCCCCCTAATATAATATGAAGCTTTGGTTAAAATCGGTCACTTGTTCACAGAATTAGTATTTTCAGTACAGGGATAGGGAATGATTCAGACAGTGTAAACATGCTTTCCATTGGGACAAATTAAGTCTGGGTTGCGCTCTGTCACACGAATCGATGCAGTGCGCACAGTCTGCTCCAGTCCAGAGAAATGATTGCATGGAGCGTATCATATGCACAAATCGGCACAGAACATAAAGCATATCAGATCCAATTGAATTCTACACAGAATGGTATATTGGTAGAATGGTATAGGCCCAAGCTGTGATATATATATATATATACAGGGGTTGGACAATGAAACTGAAAGACTTGGTTTTAGACCACAATTAGTACGGTGTTGGGCCTCAATAATATTCAGATCTGGTGACTGTGCAGGCCAGGGGAGATGCTCAACTTTACTTTCATGTTCATCAAACCTCTCTGTCACCAGTCTTGCTGTGTGTATTAGTGCATTATCATCCTTATACATGGCACCACCTTTAGGGTACAATGTCTGAACCACTGGGTGCACATAGTCAACCTTCACACTTTGCTCTTACTGGTGGAATATGCAATAAGTGAAGATTGGCCACCAGGCTGCGCAAATACAGCCATGAAACCTCCAACACTATATTGGCCAGTGTTTCAGTTTCATTGTCCAACCCCTGTATATATATATATATATATACACACACAACACACACACACAAAACATTATTTCTATACCTGCCTTCCTGTTTCAGTTTAAATTACGTCAACACATAAAATAACAATAACAAATAATGTGTTTCAAAGCACTTGTTCAACTATAACATTATGTAGCTACAAAAATACTTTTTGTGCACAAAGAAAACAAAAATAACAATGTCAGTCAACGGTTTCTTTTCTTCCATGTCAGTGCTTTTCACACATTCACAAGAGTACATGAAGCATATGCGTCCATTCCTTTGCTTGTAAACAAGGTGCAGCACATACAGGTTCTACATCAGAATGCCGGCTCCTGCATCAGCAGGACTACACACATAAGTCGTGGTATACTCCTGAACGTGGGACGAAGACAGAAACGGAAGAGAAGAAATTACTGAATAAAGTAGTCATTTTTGTTTTCTTTGCACCTTAAATACACTGTAATTTGCTTGGGATAAAAGTGTCACATGTTTTGAGTGCTGTGTTTCAGATCAAGCATATGGCAGGTTCTCATTGTGAAAGCACCATGAACATGAGTTACATACATGAACTGTATCTGTCTTTCCTGGGTAATAACAGTGGAAATATTCTTTATGCCAGTATCAGAAAGTAATGGTTGCTCTGAGCAAAAATGTAAAATGTGGAGTCAAAATGTAACCATAATGAATTTTTCTGTCTTTATACATTTCTTACAAAATAGGTATCTTAAAACCTGGGGATCTAGTTGATTTTTTAATCTTTTATATAATTATTAGTATTCAAAGGAAGATGCACACGTTTTTATGTAATCAAAATATAATTAAACTTAAGCATAAAGAATAGGATATAGAAAAAAAACTAAAATAACTGAGAAGAAGGAAATAAAACAAAACCCCACTAAAAGGTTAAAATGTCTGCAGATATACAGAACAGGATATGATGTAATGCTTAGGTGCATGTTGACCCACCTTGAAAAAGACTGACAAATGCACAGCTTATACTAACAACAACAAATGTAAGGCTTAGTCTTATATAGGTTTTATCTGTACATGTGATTGTGCCCTTCTGTTAATATGGCACAGCATCCTAATACATTATAGTTCCAAAAATAAGCTCTATAATTTAAAACTAAAATAATATAGCAATTTTATAGCACCACACTCCCATATATCAGAATAATGGCCACACCTGAGGCTTCTCTTGTTTAGCAGCATCAGTTGTAAATAGATATAGTATAAAGTGTTGTACAAATGTGCTTGAAAACTGAAAAGAAGCTTGCTGGTGCTTATTCAGAATTGGACAATGATTCTGATTATGTCTATTTCTTCTTATGCAAATTTGTTAATGCTGATGTCGATACCTTTTCATACTGAGTGTCGAAAGCCTTTTCAAAGCCAAAAAGAAACTCGAAAAGTTTTTCAGTTTATGCTAATTACCCATAATAAGATTTTTTTTATTCCTATATCGTGTGTTCTGCTGAAGTATATTTGAGGCTCAACCATCTTAGAAAAATGAAAGTTCAACTCCAAACACTCCAGGCACAGAGATAGGTAATTATGAAAGTTGGGGTGAAAATCTATTAATAAAACTCTTAATTAAAAATTACATTATTTAATATCTCAAAAAGTTTCCATTCAACATTTCAGTAGGAACGGGCTTGTTTGCCCAAAGCACTTTTTTCAAAAGCTATGCAGCTTTAAAAAAAACTTGCGTCTTTTCTTTGGTTGCCATCTACTTTTAATTTGGGGTGTAAGAAGAGAGCGGCAGGAATTGGAGTGTTTTTTTAATTAGAAGTAGAGCCCGAGCGTGGAGTTAGTGGTGTTGAGGGAGATATATGTGGTAAGGTGAAAAAGGAAGAGCACTTCTGGGGGAAATCGAAATGGGTCAGGACACATATAGACAATCCTTCGCCAGGCTCCCCACTGTTACTATGGTAACGTACCATGGTGCGTGGCGGATGCCGCCTTCTCGGCAGGTTTGAACCCAAACACACACACATAAACACAGCTTTTACCTGCAGAAATCTCCTTGTTGAATTTAAGTTTACCATTAAAGGCTTGATTTATTTACTAAAGCATATATTAGATAAAATAGCACTGGACTGGGGGCCCTAAAAATGAATTTTATATGATTTTTAAATGTTTTGTTTTTCATTGTGGTTAATGATCATGATCTTGAGATCTGTGATTTTACAAGTTTTAACTTTGAGGAATATAAAAATCCATATAATTAGCAATCAGACATCCATTCTGCTTTTTATTCCCAATGCTCCAAAACACATAACAGTAGTTTATGACAAACAGCAGCATCATCAAGCCTGCAAGATCAATTTACTGTATGAAAAAGCATCTTCATCAACAGAAACAAACTTAGTGAAATTAATAATGAATAATGGTGTGATCTTGTTGATGAGTAATACCTTACACAAATCTTCACTGCAGGACACAGGGATAAATGCAAGAACACAGGCACTGAACATTGTGATTTTGACCTAGGACATGCGTACACACACACACACACACACACACACACACACACACACACACACACACACACACAACATGCACGCACACACACTCACACTCACTCACACACACACACACACACACACACACACACACACACACACACACACACACACACACACACTCTAATGTTTTCTGAATATGGATGAAATGTACCCCTGTGCTCGAGGAGGAACTGCTAGTTTTGCTGGAGAATCTCATTAGCATCGTAATAGCTTGCAGCCTTATTTGCATATTGCCAAGAGTGATTTTTTTTTCCTTTGGATAAAGGAGAGAGAGAGAGTTGGTAAAAAAATGCTAAAACTTTGAAGCTCCATATTTTATTTCATTATTTAAGTTAAATAAATTCTAATTGAAAGATGCCTTTCAATTATATTTCCCTACTTGAATTAGATACAAATAGTTGACTTGTTGAGCATCTGCAGAGAAAACATCCATTACTGCTGATGAACAATATTTAGGTTTTTTATTCTCACTGAAATCACAAAATAAGCAAAAATATCAGTGTTTGTCTTTTATGTAATCTGAAACTTCAGAAAGACAGCAAATGTGTCACCTGAGAGACATTTTAGCATTAACACAAACACATTTTTGAAATTTTTCAACATTAGGAAAATTATAGGCAGTAACATTTTGTGTCTTGTTCCTGAACTGTTTTCATGCACATTAGGCAATTTCTTCTCATGCCTTCACTATAAGCTTGTGAAATCTCCTCTGCATACTTCATTACAGTTGACCTTTCCATGTGGTAATTGTGTGTCTCCATTTGTTTGACTTGGATATCGGACTTCATTTCAGCAGCGTATGACATATTTGTGATGTGAAAGCAATATTTACTTAAATGCGGTGGCCCTGCTGGTGGTCACCAAACGGCAGTATCTCAGTCTCACACATTCGTTTTCATTGATGCTGGCATTCTAAAGCCAAACCTGGAGATCTGGAAACCCTTTACATTTCCTACTGTAATAAAAAACAGAAAAAAAAATCTAATTTCACAGTTTAACATGCTTTGCTTGTCTGACTTGTGTCACTTGAGCATGCAAAACCTAACTGTTGACTTCCCCCGAGTGATTTATGGGAAACAATTACCTTGACTTAGTTTAGTTGCGAGCTGCATAGCATAATTTATTTGTGTATTTTATACATACATTATATTTTGTGCCTGGGTAGCGGACATAAAAGTAAATTAAGGAAGGCTCTACTCAAAGAATCAAGGTAATTATTCTTACTAAACCACAAGAGTAAACTAAACTGATTGGTTTTCGTACTGAATGCTTCCTATGGGGCAAAAAGCTCTACACTGAGGTATACAGCCAAAATCTATTATATATAGGCCTACCAAATCTGTTGTCATACATAAATAAATACATAAATATAAAATGTATATGTGTAACGTTCTAAAAAACGTTTTTATCAGAAACGTTTTTATCTACAGTTAAAGTCAAAAGTTTACATACAGAATCTGCAAAATGTTAATTATTTTACCAAAATAAGAGGGATCATACAAAATGCATGTTATTTTTTATTTAGTGCTGACCTGAACAAAATATTTCACATAAAAGACATTTACATATATTCCACAAGAGAAAATAGTAGTTGAATTTATGAAAAAATTACCCTGTTTAAAAGTTTACATACACTTGATTCTTAATATTAATACTGTGTTGTTAACTGAATAATCCACAGATTTTTTATTTTATTTTTTTTTTAGTGATAGTTGTTTTTGAGTCCCTTGTCTGTCCTGAATAGTTTAAACTGCCTGCTGTTTTTCAGAAAAATCATTCAGGTCCCACAAATTCTTTGGTTTTTTTAGCATTTTTGTGTATTTGAACCCTTTCCAACAATGACTGTATGATTTTGAGATCCGTCTTTTCACACTGAGGACAACTGAGGGACTCATATGCAACTATTAGAGAAGGTTCAAACGATCACTAATGCTCCAGAAGGACAAACAATGCATTAAGAGCTGGGGGTGAAAACTTTTGAACGTAATGAATAAGTTTACATTTTTCTTATTTTACCTAAATATCATTTTTTTTAATGTAGTACTGCCCTTCAAAAGCTACAGAAGTTACTTACATGTTCCCCAGAAGACAAAATAATTTACATTTACCCTCAACTTCAAATACAAAAAGTTTTACCCCTGACTCTTAATGCATATTTTTTTGTTCTGAAGCATCAGTGAGCATTTTAACCTTCTGGCTTTACTTATTTTAAAAAAGTAACTTGGATATTTTTTTTGTAAATTAAAAAGTAATGTGTTACTTTACTAGTTACTTGAAAAAAGTAATCTGATTATGTAACTGATTACTTGAAATGCGTTACCCCCAACACTTTATGTATGTATGTATTTATTTATCTATCTATCTATGCAAATAAATTTGAAAGATTATTGCAAGAAAATACTTTTTGAGTTCACCTATTTTTGTCATTGTAAAATTTAAAATTGCTACAGATTTGGCATCATATAAACCCTGGAAATATTCTGGCTATTGTTTCTCCATCTAATTGTACCAACCAACGGGCATCGCATTGATTCAGTATTGAAGTCCGCTGTCTTTCTCTCTTCAGCACACACTGTTTTTCCCTCTCGACATTTTCACTCACTCGCTCACTCTCACCCTCTGCCCGTTCTTGAAGTCTACATAGATCTTCACCATCGTCGAACATCTGTTTACAATTTCAGTCATGGGGTTGAGGCCCTTCACGAACACTTACATATCAACTAACACAACAGTCTCATGGTGATCCGTACCGAACATGATAAATGACTTTGTCCCAGTATCCTCTGATTTGATTTCATCATTCCGTACTGGGAAACACCCAGTTTTATTGATGGAGAAAATGGATGAGGGAGGGAGAAAGAATGTCAAATACAGTACACACATCTATAAAACCAGCAACACACACACACACACACACACACACACACACACACACACACACACACACACACACACACACACACACACACACACACACACACCGATTCCCTCCCCCATCTCTACTTCCTCTCCTCTCCTGAAGCTTGCTTCCCATCCCCCTGCAGGTCAGTTAATAAGAGAGGAAGCCTGCCTGAACCTCACAGTCTGACTGAATCACACACACACACACACACACACACACACACACACACACACACACACACACACACACACACACAAAATGAGCATGTAAACTATGGCATATATTTTAACACCCACAGACATGACAACTGTTCATCCACATGGACAAAAATGCATTTAAAACAATATGCAATCATATTGTTTGTGAATATGTGCTGTGATTTCTGTGTGTGTGTGTGTGTGTGTATTTGTCTCTCTAGGGCAAACACAGTCCAGTCTCAAGGGAATAGTCTCAGGCTGAACGTTGCTGGAACGAGGGAGTGGAATTTTACCCACACTCCACCTCAGCAGGAGACCCACACACACACACACACACACACACACACACACAAGCGCACCTTCTCTCCCTCAGCCTGTCTGTCTTGTTCTCCATAGCTGCTTCATGATTATTCCTTCTATTCCAGACAACAGAAAATGACTAGCATGTGTTGACACACGTGACGTTCCCACCTCTCTGTGGATTCAGACGCGGTCCTGATGACTAGCATCTCACTCACATCTGAGAGTTTGATGTTTCACCTGACTATAAGAAGTATTCGATTGAAGTTACACTGCGTAATACCATTTGGCTGATTTGCCAGACGTGACACTGTGATGATAGAGCTGAAAATGAGACGAGCAACAGATAAATTAGATGCCAATGTGTTTTCCGCTGTCTTCACGAACCAAAAATAGTTACCAAGTTTCTGCATTGGATGTTTTTGCGATGACCACGCTTATAAGCAGAGCAAAACACAGTCAAGCAAAAACAGTTTTTGCAGTGTTGAAATGTCTTAATTAGAATTATAAAATGGATAGTTTTCTCATTTCTAATTGAATGAGCTGCATTAAAAGTTGCTTGGCAGCCAGAAACAGTTCTAGTTAATGAACAATCCTCTATTCTGATTTATAAATGTAACAATTTATTGAAAACTAGTGACTTTTGCATTACTCTATTATGAAAATGCTTTGTAAGGTAACCTATTTGTGGACCCTGGACCATAAGGTTCTGAAATTGAGATTTCCATTGATGTATAGTTTGTTAGGATGGGGCAATATTTACCTTAGATACAACTATTTGAAAATCTGCAAACTGAAGGTGCAAAATACTGAGAAAGTTGTCTAAATTAAGTTCTTAGCAATGCATATTACTAATCAAAAATCAAGTTTTGATATTTACGGTAGGAAATTTACTAAATATCTTCATGGAACATGATCTTTACTTAACATCCTAATGATTTTTGGCATTATTTTGACCCATACAATATATTGTTGGCTATTGCTACAAATATACTTGTGCAACCTATGTCTGGTTTTGTGGTCCAGGGTAACATCTAAATGAACAGTTAAAATAAATGCATGCATACATACATAAAATGCCTGAACCAATTGGAATACATTACTGTAGGTTAGACCAATGACAGCATGTGCTATATAATAGATCCTTCGCATGCTATCTTTTAAACTGTAAAAATCATAGTAAAATCACTGTAATGCACAGGCTTATTTCTGCATACTGTACATAAAATGTAACAGATGCAGTGCAGACGGTAAATAAGGAACCACCTCTCTGCATCAAGAAGTGCACAAACACAGACAGCATGACTGTATGAACATCAGCGGTCAGAGCTGCAGGCATTCAGATACAGAGAGAGTGAGAGAGAAAGCAAAACCCTCTATATCGACAGATTACTCAAACACACACACACACACACACACACACACACACACACACACACACACACTGCAGATTACCCCGGCAGCCCCGATGAGATTATCATTCTTGCAGATTCTAAACTCATGTTGTTGGAAGATAGCAGTCTGCTTCTACACAGTACATTCTGTCTGGACCAGATCTGAATGCACTGCTGTTATGAATGAAAAACAGCATTTGATGTGCAACTGATATTCATGTTAGTATGTTATACAATGGCTCTGAAAGGATCTGGACACTTGGATGCGTCATTGCTTTAGATAATAAAATATTAAAATGAGTTACATCTGTAAACAAATGATGGCAGACCATTTCTTTTTCATTTTTATGAGCCATTTTTACAATGATTTTTAACTGGTCTCAAGGTGACTTTGAATGCATGCACAAAGTAATTTTCCTCAAGTTCACACAGATGCCTTACACTGAAAAAAGTGGTAACCTGCAATTGTTACCTCAAAGATCTATTGCTACATTCCTGGAGCTCAAACAGAAGAGTGTTTCACATGAAACAGCAAGGTCATGGTTTGATTCTCATGAATGCATGAAGTGAAAAAATGTACAGTATACTCTGCATGCAATTTAAGTTGCTTTGGCAAAAATGTAAAAAGCACATCATCTAACTCATATAATCTATGCCTGTTAGAGTAACCTAATTTATCTGGTTGATTTAGTCTGATTAAATGAGTTAACTCTTCAAAGCCAGATAAATGAATAGTTTACAGAAGATATGAAAGAGTTAACCAGTAAGCAAGTTTTTGAACAGTAAGATTTGTAATGTTTTTAAAGTATTCTCTTCTGCTCACCAAGCCTGAATTTATTTGATCCAAAATACAGCAAAAGTAGTAATATCTGAATTTATTTTTACTATTTAAAATAGCTGTTTCCAGTTTGAATATATTTGTAAAAAATAAATGTATTCCTATAATCAAAGCTAAACTTTCAGCATCATTACCCCAGTTTTCAGCGTCACATGATCCTTCAGAAATCATTCTAATATGGTAATTTGCTATTCAAGAAACATTTATTATTATTATTATTATTATTATTATATTTAAAACAGTTTTTTTGTTTTAGGATTCTGTGATGAAAAGAAAGATCAGCATTTATCCGGAATAACAAGCTTTTGTAACATTAGAACAAAGAAATTATAGAAATTAATACTTTTATTTAGCAAGAATGCTTTAAATTGATCACAAGTGATGAGTGATATGAAAGATTTCTGTTTCAGATATATGCCGTTTCTCTGAACTTTCTATTCATCAAATATTAGAATGATTTCTGATAGATCATGTGAATGAATGAAATTACATTTTACAATATATTCAAATAGAAAGCTTATTTTAAATAGTAAAAGTATTTCAAAATGTTACTGTTTTTACTCTACTGCTGGCAGGTGACCAGAAGAGGCTTCTTTAAAAAACATTTAAAATCCCCCTGTTCAAAAACTTTTGACTGGTAGTGTATATTTTAAAAAAGTTTGTATTGAATACATCAGGCTTTTATGGCTCAGAGTTTGATACAAGAGAATATGTAATGCATAATTGAAGAGGAAAAAACACCTCAACTTTTTCGGAGGGCCAAACTGAGCAAAATTGTGTAATTTAGTGCAGTTGCTGATATTTATATGGCCAAAATGTATGATTAAATTCTAATAGCCTGTAACAAGATTCATTTAGATCTGTATAACGCTAGAGGACAATAATAAGTTGGTATTAAAATGCTATGTTTTCTGATCAATGCTCTGTAGTTTTTGTTGTTCGGTCAAATTATATAATGCAATGCAATACAATGATGACTGAAAGATGTATCAATAAAAAGCCAGATTTACCATATTTGATACATGTATTTTCCCTTTTACCTAGTTTGCATTCCAATAAATGTTCATCTTGAAATATTATTAACAATAAAGTACCTGAGGTAAGGACATTTTCACAATTATACTAAAAAGACCACACTAAAACTATCAAGTTTTGATCATGCTGATAATGTAGAGTCCTTAAAAAGTTAGCTTTGTGGTTAAAAATGAACTCAGAATAAAATCAGTTAATTTAATCATTTTTTCCCATATGAAGCACATTTTTAGCTTCCCAGAAAAAAACTCTTCACAGTGTAGCAGAGTAACCACAGGTGTTCAACACACAGTATGACAGTATGAACATACTCTACGTATGGCAATACTTAATCATTTAGCTTGAACAACATATCCATTGTTTTAGCATTCAAAACTGAGCAAACACATAAAGGTGCGTGTATGCTATTTTTATAATAAATGACAAATGATAAATGTGTGTGTGTGTGTAGAACGTGGGAGGTGTGACCATCCACATTATATGCACATAAAGTCATTTCAGCGTCTGAGCACCAAACCAGTTTCTATTTGTGTTGTCTAAGACAGGCGCCTTTGCTGTTTTTTTCTTTTTCTTTTTTGGATTTAAGCCTTCAAAAATTCCTTTGGGGATTTTCTGTGCTTTTCTGTGCAGTCACAGTAACATTGACCCCTCTCTGCCTCTCTCTCTCTCTATCCCTCCAGCTTGTTCTCCTGCTGTATCTCCTTTTCCAGAATTCCTCTTCTTCCAATCTCTCGCCCAACTCTCGTTTGTTTTCCCCTCCTGTCACATATATCTTCATGTTTTTCATTAGTGCCCAGTATGAGCGTGGTGGTCATTTCTCTCTGCTGCCGTGCCACAACGACCAGCACTGATGCCGCTTTGGCACTGAGAGTACAGACCGCATGACAGGGGTCATTTGAGGGCCATGTACCACACTCCAGGGGGCAAAAGCCAGCTTGTTAAACTGGCCCCCGGCCAATCACAGCCTCTAAGTCGCTCATTTCACCCAATCGGAGCTTAAAAAGAACCGCTTCATCATATAACAATATGTATTTAACTACTTAAGTTAGGTAGCAACTACTTAAAACATCACACAAGTTATTCTATTGTGTGTGGAATTAATTCTAGTAGATACGGAAGGCATTCTATAATGACAGAAAACTGCAATAAAGCAAATGAGTTGATCATCATTATCATAAGCTCTACCTCTTTTTCTCGTTTTCTCATCCTTTTGAGTCTGGCCATGGTCCTATGGCAACACAGATGTCTGCCAAAGATGGAAAGAGCACAAATAAGAAGAAATGAAAAAAACAAGTACTGGGAGAGAAAGAGAGAGAGAGAAAAACAAATCACGGAGGCAAACACATATACAATGGGAAAAAAAGAAGTGTGTGAGAGAGAGAGAAAGAAACATGAGCAACAGGCTCTTATTTCTTTTCTTTTCAGTTTTTTTTTAATGCAAAAAAGTGGTAGTTTAATCTGTGCAATAAGTTAAAAATTATCACATAGTTATCACAAAAATTATCTTAAAGCAACATTTTATCTAAAATTCGTTCGAAATCATTTAGTCTATTCAATTACATTTTAATTAAAATTCAACTTACCTTAATTAAATTTGAACATCAGACAGGAAGAGCCTACTTTCTGAAACAAAAAAGAAAATGAATACTATTTGGGAGAGAATACTATGACTTTTTAAATATTACAATGAACATTTATTTTTTATTTAAATGTTCATGTTCACCTTAGCTAATTTTCCCATAGAACTTTATTACACTTAATAGGGATAAACAAGTTCCATAATTTCACTTGCAGCCGTAATGCTTCTCACCACAGGTGCAGTTTCCAATACACCACCAGGATGCAATTCAGAAACTCATTAATTCATAAATCTGAATATTTCTAAATGCATTTTTCTTTGGCAAAACCAAATGGTTGATTGTAGAAAACAATGCTGTTTCTAAAATATAAAAAGAGGGGAAAAAAGACAAAGACAGAGGGAAAAAAGATTTTCCCGGGTCTTGGATTTGCAATGGCATCCTGTGTTCTTGGATGTGCCGTTGCCAAGGCAACAGTAACTTGGTGACCTCGTTATTTCAGCCTAATCCAGCGCTGAAATTATGGTTGCTCCACCCTTTTGCCTGGCTGCCCTGATAACATAATCATTGCAAATGAGGCACAGGAAGAAGAGAGAGATAGAGGGAGAGGGAGAGAAAGAGAGTGACAGAGTTAGAACGAGATCTAAAGATGAGAAGAGAACCAGAGAGTGAGAAAAAGAGAGGGAAGCAGTGCACTAACATGCAGAGAATGACTGCATGAGTGAAGGAGTGTTGGTGTGACTGATGAATAAATCAACAGTGAATCAAACCATAAAATATAACTACTGTAGTTTTGAATAAAATAACTCCTGAAATTGCTTGGAGACCAACCATTATCTTGTTTCAAATAGGATAATTTGGACAGTTTGCAATAAGATGCCATAGCAGCACTTACTCTGTAATCTGACAATACTCCCTCTTTATAACAAGTAACTAACAAGACTGCGAATTTACACTTTATATATCTGACATGCATCCAAAATAACCAGGCATTGCAATGCAGCTGAATATGAAGTGGCATATATATATATGAAGCGAAGGGTGGCTGTAACCGGCTGTTGCTCTGCTCTGTCGCCTGAATGTACACTCATACAATTTATATTTAAATAAATGCCTTCGTAATTAAATAACAACGTAAACTACCAACCCGAATGATTAAAAAAAAGATATTTATTTGAAATAAAACTGGAGCTAATAAGAATCTTGGGCTATGCCTCTTTAATAATTCACCAAATTTGCATATCATTATCTGCATATCTCATTACCTCTGACAGAGACACTTACATATTCAAAAATATCATTAGGCTTATATTCTATTGCATAAATTAGCATGAATAATGGAGGGCTGAACCCTTTAAACTGCTTGAGAAAAAATTGCGCTGATGATTTTGTTTCTTTTTAGATCATTTTGTAAAAGTATAATACTTTTCGACAGGTTTATACAAAGTAAATGTGTAACCAAAGTCAGATGTTTCACAGTAGTGTGAACCTCTCTGTTAAATTTATTATCACGGTGAATTGACATCACTTTATATAGGTGAATGTTTCTACTTAAAGGGTCATGACACTACAATACATGTTGTATGTTAAAACACTGACATTTAGAGTTAGTTCACCCAAAAATGTTATTCTGTCGTTAATTACTCACCCTCTTGTCGATCCAAATCTGTAAAACCTTTATCTTCAAAACACAAATTCAGATTTTTGATCAAATCTGACAGCTTTCTGACCCTACAATGACAGCAAGGTAGTAAGAACACTGTTAAGACAGTCCATGTGTTTTCAACTGTAATGTTATGAAGCTACACTAATACTTTTTGTTTGCACAGAAAACAAAAACAACCACTTTATTCAACAATTTCTTCAGTTTCATCATTCTGATAGGATGGCAAAGGCTTATGTTTCTTTTGAACACTCCTCTCCAAGGAGCACGCTCTTCTCCAAATGTCTGTTTTGGGAATCTGTAAGTTCGTGAGCAGGTACAAAATTCCGCAAAAAAGGGTGGATTGCATTACAGCAGCAACAAATGTATGTGCATAGATATTCGCTGTAATTACCCTCACGAAAATTAACCATGGTTTTACTACAAATAAAACAACAACAACAAAAAAAAAACATGGTTACTACCCGGATAGCACATGTACGTCTGCAAGATGTCTGTTAAAGATTGCTTGATCTGGAAAGCATCTGCTGTGTACAAACGTCTGACAGACTGTCAGTTTTACATACATTCTAAATAATAAACCTCTTAAAGACATCTGTTTGACATCTGATAGGAAACGTCCTATAGACGTATTGCAGACATCAAACAGATGTCTCTGTGATGTATGTGTGCTATCAGGGTATAGTTAAACCATGGGCATCAGAACCATTGTATGTCCAATATTATTGGTCCCACCCACTTTTACCATTTCTAATTCAGCGATTATGCTTGTGCACTGTTCAGATGCCCTACTGAATTAAACTCCATTTATCTACAGCCTTAAAGGGATACTCCACCCCAAAATGAAAATTTTGTCATTAATCACTTACCCCCATGTCGTTCCAAACCCGTAAAAGGTTCGATCATCTTTGGAACACAATTTAGGTTATTTTGGATGAAAACCAGTAGCTTTTTGACTGTCCCATTGACTGCCAAGTAAACAACACTGTCAAGGCCCAGAAACGTATAAAAGACGTTGTCAAAATAGTCCATCTGCCATCAGTGGTTCAACCATAATTTTACGAAGCTACGAGAATACTTTACGCAACGAAAACATTCATTTTATGTCATTCATTTTTATTTTTATTGAAAACAAATGCCTTTCCGATGTGATATGTAAATTTGTAAAACTATGTGTTGCGCTTATTATAATTTACACCACTGAAAAAGTTATTTTATATCCGTCTTTTGTAATGTTAATGCTGTGACATTGTGGGCAGAGCTAATGCAAAGGCAGCCTATTTGCACACTGTGTAAAAAGACACTGTTAATTTAAAAGCCATCAGACTACAGAAAATGGCATATATTACAGTAAAAAAAATTCTGGGGGAGGACCCACCCACATTTATTTAGCTTCTGAAGTCCATGAGAGTGCATGGTTTAACCATGGTATTTGTAGTAAACCTGTGGTTAAAAAACATGGATACTACAGTTTTACTATAATAAGACCATGGTTACATTTCATAAGGGTATAGGGGATAGTCACAAATTTACAACAGGGAATTCCAATCACCTAATTGTACCCTGACAGCACACATACATCACATAGACGTCTATTTGATGTCTGCTTTTACATCTGCAAAGCATATTTTTTTTAGACTGTTTGCTCATCTGCAATTCGTCTATAGGACGTTTCCTATGAGATGTCAAATAGACATCTATTAGATGTCTTTAAGATGTTTAGAATGATTTAGAATGTATGTTAAACTGACATCTTACAGACATCTGTCAGATGTTTGTACACAGCAGATGCTTTCCAGATCAAGCAATCTTTAACAGACATCTTGCAAACGTACGTGTGCTATCTGGGTAGGGGGCTCCAGAGTTCCATAAAATATACAGTAACTTTAAGAGGAAAGACTTTGCTTTAAAGCCACCATAAAATCAAAATTAAAGTTTTTTGGCTTTTAGTTTGAACATGTTAGCCTTCAAGGGATACTCCACCCCAAAATGAAAATTTTGTCATTAATCACTTACCCCCATGACGTTCCAAACCTGTAAAAGGTTTGATCGTCTTCGGAACACAATTTAAGATATTTTGGATGAAATCCGGTAGGTTTTTGACTGTCCCATTGACTGTCAAGTACATTACACTGTCAAGGCCAAGAAACATATGAAATACGTTGTCAAAATAGTCCATCTGCCATCAGTGGTTCAACCATAATTTTACGAAGCTACGAGAATACTTTTTGTACACAAAGAACAGCGTACGTTGTTTACGTCCAATGGATACTTTCCAAAATGGCGCTACGGTGACATAGAGGAGACGAACTGTTGACTAAAGTCGTTATTTTTGTTTTCTTTGCGTACAAAAAGTATTCTCGTAGCTTCGTAAAATTATGGTTAAACCACTGATGGCAGATGGACTATTTTGACAACGTATTTCATATGTTTCTGGGCCTTGACAGTTTTATTTACTTTGCAGTCAATGGGACAGTCAAAAAGCTACCGGATTTCATCCAAAATATCTTAAAATTGTGTTCTGAAGACGGTTTGGAACGACATGGGGGTAAGTGATTAATGACAACATTTTCATTTTGGGGTGGAGTAACCCTTTAAGGCGATCTTTAGTGTGCTTCAATGACAAAGTTGATGCAACCTTACTGAATTCATGTTTATGTGTCATATTAGTGTATGAACTGCGAACTGTGGAGGACTGAAATATGTCACTAGGCTTTAAGCACATCTCCTCATTATTTATGAGAGAGAACGCCCTCCAACTGA
The DNA here is from genome assembly GCA_033026305.1 of Cirrhinus molitorella. Taxonomy (NCBI): domain Eukaryota; kingdom Metazoa; phylum Chordata; class Actinopteri; order Cypriniformes; family Cyprinidae; genus Cirrhinus; species Cirrhinus molitorella. The sequence goes on along the minus strand of CM065129.1, from coordinate 19,782,984 downwards.
CCAGTGAATCAACGTTCACAATAGCCTATGAAACCACTGTCTGTATCTACAATGTTCATAAAATAAGTAATTAAAAATACAGCGCAAAAGCATTGAGCATTTCTGGGTTTTGCCAGTGCTGAGAAAGCAGAGTAAAGTTAACACCCGAAAAATGAAGTTTTTGCATTTCTGAATAATTGATAGCCTGACTATTCTGCAGTTCTCAGGCACTGTCAACGGAGACTCTACAATATTATCTGAGGACTTCAGTCCATTTATAGAGCGTTACGCTTATAGAGAATCTGTCATTTACTTTGATTGACGCTTGAGCATAAAAAGACGTAACGCTTCTATGAAAACCTTTTATGCATAACTACTGCTTATGTAGCGTATAGACAAGAATTTCTCAAATGCAAGGTGCATAAAATAAAACTGAAAGTCGGTTGTGAAATTATTGATTTGTTGAAAACTGCTCAGCATGTTGACATTCATGTGGATATTGACTCTGTTTGAAGCAGGTCATGGTAACAATAACAATGTAATATGTCTTTGTACCCAGCCAATTCATATTTAACATCAATTGAAAACGCTTCATCGTCTTCTAGCTGAAATATAGCTTTTACCTGTGGTGGTTTCTGACCTCATGCACTCATTCCAGTTTGGTTAAAATACAATAAGCATGGTACAGCGGAAACCGACATATTTATTTACATCTAGCTAAATGAGGACATAACACACACACATATTTTATAGACTTATAGATATATATTGTATATAATTTCCTAAAAAAGCGAAGATTTACACCGTACCTTTTTTGCATATGTTTATAGGCTGACCTTATAAATTTACCTTATTTAGCCTATATATACATTTTTGCATATTTTTGAGGTAAAGAATAGATATTGCAATACATTTTAAATAATAATTTCTATTGTGACGCAAGTCTAATATTAGTTTATTAATAAAAACTGATATAAGCAGAGAGAGTTCAACGTGTTGATTGTTGTCAGGTCAGCGCGGTTGCTTACTAGCGCCATCTAGAGGTGAAGTCAGGACAAACATCACACAGGAGGTGAACGTTATCTTGTGATTTTTGTAAATTGGGCACTATCTAAGAATTCCGTTTAAATTTGTGAGTAGGATACAAATGACCTGTGCCAGCCAAAATGTGCACGCTGAACATTTGGAACATGCCCTCCTCTATCATTTACTTTGTCCTTTCTCACACAAACACTCACCTTCCAGTGTCCTCACACTCAAGTTACCATGGCTGAACTAACCACTTCCATCTGTAAGCTCTTCATTTATACAGTCACCACGCTTGCCAGACAAAATGGCTTCCACATGGCAATCAGACAGAACAACAACAACTGCAGGGAGAGAAGGAGATTTAGCCAACAAAACCCAGCACTGCACAGAGAAAACCATCAGCCAGACAAAACAAAACAAGACAAGATACAAGACAAACCTTGTCCTCAGCACATCCTGACTGAATACAAACCATCAGAAACTATTTGTTCAAATAAACCTGTAGAAAATAAATGAATGAGAGAAGACAAGAGCTTTTTTATATTACAGTGGGCTTAGTTTTACTATTGTATTGAAAGGAACAGCTAAGCTCATGATATAATTCTTTTATTATTTGCGCAACCTTGTTGTCTGGAAATCCATATGCTGTTAATTTTTGCTCATGGAACACAAAGGATATATATTTTTCAACTCCATCCAGTCTTTTGTATCATAAAAAATACTGTTTTTTTTCAGCAGTATTAGGGAAGCAGGCTAATAGACTAGTGGCAGGTAAAGCCAGTCAGCTAACTGGTTAATTTGCAAGATAAGTAAAAAAAAAACCAGAACAATAAATTGTTAATTTGTCCATTTGTAGCTTCCATTAGATAAGATAAGCCTACAATCATTTAAAGGACAAGTGTGAAAAATGGTAAGACCAAAAAAAAAAAAAAGTTTTCTTTTTGTTATATAAGTTTTCTAATTTCAAATGTGACCCCAAAAACAGTCTTAAGTTGCATGGGTATATTTGTAGCAATAGCCAAAAATACACTGTAGGGGTCAAAATTATTGGATATTAAGTAAAAATCATGTTCCATGAGAATATGTTGTACATTTCCTACCATAAGTATCAAAACTTAATTTATGATTAGTAATATGCAGAAGAACTTCAATTGGACAACTTTAAAGGTGATTTTCTCAATACTTTGATTTAATTTGATTTGATTCAAGATTTTCAAGGTCTCAAATCTCAAATATTTTCCTACGAAATCATACATCAATGGAAAGCTATTCATTCAGCTTTCAGATGATGTATAAATCTCAGTTTAAAAAACCCCTTTTGACTGGTTTTGTGGTCCAGAATCACAAATAATAGCTCTGCATAAACCAAACTTACATTTAAAGTTAAATTTATAAAATGTAAGATTTATTTGCTAATACCTCTATAGCTCATGTGCCAATTTTTCCATCATCAATGCAAAAACACAGATTTCCTGCTGCAATAAACATGATATTCAAATATGTTTCAAGTAGGTTTCAGTTCAAATATGAGGTTTGAGAGACAAAACAACAGGATTTAAACAGTATGAAATGGGGTAAGTAATGATAAAAATTTCTTTTTTAGGTAACCTACTGATGCAAATAATACATTTTAAAAATGATTAAAATCAGAATATTATAAACATTTTAAAATAATGACATATGTTGACAATATTGTTTTTAATTGTCTTTATTATGCAAGTACAACACACTGGAAAGAAAATACTGAAGATACAGCATCTATATTTGAATTCTGAAACACACACACACACACACACACACACACACACACACACATACACAAACTAAGGCCACTTCTTTGAATAGAAGACTGTACGTTTGACATACGACAGCGGCACATCTTTTGTTGTCAAGACAAAAGTTACAAACATACACTCATCATAGACTGTATTCTCATGTATAAACAGACTCAACATTAAACATGTAAGTTAATACTTTGGCCAATTCATAGATACTGTACTGTGTACTTCCAATTAGAGTGGATGATTGGAAATGCCACATCTCTCATTTTCCATCCGCATTTTGTATGACCTCTCTCTCCTTTGCTGCACAGTATATTGGTAAACATTGCTCTCCTCCACTCTTTATCTTTTTGTATTTCTATTTTTTCCTCTGTTCCCCCTTTACTGGACCGCAGAGGCCTCGGTTTTCCCCCCAGTAGTCACCAACTGTATGAGGCTGCCTGAGGCTGGCCGGCCTGACCCAGTGGCCCAGCTGTAGAAGGTTCTGGAGACACAGAGAGAGAGGGGGATTGAGAGACAGGTGTAAAATGATGGTGGTGCACGTTGGATGGAGAGAGAGCTAGATAATGAGAACAGAGATGGGAGGAGGGAGACGGAGAGAGGAAAATAAGACCCGAACGACAAGCCTTGTCTACTCTGGAACATTCGGGAGAAACTGTAGATGTTTCAGCCCACTGTAGCAACTGAAGTGAGACTACACATTAATTACCTCTAACACAAAGACTATTTGTACTCCTCTATCACTCATGTGCTTCTCTAATCCAGACGGGTTTGCTGCGGCTCCTCTGGGATTATGGAGTTGCATCAAATCCCCATCCTAATCTGTGCTGACTGGCAGAAGAGATTTGCCACACTGGCCACATCTGAGCGAAGCACAGAGATGCGCTAAAAAAGTACAATCGCTCATAGCATAGAATCACTTTGTGAATTATTTTGTTAAGGAATATCAATTCTGCTGAATATAAATGCATGTGTTTCTCTAAGAGGTGTTCTTGGGTTGATGTTTGACATTATTCACTTAAATTCCGATTAATTCAATCATTCATGCAGGGTATGTTTGCTTCTAAGAGGCTTTTACAGTTGCCTGTGGCTTTTTTGGTTAATATTACTGAATCAAATCAAATGTAACATTTGAGGAAGGTTTTAAAACCTGATTTAAAACATTTCTATTATGTGAAAGCGAGACTTTCTGTTGAGTGCAAATCTGGGAAAATTATAATTCTAATAATTCTAGCATGAGACCTATGTGAAATAATTCAGAACAATGGATTAATGTGTATTTAAAAAATATTCAGATCGTCTCCAAATAACAGACGTATTGTTTTTTTTTGAAAGAACATCACTGCCCTCTTCTGGTGAGAAATGGCCACTTTCTGATTTATCCAAGTGTTGAGGCTTCTATTTTCCAAACAGGTCAAATCTGCCATTTATGACTTTGTCAGCAAGCATAATTAAATCTGGAACGTGCACTCACTCTGCGATGTATTCCAGCGGTGTCCAGCTCCCAAAATCTGCGTCAGGCATGAATTTCCTGTTCATTGGTGTATCCAAGGTAACCCTGGAGGATGATGTCATAATGTTGTTATCTCAGTGGAAGATGAGACTGTGGAACAGAGCCTGCGGCAATAGCTTAAACTAGCATGGCCTTTTGGAAAAAACTCACACCCCATATGTTCAGTTAATGCAAACAGACAGCAGTCAAATGTGTACCATGCAGGTCACTAACAGTACAAATGACTGCAGATGCTCACACACACCGAAAAAAGAGAGAATTCATTTATAAATTACATACAGTTGAAGTCAAAAGATTACATGCACTTTGCAGAATTGCAAAATGTTAATTATTTTACCAAAACAGGAGGAACCATACAAAATGCATGTTTTTTACTACTGACCTGAATAAGATATTTCACATAAAAGATGTTTACATATAGTCCACAAGAAAAAATAATAGTTACATTTATAAAAATGACCCCGTTTACATAAAGTCTACATATACCTGAATGATCTACAGCTGTTTTTTTTTATTTTTGATTTAGTAATAGTTGCTCATGTGTCCCCTTTTTGTCTTGAACAGTTAAACTGCCATGCTTTTCTTCAGAAAAATCCTTCAGGTCACAATTTTTTTTGTTTTTTCAGCATTTTTGTATATTTGAACCATATACAATTTCAACAATGACTGCATGATTCTGAGATCCAACACTGTGGACAACTGATGAACTTTTTAAATTTGAAAATCAGGACAAATTTAACTTATTTTGTCTTCTAGGAAACATGTAAGTATCTTCTGTAGCTTCTTAAGGGCAGTACTAAATGAAAAAAAAAAAAATATATATATATATATGCAAAATAAGAAAAATGTACACATCTTCATACTGTTCAAAAGTTTTCACCCCCAAACTCTTATATATGCGTCGTGTTTCCTTCTGAAGCATCAGTGTGTGTTTGAACCTTCTTAAATAGTTGCATACACTGCAAAAAAATGCTTTTCTTACTTAGATTTTTTATCTAGTTTCAGGCCAAAATATCTAAAAATTCTTAAATCAAGAAGGATTTTCTAGACAAGTAAAAAAATATTGTCTTGTTTTCAGAAAAAATAAGTCAAAATTAAGAGAGTTTTTGCTTGAAACAAGCAAAATAATCTGCCAATGGGGTAAGCAAAATAATCTTATTTCAAGCAGAAAGCTAGATTATTTGCTTACCCCATTGGCAGATAATTTAGCTTGTTTCAAGCAAAAACTTGATTTTGACACTTTAGCATATTTTGTCTGGAAACAAGACAATGATTTTAACTTGTCTAGAAAATCCTTCTTGATTTAAGAATTTTTAGATATTTTGGCTAAGAAAAGAAAAGCATTTTTTGCAGTGTATGAGTCACTCAGTTGTCCTCAGTGTGAAAAGATTGATCTCACAATCATACAGTCATTGTTGGAAAGGGTTAAAATACACAAAAATGCTGAAAAACCAAAAACAACTGTCACTAAAAAAAAAAAAAAAAAAAAAAAAAAAAAAAACAACTATTAAGAATCATGTGTATTTAAACTCTTGAATGGGCTAATTTTTATAAATTATTTTTTCTTGTGGACTATATGCAAATGTCTTTTATATGTTTATATCTTATTCAGGTTAGTACTAAATAAAAAATAACATGCATTTTGTATGATTATTCTTATGTTGGTAAAATAATTAACATTTTGATGATATGTGCACAATACAGATTAATGAATACTAAAAAACGGGTCTTAAATCTGACCCTATGCACATTCATTCACATTTTTGGTGTTACTGAGAACATGTTGATAGACATTATTTCAAAGTAAAAATATGTAATAAATTGCTGTAGATCTGAAATTTTAAACCTTTTCTCTGGTTAAATTTTCTGTTTCGCTGTGAAATTTGTCACGTTTTGGAAGTGAAATAAGTTGCAACTGCCTTTTTGTGCCACTTTGTACTAATAATGTTTGATAATAATTACAGTACTGTTAAAAAGTTTGGAGTAGCAAGATTTTTTAAAAATTAACGAATACTTTTATTGTCCAATGATGCATTAAACTGATTAAAAAAGACAATAAATGCATTTAGAATGTTACAAAATATTTCTGTTTTCAGTTTTCACAAAAAAATATTAAGCAAAACAACGATTTTAAACTGTATTAATAATAAGAAATGTTTCTTGAGCAGCAAATCAGCATATTAGAATGATTTGCGTGACACTGAGGACTGGAGTAATGATGCTGAAAATTCCTCTTTGCCATCGCAAGAATAAATTACATTTTAAAATATGTTAAAATAAAAAAAATTATTTTTCACTAATTTTTTTTTTTTTTCACAATATTATTATTATTATTATTATTTGATTAAATAAATGAAGGCTTGGTGAGCATAAGAGACTTCTTACTGACGTCAAACTTTTTAAGAAGTACTCAATATTTTCATTGGATCTTGGGAGGAAGCATAACTAAAACAGACAGATCTGTGTATACAGACAGATATGATAGATTGACAGATGCACTTACGGAAGAATGGCTACAGCTACAGCTCCAGATGGAAGACCGCTGTTCTCTCCAGCCAGACTCTTGCACAACTGATGGACTGCGGCCTTGGCCATGCCGTACCCCACCATACCTACATCCAGAGAGAAACATAAAAGAGTGAATGGAGCACAGAGCCCTCTTCACATATTGAGTGCTGCAGCTCTCGCTCCATAAAGCAGACTATGGTACACAATGCATGAGCACACAGCACTTGAGAGCATGCCAGCAACACAATTTGCCTAACAATGTCTCACAGGCAACAGCTGTTGCTTTGAGGTTTGGTCAATAATCATTTGGTTGGATGCCTCAAGCAGAAAATAAAATAGATTTTGCAATACAAAATAAGCTAATTGAATTTGATTAAATAGTCAGACTATTTTTCTCACAATGTGCAGAAATACCAGAGTATTTAAAGGGGTCACATCATGAGCATTGTACTTTGACACCTAAATTGTAACTTAAAGGTGTAGTTCACCCAAAAGTGAAAACGTTGGTCCTCTGATCATGCAAATTCTGTAATGATTTACTAACATTACTGTTTCAGTGTGAATAAAATGTTATGTATATGTGTTGATTTAATTATTAATTTAATGAACAAATCATTACCTGCTTCAAAATAAATACGGTTAACGAAATTATTGTTGAAACATGCAGTTAGTCATCTGTACGAATAAAAACACTATATCAAAATTACATAAACAGTGAATAACTGTAACGTTACAAGGTGAATTAAGGTGTACAAAGCATAAATCTTCATTCAGATTTCTGAATGAGCACTTTGTCATTTGTAAACATATGTTGAACGTCCGATGTTTATCATGTTCATCTGATGTACATGACTATGTAGGCTATATGAATGTAGATTTTTAATTCCCGACATTAAACAAATACCGTTTACATGCTTAAGATGTTTGCATTGTGAAAATGCACAGTGAGACTTGTTATGTAATGTTTTCTCATTAAAATCATATAATTTCCTATTCATTAAATAGAATATATGCGAATACTAGGGAATACTAATATGGCGGCGTGGTGGCTTCACTTTTATGACGTCATGAGAAATCCAGTTCTCTATTACAGATCAGTGGTTGCTACCCTATTCTGGTTCAAATAAGTAAGGCTGGGTAAAAAATTGCAAGTCATCCTCTCTGTAGAAATCTTCAAACGTTCACGAAGACTTCTGCTTATAAACAAGGCTCAGTGCACCTGGGTTGTATTTTTGTAGTCGTTGTGCAAAAAAAGTAGTAATTAATGACAGAATTGTCATTTTTGGGTCAACTATCCCTTTACATTTTGTACAGGATGCTTACACAGAAATCTTTGAGGAACAGCAAGAAAGTTCAGTTTAATTGTAAGGCTTAGTGAGAGGGTGGAAATGTAGTTTTTAAAAGATTAATTAATAATTTCCTCACTATTTATCGGCAAATTTGGTTTAATATAAATAAATAAATACATAGATGCATAAATGATAATGATGATATGATATGATACCTTTAAATACACAGAAGAAATGTTAATATAAATTGATAATGCAGTATTACTGGGAATATATTTTGTAATGTTTGTTTAAAGCGTGCTTGTCTTTTTAGCTCACCCCTCTCTAGATGTTTGTTGGCTTGGCATCTGGAATCAATAACTAGCATGCTTGATGTAATAAGGGGGTAAATACTACTTTTTTTTAAGATTTTATTTTCAGCCTCAAACCAAAATGCATGGTAGCTGTTCCAAAAAAAAAAAACACCCTTTAAAACCCACAGAGCCAATAAGAAAGAGGGGAGGAGAAGCTCTGTTTTTTTCTATTCAATATTTTCTAAACCTTGAGAATTCAGTGTTTTGTGATTGTTTCAGCCATACTGCATGACCCCTCATACCTGAATGAACTTTGGGGGTCACAATTTAATCACATGTTTTGTCCCTCAGGATTTGGCTTAAACTCTGTCTGGTATGCTGATATCCAAGCTGAACTTCAGCTCTGAGGTCAGTCAAACCCAGCATACCAGGACTTTGCAACTATCTCGACTTATCACAGATTTTATGCTTCATAATATATATTTTTAAAGTTAAAAGCATTTAATAAAACATTTAATAAAATATAACAAAAAATTAACCTAAAAATCATTTAAAATGCAACATTTTTACTTTTTTTTTTTTTTTTAACTTTTTACTATTCTTAATTTCCCATTCCCATAAATTAGATTGGAATTTACCGCCATCAGAGTAACAGTGTTTCAGCTTGTGGTGTGACTAGCACATGATACTGATCACGTACGGTTGTAAGAGCTGACAGCCCTATCAGAAATGTTCACCAGAGCTTGCTCCTGTCTCTTTGAACAAGATACATCAAACGCTCCAACTAGAGGTTCCCTTCATATCATATCAAAGCGGTGTTCTTCGCTGCAGGGCATTTCCTGTCTAAATCAGTTCTGTGTGGGTAAAAAAAACAAACTCCTAAACACAGTCCACATGTGTTGCTGTCTCCAAAAAAACCTGCTGACTCATTCCCCCTCCCTGGCCCCTCAGCCAATAAGAGCAGTCTGCTGATGTTGGAGTTTCTGAATACGCTGGAGGCAACCTCTGTTGTGTGCCATATTGCATTTTGTCCCTACAGACATAATGACATGAGTTGAACATCTCACATCTGGGGCTATGAAAAGGTTTGGGATGAGAGGCAATACAATAAAACTAAATCAAGTACAATGGAAGTGACAGCCAAAACTATATACACCTTCAGTGGTAGCCTGGCTCTTAAAAGCAAACACTATTACTGACTTCACACGCCTAAGGGAAAACCTCACGAAGACTGAAGTGTTTTCCTACATAAATGATATTAGTTAGCCACTTTGGAGGTTAAAATGCACCTTCAAGCAATAAACATCTAATTCTGGTGTCCTCAGGTAAACCTATGCTGAAAATACACTTACAACATAGGCAACACATCTCAGAAGTGTAAGGATGGATGCCCCTACTGTACCTGGAGTGCCTTCCAGTGAGGCCTTTGCTCCAGAGAGGGTCAGCAGGCCTCCTGGCTTCATATGGAGCGATGCAAGATGACTGGAAATAGTGGAGGTCCACACACTCTGTTTCCACATCATATCAGAGTTCTTATACAAGTCTAAACCAAGTAAGAGAGAGAGAGAGAGAGAGAGAGAGAGATTATGAAAAATTAACCTAGGGGAAAAAACAACAATGCCTGTTTGTAGTATACATGATATTCTCACTAAATGGACCATCTATGTATCTTTATTAGCTTCCCTTGATTTGTAAAATGTCAAATAAACAGGCACACATACAGCTGATGTCAAAAGTTTACACTCCCCTTTTAGAATCTGCAAAAATAAAAGGGATCATACAAAATGCATGTTATTGTTTATTTAGTACTGACCTGAATACTATATTTCACATAAAAGATGTTTACATATAGTTCACAAGAGAATATAATAGTTGATTTTATAGAAATGACCCCGTTCAAAAGTTTACATCCCCTTTATTCTTAATACTGTGTTCTTACTTTAATGATCCACAGCTGTTTTTTTTCTGTTTTATTTAGTGATAGTTGTTAATGAGTACCTTGTTTGTCCTGAACAGTTAAAGTGCCCGCTGTTCTTCAGAAAAATCCTTCAGGTCCCACAAATTCTTTGGTTTTCCTGTCTTTTTGTGTATTTGAACCCTTTCCAACAATGACTATGATTTTGAGATCCATCTTTTCACACTGAGGACAACTGAGGGACTCATATGCAACTATTACAGAAGGTTCAAACGCTCACTGATGCTTCAGAAGGAAACATGATGCATTAAGCCAAGGGGTGAAAACTTTTGAACAGAATGGAGATGTGTACATTTTTCTTATTTTGCCTAAATATCATATTTTTTTTCATTTAGTACTGCCCTTCAGAAGCTGCAGAAGATAGTTACATGTTTCCCAGAAGACAAAATAAGTTAAATTTACCTTGATCTTCAAAATCAAAAAGTTTTCACTCCCCGACTATTGCATGTTTTTTTCTTCTGGAGCATCAGTGAGCATTTGACCCTTCTGTAATAGTTGCATATCAGTCCCTCAGTTGTCCTCAGTGTGAAAAGATGGATCTCAAAATCTTTTGAATGGGGTCATTTTTATAAAAAATCATGTGGACTATATGTAAACATCTTTTATGTGAAATATCTTATTCAGGTCAGTACTAAATAAAAAACAACATGTATTTTACCATGTTCCACAGAAAACACAACAAATAAATCAATATAAATAAATAAAATGAACAAATTTGATCAAAATAACTTTCATTTCAATTTAGAAAAATTATTTAAAAATATATTACGATTACAAAAATTCTGTCTGAGTTGACAAATAAGTTTCGCTGACCTTTTGAACTACAGTTTCCACCGGCCCATCCTCCTGCCACACAAACAATGGCATCAACCTTGTGTTCCCCCAGCAATGTGGCTACATCCGATGTCACCTGCATCAAATCACTTTAATGATGAGACAACTCTCTACTGGGCTCTGTTTCAATAGTAATTAGTTACAGTTACAACAAACAAAAAACAGTGCAAACTTAATAATGCAAGTTTGACCCTTAGTTTCACACTTGTAATTTTGAAAGGAATGAGCAGCATTTTACCCTTGGGTTATGTTGTTTGGAAACTGACAACCAATCATAATCTGTCTCAGTACCTCATTAAATATTTATGTGCTTTGTACAGTAACACATAAAACAGCAAACCCTTTAACTCCTGTGTGAGGAAGGTTTATAATGTCCCAGGGTTAACGATTTCAAGTGCAAAAGCACAATAGTGTTACAAGACCACAAAACGAGAGACACAATGCTGTGGCATAAGGAGGACAGCTCCAATGGGTGCCTTATAACAGAGACCATTATTAACAGCATCTGAAGTCAATGGCAGACACAATAAGGCCAATAATGAGAAAAGATTGCTTGTCCAGAACACTGGGGATGTCATGGCAAGACAGGAAATTACTTTGGCAGTGTAAATGGAAAGTAAATGGCAGCAGGACAGCCAATTTAATAAGCCCTGTGTGCTGACAGAGGCACGGCGAGGTGACTGACGTCAGAACTTTGGCTCCACCCACCTGAGATGCTTGATCGGTGAATGACTCGCAGAGCTTCACCAGGACGTTTGCGTTTGCTTCTTCATTCGCTACGACGTCAATACTGGCAACCCACTTTAACATAAAAGAAATACGTTTTAGCTATGCTACAAAATGTTGTTGAAATAAACATGCAAGCATAATAATGCAAAAGGAAAGTCCAGTCGCATCAACAGGTGTCAGTTTCAGCACACGCAGCAACTCACTGTGACTCGGCTCCTAGAGAATCATAATAAAGAGGCGTTTCTACTCACCCAGCCTTTTGACTTAAAATAATGCACACATGCCGAGCCGAGAGCTCCTTTTCCTCCGTAAACAAGGACACGGTTCGCAGCTGCCATGGCTTTTCTCCGCTGTGAGACGCTTCAGCAAAGATGATGAGTATCCTCTCAGCGCACACATAGAGAGAGAGAGAGAGGGAGGGTGGGATACACACGCACTTGTGTAGCGGTTAATGATTGGTTCAATCCAGCATTCCGCCCTAAACTCCACAGAAAATGAAAGCCATGTTTAGAGAAGATGAAGCTAAAACGAGGCCCCTACAATTACAGCGAAAAGTAAAGTTTAAACCCTAGCAGCAGCCTAGTTGTCACACTTCCACACTTTTTTCAGGATATATTTTTAGTTATTTGTTTGTTTGTTTTTGCAAAGTGAATTTGTAGAGGCATACCTTTTTGTCCTTTTGAACATTTTTACCATTATCCACCCTTTTCTTTCACGCGGAAGTACGCCTATGGGTGAGACTTCCGAATCATTAGCCGCTATATGGAAATAACTAGAAAAATAACTAGGTGCAGTGAAGGGTAAAACAGTCTGCAGTACAAACCAGTGTGTTCATAATTAAGATAATACTTTAAAATTACATGATAAAACACACCAGTTTGCAATATCAAGCAGCAAAATGAGTTAAAATAACCTAATTTAAAAATAGCTGGACCATAGCAGACCTATAACATTTACAAATGGCGGTGCCCACTCTTACAGCAAATATAAGGTGGATAGGTCAGGCTTCTGATCTCATCCGCATCTAGCTATTTTTAGGGTTATAAAACAGCATGTTTTGCTGCTTGATATTGCAAATTGGTGTCTCTTACCATATTATTTTAATGTATTATCTTAATTATATACATTGGATTGTAGTGCAAACTGTTTTACCGTTTACTGCACATTGTTATTCTTCTCTTTATTTCTCTATAGCAGTTAATGAACAGGAAGGCTCGCCCATAGGCTTACTTACACATTAAAGAATAAAGTAGATCAAATTGAATGAAATGGTCATGCCAGATCTTATGGGAAAAAAAGGTGGATTATCCAAAAGAAGCAAATTATGAATTACAACTTTCCTCATCCTGACACATAGAAAAATATTCTTCAAATATCTAATAATCTAAGAACTTCTAATAGGCTACACAATAGTTAGATTTTTCAAATGGTTATAGACTGATTTGAATCACTGCACTATCTACGAACTGAAACCAACATTATTGCCCTTTAAGCATGTAGATAAAAAAGTACAAAGTTCTCTAATTTCGCTTGCCAAGTCATGGTGATGCAACTTCAGCAAGCCTTTCTGTATTCTACAAGAGCAAAATCAAAATCAGAGTGAAAATAAAAAAGGAACAGAGAAACACTATTTTTTACCCAATTACACACTGACCACAGGTCAAGCTACTGTAAGGCACCCTGTTGCATTTCACAGGTTCACTACTTTTTAATAAATAAAAGAGTGAAATGGATGGGGGTGTCAAAGTGCCTAATTCAGAGTCACACAAATCCAGTCATGTACAGCCTCATGCACTTTCATTTCTTGCATTGAATACAAAGCTGAATATGTCTAATTTTGCCACAAGAGAGCAGCAGACTCCTGTAAAGAACCAGAGGTGGTGTGAAAGCGCTTCCCATGTGTTCCTAAAAAAGGTGGGACTGAGAACAAGGGTCCAGAGGTGATTTCTATTGATTTTTTGCATAGCATGCAGTGGAGTTGTACTTAATATGCACCATACATTACGCATTGCAGTCTTAAGTTATGTGTCAAAGATCACCAGTCTAATTGTGCATGCTTTTAAAGATAGATGATGTTATCTATGCATCTTCAAGAGAGAACATCAACAATATATTGCTACAGATGGCTTTTGGGTTTCATATAACGTAGGGGTCTCAACAGGCAGCGGAGCAGAGTTATTAACCCCAAAGGGAGGCCTCTCTGTTTGAACCTATGCTCTCTCAACATTCAATATTCACCAAAGAGTTTCTTCAGGCTCTGCAGGTCCCTTGAGTGAGTGATGAATACATTAGGAGAACACATCATGCTTTTGAGAATGGCAACAACAACAACAGTAGGGCTGGAAACACTGAAAATCACTGCTGGAGCTACAATGGGTCTTGGCAAACATGCTTTGCAAAAATATGTAGAATTTGTGCAGTTTTTAATGATAACTGGAATACATGAAATGTGAATGAGGTACAGAAGAGTTATAATTAAATTGTCAGGATGCAATTAAGAGCAATTAGAAACATACAGGATCTTCTCTTAAGCCTGCTATAATGAAGTCAAAAACAGCTAGTTTGGAAATACGTTTTTAAATGAAATTTCTGAATGAAATAGTGCTTTATTTCATTGCAGCTGAAGCTCATGGTCAGAATTCTGATGAGTGAAATGTTATGAAGAAAAGCCATGGGATTGGATTTGCTTGTCTTTGTCATATCTGTGGCCGTCTTCATTTGTCTTATTGCATTAACGGCCTCATTGCTTGCAGTCATGGCTGATAATAAGATGTCATGGCTGACAGTCATGCCACTGTGGGCCCTCACGATTATGAAATTTGATGAATTCAATCTAGCCAGGGTGCCCACTGAAAATCTACATTTTCTTATCAAAGGCTGTGTATGGATTTGACAAATATTCTACCCATCAAATCTTATATGTATGTTTTACGTAACAATATATACAGTGCATTCAGAAAATATTTAGACTGTTTATCTTTTCAGGATTTCTGCTATGCAGACATATGCTAAAATTCGTAATTTTTTGCATCAGTTTTTTTTCACATTAAGCTGCAACGTAAAATATGTAAAAATACACAAAATGCTGGGTTAAAAACAACAATTTCTGGGTTATTTGGCAACCCAGCACTGGGTAAATATTGGACAGAACTGCTGGTTATTATAAAATAACTACTGTTATTTTGACCCAGCTTGTTGGGTTTTATACATTAACCCATTTACTGGGTTGTTCAGCCTGTTATTTTATTGAGTTTTTAATATTTTTTATAAATTGTAAATTTTTTTGTTTTTGTTTTTTTTTTTTAACCCAAATGCTGGGTTCAGCTTGGGTCATTTTATTGGGTTATTAAATATTTGGTTATTTTTTCTACCCAACTGCTGAGTTGAGCCTTTCTGCCTGTCGACGAAACAACCCAGCTGCTGAGTTACAGTCAGAGTGCTTTTTGCATGATTGCGTCCTCTACAGGGGAGAGCGCTTCTCAGCGCCACCAATTTGGTGCACTTCTTTAGCGAAATAAAGGTCTGTATGTATTTTATTTCATTTATAAAGTCTTTACTGTAAATTATATTATTTTACGCAATGCAACATACAAGGACAAGATGTCAGTCAGCTGTGTTAGCAGTGGTCGTTCGTTTCGCATGATGGAAATGCCTTTTGCCTTGCATAACAAACAAATTTTATTCGTTCTTATACTGAATTTAATTTGATGTTAAAATCAAATTTGTATTCTCTAATCTCAGTAATGTTTGTTTATGGGCAGGTTATGGAGTCAGTCATGGCATCTCAGCTACGAGTGAAATGCGAGGCGTCGGTCTGAGGTTCATAGTTCCCCCGGCAAACAGCTCAGATTTCGGCGATAGCAATAGATGCTATTGACACTAAGTGAAAATAGCATATTTTCTCAATGATAAATGCTATTTACACAAAGTGCAAATAGCGATAGATGCTATTTACACTAAGTGCAAATACCTATAGATTCTATTTACACTATGTTAAAATTGAAGGATTTTCTGCTATTTATAATATTATTGCAAATTGATGCAATTATCTGCACCTTAGTAATTATGCATTGAGTGTAAATTATCGTTTTAATTCAATTTATTAAATGGATGCTGCCTTATAATAAGCCTATACACCTACCCTAACACTAACCAATACTTTATTTTAAATGTTTCGATTATTTCATTCATTTTTATTGAAAATACATGCTTTTCTGATATGATATGAGATTTGAAAAGGGTGGAAAAAAAAGCTTGCCAGAAGGCCCGGGTAGACCGTGTCAAAAAGTCGAGTTAAATGCACGCTTTTTCCTTTTTCCTCCTTTTTCCTCCATGCCAATGGATCTGACAATTGAGGGCTATCTTTTGTAATGTTGACTAGCCCCATCACACATTGGTGGACAGAGTTAGTGTAAATAGCCACTACGTATAAAGGCAAGGAAAAATATGAGACTGCAGATGTTTTCCTGTTTTTACCGTATAAATTTGATAGGAATACAATGTAACATACCTTAATGTAATTCACTAAGTTTCACTTCAGTCGTGTTTTCTCTCAGGACAGAACACAAAATGACTGCTGACAAATGTATCCAGTTTTAACTGGTTGGGCACAAACTACCCAACATTGGGTTACACTGACCCAGCGCTGGGTAGGTGTGTAAAGGTGACAGTAAAAATAACCCAGTACCTGGGTAAAAATGTTAAATAACCCAATAAAATGGCTGAACCCAACATTTGGCTTAAAAAAACACTTAAACACTCTTAAACATAAAGGTGCTTTGAAAGGTTCTTCACAGCGATGCCATACAAGAACCATTCAGTCAAAGGTTCTCATCTCTTTCTTACCTTTTTATAATCTGAAGAACTTTCATTTGCCACAAAGAACCTTTTGTGAAACAGAAAGATTCTTCAGATTTTAAAGGTTCTTTATGGAACTGTTTAGACAAAAAAGGTTCTTCTATGGCACTGTAACTTTTAATGTACTGTAACTTTACTAGCATTACTTTTTTATATATGAATCACACACGGCTTCAGAATTTTTGTGACCTTGTGTAACAGTAAGTTTCTTTGAAGACATGAAAGTACACACAAAAAATTTCAAAACTCAAAAAAAAAAGGAACACACTAATGGTCAAAGTCTCCATAGCACACGTTGTTCCATGCAGTTCTTATCTTTTTTTTACGTTCTTATCTTTTCTAAGTGAGTGTGGTTTGAGATGAATCTGGCCCTGAGACTTTTACAACAGTTTTACAGTACAAGGGTCTCTACTGAAGCACACTTGTAAAAACAACTTTAATGATTGAAGTCAGAAAACAAATCACATCACGACCACAATCTTACTCCTCCTCTTTCTTCCTCTTGAACCTTTAATTGACACGGCATGGCACTGGAGCAAAACAGACCTTAACAAGCAAAACATTTCTCCAGACTTTCATGTGGCGGGCATAATCAACAGCCTATCTGAGAGGGGCACTCTATAGTATGCACAAGGTTGTTAGATTACAATGAACTCACTGGCTTGAAGACCGAAATCTCTCGCTGTATGCACAATCTTAATGGGCCATGAAAGAAAAGAAAGAGGGATACAATAAAAACAAGATATTTGTCCTCTGCTGCATCTTAAGAGAAACAGCGGCCCATTGAATGCCTGCTGTTTTCTGGGTTAAAAGCACAGAACCTCAAAGAACATCTGCTGCTTGAGTAAACAGTGAACTTTACACTTGATTCACCCTTTGTACATGTGAAATGTATCTTTTGCAGTGGATCCCAATTCTGATGTGTGGACTGATAATTAGCAATCTAATAATCTACAGAAGTTAATAGCCTCATAAAATTTAAAGTGGAGTTTTGTGGCTTTTAATCCATGTCTGTTAGCTTTGTCAAACAAAATTAAAACTATACTGGCATAATTCAATTCATGAATTTTAATCCATGGTTTTCAATTTATGATTTTCTAAATGGTCCATACCACTGAAAGTGACAGAACATTATATCCTCCTATCTGACATTGTCCTTGCTGAACACCTCCCTTTATCTCACGCAGACAGAGTGTTCATTAAATTCATAAGTGTCATGGAAGAGGTTGGTCAAACCAGGGCGGAGGTTTGACTGATTTAATGAGTCTGCTGGCGAACAGTGAGATGAGTTACAGAGAGTCTGAACCTGAGCTGATTCATTTAGTACCCACCGTCACTCATTTTAATGGGGAATTAAATTAGATTGACAGACAATAGGCATCACAGTGGGAAAGAAAGTGATTTATGATCATTTTCTCCTTCTCACAGGATGCCAAATGCTGCAAGGGTAATAATACTAATACTAATTATAATAACAACAATAATAAAACAACATTTATTTAATTTATTGACCATTTTCTCCTTGCACAGGACAAATGCCACCAATTCACCAAAATGCCACTCACTGATGCTCCAGAAGGAGAAACGATGCATTAAGAGCCGGGGGGTGAAAACTTTTGAACACTTTTCTTATTTTGCCTAAATATCATATTTTTTCATTTAGTACTGCCCTTCAGAGGCTACAGAATATAGTTACATGTTCCCCAGAAGACAAAATAGGTTACATTTACCCTGACCTTCGAATTAAACATTTTTTTACCCCCCAGCTCTTAATGCATTGTGTATGTCTGTTATTTTATCCCACATTTGCTGCACATTAAATTTTCTTGCAAACTGGTGAAAATAAGTCTGATCACACACAGGTCACACACTCTCAAGTCATGCCACGCTCCATATGACAAAATGTGTGTCATGAATTATGCTAGAAGTTTAATAAATCCTACACCAAGTACAGTATGTGCAATATCAATCATGATTTTGCCCAAACAGGTGATAGCATGCTGCACTAATGAGGCAGCTATGACATTTCTGTGAAACAGGCTAGCCTATGGCATCTCCACATAGGCCAGTGAGTTGTGCACAGAGTGAGATGAATCTGGGAGGCAATTATGGATGACATTCTCTGATGTTTGCTTGGTGCACACCTCTGAAGGTGGCTCTTCCCCGGAGAAAGGTTAGAAAGCAGCTCAAACGTACTCCATCGCTATATTTGCTATTGTGGATGCCAATGACCTTGATATTAATGTCAGAGAGTATATTGAGTGTTCATTACTTTTCTATTTATAGTGTCAATTTGGCTTAATTTCAGTTAGTAAACAAGATATGTGGTAAATATCAACCATAATTACCCAACCAAAAACTTTCTCTTCATCAGACATATCTAGCCGTCCTGGTGGTGCCGTTGCTCCTGGTCCACTGGAGCTGCACTGACTAGATCAAGGGCTTCAGACTTCAGCTTCTTCAGTTCTTTCATCCTGAAAAGACTGAAACATCTCTCTACTTCAGCTGACCTGAACTAAGTATAGAGCTTTGAGAGTCTGTGATGGACAGATGAAGGGCCCTGCCTCGCTTCTCAAAGAGAAGAATCTTTTACGGCTTGAAAATTTTGCTGCAACACATGCAGCAGTCATGTATTTTGGATTACACCTATGGATTTTGTGCTGAATATTACAAAAAAGGGAAAAAACGGAAAGAAGGAAAATTCTGTCAACACTGATGTTTCACTGAGTTCACATTACGTTTTTTTTTTTGTCTATATAAAAAAACTCAACAAGATCCAAAACTACTGGACTTTAAAGTAATTAAAAGTAACTTAAAAGCAATACAAATATCAACAGACAATTTCCCTTTAAAGTTATTATAATTCTAGATGAAGGGTAAATGTTTTAAAGGTGCTGTAAGCAATTAGTTTCAGAATAGCCTACCCAGCATAAATTGTCCCTTCGGTCTGATACATCAATATTGAAAGCACTGATACTGTACTTCAAGACCTATTCTCTAATTACACTTTCTGCATTTCACTCCCTTCTCTGTGTCAATGCTAATAAGACATGTATCCTATATCATTTAGCAGGAAATGGTGGAGAAAAATCCATTTAAATGGATCTATCAAGGTCAAGAGAACAACAGAGATGTCTGGACTAAAAATGAAATGCTTACTAATAGTTTTACTCCAATATCTAGTGCCCTATGATTTCTGTGACGTGGAAAATGCGAACGGAAGTGTGGAATCCAGTCATAAAAATGGAATTTACTGGATAGCATGGAATGTCACGGAATTTGCTCATTTTTGGATGAGTACATTAAAAGCAGGTCAGTACACTTAAATCAAAACGTGATATGGACTAGTGTCTGTGAATATTAAACTGCAAAAATACTATTTAAATATGAATCCCGCATGTTCTGCTTGTCTCTGTGTGATTGAATGGAGCAGACGCAAGGTTTCGTTTTCTACACACACTGAAACGCATGATGCTCACATGAAAACAATCTCTAGAACTGCTCGGAGAGTCACATCATGAGCATTTTACAGTTTCTTTTGAGAAAAACAATTGTCATATCAAATACAAACAGAAACTTAAAATAAATAAAAATAAAGGTATGGTTTAACTTGAAATTGTGACAGAAATATATTGCATAATGTAATGATAGTACTACTACTACTAATAAGATTATTATTAACATTAACATTATTCTTTACCTAATATTCACAAGAAAAAAGTATTTACAAGAATTTATTTACCAGAAAAATCTAAATACATGACACAGTATTTCTGAGAAAAAGGAAATAAATACTAAATAATAAAAACTTTGGTACAAATAACATTTAAGAGAACTTTTTTATAGAGCCTTTTTTAAATTTATTTATAAACTTGTATTAATTGCTGTTAAATTGAGTATGTTTCACGATTTCAATTAATTAGACCTGCTTTACTGAAAAAAAAAAAGAAACCAGAACAATTTTAATGGAATTTGAAAAAAAAAGAAAAAACAAAACAAAACAGAATTTATGAAAAAATAAAACACATTTCATAGTGCCATAAATATCCACCACACACACACACACACACACACACATAAACAAAGTTTTATTTATTTTTTTAGTACTTTCTAACTACTTTCTACAGCTAAAACAATAACATATTGGTAACGTGTCTGTGAAAACAAATCTTGTACATCAAATTAGCGTCTGTTGCTAACATACGTGACTGGTCTTCTGTTAATCTGTGTAGCTCAGCTCCGGCAAAAACATTCAATAATGATTTAAAAGCTCTTTTTGAGCAATTTACTTGTTCCCAAGCATTCCAAGTTATTTGTTTGTTCCTTCTTCTGCAGCCCTTGAAGAATTATTTTCTTGCAATAGTTTTAATAGCTCTCTTCCAGATCTGTCAGTCTATTTCATACCTTTCAACCCATAAAACTAATATATCACCAAAATTCTACCATATGAATGTGCAACCTGGAAACTTTTTCACAAGACACAAAATTCACACAGCATGCTTTGTGACATATTTGATGTGAAATGTCCACTAAGTGGCACTCAAAGAGCGTTCAGTGTTTTTCCCAGAACAAATGCATGTACATATGGTACGTTTTATGTGATGTTGTTTTGTATGTGTCACCGCAGTTCTGACTTGAAATGTACTTTTGGGGGACGTTACATTCATGAGTCATGCTTTTCACAGGATTCGTATCCAAGGATTCCGCATTATAAATCCAATTTCGTGCTGGCTGAGCTACCGAGCAACCTTGTTACAGTATGTTCGGAAAGTGAAGCATATGAAGCTGTAATCATAACTGTGTATGAACACGATTTCAAGTGCTGTTTTACCTTCAGTGTTTATTTTTGATGGAAACTCCAGTGATATGTACTTATTGGTACGTGTTTCGTGTCTTGTGAAAAAGTTCCCAAAGGTACGTTTTCGTCATGAGACCAATTTAGTCTTCTTCTATGAACCTTTGTCTTTCCAGAGAACTGTTAGAGATCTAGTCCTTTCTGGCTGGCTCAGTGGCTCTTGCTGGACTTTGATGTTTTTCTTCTTGTCGAATGAGCTCTAAGGGTAGTTCTATATATCATGATGCCCTCTCCTTCCTCTTTGCACTTCACTTTGAAGCCCGAGTTGTGAGGTTTTTCAAAAGGCCCATCACACCGAGAGTATTTGGATGTCTTTAATTAATGGCGATGTCTCAATCAATCCCTCTCTTCTTTGCCTTTATCCTTTCTGCTATTCTCCTTTGAATGCACAACTGTAGGACATGATATGAGCTGAAAGCCCTGTTTGGTTTTGATTGGGTTTGTTCTATGCCAGGCTAAACTACGCTCCTTCATGTTTAGAAGTGAAAGGCTCATTTTCTTGTTTTTATTATGAGTGCCTGTCTCCAATTAATCACCTTAAATTCTTAACATGATTACAAGGACAAAAGATAATCAAAATGATTACAATTTTTATTCATTTAACGAAGAAAGGCAATATCTCTGCCTTTTAACAAAACTTTGCATTAACATCACTTCACTTACACTGAAAGCCTATTGAGTAAGACATTCTGAAGGATGTAGAAGCAAAAATGTACAGCTCATATTTCATTAAAGCATTTAAGTCCTTATTCTTTCTTTAGTTTTAAAACACACTACTACTCTTTAACATTTAATCTAGTGCAGTATGTAACCCCATATAGACTACATATGCATTGCTGTGCTGTTTTTATGGTTTGTTCTGAAGATTGTCTATGGTAATGTCATAGATGCTGTCGCATCATTTTTTATGCTGACTGGTCCATCCTCTTGTTGATTTCCAGTAGAGTAAGTATTTCATGTTTTTATGTTGATCGATTGAACATACTGGTCTTTATAGGCCACGCTGATTAATTCTGCTAGAGCTAAAAGAAATCTGATTACAAGTGATCAACCACACAATTACAAAAAGCCATTCAATAATACACAAACTAGGCAACAGCAGGACTTATCTTTAGTACGCTGCTGGCATCACTGTGACAGTTCTGACACTAATAACTAATGAATAATGAAAAAAAAAATAGCATTTTAGCATTTTTGCTAAAATCAGAATAATTAAAAAAATATTGGCATTCACTGGGAATGCTACTATATGAACATATTTGTGACCCTGGACCACAAAACCAGTCATAAGTAGCATTAATATATTTGTAGCAATAGTCAACAATACATTTTATGGATCAAAATTATCGATTTTATGCCAAAAATCATTAGGATTTTAGGAAAAGATAATGTTCCATGAATATATTTGGTAAATTTTCTACTGTAAATATATCAAGACTTATTTTTGATTATTAATATGGATTGCTAAAAACTTCATTCGGACAACTTTAAAGGCGATTTTCTCAATATTCAGATTTTTTTGCACCCTCAGTTTCTAGATTTTCAAATAGTTGTATCTCGGCCAAATATTGTCCTAACAAACCATACATCAACTGAACGATCACTTATTCAGCTTTCTGATGACATATAAATCTCAATTTAAAAAAATCCATGGATATATTTACTATTGTAAAGGTAAAAAATAGAAAGAAATTAAGAAAACTACAAAATACACTCTTGAATAAGATAGCTATTACAATAACATATTAGTACTGTTATGAAGACCTTGCATTCCATTTTATTAGTATTGCTTGTGCTTTATAAAAATATATTGCTGGGACTGATATTACTCTAATACTATCAAAATTATAGGTACAGTAATCACTCAACACTTGCTGCAAACGTGCACTAATAGCAGAGCAGGTATCAAGGTGGATGATCTGACAGGCCAGAAGCGTGTCTGAAAAATGAGACTTGGAACGATCGCTCTGAATAATGCCAGGTGCCCCCACAGGAACTGACGTTTGGAAGTGACTTGTTTACCACACAACTTCTGCCATAACGGCCTCATAAAACATCCTCTCAAACCAACCTTGCTGTCATATTCATAGCCTTTAAGATCCCTGCTCTCTTTCCTAATAAATTCTTGGCTCTCCGTTTAGTGCTGAGAGAGACAAAGAAGTGCTTATAAATGTCCGCTCCCCACATCCATGTTGCTTGGTGTAACCTTGACCACTGCAATGTAATTCCTTCCCCTACACGCCATTTTATTGATTTCTGTAAAGCCAAATTCTTCATATGCATCCCACCCTGTCTCATTTACCTGGGTCTTTAAGGTCTCTCAGCGCTAA
Organism: Cirrhinus molitorella; assembly: GCA_033026305.1. Lineage (NCBI taxonomy): Eukaryota > Metazoa > Chordata > Actinopteri > Cypriniformes > Cyprinidae > Cirrhinus > Cirrhinus molitorella. Next base: position 19,759,012 of record CM065129.1, on the reverse strand, counting down.
AATTGCATTTCTGAAAGAAATGGGTTCCATCCGGCCCATCACATTCAGGATCAGCAATAGAACGTGGTGTGGTATAGAAATGCAGGGAGATCAGTGTAAGATGCTTATGAGGACACAGCTCAGCTCCATTCATACAAGAGTACAAGATGCTTTTAAATGAATACATTAGGCCGGATTTTGCGATTAGATATTTTGAATAGATAGATAGATACACTACCAGTCAAAAGTTTTTGAACAGTAAGATTTTTAATGTTTTTTAAAGAAGTCTTTTCTGCTCACCAAGCCTGCATTTATTTGATTCAAAGTACTACAAAATACACAATTTTGGAATAGTTTTACTATTTAAAATAGCTGATTTCTATTTGAATATATTTTAAAATGTAATTTATTCCTGTGATTTCAAAGCTAAACTTTTCATAAAGTTCAAAGATTTTGACTGGTAGTGTAGATAGGTAGACAGAAAATTTTAATGGGGGGGTACAATGGTGTTTCGTGTGTATATAGAGTTGTTTACAGTGTTAAAGAGTTGGATTCTCATGCTAAAACATGGCCAAAGTTTAAAAAAATAATTTGGACGAATGACAGAGAATTTCTGTCAGGTTGGTACAAGTTTCTGCTTTTTTTTTTTTTCCAATCGTGGCTTTAATGACGTAGACAATGGTGGAACTCCTTATATGAGCATTTCTCCCGAAAAAGCGCACCCACACACATGTTGTCTAGAGCGAGAGAAAGAGCGTGCTCATCAACGCACTTCATTTGGCTGCACTGCTGCAAGGGATTCACTCGGGAAGAATGTCTCTAAAGAAGTGTGGTTTTGTTGTAAGGCAAAGATAGCTTCCTGAAGAACCCAGCGTTATGTGAACAGTGGATGCAGTTCCTTTTTCTGGGGCAGCAATGGAGTTGCAAATGTGTTTGTTGACGAACGTTTCATATACAAGGCCCAGTTGGACGCTGGATTTGCACATTGTTTGATACTGAAAGATGGAGCGGTCCCAGCTATAAAAGATCCGGTCATGATTCAGAACTGCAGATGGTAAGTGAAACGGCATCAAATGTCTGTGTTTTATTGGCAATCAGAGCGCAAGTGATCGGCGAACTTAGCTCCGCCCACGGCGCGCCTCCAGAAGCTCTGCTTATTCCGGAGAGAATCGGAAAGCTGTATTTTTCTTTTATAAATATAATAAAACTAAAGACTTTTTGGAGATATTAAGGATGCAGTACTACTCTATAAGTACTCAAGATTAACATGAGATTAGGTGAAACTGTATGTTATGTACCCTTTAAAGGAATATTAGCTGGAGGTATACCACTATTCTACTAACATGTTTGACAAAATATCCAAGGCATTTTAACCAAAATCTTTATTTTGTGGAAAACACAGTAATCTAAATTAGAGAACAGTAATCACTGTAGCATGAAAGAAGATTACAACTAAAATTTTGGAGGGTCACAGCTGTCAGAAATTAGTAGAAAGTGTAGAGGCTCTTGCTTTGAATGACTTCAGCACATCTGTGTCCGCAGGACATAATTAGTTTCACACAGTGTGCTGCTGTGATCTTGGTCCACTTTTTTCAACTCTCTTCCATAGTTTGGTAACTGTAACTTTTGGCAACTGGGTTTCTTAGCCATAACTTTATCACAAAGTATTTTCAGGAATCTGGCCCGGCCATTTCATTATTTAAGTGTTCTTATCTGACTGCTTTACCTGTTTTGCAGTGTGACTGGGGCACTGTCTTGCATGAAAATTGCAGGCTGATTGAGAGAAGCTTGCAGGGAAGGAATTGCATGTTGCTCAAGGAGGTTCTGCTAAACATTTGCATTCACTCTGCCATGTAGCTGTATAAGAGGCCCAACTCCTGCTGGAGAAAACATCCGCCAAACTGTGACACTTTCTCTTCCACCTTTCACTTCTTCACACCTTTGAGCTTAAGTCTTTTCCTAGTTTGATGTTGAACATAATTGTTTCCCATCAGACCCAAATAAATGAAACTTGCTTTCATCACTAAAATGAACTCTGGACAAGTTCTCCTCTATCCACAAAACATGCTTTTAGTGTAGCCTTTTGATTCTTTTTGCTGATGAGAGACTTGGCCACTGCAGAGTGAACTTTCAGTCCAGCGTCTCAAACATGTTGAGACAATCCTTATTCTGTTCAGCACTGAATTAGCAAGCAATTCCAGCTACAGTGTTGAACTGATTCCTCATTGAGAGTCTCTACATTATCCTGTGTTCTTGGGCATTTGTAATATGTGGACGAACAGCCTTTTGGGGAGACTTGAAAGAATTAGTGTAATTGTAAACCTGCAAAATTTGAGAAAAAAAAAAAAAAGATTTGGAATGACCAAATTCTCTTGCAATGCCTGAAAGTGTCATCCAATTGGTCTTCATCTGGATAACCTCCTGTCACAGGGTTTCAGTCATCTTAGAGAGGCCTGCCATCTTACATTAGAAAAAAACAAAACAAAACAACAACAACAAAAAAAAGCCTTATAAAACATATAATTTCAAATTTTTCAAATATCTCATTTAAGTTTTTTATACTGTGCTTGAGAATTCAATTCATTTATGAAACATGCTTAAAAACAGTTTCAAGGACTAAGGGGTGACCTTGAAATTTAAGAAATTATAGGTTGTTCTCTAATTTTCATCTCCACTGTATAACCCAGAAGACATTGCAAGTCTTTCTCATTGAAAGATAACGTCAAAATGGTAATGTTGCAGTATTCTTCAGATATCAAGAAATGCTTCCAGCACAAGGTTTTCATAACAATGCATCTGAAATTGCGCTGTATTAGCTCTAAGCAGCGACTTCAACGGTTGCTCGATCTCATTAGCATGTTCGGAGAAAGTGCACATTGTGAAGCATTGTCCAGATGCATTACCTGCACAAGCTCGAGTGCAGTAATTATCACTGGTGTGACCTGAGGGTTTGGCCATTGTCTCTTTGGTATTGCTGTTTTGATGAGGTCGGACATATGCTTCCTGCAGGGCTGTTCAACACTAATCTACAGCATGTATTACCTTTATATGACAGGAGAATTAGGTAAAGACAACCATGAAAAGGTCTCCTGGAATAAAAAGTCTTTATAGAGGCACTCACTGTCAGTAATGTGCACTATTATACAAATACAATGTTCCATCTGCCGTACTGCATTTCATATAAAAAGGCACTTGTACTTTTGTCCCTGTGTTCAGGGTTGTAAGGAATAAAATGTTAATGTCATATGTTTGATGTTCTGATGTTTACAAGACACATAGTGTACTCCTTCTGTCTTGCACTCAGTGTGTACTTATTACACTATAAATAAAACCTCCCTGATGTTCCTTTTACAACAATGACTATGATGGCACATGTAAAAAGAATTTTGTACCATCATTTCTGATGCACAAATAGCATCTTTGTAAAAAAAAAAAAAATAATTGTCACAAAATTCTGTCATGTATAATCTTTTAAATAAATCATAAGAATTTTGTGGACATGGTCTCAAATAAATAGGATGTGTCTGAGCTAATTAACAGACTGGCAAGGCACTGACAAAAAACTTTCAACAAAATTTTCATCAAGAATTTCACTGACATTATTAGTTATGACAAGCGCTGAGGAGACATCTTGAACATTTAGATTTTTTTTAATTACAAGCTCTGGCTATTTCTGTGATTAGAGACAGAGGGGTAAATGCTCTTCACACCACCATCTGTTCACCGAATCTTTTCTCCCTCGCCACTCTTCTGCCTGGCTGTTCCCCACCGTCTAAATAGAGCCCAGCTTGGGATGATTGCCACTGGTCAGTGCTATTTCTGCTGCTTGACTCTAGCCAAGGTCCCTCTCAGCTGCCTAAACCTCAGTGTGGGTTTGTGCTAATTGTAATAAATGACATCTGATGTTTCATATTAAGAAGACAATGCATTTCCTGCCATTTCATGCTATAGACACCATATACTGTTAATAAAAGTTCATAATTCAAACCTATTAAACCTTTGTTTATCTTCAGATTTCAGAAGAAATTTTTGATGAAATCTGACAGCTTTCTGACCCTGCATAGACAGCAACTTAACCACCACGTTCAAGGCACAGGAAGGTCATGTGTATGTCGTGGTACTCTCGTGAATATCTGAAAATTCTTAAATTAAGATGTATTTACTAGATAAGCAAAAATGACATAAGATATTTAACCTTGTTTGAAGTTAAATGCACCAGAAACAAGTAAAATTATCTGCCAGTGGTTTGCTTATTTTAAGCAAACTGCACTTTATTTAGTTATTTTCTCCCTGGAAACAAGATTAAATATCTCATGTCATTTTGCTTATATTTAGATATTTAGACAAAAATACTAAGTAAGATAACCTTGACCCTAAGATAAGTGGTCAGTACACATACAAATCCTAAAGGAACAATAACAAAAGCAGTCGGTTTAATTTCTAAATGTAAAAGGTCATGTTAAACCTACTTAAGAATTTGTGCAACACATCCTGAAGCATTTCTTCAAAAAAGAAAAACAAAAACAAAACCACATTTACAGATGGTCCCTTTTTGTCAATACTTGTACTGTTGTTGTTGGTGATAACTCTGGCCAGCTGAGTCCAGAGCAGATTTGACATTATGTCACAAGTGCATTCAGATGAGGTCACTGATATCTACAGAGGCGTGATGGGGGCTAAAAGTGATAGGAGAGTGGAAGAGAACAGAGAGAAGGATGTACAGCGCTCTGAGCTTTCAGTCCCGCTGTGAGTAAGCTGCTGTTTGAGGAATTGAAGTCCAGATTTTGTTTTTTAGAGACTCTCTTCACCTGGATGACTGCAGAGATATGCTGCGGCACTCACAGAGGCCGTAGACGGTCACGCCTGAAAACACTTCATTCTGATCTTGCCTGTGAATAGTGTAACCTGCTGAGAGCTTTAAACCTGTTATCAACCCACCCACACTTACTAGCGTGATCTTTGGATGGTAGTTGCTTTGTTTGTTGATATTTAGTGGGTAAATGAGGCCTGTCTCTCTTGTAGAATATACCCCCAAAAGAGGACTAAATAGGCTCCATTTCTCTTTCCCTTCATCTCCCATCTGCTTTCCTCAGCAGGCTGTTTGTACCTGCTGCGACATCCTTTATTAAGCTTTATAGCAACAGCTTTTTCGAGGGGGGCAAGCATTGCATGATCAGAACTCAGAATATTTTGCTGCCTGGCTGTGACTGCAACTGTCTATTCTCATTTTTCCGAGAAGTTCAGTTGATCAAACACCTCTATCCACTATTTGAGCCAGAAACAAAGAAGGGGGGTGCGACAAATAGATAAAAGGAGACAGTTCAGGCATATCCATGGCCACCTGTTCTCTCATTCTCCAAGTCATTAAAATGACATCATGTAAATGAGTGCATTCCAACAGCATCAATGAGCCGCTGTTGGATTAATTTCACTGTGACTGATCCTTGATTATAATAATGTTAAAACCTAATAGCTAATACCTACATTTCTACCATAAGCATGATTTACTCTTATATTGTTCATGAATTGCCACAGACAAAAGAAAAGGCTTTAGGGAACAACAAGCCTGACATCCGATCAATGAAGTTTATTGGTATGATATATAGCAGGTTCTTAGAGCTTTCGGTGTCAAGTCTTACAAGGTTTACGGTAGCCACAAGGTCCTAGTTCTTTTTCAATGACAGCATGACTGCTAGCACAAAATAAAAACATTTTATCTTTTTGTTTCTGCCATATGTCATTAACAGTCAAGGGATTTTATTTGCAACCATTTAAATGACATTTAACTTTAATGTGCTCAAAGAACAACATGGAGGTGAACATAACACTCAATACCTCTTATCAATTAAAGGTTTCAAAAGGGGATTTTCAAGCAATGCTGTAGAACCAGCATTTTAGGTTTCACAAAGATCATTTCAGTGAAGTTTGTTTTTTTAACATTATTCTTAGTGTGAAGAACATTTTAAAGAGCAGGTCATTTCGAAAAATATTTTTTTTGCAGTTTGTAACGTAGCTATCCTTCAATGTAAACAGTCTGCAAACTAAACTACGATGTTACTGTCTTACTAAAATAGTGCTGATAATTCACTGTGAACTCACTATTTCCTAATAATGTGTCGATTAATGTAGACTGTTGTTTTTCTAATTACTTTGTTTAATAATAAAGAATACATATTTTGGTTTACAAACTGTATTGTTTCATCAGTTAGTCACTATAGCACTCGGCCAACGTATCCACCATTATTGTTTTGTGAAGTGTTAGTTTAGCAGCTAAACTTTAGCTGTGTGGACGATTTGCTTGCATTGTATACGGAAAGACCAACAGACTTGGCCAGCTGACCAATCAGAGCATAGTAGGCTTATGGAAGGGATGGGTTTACAGACCTTAAAGGAACACTCTGCTTTTTTTGAAAATAGGCTAATTTTCCAACTCCCCTAGAGTTAAACAGATGAGTTTTACTGTTTTCCGAATCCATTCAACCAATCTCCAGGTCTGCCGTTAGCACTTTTAGCATAGCTTAGCACATTCAAAAATGAATGTGCTATGTGAAGTTTTTCGATATTTTTCCTATTTAAAACTAGACTCTTCTGTATTTACATCATTTACAAAGACTGACAAAAATGAAAAGTTGTGATTTTCCAAGCTGATATGGATAGGAACTATACTCTCATTCCGGCATAATAATCAGGGAACTTTGCTGCCATACCACGAGTGCAGCAGGCGCAATGATATTACACAGTGCCTGAATATAGTCCATTAGTGAATATAATCAGGTCTAATCAGATTCAATGATTTATGCTAAGCTATGCTAAAAGTGCTACCGGCAGACCCGGAGATTGGTTGAATGGATTCAGAAATGGTAAAACTCATCTGTTTAACTCTAGGGGAGTTGGAAAATGAGCCTATTTTCAAAAAAAGTTGGAAGTGTTCCTTTAAGCTCAGAACTGCTACAAACAAATCATTTTGCAATCATTGCAAAATGATTCTAATATTAAATGTATATTCAGGGAAAATTATGACATTAGATGCATTTAAACCTGTTGTAACAGACACCAACACAATATTAGAACACTTTGAAATACCATATGACCTGCACTTTAATATTTTATCCACCTTAAAGGAAAGGATGTGATGTGTGGCCAAGTATGATGTTCGAAGACTCAAACCAGCAACCTTTGGTTTACAAGTCCAACTCTCTAACCATTAGGCTATGACTGCCCCCAAACACATAAATAAGCCTATGGGCGAGACTTCTGGTTCATTAGGCGCAGAATAACAACGTGTAATACACTGCAAAACTGCACTGTAAACCAGTGTGTTCATAATTAAGATAATACATTAAAATAATTTGGTAAGTCACACAAATTTGGAATATGAAGCAACAAAACAAGCTGTTTTGTACAGTTAAAAATAGCTGGATGCCGATGAGACCGTAAGCCAGACCTATGCAATTTACAAATGGCCACACCCACTCTCTTATAGGAAAATGGGGTGAATTTAAACTTTTACCACAGCATAAAATACAATGTTTAAAGTAACTTACAAAAAAAACTAAAAAACTTGACCATAAAAGTATCATTGCAATAGTCAATATGAATTGTGCTTTATGTTCCAGCGGATTTTAAGGTTTCGTTGTATGATGTCTTAAATTGCATCTCACACAAAACAACTGTATAAGATGTGTTGTTTTTATAACAAAAGCAAAAACCTTGACCATAAAAGTATTATAACAGTAGTCAGTATGTTATATTCTGGCGGATTATAGTGTAGTTTTAATGTAGTATGTCTTAAATTGTGTTTCACACAACGCTATTGTATTGCTTCAGAAGACTTGGAATATAATGCATAAAATGTCATTTTTTTGACCATGAAAGTATCCTAACAATAGTCAGTATGACTTGTGCATTACATTCCGGAGGTTTTCAAGATTTCTGTGCATAATGTCTTAAATTATGTTTCACACAAAGCTATTGTATTGCTTCAGAAGACTTGGAATATAGAGCATAAGATGTGTGAATCATTTTTATGATACTTCTATAGTGCTATTCTGTCATTTTGGAGCTTGACAGACCCAGTTCTTATTCACTTCATGACTTTGAAAATAATGCCCGGGAGGATACTTTGTCAAACATTCAGATTTTGTTTTCCACAGATCAAATCATACAGGTTTGGATTGACATTAAGATGACAATTTTCTTTTTGGGTGGTCATTATTAAAGTCCACCTCAAAATGAAAACTCACCCTCATATCATTCCAAACCTACATGACTTTCTTTCTTTTGTGGAACATAATAGTCAACAAACAGAAGACAAAATGAACCAAAGCGGTTTGGTTATCAACATTCTTAAAATATCCTCTTTTGTGAGAAACTGGTACAGGTTTGGAACAACATGAGGATGAGTAAATTATGACAGAATTTTCATTTCCGGCTGAACTATTCCTTTACCATTACTAAGCCCAACAAGATGAGAATGCCGGACAGCTAGAAGAGACAGGAAGGAGACGGACATGACAAGAAGGAAATGCAGCTTCTCTCTTCCTGGCATCTGTTTTCTGCCGTGCCACATTCAATTCCAGAAGGGAATTAGCCCGTCGATAAGAAGCCATTACTGCTAACTCTGTGGAACTGCACCTTGCATTCAATTGTCTCCTTCGCCATTTATTTGAAATCTTATCTTTCCTCTCACCTTAGTGAATCCAACGGCAGTTATATCAGTGAATGCTGTTTATGCAGGATGCAACAGCTGAAGGTTAGAGAGAGAAAAGAGAGCAGACTAAAAGACAAGTGTCAAGGGCAAGGAGAACAGGTCATGGTAGTGCAAATGAATCTGCCTCAGTCATTTTGTCATTTTCTTGCATGAAATGCCCATTACAGCTGCCGTTATATCACAGTCCAACAAATAAACTTGTTTTTGTAGGTACACATACCCCTTGCAGAATCTGTTAGACATTTAGCAATTATTATTATTTGTAAATAATTTGTTTAAATTATAATTGTGTATTAAAATGTGTCAACATGTCAAATAACATTAAAAAAGGACAATATTTAAGATCCTTTTAATTCTACAAGGACTATGACAACTTATGAGGAGAGCTCCAATAGCACATGGATTCTGTGTCTAGGTTAAATGGAAAAGGAGTAAAGAAAGGCAGAGACCACGGGTAAGACAGTCAGAAGCGATGACAAATGGGCTTGCAGCCTCTCGGAGTGGTTGACTTTGACAGCAGTGCTGCCCTTTGCTCATGAGACACCTCTCAGATGAGGAGCGATGACTCATGGGAAGACCATTATGAAGCAGCAAGTCAGGCAAATCGCTGGTTAAGACCGAACAATTATACCAGCTCCCCAAACACAAGCAGTCATACCCAATCATTTCCTGACCATTTCAAACTGGTCTATTTCTTGTTCTGCTTGTCAGAGCAAGGCCAGAGTTATAGACAAAAAATCGCTAAGCTCCTTGAATGTTTACAGATTCAGTTCATAACACCACTGTTGAAAAATGATTAGTACTTAGTAGCATCTTTCAGCCAAATTAGGCAGCATTGCATGCATCCTTTGTGGAGAATACAATCCTAACTTTGGTCTGTAATAGATTAATACTGCCAAATCAGTTTACTTACGTTTAAACTGTTCCCCGTTGCTAAATCTTCAAAGTCACAGCGAAATGAATCATATTCTTCCTGTATTGAATATAATTTAATAATAATAAAACAATGTCCTGCAAAATATTGTTTATTTATTAAGTTGTTTTAGCAATTCATTAACAAATGAGCCTGTTCTTTTAAATGACTCACAAACGCAGCGCAACCAAGAGTGTAGTCTGATTCATGATTAAATAATCCGTCGATTCTTTTTAATGAATCAAAACATTAAGCGCAATCTTGTGATTAGTTCAAACGCAGTACTTCTGTTCAAAACAGCATAACAGAGGGCGTGATACTGCTGTATACAAATTTCAATATGCTAAATATTACTAATAGGCTATGCTATTAAGTAACTTACAGTTCAAGTATTTCCACTTCGTTTTGTTTCACCAGTCAACAGTCGAACAACAGAGGATTCGATTAGAACTTCAAATACGTTTTAAAAAGTGTTAAAAACTACAAACATGGCGGATATGCGCGACTGATGGACAGGTTGAGAAAGGGGTTGGAGTAATAATCATTGTTTAACTTGATGAAAAAATATTTATTTAATGTTATCCACATTATATTTTATCAAAAGCAACATTGTGAACTTTTATAATGATACGTTTGGTCATTTTCTTTTAAATGCATCATTATGCAAACACATGAGCAGAGTTCTCGCCATGAAAGACCCACATGAAAGATCAACATACCTCTTAAATTTCTCTCCAATACAGTAGGAAATCAAATTAAACAAAATGTGGATGATGTTAACGTTTTGACAGGATGATTGACATGGCAGTTTAAACAGTGACAAGATATGCATAGGTAAGCAACAGAGCGTTAAAGGGATACTCCACCCCAAAATGAAAATTTTGTCATTAAACACTTAACCCCATGTTGTTCCAAACCCGTAAAAGGTTTGATCATCTTCGAACACAATTTAGGATATTTTGGATGAAAACCGGTAGCCTTTTGACTGTCCCATTGACTGCCAAGTAAACAACACTGTCAAGGCCCAAAAATGTATGAAAGACGTTGTCAAAATAGTCCATCTACCATCAGCGGTTCAACCATAATTTTACAAAGCTACGAGAATACTTTTTGTACGCAAAGAAAACAAAAATAATGACTTTAGTCAACAATTCGTCTCTGTCACTGTAGCGCCATTTTGGAAAGTATCCACTGGACGTAAACAGTGTACGCTATTCTGGGTCAGCCACAACACACGGATGCACTGTTCAAATCAATGCATTATCAAAGCGTAAATACACATAGAAAATGTATCCGTGTATTGTGGCTGACATAGAACAGCGTACGCTGTTTACGTCCAGTGGATACTTTCCAAAATGGCGCTACGGTGACATAGAGGAGACGAATATCCCTTTAAAGACGCAGCTATGACGAAGTAGTATGTCCCAAAGCTTGCCTACTATTAGGGTAGCTATGTACTTTTTCTTAACAAAAATACTTTTAGGACATGGTTTTCAAACGAATCACGAGTGAATGATTCAATTAGGTGAGTCATTTGATTGAGTCATGTTTCATTCCTGAATGAACCCCATAGGTTGAATGAAACGGTTCATTCAGATTGGTTGAATGAAATTGTTCATTGACTCTTAGCTTATAAGTATCTAAAGACTCGCCGCCACCTACTGGCTAACAATGTAACCTGCAGAAAGAGCCTCCTTTTTTAATGCTACTGTTAACCAAAACACAAATATTGTTTTTTTTTAATTGTTTGTATTATACAAGGGCAAAGGATGCAAAGTTATGTTATTTTGTATTTATCTATGTATTCAGTCACCTCAAATTTATCTTATTTCATTACCACTGCTACTCCAGAATATCCCCCTAACTGCTGAAGAAGAAAGATTACATTTATCTTCAGCCATTCAGTGGCCTTGGGAGGAGTCCTAAGATAGCCATTAAACTTAATAACTGTCACTGTGAGGAAGCTTTTATTCATTATTAGCTTTCATGAACCCACCCACAGGTCCCAGAACAGCTCAAAACTCCTTAATTCTTTTCAACCTCATCTCAGTGTACGGCAGCCCAGGACAGAATTAGCATAGCTTCCTCTGTGTTTCACCACATGTCTTATTCATGACTACACTTCCGTCTCTTAAATCAACCTCTTGATCATGGAGGAGACCCAACCGAGAGCCGCCTATCAAAACAATGAGGTTGTGAACTGCAGGTTAGATGGTCATAAGTCTTCCTTTTTTAAGATAACAAATTATGACAGTAAATACAAAGAGCAAGCCACCAGAGACAAGGAACATTAAAATGTTACAGGCAGGTTTAGAGCCAGGCCAAGGAGTTCAAGACATTTTAATGGAAATAATGCTGGAATTAAGCCATAAAAGCAAATTAAATATAATTAAATTCTCCTCTTTCCTGTACAGAATTGTGTTGAAATTGTGTTTTTCTGCTTTTTGAGCTCTGATATTGCTCTACTGTGGGCCAAGTGCCTCTTTCACTTCTCTGTTGTCCTCTGTTAATTAGTATTCTGCTCTTTCTTGACTTCTGGAGTCTGACCAAAGAGACAAATAGTCAATCGATCTGATCCACCAAATGGCAAAATAAATGCGGCTCTGGCCCCGCCGCCATGCGTCACAGCTGACAGTTTAGCTTGTAGGTTTATTTCAGAGACAAGCTGATAAAACCCTTTAAATCACACTTATCTGGGTCATTTCACAAACAATGAACAATTTGACGGCCGCTTTATAAAAGTAAGTTAATTTTACGGCTCAAGTAACTGCATAATGTGTTCACACAATTGTTAACCAATACATGGCAACATGGTAACGGGTTGGAGAATGACTAGTGGGGAAAGCAATGTCCTCCTATCTTACCCTATTTTTACCCAATGTTAACTAATCTGACCTCATTGTAAAGTGTTACTGTTTATGTGTCTTACATTTGGTGTCATTTGCATACAGAATCATAGGTTGAGAAAGCACAGTCTGCAAAAACAGAAATGAAATATTTCCAGTTACTCTTATCAGTCTCTCCTACTGTTGTTTTGTCTGAGAAATCAGAGAATGACAAGGCTATAGTTTTATTTTTATTTCAAAACAGCATTAATAATACATTTCACTAGAGCCACCTGGTTTCCTTCTTATGCATCTTTCTTCTTTCTATATCAATTTTCAGTGATGGACTTTAAAAACTGACTGTGTTTGAAATGCATGTTCAGAGGCTCAATCCTTCAAATAAGCATTCAGCACAGAAATCTGTGTATTTTACTACCTGCTTCTCCATGGTTCTGCTAAGGTAAGATATCTTGTGATCAGAAGAGGCTGACAGAAGAAGGAAACATAATAAGCAGCAGAGGGAGAGTGGGAGACTGACGGACTCAAGCTCCTCATGAGAAAATGGATCTAAAGGATTGGCCTGAAAACATTGATTTGGTGCAGTCTTAATCTTAGAGCAGAGAAAGAGAAAAGACAGAGATGGGGAGAGAAAGAGACTATGGCCTTTGAGCAACACCTGGATGAATGAAAAGTTTCATAGCCAGAGCAGAACAGAGAGGCAGAGAAGCAGAGACTTCAGCAATGCATACAATAGTAGTGGAGACACTTCCAAGAGACACTTGGAAGATCTTTTTTTCTTTTATTGAATATTTTCAGCATGAAACTTTAAGGCTTCAACAGAGATGACTGGCTTAAGCAGCTATGCTTAAAATGCGAAACTAGTCCTCAAACCAAATGGAGAACCTATGAAACAGAATGAAAATCTGTAGACTCTGGCACATTGTGGAAAATCAATTAAACAAATCAAATCTAAAAATCAGTTAGTACAAAATGTTTTGTCAGAATAATTAAAGCAATAGGCAAAACAAACATAAGGCTGCAAGAAACAATTAGAAAATAATTATGATTTGTTCAAGCTGTATTATTCTTAGCATTGATTGTTCAGCTAAAAAACCTTTGATTAATTATTGACAGAAAGTCATTTAAAAAGACATTACTTATTATTTAGCAAGCCTGTAACCACCTAAATAAATTATTTTAAAAAAGCATTTTTTTTTTTTTTTGCAAATTCAGGTAATTTATCATAGAATTATGATGATTTTTAACGTTTATGACTGTTATAGCACCACATACAGTACGATCTCCATGAAACATTGCATGCTTGTTTAGAATCATATGTCGCATATGCTCATCTAGTTTTGTGATGTTTTAGTTTAGGATTTATTGACTTTTGCACATGACCTTTTTTCTAAACGACCCCACTACAGCTACCCAAATGGTAAAGTTCAACCATTTTTTTTTTATAATTATTTATCTAGAGAGTCTAGAGAATCATGCTGCAGTGCTTATATTGAGGTTAAGTGAAAAACCTAGTTCATAAAATATATAGAAAATGTAATAAATGATTTGACTGACAGCAGTAGTTCTTAAAACAAAGTTGCTCAGTATAAGATCTATTAAATTATATGAATATTGTGTGAATGTGTGAAACACCAAAATATGTAGTGCCATGTATATTTTGTAACATATGTGAAATGTCCACTGAGCGGTGCTTAAAGTGGTGCTTTTATGTGACATTGGCTTTGTGTGTGTCACCGCAGTTCTGACTTGAAATGTCCATTGAATGGTGCTATAACTCCAATGCTCTGTGATGTTTTAAAATAATGTACCATCTGCACTACACCTAAACCTACCCAATAGTTTGAACAAAAGCGAATGTGACATAAAAAAGCAATTGCAAGCATGCCATTTTAGGTTGTTTTTTAATCTCTCATTTTTCAGCTCCTTCATAGTGAGTCATGCTTTTCATAGGATTCGAACCTAAGTGATTCAGTCCAATTCTGTGCAGGCTGCGCTACCGAGCAAGCTTGTTATGTCTGGTGTTGTGCTCATTTTCAACCCCCTAACAAATTATTACCCCCCTCTTGTTGAAATTGCTACATGACTGCCTAATCCAAACCCCATAAAACTTGTTTGCGCCATCTAGGGGCCAGTTTCTTCCAAAATTCTCAGAGGGCCATTAGTCAAATATGCTTACTGAGTTTAGTTCAGATTGGCCTCAATTAACTTTGTCTAATAGGTGCTCACAATTCATTGGCCGATGGCAGCCATGTTTTGTCCTCGAGGGCAATTGTGGCATTTTGGGAAAAGACACTACATACCAATTTTCAAGCCAATCTAAATAACAGGCACAAAGCTATAGCATAGTTACAAACATATACAGAGTTCTGGCATGAAACTCTAGAATGCAATCCGATGGGTCCAACTCAATCTGACATCATGACATCATAATCACATGGCACAGCCGATTGGTTCACTCCTGTATCCATAGCCAATGAGCTCACTGCTCAACATTCAAATATATGACTAGTGCTAGATGTAGCAGTTTGCAGTGTGCTTCAGAAACCCTTCACCTTCCCCAGCTCCACCTGTATAGATCTGCTGTGAGGTGATTCATGTATGCTTTGGGGGTTATTCATATATGTTATATGTGCAGCAGCAGTATTTCTTACATGCTTACAGAAGCATGTTGTGGATGTATTGGCAGTAGCAAGTCTCGGTACCTGCTCTGCCACAGCAGCAGCGTAGCAGATCTATTCCGCCAAGACCAAATGCATTAACATTGTCATGTACATTACCATACCAATCCCTCCGAGAGTTGTCATGACAGAAATATTTTTATGTTATAGCATTTTAGTAAAAGTGGCTCCTTCCCTTATGAATGTTTTGGCTTCCCATCACAACGGTTATTCGAAAGTTCTACATTTTTTGATAATTACTGATATTCACTTTACAGAGAATCTTTCTGCCCTGGTTTGGTTCCAACTGGGTGAAAAACTTAAGGCTAGTTTGCAAAAGTAGGTTTTTCAAAAACTCCCAAATACCTGAAAAGTTAACACTACTTTATTTGGAACACACCACTCTCAACGCTGGATATAAACACGTGTTTTGCCAAGACTTCACAGACACCGAGCAGGTGAGCTCCACCATCTCTTGACTTTCAGCCATGTGTGTGTGTGTGTGTGTGTTCAGTAAACAGCTTAACCAGCACTGGCCTGAGGTGTAAATATTTCCACAGGGTTCCTGTGTTTGTTTAGAGTGATTTTTTGATTCTTCATATTCTCTTTCACACCTTCACCGGCTGCTGTGAGACACCCTGCTGCTCTCTGACGTTTACTCTGCACTCTTTCATTGGGTCAGACATCTAAAAACACAGGAAATCTTTGACATGGCTTTCTGTGAACCAGTGCAAACGGCATCTGCCATCTGTGCTGGATTCTTTAATAAAAGAGGGGATTTGCTTCATGAACAAGGCTGCAAAATACCAGCCAATCAGAGTATTATGGGCACAAAGACCATTAACAGGTGGGAGGTAAGGAAGCGGGCTTCTGGCAGACACGTGGCCACCCAGACGGTCGCAGGAATCACACCTGCATGTGTGCACACGTGTGCGCGTGGGGCTCAATGGGATTGGCTCTAGGTTCTGGGCTCCTGCCTGGCTGCTTCAGAGCCCTCAAATCCCTCTTTTCTCCTGCCAAACACTGGAGCATCTCGACAGCTGCAGGCGTGCCGGAAAGCCCAGCGCTGGAGAAATGTCAGACTGTCTGGGGTCAGGCTAGCTGGGCGACTCATCCTGTAGAGAGTGCCAAGACACTGCAGCTGCCCAGAGCTTCTAATGCTCAAACAATGACTCTGTGTTTGCATTCGGTTCAGCGATTAAAGTCTTTTTCAGCTAAGCTTTTAATTAATATAAACCGTGGTCAAAATTTTCACATTTTCAAATAGACATTATCTTTGTTAAAAAACTGCATTATTGAAGTCTAGACAAGTACATTCTTGCCTTAAAACTCTTAAAACTACACAAAACAGTATTATTTATGAAATTATAGTGAATTTGGGCATCCTCTATGACACTCGCTATGAGACATACTGCAAGCGGAGTAATACAAACAGCAAAAAGGTTTGATCACTAGAATATCACACTCTTCTCAGCCAATCAGATTTGAGGACCAAAAAGAAATGTTATATAAACCTGTACAGGTGCAGCTCAAAAAATTGGAATATTGTGAAAAAGTTCATTTTTTTTACTGTAACTTATTTTTTAAAAATAAAACTTTCATATATTCCAGATTCATTATAAGTGAAACATTTCAAAAGTTTTTTTTTTTTTATTATTATTTCTTTATTTTTTTTATTTTAATGATTAGAGCATACAGCTCATGAAAGTCAAAAATCCAGTATCTCCAAATATTAGAATATTTACATTTGAGTTTCATTAAATGACCATCCCTACAGTATAAATTACGGGTATCTCTTTGAAACCACACTAATGGGGAAGACTGCTGACTTGGCATGGTCCAGGAGACAATCATTGACACGCTCCACAAAGAGAGTGACAGAAGGTCATTACTGAATGGGGTGGCTGTTTACAGAGTGACATATCAAAGCATATTAAATGCAATGTTGACCGGAAGGAAGAATTTTAAGGCAAAGGTGCACAAGCAAGAGGGATGACCACAAGCTTGAGAATAATGTCAAGCCGATTCAAACACTTGGGAGAGCTTCACAAGGAGTAGAATGAAGCCGGAGTCAGTGCATCAAGAGTCACCACACTCAGACGTCTTCAAGAAAAGGACTACCAAGCCGCTTCTGAAACAGAAACAACGTCAGAAGCATCTTACCTGGGCTAAGGAGAAAAAAAATGGACTGCTGCTCAGTGGTCCAAAGTCCTTTTTTCAGATAAAAGTAAATTTTGCATTTCATGTTGAAATCATGGTCCCAGAGTCTGAATGAAGACTGGAGAGGCACAGAATCCAAGCTGCTTGAAGTCCAGTGTGAAGTTTCTGAAGTCAGTAATGATTTGGGGTGCCATGACGTCTGCTGGTGTTGGTCCATTGTGTTTTATCAAGTGCAAAGTCAATGCAGCCATCTACCAGGAGATTTTGGAGCACTTTATGCTTCCATCTGCTGACAAGCTTTATGGAGATGCTGATTTCCTTTTCCAGCAGGACTTTAGCACCTGCCCACAGTGCAGCAACCACTTGCAAGTGGTTTGGTGACTATGATATTACTGTGCTTTACTGGACAGCCAACATGCCTGACCTGAACCCCATTGAGAATCTATAGGATATTTTCAAGAGAAAGATGAGAAACAGTCGATCCAACAATATACATGATCTGAAGGCTCAATAGTGCCTCAGCAGAGCCATAGGCTGATCTTGTTCCATGATCTTGATCCATGCCACACTTCACTGATGCTGTAATTTGTGCTAGGAGCAAGTCATTTGTTGTAATATGTGTTGCAGACCAAGTATTGAGTGCATAAATGAACATACTTTAAAAAACTTGAACTTTTCTGTTTTGCAAATCTGTTTTTTGATTAATCTTAGGAAATATTCTAATATTTTGAGATACTGTATTTTTGACATTCATGAGCTGTAAGCTCTAATCATCTAAATTAAACAAACAAAAAAAAAACTTTTTAAATATTTAACTTTACATTTGAATCTAGAATATATGGAAGTTTCAGTTTTTGAAATAAGTTACAACAGAAAATTAACTTTTTCAAGATATTCTAATGTTGAGTGGCACCTGTATATCATACCTATATATATTTCTAAATTTTCCATTACATTTGCATCAAGACTCCTTTTCTTGTTACTCAGATAGAAAAAAACTTCATAAAAATATATTAAATTGAATATGAAGAGCCTTCTCACAGAAAAGGGAAAATGGATTTCATGCTTCAGCAGCTTACTGAATTACAAATTACAATTTACATGGCTGTTCTGTAACTCATAGTGCTCAGATTCAATTAATGTGGCAAATGTCATTAATGGAATGTATTGTCATTTTCCCTCTTGAGATTTTTTTCTGAAGATTTTCACAATTTTGTTAAGATGAAAAGAGTTCTTTGTCGGAAACCTTTGCAATATAACTATCACTGAGGACATGTATTTACTGTAGAATCATTTAATGATGCTGTAGGTCATGGACCCTCTTCATGGTTTATTCATTCAGTCTGTCTGGTTTCATCTTAAGTATGTTTCCAACTACCTAACTAAAAACCAACCAAAGCACACCACATGAATTATTGCATTCTTATATGAATTAGAGTCTTACAAGAGTTTTTCCAGTGTAAATCAAAAGCCAATTGTAGGAAGGCATGTAGTTGTTAAAAATGATGTCTTCAATATAAAACACTATACACTTAATGTGTAGCCTATGAATTGATGACTTTAAAATGGTTCAGTTGTTTGGTTCAAATAAATTTGAATCTAACATTCTGCAGATGTCCGATATTATTAATATCCAAAGATAGGTAATGGGAAAAAAATAATACAATATGAGCACAACAAGTAATAACAAATTAATTAAAAAGGCTTCCAAACAAATCATAACAGGTCTTGACCTTGTCATTAACATCTGCTATGAATCACTGTGACATTTGGAGCTGTCTGATATTTCGGCAGAACTACAGTTTACCAATCAAGCAAATAATTACCACTTATGATGAATGTTGAAGACACATGCGGCTGGCACTCAATTTCCACTCTGAAATGAGCCCCCTGAATTAAAGCAAAGCCCTGCTGTACTTTGATCTCTCAATAATTCATTGTCTCATCTATGAAGCACAAAATAATTGTACTTCAGAGGAGAGATTAGAGAGTGTGAGGCAACACTAGTCAGGAGGTTAATTCCAGCCCGAACCATCACGTCCAATGCTTTGCTCCTTGATGATGATGCATGTGTCGCCGATGGATAGCCACTCTCCGGGTGACATTAGTATTCAAGATTAGAATGGGGCGCGTGTGTGTTGGTGGATGTGTGCATGATTGAAATACTCAAGGGAAGAGGAAAAAACGGACAAGTTCAGCATCAGTTCAAGGGCATAGAATATAGAGACAGTGGCGACCAAGACATACTATCAGCCAGCCACACCAGAAACACATCATGCAGGAAGGTGTGAATTTCAAGTGTGCAGCATTTTCTGTATTTTTATATTGTAAACATATAAACAGTATATAAATATACAAAAAGATGAAAGTGGCTACATTTTAAAAAGGAATAAATGACAACTTTTGCTGAAAAATTTACTCTTCCTCAGGCCATCCAAGATGTAAAGATTTTTTTTTTTTTGACCTGGATTGATTTTTCTGTAATTAACCATGATTAATTGCATATTTATATTGTCATAATTTTACTGAACCTCCAAATTAATGTAGAAACAACATAACAATAGTATATTTAAAAAATGTGTTTAATGGCATAATTAAAGTAGTTGATACCAATACTGCTACTGGTGTCTCTATTAAATGCATTTTTCTAGTTTTTTTTTTTCAGTTTTTTTTTTTTCAGTTTTACCAATTAATTACAGCCATTCAACATTACAGTATAATTGAAAGCCATGTTATTTTTAACATTTAATAGGCTCTAAATTATAAATTGTATATGCATAAACTATTACTAGATTAATCTTTATTCAAACTACAAAAGTTAATCAGCGACTAAAGCAGTCGAGTGATTTCTCTTTTTTTTTTGTTTTTTTGATTTACATCAGTGACAGACTTCAGCAGGTTTCACTTTAAAATCAGTGCGGCAGTGTTGGCAAGTCTGCAGTTTTCCCGCGGAATTGGGCTACTTTAACACTGTTGCCGCGGGTTGTTTTAGATGTCCGCGAGTTCAATCGACCCCAATAATGTCATATTTAGCCCCTGAAATGCTAATTTACCAGGGGAACCCCAACAAAAAAGTGTATTTTATCCTCCAGAAAAAAACACGCATTTTGAAGTAACGGTGTGTGATTTTGCTTGTTAAAGCTCTACTAGTGCACCGTCTGAAGCAGCTCAGCGAAAACATGCAACCTTTCAAGCTATACTTCACTGTACCGTTTAGGCAGCGTAACCCCAGGTAAGTTTCGCCACATTCTCGGGTTATGCCCTAACAAAGTAGGGAAAAGTTAAACTTCCGAAATGAAGCAGCAATATCTTCTCAGTAGGGGTGTGCCATATGACGATTTTTGATCGTGGACGATAAAAATGTCTCCACGATATTGAGCCCAGTGCTAGTTCTGGGAGGTCACATTAGTCAAGCTCGCATCAGCTGACGCTCAGCTGATCCACGTCTGCCTATAGGAATGCAACGCCAATCATAATTCCCTTTGTAAGGTAGTGATGGGAAGTTCGGATCATTTTACGGACTCGGACTCTTGAGTCTCGTTCAGCAAAATGAACGAATCTTTTTTCGAGTCATTTCGTTCATTTTAGCAAAATATAATTAAAATGTTACTTTTTACTTCCCTAACACATCTACTGCTTCCACACACGTTAATCACACTACAAACAAGAAACTATAATGCTATAAGAAACAGAAAAGATTATTTAATTGTTTACCTGTGTGCTTGGCTATGCTGATCACCTCTTATCTGACATGTTTTCGGGTTTATTTCGTTCGTTCATCGCGTGACAGTCCCATAAGATTAAATTATGCAGCATGAGCCGGAAAGAGAATTGATTAGTTCGTCTATTGAGTCCTCTAGTTCGAGTCGTTCGTTCATCACGTGACATCCCCATAAGCGTACCCTATGCAGCATGAGCCGGAAAGAGAATTGATTAGTTCGTCTATCGAGTCCTGGTTCGAGTCGTTCGTTCATCACGTGACATCCCCATAAGCTTACCCTATGCAGCATGAGCCGGAAAGAGAATTGATTAGTTCTTCTATCGAGTCCTAGTTCGAGTCGTTCGTTCGTCACGTGACAGTCCCATTAGATGAATGAACGACTCCAAACAGGTGAACTAACAGAACTAATAGGATGTTGCGCATGCGCGACTGAACGAATCACTCCCCGAGACGACTCGTTCTTCCCGAGTCACATAAAAGATTCGTTCAAAATGAACGAATCGTTCAAGAACGACCCATCACTATTGTAAGGTCCATTCAGTCATTATTCAGCAGCTATCGCTTTGCTCAGGAGCTAATCACCCACCTCCATCCCCAACTTGTCCCTCTTGTCCAGTAAGGATTTGGCATTGGATATTTCTTGTTGAGTCAGACCATTGAATTGTTATTACATAAAATAATCACTCACGACATTAATGATATCTGCTACATTAATCATTAATGTTGGTTCTGTTCTGTTTACCCTAGGGGGGTTATTCATGCTCTCCCTGCTCATATCCATGCTAGGCTGCATGGATGGTCAGGGAGTGTTTGCCCAGAACAGAACCATACCCACAACCTAAAACATATGGTAATTGTAAGTTATCTTTGACAATAGTGGTCCTGACAGAACTGCTTTTGGAGAAATATTGTAGCATCGTGCTGTTCTATTAGCTGCAGTTCTGGCGCCTCTGCCTCCATATACTGTACAACGCGACATACTTTCACAACAAATTTAACAGAGGTAGAGTTACACTCTCAGGAAACTACACTTATTCACAGTCACAAAAGTACATTATTTGCTTTAAAGTTACGCCTTTTAACAATTTCATAAGCGCGCTGTTCTGACATGCATGCACTTTTCCAGTGTTACTGAACTAAGTTATCGCGTCTGTTTACGCTAATACTGTCAAAACACATAAGGTTTACATATAAACACAGGCTACACAGCTGCTTATGTCTAAAGTGAAAGTAAATGATTGAGAGAAAAACGGATGCCTGCCTGTATATTAGATACGTGCAGCTCTTAAAGCAACAGTACTAAACATGCTGCCAGTTTTCATCGTATTAGTATTTTATTTTCTGTTTTGCTTATTCCAAGTTGTGTTGTGATAAAAATAGCATCAGGTTGCGCCAGTAGCTCACTGAGTGCAACAATTACATATCATCAAAATAATGGTGCCTCTATAGTATGTATAAAACAATGTGGATTTTTGAAACAACAAATGGGTTTTCTACTGCATATTTCAGTAAAAGACATCATTTATGTAATATAAAGCCATACAAGTCTTAACACCCGGGGTTCACTTTAAACTGAAAATATATTTCTTTATTTAATCAATATTAATATAGAAGCCCTCCGTGGTCATTTTCACTTCACTCCTGACCAATCAGAATCAAGCATTACAGAGTTGTTTAGAGCTAAATGACCTGTTAGGGCCAATTCACACTGAACATGTCAAAAAAAAAAAAAAAAAAGCATGAGGATAAGAAATAATAATGACACCTGTTAGAATTATTAGAAGAAAATATATGGTGACATCAGGTTCACCCATATACACGTGTGCGCACATTAAAATGTGTTTATTACCATAATAAAAGTAAATGATCTGCATCTTTTCCGTTTTTAAATTCAAGATAGACTATCATTTTCTCTCATTAGTAAAATAGTCCTGATATGAATTGAGAGAAATAAAGCAGTCAAAACACGTTCCCAACAGACTGGCATACTTGCAAATAGCTAGTTTGCAACAAAATGCACCAATTAGTGCATTTCTGATACTACGGGAGGAACATAAATTTACTATTTGCCACTGATTAGCTTGTTATAGATGTTAATGATGAATTAATATCCAGCTTTGCGCATTATACTTGTGGTTTTTAGCATGAAGCTCTCCCAGGTGTTTTTGTCAGTTGCTAAACAGTGGCATCTGATTTGAAAGTCAAATCGCACTGCGGATTTTATAGAGTTCCTCTACCTCTCCTTCCCTTTAATTCATCATGAATAATTTTTTTAAGAAAACAAACTTGTATTGCCACTAACAAACTGGAATCATACTCAGTCTCTGTATGAATAGTGACCATATGATTTTGACATGAACCAACCTTACACCTCATTGAAACTTTTTATGACTATTAGTGGTATAATGTTGAATCATTTTAGCATTGTGTTTGATTACGCCATTTTTAGTTCTCAGCACTGTTCAGCGTGGGTGTGTAGGAGCCACTTGGCGTATCTATGTTTTCCGGACTCACTCGCTCCAGTGCATTGGAATTGCTTTCCTGAGTCACCTGTGTATCTGCGCAGCCGTCTGAACTGTAAAAACCTGTTTATTTGAGGGCTGCACTCAGCTAGATTGCATTTCTCCCTTTAGTATCTAGAGCCCTATATCACCAAGCATAGAAAGAAACAAAACAAAACAAAACAAAACAAAACAAATCAAAAATAAAAACGCTGGTTGCTGTTGTTTTCTAAGATATTCTGGATGTTACTTTATTGGGTAATAAATGAACTACTGCTACACTGGGATTCTGCAAAAACAAACAAACAAACAAAAAACACACACAAATTACTTTCTATGATTACACTGATTACACTATATTCTAAATTACATACCATGGGGCCAAATGTAATTAAAGTTAAATATAAGTATACAACTAATAATATACTGTATATACAGTATGTAATAGTTGTGCTGCCAACTATTTTTTTGGAACCTGTGACACTTTTTTCAGGATTCTTAAAATCCAAGAATAAAAATCTTAATAGAAGAGCATTTCTTCAAAAAAGCATTTTTTTTTCTTTGCAATCATTTTTTAAAATCAATTTAACACATAACAGACACACACACACACACACACACACACACACACACACACAAACAAACAAGAAAGAATAAAAATTTACTGACCACAAACTTTTAAATGTTAATTTGTATTGTTACAAAAGATTTCTGTTTTACAGAATAGAATGTATTTTTCTCATTCATTTTATTTTACAACATCCCTTTGTTTATTTTGTTCACATTTTTTAAACTTTGTTTATTTACTCTTTTAAATTCGATTTTGGAGCCCAGACTATACTTTTGGACCCAGTTGCTGGTTATTATATCTTTAGTGTTGCATATGAATAAGCTTTGCTTGCATAACCGCATTACTCCTAATTCAAGGCTAGTTTTTCCCGCAATATATGACATTTTCCCGAAATATTCATCCTATGTGTCGGTTCCAATAACATTCGTTCTTCTTCATGGATCTATGTATATCCATTTGCTCTGGCTAAACGTGGCGACCCTACATGTGAGGGAAAGCAGCTATGCGTCTGTCTGGCAGTGTATTCAGTCTCATAAGTGACAGGATGAGGAACATTTCTCTAATGATGGCACTTTGGCACAGATCCCGGGCTCATATGGATGAAGTGGCCTCACTCACTCACTCTCTCATGCTTTCTGAGCCCGTACACTCCTGGTCCTTTTGATTTGTGACTCAATTAGCTTGCTTCTGTTCACAGCCATGTTCAGAGATGAATGATGGCGCTAACATGCTAGCTGCTGCAATCTCTGTACGTCCCCACCCCCTTGTCGACAGCATCTGAAAAATGGGTGAAACATGTGATTTGTAATTATGAGAAACCTCCTGAAATAAAACGGAGGGGTAGCAGATATATAGCAGAGGCGTTGTGGCGAGGTGGTTATTCGGCGTGTTAGCACGTCCTTCGGCAAGGTCCTTTGAGAATGAGTTCTTTTAACTTCACAAAAGTCTAATTAAGACTCCTCTGCAGACCAAATGAGCAAAGCCATTATGGAAAGTGATTATTTACCTTCAGTATCACTTCTGGCAGGTGTTTTATTGCTCAGGCTTAGACAGGTACGCTAGGCTAACGACCGTGACATTGACGTGACATTGATGCTAACACATTAGCGCACCTCTGCCTACTGCTGCAACAGCAGCCTTGTTTGGAATGAATACCATGGATAAACAGCTAATAATTCTCAGTTTTGACCTAATTCAGACAGTTTTCATGCTACAAAGATGTTTTTGTACACACATCTTGCTAGCTTTGGAAGGAAAGGTTCAGCCAAAAATGAAAAAAACACATTCAAACCTCAGGTGTTCTGATATACCTTGAGACCACTGACACATTTACATTGTTCCAGACAGAGTTTTGACAGGCTGAGCTGCTGTCTTGCGCTTTGAGGCTTTGTAGTCTGGTAAACAAAACCTGTTAGCAGCAGTGTGTGTGTTTGTGTGCTGCTTCACTGCTTCACTGGTGTCTGTTCACCCGTGTCTCGGGGCAGCGGCGGTGTAACCTTACTGATGACAGTCAGTGCAATGTGATGATGTGATTTCAAAGGACAGTCACTCTCTCTCTCTCTCTCTCTCTCTCTCTCTCTCTTAGACACACACACACACACACACACACACACACACACACACACACACATTTAAATACTGCTATACACAGAAATTTGTGATAGCTTTTAATGTACATTATTATTTATAGTTACAGATATGCATAAATATACAAAAATGATAAATATATTGTGACACATATTGTACAGATGTATTTTTAATACTCGTATTGTGCCAGTTATGTGCTATTTACTTTCACACTTTTGCTACAGATGTGTTACTTTGTACACTCTTCATATCACAGTCCTGCAAAGATGACAGAAAATTTACTTGCAATTGCTGTTTGCGGCAAAACATGAGGGCAGTTGCATTTCAGACATACAGTCGAGAGGGAGTGCGACCTTGACGCGTCAGTAAATGGTGAGATATTTTCCTAAATGAAATTATCCTGCCAGAACAATTGCATGAAAAGGTATACACTTGAAAACACTAGTGTGGACGGACAATGTTTTAAAATGAAAAAGCTGTTTTCAAATCTGGATTAATTTAGACACAGTAACATTTCAGAAAGACGTTCAAGAAGACATAGACAGCAGAAAGCGGACCCTGTTTGTTCTATTAATTTTACAAAAGCACACTGTTTTGGTAATTTTGCGAATGTATATAAATACAAGTAGACCTTTTACAGTTTCAAATTATATTTTACTCTTATCTGTATGATCAAAAGTAAGGTAAACTTCAAAGTAACATGAAAGTAATTAATTTGCAGTGGATAACTTTTTTTTTTTACAGGGAAATATTGCTTCAATGTGTGGCACTAAACTAATAAATACAATAAGTGATCAATTAGGAATTTAAGATGAATATAAATAGCACAGTAACATAACATGAATAACAAATATGCTTACTTGCTATCTCTAAATCTTTAAATCCTGGTGGAATACAATTTGCATTTTTAATTAACCAAGTAGCGTGGGCGCAATTAGTTGCATTTCATTTTGCGATTTCGCTGACTTAATTAACCTGACCTGTACTCTTTGTAGCTATTGACTAATATTACTTTGACATGAGCAGACAAGAAGCAGCAAAAGTGGGGTCAGCCAACATGATAAGAGAAGCACAGCACAGAGACCTGTTTGGACAATTCCCTTTTATCAAGAAGGCGCAGATGGAACAGTCCCATAAAACACAATGAACAAACAAGATGACCTTTTACAGTTTCAAATGATATATTACTCTTATCTCTATGATCAAAAGTGACATTTTGAGTTTTTTTTTTTTTTTGGCTGTTATCAGGAAAAAAATGCAAGTGATCGTTCAAGCTGCTGTTTTGATACTTCATTTTAAACAATTTTAGAAGTGAGTTTCACTTTGTAGTGTATGTTTTAGGTTCGATAACTTGAAAAGTAAAGTAAGCTTGAAAGTAACATAAAAGTAATTAGTAATTTGGCGTGGATTACTTTGGATTAATTTACTCAACACTGGTTACATGTAACTGCATTACGTAACTGTAATCCGTGTGTAATTACGGTACTGTTACTTCTGAAAATGTTAATGATTACAAAGGGGGTTACATCTGAATAGTTCTTGTATTCGTATTTACTATTTTTTGTTATGATTTTAAAATCTGTATTTAACCTCAGAACAATCATAAAAGTAAAAAGAGGTCCTAAAGTCTGATTTTGTGGTGGCTGTGTTTTCAATTTTTATAATGATTTTGAAAGTCTGACAGTAGTCACATAATCATACAGTGTCCTACTATAAGGATACTCCTGCTTGCTTTAAATGATTGACAGTAGAAAACATTCATTAGAAATAATAAAAAAAGAACCAGTTACATTACTTTCATAAAGTTATTGAAACAGTTACATTACTTATTAATATTTAAATAGGGTAACTTGTGATCTGTAACCATAACATTTCCAAAGTAACCTTCTGAACACTAAGCGCACTCTTATAATAAACAGAGCGGCATTATTGTTAGCATTTTTGGGAACAGGCCCTAAAGGGATAGTTCACTCCAAAATGAAAATTTACTCCTCCTCATGTTGCTCCAAACCTGTATGAGTTTGTGTCATCTGTTGAGCACAAATATTCATAATATATTCAAAATATCTTCTTTTGTGTTCAACAGAAAACTCAGAAACTCGTACGTTTAGAACAAGTGGTGGGTGGTTAAATGATTACAGATTTTTCCTTTTTGGGTAAAGTATCCCTTTAACAATAATGACATGGAGGAACGATATTGTTGGAATCGCCATCTTATGAATGTTAAAAACATTGACAAGATTCTAATTCTACGTATCTTAGAAGACTGCCCTGCTGAAAAAACAAAACAAAACAATAACAACAGCAAAAAAAACACACAATAGAAACCATTACAGAAATTCTAATGGTCTGCAATACAAATGTCATTACAAACCATCATTTATTAAACATTAAAACCATTAAAATGGTTTCATGTAGTGTGTTTTGGAAAATATTCCATTAGGATTTTGTGGTTTAACAAGCCACCAATAGAAGATGACAAATTAACAGTAGACACCCACAGGGACTATTACAGTTTCCATTAAAAGCAATACAATTACTATTATAACCAGTGAAACCATTACAAATTCTGTGATGTTTTCTGTGTGTGTGTGTGTGTGTGTGTGTTTGTGTGTGTGTTTTAGCAGGATAAGCACAGCGTTGCAGGGTTAACATATTTTTGTAGGCAAAACCCTGGAAACAAGTTAGCACTTCTGACTCCATTATCCTAAAGTCAATGGGTTTTCGGTAATGCTCCCTCATGTTTTTTAAAGCTTTTACTTGTTTTGAAAAATTTGGTTGTTAACAAGTGGTTATCGGGACTACAGAGGTTGTTGGGAACATTAAACATCATCATGCAGAACAGGTCTACTCATCTACTTACCCACGTTTATAGCCTCATCATGTTAATAATCATGCTTTTGCAATCTATTCTAACTCAGACTTTGATGGTTCTTGGTGTGAACTGGCCTTTATGGAAATCGCCATCTTTGATGGGCTATTTACTTTCATCACTGTCACTGTGTGTTACACTATTCACAGTAATCTTAAAAACCAGAAATGGTACTTGACTTTAGTTATTCATTCATTCAGAGAGTATCTGAGTTGCTCCGGTAAGAAATCGAGGGTCACATCTGTGAGTCAATCCCAAACACTGACTGTGTGAATCACAGAAGCGATACTGAGCAGGCGTCAACCTCTGCTGCCTCTTCATCTCTTGAAATCTGAGAGAACATCAAGGATAAATTACGACTGAGGCCAATGGGGCTAATGCCCTGAGACCTGTGACCACAGTCGCCTTATACCTAAAAACGAGGCGCTGCAGAGCAGTACAATTGATACCGACAGAAATATTGCTTCAATGTGTGGCACTAAACTAATAAATACAATAAGTGAACAATTAGGAATTTAAGATGAATATAAATAGCACAGTTACATAACATAATGAATAAAAAATATGCTTACTTGCTATCTCTAAAGCTTCAAATCCTGGTGGAATACAATTTGCATTTTTAATTAACCAAGTAGCGTGGGCGCAATTAGTTGCATTTCATTTTGCGATTTCGCTGACTTAATTAACCTGACCTGTACTCTTTGTAGCTATTGACTAATATTAATTTCTTTGACATGAGCAGATGAGAAGCAGCAGAAGTGGGGTCAGCCAACATAAGAGAAGTACAGCACAGAGACCTGTTTGGACAATTCCCTTTTATCAAGAAGGGCAGATGGAACAGTCCCATAAAACACCATGAACAAACAAGTAGAGCATGTGTGTGCATCAAATGTTGTTTCCTAGCAGCTTGTTGGCTTTGCCAATGTAAACTGACATTTTCATAAACCAATTTTAAAGTTAAATTGGTTAATTAAAGCTACAATTATGAGAAAAAAATCATTAAGATATTGAGTAAAGTTGCAAATGCGATAAAAATCAAACTGTGGAACATAAAATGACAAGCCAATTAAATATTCAGATTGCCTTTCAACGTTTTTACTGTTCATCAGAAAAATCGTTCTAAATGTGACTATATTGTGCCTCTGTGTTAGTGTGGAATTTTGCTATACTCACAGAATTACAACACTTCTCAAGATATCATCTTTGGCCTTAAGATTTTAAACATACACACCTCTAAACGGATAGTTAATCCAAAAATGATAACTCACCCTCATGTCGTCCCAAACCTGTAAGAACTTTGTTTATCTCAGAAACACAAATCAAGATTTTTGATGAAATTTGAGAGCTTTCTATCCCTGCATAGACAGCAATGTAACGGAAACATTCCAGGCTCAGCGGACGGTGACGGAAAAGAAAAATAGCATAACATAAACATAAATATAAATAACATAAATAACATAAACATATTCTCGTAGCTTCATAAAATTACAGTTGAACCACTGATGTCACAGGGACTATTTAACAATGTCCTTATTACCTTTATGGGCCTGGGAACTGTTCAGATACGTTGCTGTCTATGCAGGGTCAGAAAGCTCTCAGATTGAATCAAAAATATCTTAATTTGTGCTCTGAAAATTAACGAAGGTCTTAAACAACATGAGGGTGACTAATCGACAGAATTTTCATTTTTGGGTGATCTTTCCCTTTAAAAAAGATCATGTTTTGTATATCCACTGTTTATTTTTGGCCCATTGGACAGTTGTGAACGTAAGTGATGGTAAACAGATTTAGAAAAGGAAGGGCATGAACATATTAAACCATGACCACTAAATTATTCCAAAATCTCTCCAAAAATGGTTGGTGTGCGGCCTATAATGAGAGAAGCAGAGAATGGAGGAAAGATAAACGACCGACAAAAGATAATTGCAGTGCCGCCTTGGTCTCGTTCATGCAGCAACTTGTGCATTCATTTGGCATTATGAGCAAGATTGAAAAAAGAAGACTATTAACGTAATGGATCAGAGTCGCAGAGGAGGGAAGGAATACAGATAGAAGGACGGAAAGAGGCGAAAAGAAGACAGTGGAGAAAAGAGTGGAAAGAAGGACAGAAGTCAAATTAAAACTATAGCTTTTCTGACATTCATTTGCCAAAATGTATCATTTGCTCCAAGAGCAAAAACAAATTGTGCCTAAAAACCAGCTGCTTTCATCTCATTGCAAGGTGGTTATTATTTGTTTGCAATAGCATGCTTCAGCTTTATAAAATGAGTTTTAATACATAAAGTTTGGCTGTCTAGTCAAGCATGATGTATTATTGAATTGTAAATGATGACATTCTGCTAGATAAATAACATTTACGTTTTGAACGAACCTCTTTAAGCTTTCCAGGTGAAAAGATTCATACCGAATCCATCAAATTTGTAGATGCACCAAGGCATAAATTCATGTGGATTGGGATTTCAATTCATTTTCCGGTCCATTCAACTCATATTACCGAGAACAAAATAATACCCGAAACCTTTTTTTGAAAGTTATAGGCTTTATTTAACTGCCAAAATGTCAAGCATGTTTCTACATAAATAACAACCACGAGAATCAACGTACATGGCTACATGGAGCTGATGAAATCTCTGGATGTGACATCACAATGTACTTGGTCATTTGTGGAACAAAGACAGTGCAGCTCTTTTGTCTTAAAAATAAACAAGGGGAAACCTGAACCGTTTGAAGATGACTTTCGGCTAGCTATTGTGTTGTACAAGAGTGTAGACCAACCTGCTATTTACAGAACGCAATTAAAAGTCACTAAAAAACAAAACAGTCTGGGAATAAGGAAAATACAGTCGATAAAAAGCCATATCGTATGCGTTTTAACAAAATATACAAAATCTAAAACTAAAACATGAAAACACATATGTAAGTAATTTGGGGGGAAAAAGCTCAATTCATGCAGCCCGTTGGCTGGCGTGTCAATGAAAATGCATAGACTCTGTCCATCGAGGAAATAATTCAACATCGTGAGCACACACTTGTGCTTCCTACAGACACTAAAAGATTCCTTAGTTCGTGCTCTTGTAGCATTGTGACTCTCTTAAATAAATGTTCCCCAGCTATATAACCCTTGCAATGCATAAATTATGTCTAACATCACACCACGCGACGCACCAGTTACTGAAAGCAGACTCTCACAGCAGGGGCTGTGACTGCTGAGTCAACTAAAACTTGATTCTTTATGTGCCCTTGAAACTCTACAACCTCTCTTACTAAGATTACACAGGATCAGAACTGTCCCTAGGTTATGTTATGGTTTCTATTGTATAACAGACTCGTTCTCAGTTGTTCACTGATCTAACCAGTGTAGGTTTTAATTGGGGGTTCAACACAAAGGCTTCAAACAATTCTCTGTGTCGTCACGATGCACACCTGAAGATTTACAGTTGTCAAACACATCATTACCGATATCTCAATATCCACAGTAGGTGACAGTTTCTCAGCACGATGCTGTTTTAATAAGCTAGATATGCCTCGGGGTCTGTGGGAGTTAGAAACAGGTGAAATTTAAGTGTAGCTCTCGTTTTCACTCTGCGTGTGGAAAAGCCGGGGAGGGTTTAATCCACAGGCTCGGGGGGAATAATTATATTTACTTTCTTTTCTTTTCTTTTCATTTTTTTTTTTTTTTTTTAGTGAGTCTTCCTTCAAGGCACTGGAAAGAATGGGCCAAATGTTTTTGTATGTGTGTTTTAAGTGGAGATGAGGAAATATTTTTCCTAAAAGATACCAAAAATCACTGTTTTTCTGGGTCTGTATCAGTTGAATCAATTCACTCAATCAGTTGAACAATTCTCACCTTCAAACAAAGTGATCCCTACTGACTTTCTTAATAAAAGGTACCAATGCTAGTTTGACGCCACCTAGTATTTTTGGAGAAACTACTTATTAGCTATTTGACTTGAAAACCCGGCCAGCTTATTGAAAGCAAGCATTTCCCAAGTTCTCGTTTTTGTACAGTCAATTTTGTTTTTTAGTTCCAAACTTGATTTGAGACTTGTTTTATTCTCAATGAATTAAACGGAGACCAAATTCAGTGCAACCTGTTTGTTTGTTTCCCTCTCAAGCCCCTTTAAAACGGCTTACGCCTCTCCCACCCACACCACAGTATTTCCCAAGGGAACGTCGGTGATCTCACAGTTGAGTTTATCCAGCCGCCCATCCAGTATAAACAGGGAGCTTTGAGACGGGGTCATGAGATACTGTCCGAACAGCCCGCTGCCAGTCATGACCCTGTTCTGGCGGTTCCAAGGCCACTGAGCAGCCGGCGTGGGCTGCTTTAGGCTCTTGATCATTTTGACGCTACCGGTGCTGAGCTCCACAAAAAGAGCATCCGTCTGGCGACCCGAGCTGCCGAACACGTTATACTGGTTAGCCTCGGTGAACGAGGGCATGAAGGCCAGATCGGACAGGTGCAGGTTGGTGTGAATGTCAAAGGGTTGGCCGATCTCGCCCCGCACGGACACATGCTGCAAGCGCATTAGCCCGTCACGGTCGTCCACGCTCACTAAATAGTGACCATCGGGAGAGACATAAGGTGTGCCGCTCACATCGCCATTTGGACCGATGACGCTGTCTGTTACGCTATCGATGATTAATTGTGGCCGCACCGCACCTGTTGAGTCTGGCCGACAGTTGACGAAGTAGTATCCGCCCAGGTGCGTGTAGGCGAGGGATTGTGGGATGCAGTCGTACTGCTGCAGACTAATGTTTTTCACATAGGAAGTGGTTTCCAAATCGATCTTGTGAAGAGCTGGTTCGTTCTTGTGGAGGATGATACCAAACCTATTAAAGAAAGAATATGTTAGACAATATCAGAAAACATTGTTTTTGTCATACAAAACATTCATTTGACACAACTATGTTTATGTTTCTTTGTCCGAACGAGCTCACCAGGGTTTTGTGGCAGTTATGCTTTTTAAATAAAGCCTTTTATATTCCAATTCAATACTTTTAAACTAAGGTAGAAAAAGGGATGTTGCATTGGAATTTGAATTTTGAAAAAGCAAGCATTCATGTAATTGCTGTGCATGCATAGTTGTAACTTAATTGGTATATTTTTGTAAATAAGTCCTTCAGTATATGAAAACACAAGTTAGCCTTATAATAAAACTTATTTTATGATAAAAAAAACAAAACAAACAAACAAACAAACAAAAAAAAAAAAAGTATATATATATATGTTTCATATATGTTGTATGTTATATATGTTATATATATGTATATGTTTCTCTTTGAAACTGTAAAGTGACATTGAGTTTGCAGAAAGGCGCTATATAAAATAAATGTATTTTTATTATTATTTACCTGAATGATCCACAGCTGTTTTTTTTGTTTAGTGATAGTTGTTCATGAGTCCCCCCACAGCTAACACAGCTTTTGTGTATTTGGACCCTTTCCAACAAATCTATGATTTTGAGATCCATCTTTTCATAGTGAGGACAACTTAGGGACTATTACAGCAGGTTCAAACGTTCACTGATGCTCCAGAAGGAAACATGATGCATTAAGAGCTGGGGGTGAAAACTTTTTGAATTTGAAGATCAGGGTAAACGTAACTTATTTTTTCTTCTGGGAAACATGTAAGTATCTTCTGTAGCTTCTGAAGGGCAGTACCAAATGAAAAAGAAATAATATTTAGGCAAAATAAGAAAAATGTACATATCTTCATTCTGTTCAAAAGTTTACACCCCTCTAAATGCATTGTCTTTTCCTTCCGGAGCATCAGTGAGCATTTTAACCTTCTGTAATAGTTGCATATGAGTCCCTCAATTGTCATCAGTGTCAAAAGACGGATCTTAAAATCATACAGTCATTGTTGGAAAGGGTTCAAATACACAGAAATGCTAAAAACCAAAGAATTGGTTGAACCTGAAGGATTTTTCTGAAGAACAGCAGGAAGTTTAACTGTTCAGGACAAACAAGGGACTCATGAACAACTATTAATAAACAACATCAACAACAAAAAACAAATAAAGTGTATGTAAACTTTCAAACAGGGTCATTTTTTATAAATTCAATTCAATTCAATTTTTTTTTCTTGTGAACTATATGTAAACATCTTTTATGTGAAATATCTTATTCAGGTCAGTACTAAATAAAAAAATAACATGCATTTTGTATGATGCCTCTTATTTTGGTACAATAATTAACATTTTGCAGATTCTGCAAGGTGAATGTAAACTAAAAACATAATTTTATATACATTTTAAAGCATACAAACAATTTGTCAGAAAACAATGCGGTGCAGTGAAGTATTGACGTATCTATATTTTTGATTATTGTATTGTCTAATCATCTGAGGTGAAAATATTCTACCAAGTATAAATAGACTTAATTAGACAAACTAAAGATGAAATTTACATTTTGTTGATTTGCCACATAACTACTACATTTCCTTGCAAACCAGTAAATTCCTCTTCCATTCATTCAAATTCAACACTCTCTGGGCCAACTTGTGAACTAAAAGAAAGCCAGTCTATAAATTCTGACTTTTGTCCAACCCCAAAGCTCTGTAATTATTAAGGTTTTGTATCGATGACATAAAAGTTCCGATCCCAAGTTAATGTGTCCCTGGAACTGAATCTAACTCCACTGTGCACTTGAGTAATGTTGCCCAGAGGGCACTGCGCTTGCAATTAATGAAGTGTAAGTTGCTTTGGATACGAAGTAGCTGCCACACCGAAAGTAACAAACAAAGCTTCTGAGTGAATAAACTCAGAGCGCAGGTTCAAGTCTAATGAGGAAGATCCAAAAGCTTTAAGGGAGAGAAAAAATTCAATGTCACATCTCTGTTCATCAGTCCGTGCTAAATATCCTCTACCAGATGTCTGGTTTCATAATTGATTTCAATTAAAAAATTAATCATCCACACTTTGTCTTATCCATTGAGAACTCCAAAGAGCCCAATTATTGGCTATAAAAAAAAAATTCTCAGAAGAACCGAGAACAAATGAAGTTGGTGAGTGAAATAAAGGATCTGACAAAGCTCAATTAAATCTGCATGCTCTCCAATCAATTCTAGCTCAGACTTCAAACTCTGACATCCATCTTCTTTTATGCACTTGAGAATGTGGCCGCTGTCTACGTCTGGCCAAAAGGCCACGTCTGCCATGGACCGATGGGACAGATTATCACCGCCCGTGATGAGCTCCATCAATTGGCAGCCGGTGTCCGTCTATTAGCTACAGGCCAGGCTGTGTTGGCTGTGACGATATGCTCGGGGCTTAATTTCTAAATTATGAAGTCCCGGAAGAAGTCCTGGCGATGGATCCGGCAACTGGGAGGCGAAATCGTGGAATATGAATGTAAGTGTGTTCAATACCCAGTCAGGCACTTCAATTGTAAATAGGATTTTGCTAGCAAGAAAAAAATCTCTCCTCTATGTTCATAAAATAGCATCTCTGTTTATGTTAAGGGTCAAACGGACCTCAAATTATATTAAAATTAACACTTCTGAAACAATATGAATCATTCATAAACATGTTATCATACATTAAGGGGAATTTTAAGAATTTTAAGAAACATTAGGTTATATTAATAAGCAAATGTTTAAAACATCATCTATAGATTATCTAATGAGGTATATTTCACTATATATAATAAATTAACTGATAACACTTTACAATAAGATTCATTAGTTCATAATTACTTTAGTTAACATGAACAATACTTCTACAGCATTTATTAATATTAATGTTAATTTCAGCATTTACTAATGCACTATTAAAATCACAAGTTGTGTTTGTTAACATTAATACACTATGAGCTAATGTACAAACAATAAACATTAACAAATAGTGCAATAAATCTATTCATTGTCCGTTCCTGTTAGTTGAACAAATTACACCTTATTGTAAAATAATACCAATTCGCTTTCATTTTATTTACAATAAAAATCCACAATATAAACAAAATTCAATCAAGGATCAAACTGACATCAAAATATATATTTTTAATATTCTCTCTCTCTCTCTCTCTCTCTTTTACACTTGATTTTGTGTTTCAAATTGTTTGATTTTGATCAAAATTTCAAGAAATACATAGTATAAGCAGTGTTTCAAGCTGTTTAAATGTAGATTAAACTGCTCTGCTTCAAGCAATTTTGAGATCTTGCACAAAAGATTTTATCTGCATCAAAACATACCTACTACCATAAACATTTATGATGCTAAATAAGGAAAAAACACACATTTCAAGAAATAGATAGTTGTATACATGAGGAATAAGGGTCGTATTTAGTACCAACCCAGTGTTTACAAAGTAAATATGCAAAGAAAGTCAAACAGCCTTCACAAAAAAAAGGTAAAACAATGTTCTGACCATTCTGAAGTTGGAGGAGAAAATGCAGATCATTTTGCTAGATAAGACTCTTATTCCTCGGTTGGGATCATGTAGAGTCATTTGAAGCTGCATTGAAACTCCAATTTGGACCTTCAACCCGTTATTTTTTATTCTGGAAGTGAACTAATCCTTTAAATGCATTATTATACATGTACCTACATATTCTCATGAAATCTGAAGTTGCACTTGGCACCCCATGCCTTGGCATTTTGTGTGTGTCAGGTTTTGGTGGTAAATCTAATGCAACGAAATCATGAATAAAACAATAAAGCTGGTTGCCGCTACAAAGAACATGCATCAATGAGACAAACAACATGTCAGACACAAAAATACAGCAGGGTGTTAATCGAACTGTGAAAACAAACAAAACACATCCTTGATATGCTTTAAAAAAAAGTGTGCTATGGGGTTCGATACAGTGCTTTTAGAATCAGCCTTCAGCTTTGTTAAACACATATACGTTTGATGCAATCCTTGAGGAACCATGCATCACTCGATGATGATTACAAACAGGCTTTCAAGTGGTAGATATAAAACATTTCTACAGGGGCATGTTATGATGCATCCCTTGGTACAACCGAATAGGATAGCTAAGAGTCACATACATCTTTTCAAGTTTGCACACATAGCTTTGTAGTATGAATATCTGCAGCAGATTTCATTACTCTATAAAGTCACTAGCCTCTACCCATGCAGTCAATATACTGTACAGGACAGCTCTGTAATTTGATAATAAAAAGAAAACAAACAGGTGTTTTATAGCATTGTGTATACTTTGTGATTTCTGTGAGTTTGTTTATGCACTGTAGGGCAATTAGTAGAGGCACTTCCTTGTTGTAAATCAATGCTGTTTCCCAACTGAACCTTAGGCATTCAAAGCAACCTTTCTTATAAACAAACAAAGCACATTTACTCATTCATTGCAACAGCCTCCTTCTATATTTATCTGACCAACCTTTTAGACCTGGAGAATATGTAATTTGCATTAGCAAAGAATTTACTGTACAATTAAAAGAAAACGCGTTTACTGTTGACGTGTAAACATATTTGCCCGCAGGCTGGTTGTGGATAAAAGCATGACAGAAAGTCAATGAATGTCGTGAATGGGACTCCTGTAGGCTGTTATTTTCCCAGTGTAAAGGTGTGTAAATGCTGAAATAATTTGACAACCTGACTAAAATGTCACATGCTGACTCTCCCCTCTACAAATCCCTCTTCAACAGTTCACTGCCACAGGTGAAGTCAAAACATATGAGGCATTTCAAATGAGAAACGAATGTAATTATTGGATCACGGATCACCAAACATTCCTCCTTACAACAGTGTTTTGTACAAATGACAGCGGCGCTGTTTACCAGTCACAGATCTTATTATGTCAGCGCATTTGCAAAAATCAATATCCTCCTGAGGATTACGCAAGTAAATTCATATAAATTTACAAGGCGCACTGAGCTCTCTGGTTGATCTATTTATTATTCATGGGTATTCATGTGTAAAGTGTGGTCCTATCACATGTTTATGGTTAGATAAACACTGATGTGTAAAGTATAATGTAAAAAGACCTTATAAAAATAAAACCTTTTGTTTGCGCAGTATTTAAAATACAGTATCGTTCAAAAGTTGATACTTTGATTTAGTATGTAAAGATACATTAAACCAGGGGTGGGCAAACTTTTTGACTCGAGGGCCACATCAAGTTTTCCACATTAAGTGAGGGGCCATATAATATGCTTATGACAAATGAAGCTTTGATTTTTTTTTAATTCTAAATTAACACTCTGTACAGTATGTAAGTATACTTGTACATACATAGCAGTTCTATTCTTGTACCATTTTTTATGAGCACTTTATGACACACAGATAAGAAATAATGTAAAATAAACTAAATGTTTACAAACATTAGAAACCAGTATATAATTCCCCTCACTCTACGAAAAAATATGCTTTTAAATTACATTTTGGAAGTTCAAACTCGCAGGCACCATTGAAGTCCTCTATATGGAGAAAATTCTTGAAATGTTTTCCTCAAAAAACAATTTTTTTACGACTGAAGAAAGAAAGACATGAACATCTTGGATGACAAGGGGGTGAGAAAATTATCTATTTGAAATTCAATTTCAAATTTTGTTCTGGAAGTGAACTAATCCTTTAACATGTATAAGTTATAACAATTTTTTTTTTTTTTTTTTACATTTCAAATAAATGCTGTCTTTTTGAACTTCATATTCAAAGATTGATAACTATAATAAATATTTATTGAGCATCAATTCAGCATATTAGAATGATTTATGAAGGATCATGTGACACCAAAGACTGGAGCAATGATTGCCAGAACATATTACATTTTAAAATATATTAAAATGGTATATTAAAACTAGTGCTGTCAAATGATTAATCGCGATTAATCGCATCCAAAATAAAAGTTTATGTTTACATACTATATATTTGTGTACTGTGTATATTTATTATGTATATATAAATACAAACACATGCATGTATATATTAAGGAAAAATATTTTAGATTTATATATAAAATATTTATATTTATTTATAATCTGAATTGTATACAGGCATAAATATAAAAATATTTATTATATTATATTTATATATAAATATTTAGTTTTAATATATACATGTATGTGTATGTATTTATATGTACATAATAAATATACAAACTAAACACACATATAGTATGTAAACATAAACTTTTATTTTGGATGCGATTAATCGCGATTAATCGTTTGACAGCCCTAATTAAAACTGTATTTTTGATACAAATTAATATATATTGTATTGAAATCATGGCATTCATTTTTATTAATATTGTATTCTGTTGTCATATCAATAGCATTATGTTTTTAATTGCATTATTAAATTGTCCACTTATTTTTGTAATTTGAAATGATACCATTTTGTTCTGTTCTGTGGGATTTCTGCTGCCAACTTGTTTAGAATAATAAATAGTGTTAAACAAAACTACACTTTAAAGCCTTAAAATGAATAACTTTCCAGCAATCATTTCGTCATTACTTCTCATGTTATGTTTACTTTTTCCACTATGGGACACAAAAGACATTTTCTCAACATGCTGTGACTGACAATAAAACCATAAAATACACCAAAAATGCAACATAAGGAATCAATTTTAATCCAAATCTTTAGAATCCATATGACAAGTAACAGAACCAAATCCAAGCCTTTATTCAGCAATCTTCATCTCCATCCCAAACAGGGACTCTAAGCATCAAAACTCACACTAGCTCTCGTTACAAATTCAGAACTTGCCTCTTCAAGAAACTTTACGACAGGATTACATACAAATACCTCTGAGATCATCATGTCTGGTCTTGATCTGTAAGTCTGTTTCCTTATATAATCACCCTCACAATCCTTATCTTATTCCCTTTAGATCAATGACGTCATTTCTCAAACATCTTACATAACAGCGTTTACAAAGAAACACAACTTCTGTCCAAATGCTAATGTCATGTGCAAAATCCAAAGTCTTGTCAGGCGAAGATCAGAGGGCTGTAATACTTTACACTGGAGTTAACCTCTATTTCAGTATAGAGCGCTGATGTTGCACTCTGTTGACTCGGAGCACTGAAACACATTACTCCATCAGAGAGCGGACAGCAGCGCTAAATGTCACCAGCCTACTGGGGCAGAGCGCCAAAAAAGTGTACATACCCTCTACCGAGCGTCCTGCAGTTTATTCAAGAAAAACGAGACTGACACACACTGAACTCCAGTGACAGGAACCGAATTGTGGTGCGGCACGTATCAACTGGCGCAGTATTACGGCTAGTAAATATTAGGGTGAAAGCAAACAGCTGGGTTCAGTGACTCGTCTGTGAGGAGAGTGTGCATTTTGTGAGTGTGTGTGTGGCGTATTATCTTAGGCCTCAAAAGGATTGAAAATTAAACTGGTCTTTGTGCATTACGCCGTATCCTCCGGATGAACTCTCTATTGTGGGACTACGATCAAGTCTTTAACAAAAGCTAGTCAATAGCTGTGCTGAGGGCTCTGCAATTGAACTTCAACAGTAGATGTTTATTCCTCAACACCTTTATATAGCTTTTTCTTGACTTTTTCTGAAAATTGCGTGATACAAACTTGCAATTCTGACATTTTTTTTTCTCAGAATTGTGAGATATAAACTCGCAACCGCATGACATTAATCAATTCTGCCTTTTTTTCTCTTTACACTACATTTTCAGCCAAAAACAGGAAACTGTTTCCTGTTCGGTTACACGACAAAGGCGTTTAGGGACTGAAAATTTATCATTTTGAAAATGGGTTTCAAAGTGCAATGCCACCATTATAATTTGCACAGTACGTGTCGATTTTAAAGGCAAGCGCGAACAAACAGCCTGCTGGCCTGGCATACGTAATACAGAGTTTTTGTGCATACGTGTAAACGTGATTCATTTTGAAAACATTATCATGTATACGTGAAACTTAAGAAAACAGGTAAAGGTAAAACGTTTCAATTTTTTGACTACATTGTTGTGATGTAAAGGTAGCCTCAGAGTTGTGTGATATAAACTCACAATTGCGACAATTAAAGTTGGAATTGTAAGATATAAACACAATTATGACTTTTTTTCTCGCAATTGTGAGTTTAAATGAGTGGGCGAATGTTCTCAGAATTGCGAAGTTTAGATCTCACGATTCTGACTCAATAACTTGCAACTGCGTGTTGTAAAGTCAGAATTGCGAGATATAAACTCGCAATTCTGAGAAAAAAGTCTGAATTGTGAGTTTATATTCCCCGAAACTTTATTTCTCAGAGCTGCGAGTTTTTTTTTTTACTTCTTACTTTTATCACACAATTCTGAGAAAAAAAGATTTTCGAGTTCATAATTCTGACTTTATAACTCACAATTGCCAGTTTATGTCACAATTTTGAGAAAAAAAAAAGGAATTGTGAGATAAAAAGTCACAATTAACTTTTTTTTTAATTCAGTGTGGGAAACAGGCTTTCACAGAAAACACTACATTAAGGGACACAGACTATTTGAACTACAAAAAGATGTTTCTAAACTGATAAGTAAACCGGATAGATTATGATAATTTCACTGGATAGCCTTATTAAAATGTTGTGAATATGATTTGATTTGATCAGAAACTGTCAATCATCTTGCCTCACAAGGTAAGTCTATGGCTCTGATCCAGAATCTAGTGAGCAGTCTATGCAGGCAGTATTTTAAGGTGTCATAGATGTGCTGAAGACATAAGGGCTATTGAAATAAGTGAATCAAAGCTTCCAGAACACTTCAGACAGATTTCTGAAAAATACCATTCATTTTCTTCATAGGGGAATTGATTTTTAACAATAACTTACAAACTGTTAATGACAGACAAAGTAAGCTGTAAGCTATGTAAGCTGTAAGATTTTTGAGGAAAACATTCCAGGATTTTTCTCCATATAGTGGACTTCAATAGGGATGAACAGGTTGAAGGTTTAAATTGTAGTTTTTAATGCAGATTCAAAGGGCTCTACACCATCCCAACTGAGGAATAAGAGTCTTATCTAGTAAAACAATCATTCATTTTCTAAAAAAAATATTTAATCTGTATACTTTTTAACCACAAATGCTTGTCTTGCACTAGCTCCAGTTCACACATTACACAATCACATTTGAAAGGTCATGAGCAACTTGTGTTTTAAAGTGAATGTGCAAAGAAAGTCAAACGCCTTTAACAAAAAAAGGCAAAACAACGATGCTGGACAATTTTTAAGTTAGAGGGAAAAAATTTGATGGAGTTTTTCACCCTACCCTACCTTTTTAAACTGAAATACATGGACAAAGAAATAACCCCTTGACCTTTGGTGCAAGATGAGCATTTATGGTTAAAGAGTATATTAAATTGACTTTTTTTTTTTTAGAAAATGACTGATTATTAAGCTAGATAAGACCCTTATTCCTTAGCTGGGATCATGTGGAGCCCTTTGTTTGGACCTTCATTCCGTTGGCCACCACTGAAGTCCAATATATGGAGGAAAATCCTTTAATGTTTCCCTCAAAAACCTTCATTTCTTTTCGGCTAAAGAAAGAAAGACAAGGATGACATAGGCATAAATGAAATTAAATTATTAAATGACATAAATTATCAGTAAATATCGGTAAGTACAGTCTTTTGTACGATCTTCATATACTTCAGATTGCTTGTGATTCACCTTGCATCTGGTAGGTTTGGCGCATAGCTTATGGCTAATGAAAAAAAACCATTGTAACCAAGGATGCTGAGAAAGTGGGCTGGCATTGTTTCACTCTATAGAGCGTTCTCACTGCTTACGTAGGTAGCGAACAGCAAGATTTTGGAACAGAGCATAAAATTTCTTTTCGACCGTCACATTTGTAATTTTTATGTGAACATTTTGGATTGTTTGCCACTCTTGTCATCAGCAGTGTGAGCTGCTCTCTCAATAAAGAGAACAAGTAAATCTCTGTAGCGTTTGGAATTGAGTCATTATTTTTTTATATTAGCACGACATGATAGCGTAAGTAAACATCCATCTGCCAGCAGGGGACAATAAGAGGATCAGGGCATGCTCAGTAATCTTCAACTCAGATTTTAATCAATTCAAATGAGATTTCCATATCCACGCAACATCTCCTGGTCTGTTTATTCAGGGTTTAGACTCACATTTCCCCCTCGACTACCTCTAAATCTACTTTCTCATGTGAGTGACTATGAATGCGTAAAATGGTTTATTAAGATCTAAATGTCAGTCCCCGAATGCAATTCACACACTAACCAGAACTAAAGCTGTTTTCTCTGGAGTTCTAATCACTGTCAGTTCATGTTCATACATCGCTCATACATATATATGTGACCCCGGACCACAAAACCAGTCATAAGTCGCACTGGCATATTTGTAGCAATAGCCAAAAATACATAGTTTGGTTCAAAATGATTGATTCTTCCTTAATGCCAAAAAGCATTAGAATATTAAGTATCATGTTTCATGAAGATATTTTGTAAATCTCCTACTGCAAATATATCAAATTTAATATTTGATTAGCAATATGCATTGCTAAGAACAAAAAAAAAAAAAAAAAAATTCACCCTTATGACTGGTTTTTTTTATGGTCCAGGGTCAAATATATGGTGAGAGTCTTTCTCTCTTTTACCTGATGTGATTTATGGTAAGGCTTATGGGAGGAATGAAGAAATCCTCCACCCTGTCGAAGCGGTGGCCAACTGGCTGGGTGTGGATGGTGTGGTGGGACGTGCTTCCACTGGCTTGGCTGATCACCTGATGTATGGAAGAATCACAATAGGACATGAGCAATGCAATTTCATTTGGGCTTTCATGTACAGGAGCACACACAAGAGGGAGATTTGTGAATGTCTATAATAACACAATAAGTCAGAATTCCCCTTGTACTTAATGTATTCTGTCAGTGATTAACCAAAGCTATGCATTATGGGGGATGAGGCTGTGCCAATTATGCGATATGGAACCCCACTGAGACCCCTTGCTATGCTGTTCAATTTGACATCATTTGGGAATGCTCTAAAAATGTCAACTAAAATCATCAAAACACACACTCAGCGGGGCCGACTCAT
This sequence comes from Cirrhinus molitorella, assembly GCA_033026305.1. Classification (NCBI taxonomy): domain Eukaryota; kingdom Metazoa; phylum Chordata; class Actinopteri; order Cypriniformes; family Cyprinidae; genus Cirrhinus; species Cirrhinus molitorella. The sequence continues at coordinate 19,714,522 of CM065129.1, read as the reverse complement.
ATACTTGAATAATCAGATGAGAGAAGTAGTTAGGCAGAACGTCCCAGTACTCTTGCTGAAGAGGCATCAGGTGGTGATTAGCACTTGGTGATGAATCTGGAATGATTTGACTTACCTGGAGGGTTGGAAAGTTTTTCTCCAGATCTCCCCAGCTCAGGATCCACACCTGGTCATGAGACTTGTCATAGTGAAGCTTCACTGGAACCCGGTCGGTGCTCACAGTCTGTTGACAACAACAAATCAACGTTTCCATTTGCTTACGAAACTCATTTAAATACATAGAATGTAGTTTATATAGCAGGACTGGGCAAATCTCATGTTTAAGTCATAGAAATTATAGAATTTTTAATAGAAAATGTTTTTTTTTTTTTTTTTTTTTTTTAAAGAATTAAACCCAGTCACACAACAGAGAATCACAACAAAACAAGCAAAAAACAGAAGAGGTATGTTTAAGGTTTCCATCTTTTGAATCTTCTTCATAGTCCATTCAAAAATGAAAGTTATTTATTAAATCATATAATTAAATGTGATGTAATCTATTACCTAATTTAATACACTAGTGTTTAAAAGTAAGACAGTAAGACTTAACTTTTTTAAAAAGAGAAATGATTACTTCTTTTTAGCAAAGTTGGAATAAACTGAAAAAGTAAACAAAAGTAAATTTTCATTGTAAGTTCACTATGGAATAAATAATAATAATAATAATAATAATAATAATAATAATAATAATAATAATAAAAAATGGTTATTATGACTTTATCTCGCAATTCTGACTTTTTTTTTTAACTGCATGCTATAAACTTATAATTGAGAGATTTTAAACTCAGAATTGATTGAAAGATAATCTCTTTTTTCTTTTTTTTTCTCACAAATGCAAGTTTATATCTCACAATTCTGAGACAAAAAAATCAGAATTGCAAGCTAACTTTTTAAAAAACTTTTTTTTTTAAATTCTGACTTTTTTCTCAGAATTTTGAGATATATAGGCTCAAGCCTGAGTTAATTTTGATGGGGAAAAATATATGATATGTTTATATCACATAATTCTGACTTAATGACTCACAACTGTGTGTTATAAAATTAGAATTGCAAGAATTACTTTTTCTCACAAAATCGAGTTTGTATCTCACAATTCTGACTTTTTTCTTGAAATTTAGACTTTTTTTCAGAATTGTGAGATATAAACTCGCAATTGCGAGTTATAAAGTCCAAAAAAGAGGGTCAAAAAAAGACTGATATGTTCTCAGAATTGTGAGATAAATCACAATTACCTTTTTTTACAGTATGGCTTGCACACTTCCCTTTAAGTCACAAAATATACGTCTGAATACCATGAAATCATCTTCCTTGGTTTCCCAATAGTCAATTAATGATTACAAATTGAGTTTGGTGTCTTTAGAAGACATATCTGTGCTGAATTTTGCGTAAATAAATCACTTCAGTCCTGTGCTATGGGCACAGCCATTGATAGAGGCTGCAGCGGAAGATTTTTACACTACTATTTGAAACTTCCTTCCGCTTTTCGAACGCAGAGTGTAATAAAGGCCTATTGTAATTTATATTTCAAAACTCTGACTTTATTTAGAATTTTTATTTATAAGTTAGAATTTTGAGTTTGTGTAACGCAGTTCCTAGAAAAAAAAAAAAAACAGACTTGCGAGATGTAACCTAAAGTATGTGTAAAAAAAGTCAGAATTGTGTGCAATTACATTTGTTCATTTTATATTCAGTGGTGGAAATGGGCTTCCATAGTTCACTTATAAATGGCATACAATCCAAATAGAAAGATGCTACAACGTATTAATCATTAAGTGGAGTGAAAATTTATAATTATGTCATGCTAGGCACAACTAAGACAGACACTTCAGCATTGCCTCTGGTCAGAAGAGCATCTTTGAAAAACTGATCAATATTCCACATTGTTTGCTTCTCAGGTGTCCCTGTGAGAATTCAATGAAATCACTGGAACTCTTTATGTTAATTCATGAAACAGATTCCCTCCCATGGTTTTTTAACATTCTACAAAAGTCACAATAAAAGTTTACAAGTCCACCAAAGCAACTATCCATGACAGAGAGAACGTGTGTCGCTTCCAAAAGCACAGCTGTATTTTTTAGTTTTGCACATGCAGAGTTTGGTTATGGGTGTGCATTTTAAATCGTGTGCTGACAGTAACAATAGCTCAGCCCGTTTTGCAATAATAGCTTTGCATCCATATCCATTCTCTGTCACCTGGCTAGAGATATTCCACTGGGAAACAAATGATTCATTTTGTGCAGTGATAGCCTTACTGTGCAATTTTCACACCTCATTGTGCTTACATGGATGCGCACGAATATGAAAAAAATGTTAATTTGCACATTGAGCGTTGCAAAAATGATTACACACTCTCTCTCTCTCTCAGTGGGATGGACATTTTTTTTTCTTCAGAATGTCTCTTACTTCAGATAAGTGTAGTCATCTGATGCAGCATTTGCTGTTAAGTCCTCCACAATGTGAGCATTTACAGAGCTTGTTTCGACAACACACGGCATTTAAAAGAAAAGAAGAGAAAACTAGTGTTCGTGTGTAGCTATGATGAAGAAGGGTGATTGTTGTCTTCAGCGTCTATCTCCATGTGTGCAATAATCTGTGGGAGCAGATGTGCACGTTGAATTTTTATCCCAGCACATCCCTCCCTCCTTACGAGGATTAGACTGAATAATACAAACCCTTCAGTACAGATCAACAAATTCTCACCACTATCCTTAGCAGTTGTGTGATATTTTCAAATGTTTTGGTTAAATAGTGAATTCTCAGACTCAGAATATCCTTAGACAAATATGAGATTCTTCTCTATGTTTCTCAGTTTATAAAAGATCAGGTGGCTAATTAGCACTTGCTAATCTGAGGTAATGAAAACCAAACTCCCAGGTGACTGAATGATCCCAAGTGTGAATTGCCAGAACATTATGGGGCATTGTTGAATACCCAAGTGAGGCCTGGCATGGAGAAAGTCTCACTGGCACTCATCTGGGCATTCACTCTGAAACAAAACCACTTCTCAGCCTGGAACATCAGCTGCAGGTCTACATGAGATACACAGCAACCTAAACCCAAATAATCCAGTTGACAGAGCATGGAAAGTCATAGACAGACAACAATTAAATGAATAACTCACTCAAAAAGTTCTGCCATCATTTACTCACTCACATTTGATTTAAAACCTGAATGACTTTCTTTCATCTGTGTAACACAAAAAGTGCTTGTTTTCTCATGTTGAAGTCAATAATTTTTTTCATATTCATATTTAGTATATCATATTTTTTTGTTTTAGTAATTTCAGTACTTGTACTTCACCGTAGTTTCCTTTTTGCCAAAAACTAATTTAATAGTTTGAATTTAACATTCATAGCACTGCCTTGATTTCAAGCTACTTGAGGGAGCTACTCAAACAACAGATGAGAAAAGAAAAAAATGGTTTAAACCTTGCCTATTATGTGGAGAAGAAGAATAAACGTTACATTTGCAAACTAGAATTGTAATTAAAAATTGTGGATTTGAAGATTGTGAATTATGCCGTAAACATGGCACACTACATATATTAGTTCGCTCATGAATTAAAATTTTCTGATAATTCACTCATCCCAAAGTCATCCTAGATGTCCATCTCTTTCTTTAGTCGAAAGGAAATTAAGGTTTTTGAGGAAAACATTCCAGGATTTTTCTCTATATAGTAGACTTCAATGGGGATCAACGGGTTGAAGGTTCAAATTGCAGTTTAAATACAGCTTCAAAGGGTTCTACATGATCCCAGCCAGGGAATAAGGGTCTTATCTAGCAAAATGGTCGACCATTTTCTAAAAAAATTCGAAATATTTATTTTAATCACAAATACTCATCTTGGACTAGCTCTGTAATGTGTGACTTCACACATTACATAATCACATTGGAAAGGACACACACGGTTAGTTCTTCATCTGTGTACTCTGGTTCAAAAAGGTAGGGCGAAAAACTCATTTCATTTTCTCCTCCAAGTTTAAGTTAAGTTAAGTTAAGCTAGTTCATGATGAATCATCATTTGCGGTTGAAAAGTATCTACTTTTTTTGGAAAATGACTGATCATTTTGCTAGATAAGACACTTATTCCTTGGATGGGATTGTGTAGAGCCTTTTGAAACTGAAGTTTGGACCTTCAACCCGCTGATCCCCATTGAAGTCCACTATATAGAGAACAATTCTGGAATATTTTTCTCAAAAACCTTAATTTCTTTTCGACTGAAGAGAAGAAAGACATGAACATCTAAGAAGACATGGGGGTGAGGAGTAAATGATCAGGAAATTTTAATTCAGGAGTGACCTTATCCTTTAAAAAGTGCAGAATTATATAAATGTAATGATATGTGAAGACTGTCTTACCTGAACAGCTTTCTGGGATTGGATGTCTACAATGAGCAATCTGTTCAGCAAAGGCTGTGCGGCGTAAATGAACTTGTCCTTTACGTTGACGGCTGATGTCCACATACATTTCTGATCCTTCTCTCCCTCCACTTGTGGACAGACCTCCTCCTTTAGGAATAAGATACAAAAGGATTATTAAAACTGACTATACATAGAAATATTAAGGATTATTAGAGTGAATGCGTTTTAAAAGTGGCTCTTCAATTAAAAGTACGAAAAACTAAAAACACTTGAAGGTCAACAATGCTACTAACGTTTCCATGAACCCACAAAAATAAATTAGTTCTACAGAACAAATGATACTGTACAACTATACAAGCACATGTAAGAGTGTCTGCCTTGGAGGAAGGGACCTTGTCGATGTGGACTGATAGTGGGCAGAAGTGTCATCATGGAGACAAACTCTGTCAAAATGTGAGCGGCTGTCAACCCTGAGGCTGAATGTGCTGTGGTTAAAGAGGTGAGAGCCGCCTGATTGATGGCCACAGAGGTTGTGCAGAAGTGGGCGTCTACTGTGGTGATTCTGTTGACTGGGCTACTCAAGGGCTGTCGACGACAATCAAGATGGAGACACAGACTGATGTGACTGGATGCGTCTGGTCTAGCGACACCCTTGCAAAACTCAAATAGAGTTTTAGTTGGCACAAGAACATACCATTTATTTGTTTAATGCTCTAAAAAAGACTCAAAAGTGTATTAATGACATCACAAAGAACTAAAATAAAACACCAACAAAAAATATTAAGAAAATATATGGGTGCCACATCTTAAAATACTTTTAAAAAGTAATTTTATTAAAACCAATTAAAAATGTAATATTTTAAATATTTATAAATTTAATGTAATTTTGTGTCATCTCAAACGTTAACTATTCAGTCAGCTACGAAAAATGTAAATGCAACCCGTATGGTCTTCAAAAAAAGGATCAATAAATATTTGAAAATGAGGGAAGTACATGTGACAGTGATTTCCCACAAGCAGAACATAGGAAAAACATATCGTAATGCTCTCTAAATGTTCTTCCCCAGACAGAGTTTGCACCGGGGCTCGCCGTTAAGGCCTGGCATTTGATTGATGTCCTAATAGAGGCCTGCTGCCTCTCTAGAGGCTGGAAACTCAAGCTCTCACCGCCCCGAGCTCCAAACAAACACAGCTGTCTCATCAGCATACCCAGCTCCAACGCAACAGCAGAACAGAGGAAGGCAATCATTTAATAGTTTGTGTGAATCTAGCAGCTGTCTATCAGAAAAAGCCAAGAAATTATATGCAGAGTCAAGGAGGGATGAGAGCGATGTAAAGTGATGAAGGAAGAGCTCAACTGATGTCTGTGATGAGGATCAAACTCCATGCGGTTACATTACTGGTCATGCCAGGACAGGAAGGTCTGTGCTGATGTTCATTTCAATATGCAAACAGTGGAATTAAGGAAATGAAACAGGAAAGAAGGATGGACAAATGGATGGAATAGAAGAAAAAAAAGAGAAATAATAGATCGATGTGCAATGGATAGGCAGATGTGTGATGGATGGAGGGATGGATGGATGGATGGATGGAAAAATGGAAGGAAGAAAGGATGATGCATGAATGATGGTAAAAAGAAGAAATGATGAATGGACAGATGGAATAAAAAAGAAAATGAAGGAAGGATGGGTGGATGATGGATAATGGATGGATAGATTGAATAAAAAGAAAAGGAAGAAAGAAATGAGGGATGGATGGATGGATGGCTGGAAGGAATGGAAGGAAGGAAGGAAGGAAGGAAGTAGGAAGTAAGGATAATGCATGAATGATGGAAAAAAAAAATTAAGGATGGATAGATATACAGATGGAATAAAAAAGAAAAGGAAGGAAGAAAGAAAGGAAGGATGGATGGGTAGAAGAATAGAAGGAATAAGGAATAGAAGGAATGAATGAAGGAAGGAAGGAAGGAAGGAAGGAAGGAAGGAAAGAAATGAGGAAGGAAGATGATGCATGAATGATGGAAAAAAGAAAATGATGAATGGAAAGAATGAAAGGAAAGCACAGGAAGAAAGGAAGGAAGAAAGAATGGATGGAAAAAAAGACAGAAAGGAGGAAGGAAGGATGGATGGGTATACAGATCAATTAAAAAAGAAAAGAAAGTAAAGAAGAAAGGAAGGATGAATGGAAGAAAGGAGAGAAAGGAGGAAGGAAGGATGATGGATGAATGATAGAAAAAAGAAGAAATAATGGATGGATATACAGATGGAATAAAAAAGAAAAGGAAGAAAGAAAGAAAGAAAGAAAGAAAGAAAGAAAGAAAGGATGGATGGAAAGGATGGAAGGAAGGAATGAAGGAAGGATGAAGCATGATTGTTGGAAAAAAAGAAAAAATGGTTGATATAAAGAGTTGATGATCAAAATGATTGATGGATGAAAATAATGGAAGTAAAGAAACAAGGAAGGAAGGAAGGATGACACATAAATGATGGAAAAAAGAGGAAATGATTGATGGATGGATAGATGGAAGAGAATGGGGAAAAGGAAGAATAGATGATGCTAATGATGGATGGATGAAAAGAAAAATGAGAAAAGGAAAGATGATGGGTGAAAGAATGGATGAAAAAAAAAAATAGATGAACCGAATAAAGGATGATAGATGAATATAAAGAATGAAAACGAAAAGGGTGGATGGATGGATTGACTGAAAGAAAGAAAGAGAAAGATATTGAAGGAAAGATGGAAGAATGAATTGAAGGATGGATACATAGATGGATAGATGGATGGAAAAGAAAGAAAGAGAGAGAGAGAGAAATGGAAGAAAGGATAGATGAATGAAAAGAAATGTAGCCATTCATGCAAACACAAGCAATCAATCATTTTTGTTGCAAAATAACTGCACAAAAACGCTGATAAATAAATAGCAGTCATACTTCACACTTTGCTTGCGGTTACAGCATACAGGAGGGAAAACAGAGGCTTTATGTTGCACATTTACAAGTACTTAACAGCTCACCTGCAGGCCAAGAAGCTTCTCGCTGGGTTTGATGTGTCTCTGAATCTCACAGGCCACTGGCTGGATGACTTTAATACCATCCTCATAAAACACATAGAACATGTTTCCAATCCCCAGACCTGTAGTATGACATAGATGAGATGGTTCAGGGCTCAAGGTTAACTTCAACATCACCACTAACATCATATACCTGCATCCAGACATACACTAGACATTAATATTGTATTGAAACACAAGGCTTACCTTCTTCTCTCCACAGGATGTTTGCCACTGGAATAGAACACAAAGAAGACTCACGTAAGAGAAGTCCACTGTACTTCACTCATCTAAAAAGTTTAAAAATCCATCCCACCAAAGATAAAAGATGAACTTCTGGCTATAAAAACCTCCCACAGATTATTGCAACAACATTTGTGTGCTTTTTTCTTTTTTTTTCTACAGTGGTTTAATGCTGAGAGTTGTGTTTGATTTGGCCAAGTAATTATACTCTGCAACCTGAGGAGCTTATTGATTTGACTCGCTCATGTGTAATCAATACTGTGTCGGCATTGTACACTGAGGTCGGCCTGCGGGGATTTATACACTCACGCACAGTCACCAACCACACGGAGGAAACAATGTGCATTAGGGTGAAAGTCAGAGCTTATCTTTGCATTAAGCATGATTATTTACCCATAACGGCTAGAGCTGTGACTAGTATTACCTTTTAAAACACTTAAACTTTGGAGATTGATATTAATGCTATACTAACAATGATCAAATACCTTTAAAATGGCTCTTATGGCAATCAAGCGGCTTAGCAAAGTGTTGCTGAAGCATAACCAAAAAATATCACACACAATTAACTCCTGAAAAATTCCAAAAGCATTTTAGTAGAGAATAAACTGGCTAATAACTACAACAAAACACCTCCATTAGAAAGGAATTATTCCTGATGGCCTCTGCATTTGTGCTAAAATAGCAATGATGGTCATTACCTACAAATGACCGATTTGCCATTATTATGCTTGTGCAATATTTGTCACCAAGGATCTATTGATAACTCTGACTCGTTAGCATGAAAGAACAGTACATTATGCCAATAACGACCGAATTCGCCTCTGTGCATTTTGTAGTGAAGATGTGACCTCCAACCGTTCCTCAGCAATCTGATTCAATCTCTCACAGTCTGCGAATCAATCTCCCACAATTCACCTGTGCTACAATCCCTACACTAAGCGATTCTCATTCTGCTCTCTCACTTCATCAAGGAGACAGGAGAGCAGAGTAACGGAGCTAGAGGTAATCTTCAAAAAAGTCCTTAGTCAAGTTCTTTTTCTATGAGTTAATGCATCGGCGCAATCTGAAAGACTTTTGTGAAAAATACTGCCACTGCATCAGCAACTGATGAGGAATGTAAAAAGACTTAGGAAACATGGAGCTCCACTACAATACGAAAGCAAAAGGGAAATCTGTGTTGACCAAGTCTTTTTTCTAATAACACAGAGTACTGACACAATTCATCACTAGGCAGGGAAAATAAAGCAGCATAGAAATAAGACGTTGCTTTCAATGGCGTATGGACATGGATGAAACATGGACACTGGTGAAATAAGGAGTCAAAGTCTCCTCTTTTGATCTGGGTTCAAAGTAAAAATTCATATTTGTAACCCTGGACCACTAAACAAAGAGATTTTTCTTTTATGCCAAAAATCATTAGGATATTAAGTAAAGATCACATTTCATGAAGATATTTTGTACATTCATTTTTTTATTAGTAATATTCATTGCTAAGAACTTCATTTGGACAACTTTAAAGGCGATTTTCTCAATTTTTAGATTTTTTTGCACCCTCAGATTCTAGATTTTAATATAGTTGTATTTCGGCCAAACCATACATCAATGGAAAACTTAGTTATTTAGCTTTCAGATGATGTATAAATCTCAACTTTACTGACCCTTATGACTGGTTTTGTGGTCCAGGGTCACATTTGATATTTATACAGTTTCCATGTTACACTTTAGACTTAACATGCAACCAATAAAAAAAATCTGGTACAGTACCTGCCAATATTATTGAAGGTTTAAAATGAACTGATTTATATACAAACACTTACATTACACTCATACACAAGTTTTTATAATAATAAAGTTACAATTACATATTTATATCAATTTGTTTTTTGAAATATAAGTGAATTCATAAAAACTTGATGGATTTATTCATACATAAATTAACCCTTTACTGTCACTTCCATTTTTGAACATAGATGTGATATGCAGTATTCAGACTTAATTTTTTATAATTCATGAATGAAAACATAAACATAAAATATGATTTTAATGCACATTTTCCATTGTAATACAATGTCTGATTTTAAAATGGTTTTCAAAGGATGAATTTCGAGATTTTAAGTTTTCAACTATTACATAATTTCTTATTTCTAAAGCGTGAACAAGACAACAAATAAAGTCTTTTTGTGACAAAGGTCAGAACTACTGTTATGAAGTAGATTTTTGAGGTGTACTCTTGTCATAAATGAATCTATTACTTTTCCTACATAATCTGTAACACAAAAAATGGTCAAATATACACTGTAAAACCGAACAGTGAAATTAATTAAATGAAATGAGTTATTTTCACTCAAATGGCAATGAAAGTTCATTGGACTTAATTGAAATAAGTTCTGTAAACTCAAAATGCTGTTGTAGTAAAGTGAACTTAGAATAATTGAGTTTTCTAGCTCCCAGCATGCTTTGCATCAGACAACATGGAAAATAAACGTTGAAATTAGGTGTTATTTTGTGTTTTTTTGCACAAGATTAACATAGGGAGACATAAGTTAGTATTTAAATGTTGAGATATGTTAGGATTTGCATAGATTTCTGTTATGTTGGTTTTGTAGTGTTACCATTGTGGTAAAGAGTAGAGCCTGTTCTTAGGTTGAGGATGGACAGCAAAATTTGAAGACTATATATACTGCATGTTCTTTGACAATTTCAATGCAAGTATATATTGAGAGTCTTTCTGATACACTGTAACTGAAAATATTTAAGCTGATTTCATAAGTTTTAATTTAATGAAAAGTTTTATGTACCATGTAATCTAAATATTTAAATTTTGAAATATTTAATTTTTAAGTTCATGAACTTAAAAAATTTGAGGCAACGAGTTACATCAAAGTTTTTGAGTTCTGCTTACTAATTTGGGTTTACAGTGTATTTAGGAGTCTTAGTCCCTTAGTTTATCATGATTAAATTAGGGTTTAAAGGGATGTAAAATGGTGAAGTAAACTTAAGTTAAGGCAGTTAAGGGGTTAAACATTGAAGAACAGTAAAAAATTATAATGAATATATTATATGATGTATATATTTAGCAAAATGTTCCTCTCTAGAGTTCATTTTTCAAGCTGACTAATGATTTATGGTTACCGAATATGTTTTTCTGAGGTAAATGTGACACTACATGACATTGTTTACAAGCTGTTATATTAACGACCTTCTGTGGTTGAAACATTGATTAAGCAATTACCTGAGACAAGATATGGATTTAGGTGATTTGTACTCTTTCCTTTAACATACCTTTGGACGTTTATTAATTTTTATTTAGTGCTAAAACTGGCATTAAAGCATGTCAGTTCATGAGCATTTTGCGTTTCTGCTTCTTATGAACTGAGTTGCTATACAGCAATCTGTCACTCCACATTAAACAGCGCAAAAACTGCATTTATTGTTTGAATATTGTAATAAAATAGACAGAATTTGAAATTTAAGACTTTTTTATATCAAAAGTAACAAAGCCCAAGCGATTTATTGGATGGGAAACAGAAACTGAAAACTGAAAACAGGCTAGACAGCAGGCTAATCGATTCTTGGGATTTAAGAATTGATACTATATCATTAAAATCGAGAAAATCTATATTTTTTAACCAGCCCTAGTTAAAACTAAAGTAGAAAAAGCTTATACAAAAGCCCAATTTAAACATTATATTGCATAATTTAGCTCATCCATCCATAAAAACGGTTCAGGTTAGTGGAACACGGCTGCTGGGAAAAACCACAAACCTTACCTCAAATGCACTCTGACCGAAACGTAATGTTCCCGACAGCAGAGTCACATTTCAAGCTGCCAGTGGGAGATAAAGCAGTGGTACGAGTCAGCTGTGATGGTGTAACAGGTGAAGGCCAATGTTGGACTCTAATTAGGTCTCCAACACAACGGAAAACTAATCAAGACAAATGCCTGGGGTCTGTGTTTCTGCTTTGCCTCTTTGAATCATTCATGGGCCTATCAAAGTATTCATGAGTTGAGAATGCAACTCTGCGTCTATCACGTTAATGCTCCGTTATGCAAATTCCCCTGGTGGTCCTGCATAATTAAAAGAGCCAACATGATTTAATTATGACAATTATGAAGACTCAATAAGTGAATATGCTATACGACTGACAGAGTTGTTGAAGTAACCTTTCCTACTTTCTACATGTGATGAGTAGCATGTATATGGAAAAGTTCTGTGTATTCGGTAGCCTTGGAAGGTCATGCTACCTTACAGATGCACTACCTTATTTTGCTGGTATTGCTTTCTTTAAACTTTAATACAAACTCCAACAGTCTTTTGGATATTGAGGTTAATGCCCTCAGGTATAGGGCAACACCTCAGAGAAAGGCTGATGCTGAAATAGACTCCAGAAAACACATTTGATGAAAGAAGGAAAAGAAAATAGCCACTAATTTCTGCCTTAGAGCGGTAATACAGAGTGCAAGGTTAAACTGTCTGGGAAAACTGGCCCTTAGATGCATCTTTGCACACACAGGATGTGTTTAGGTTGGTTATTACTGACAGAAAAGCACTACATTTTTAGCTGAAGAAAGTCAGATTGAAACAGAATAGAATACTGTATATGCATATTATTCACTCCCTCTCAAGTTGCTCCAAATCCATTTTCCTTACTTTCTTCCATGCAACACAAATGCATTCCACACAATCACAATAAAGCAGCATTTGAACTTTGAAAAGAATGCAAAAGTACATAGAGTTCAAAAGTGGTTTATATGACGTAAATGCTATTATAACTTTTCCGAAGTAATACAAAATCTATGGGTTAGAAAAACACCAATTCACTGAAACCAGCTGTGAGAATTTCAACTAATAATAGTGAATGAACTTGTTCAGACAAGTTTTCTGAACTAGGAGAAACTATTCATTAAATCAAAGAAATAAAAGTGCCACATACAATGCAGTTTTTTTTAGATTCGAGCCCTGTGCACTTAGCCTAAAACTCTGCCAGTGGAGCACTGAATGGCAGAGGTGAGCATGATCACTGGCATATCCCAGCATGCAGTGGCAAAGAGATGCCGACATTGTTCTGATGGGCCTGGTCTGTGACAGGGCAGAACACAAAATTACAGGGTGTGAAATGCTAATTCTGACAAGATCCCTACAGTACAGCCTAGACTGCGTGATCCAGACAATCAAAAAAGCAGATAAATGGACAAAGTAACCATCCCATTTGACATTTGGCGAGACTCTTGCTAACATACGAGAGTTTTGTGTTCGACTATGGAATTGTGGATACTCAGAGACGTTTTGTTTCTGTGTAGTGGTTCTTTAATTTCCATTCACCATCTCTCTGGAGCAAACATGGAATCCTATAATCCAACAAGCACACAGCTGCAGGAGACCACCGGGAGATCAGCACTACTATTGTTTGTATGTTTGCAGCAGGTGGTGTTTATCTGACAGCCTTAAATACTTGACCGGTATTTTTTTTTTCCCCATGACAAGACAGCAACAGCATATTGTCTCTGTTCTTCTTAGATGATGAGCACAATCACACCTGAGTGCTTCGCATCACCCCAGCCTCAAATCACTCGTCTGTTTAAATCGTCCTCCCACAGCTCACATCTGCTGACATTTCCACGGTAAAAATATCTTCTGGGACCAGAGATGGACTCAAATATTTGATGATAATAACTTGCTACAGAATTTGCTTTACTACTTAATGGAACAAGGGTGTTTGCATTGTTTTACGAAGGAAAACGCCGGACTGTTAGTCTAAAGGTGTGTCATTTCTGTACTACAAGCAGTACTAAATGTAAGTCCAAAAATAATGATGGTTTCCAAACTTTGAACTAATACCTCTAAGATAGATCACAACATTAAAACATAAAAAACAAAAAATACAAAAATGTTCTGTAAAAAGTACTGAAGTGTACTAAATGTCTCTTATCAGAGAACAAACTGGGACAATATGAAACTATTTACATTTAATATGCATAAAATAAACATAATATTCCAATCAATATTTAAATTCTATTTAATTCATAATTAACATTAAGTTCATATATATATATATATATATATATATACAGTTTAAATGTTTGGGTTTTACGTTTTTTTTTTTTTTTTAAAGAAATTAATTCTTTTATTCAGCAATAGCGCACTGTATATGATACGATACTGTAGCTGACGGCTGCATGGTTACAATTTTATCACTAATAGTATTGATTTTGGAAGTAAAGTAGTTCAGTCATTACTGCTGTGCTGTTGGGAAATGTCAAAACCTGACAGTATATGTAAATATCTGGGGTTGTGTTTGTTTTCTTCTAAAAAGTCAAAAAGTAATCACCAGGCTTTTCTATAGGAGAAAATACTTTCCCTCCATGCAATACAAAATACCTCTAGTTTTGTTTTCTTCCAGCTGCACTCTATTTTCCAGGCTGCTCTCTTTAGGGCCTGAGTCTGCTTGTTATACCACAGTGCCGGACCGTTTTACTTAATTTTCTTGAAGTGTAAAAAAGCAACCGTATCTAAAGTGCTAGAAAAGCTAATAACCATGAAAAATTAAGCCATTTAAAAACGATTTGCCAAAAAATTATTTACAAACATTTAAAAAAGTTTTTGTAAGAGCCCTTGTTATATATATAGTTTTGACATTAATATTGGTTATCAACCTACTTGATCTGTAATAATCGGTATTTGCCCTGAAAAACAAATGTGATCATGTGGCACTGAAGAGTTGAGCAATGACTGCTGAAAATTTAGCTTTACCATCACAGTAATACAAATATTATAAAATATATTAAAACAGAAAACAGTTGATACTAATTTAACTGTAATAATATGTACTATACTAAACTTTTCTTTCTTTCTTTCTTTATGCATCCTTGGTGAGCATAAGAGATACGAAAAATTCCAAACTTTTAATAGCTATTGTATATATAGATTTTGAACTTCTTAAACCCTACTTATTAAGCCAGAAGTAAACATTTTGGACTGATTAAATAAACATAGCAATTTTTGCAAATGACAACTTACTGTATAGTGGTTTCTGCTCAATAAACTGGGAAAGACAATGCATTTTAATAGCAGAAAAAATACACTTCAATTTAAACACCATTAGAAACAAAATTAGAAGACAGCATACTATCATTGCAGTGGACTTTTTACTCATTGGACCTTAAGTTTTGACTTTTTTTGGCGAACATCCAATTTCATGATCTCTTGAGCATCGTGGCTGGGCTGAGGGACACAGTCTGACCTTTAAATCTTGTGGAGAGAGAGAGAGAGGGGACCAAGATCATTATCTCCCCTCTGAGTGCAGTGTGTTTTTCCCCACTGACCTGTAGAGCGGCACTGACCTCAATTGCTGATGGCTGACCACCAACTTCACCTTGTTTTGCCCTTTAGATGTACGATTACTTTTATCACACGCCCCCTACAACCTTTCAGAAGCTGTAATCCTCACTGTACATTCAACAACCAACACACAACTTTATACTATGAATCCTAGCTTTGACTGGTCTGTATCAGTAGTCGTTTTGTGCAACCAAACATCAATAGAAACGGATTTCAGGCATGCGCTGTACTGTATAGAAACCACGTTGCCCATACATAAGTTACTGAGCAACAAGGACAAATTCATTACACAAAGCTGGAGCAGCGTGCTAAAGGCTCATTGATATCAATAAAAAAAAGATTTTAAATGTAGTGCTTGAGCACAAGTTGGAAATACATTTGCCGGGCTGGTGCACTCTGTGGAAGCAGGGAGCCGTGTATCATCCCAGGCTTATGAGTTCAGACCTGCCGTTGCAGGAATAATGTAAGAGGAAATCCCAGCTGACAGTGCAGGATTGTTCCTCTCATGCACAATGAAAGCAATAGCACAGACTATCAAATCCAACCATTTAGTCTGGCTTCAACACAAGAGACGAATCAGAGCTGCTCATCACACCCTCTAATGTATTAAAGAACCCAAAGGGAAATTATTCGCTCATCTTCATGTTGATCAAAACCTGTATGACTTTCTTTCTTCTGTGGAAGATTAAAGAATTATAAATATTTTAGCTGTATGCACTTTGCAATTGTATGTGCAATGAATAATGGTGCAATCATGGTGCAAAAGCACCATTAACGTATCATAAAAGTGGTCCATTTTAGTCACACAAGCTATACAATAGCTTTATGTGAAAAAAAGTCTTCAATCATTGAAAATGTTGATGCCCTAGATCTCCTAGAGAGAACTCTAGAGTGCTCATAAAAGAAATTACAATGTTTGAACTGGAAATGAATCATTCTTTTAACTTGGCTCTTTTTAATGCATCCAACTTAAATCGCTGACTCAATAATTCAGTTTCAGCTCATTGTAGGTCAGTGTTGTTACTGTTAACAAAAGCTAAAACTACTAAAATCATTTATAGTAACTGAAAACAGAACTGTTTTTTTCATTAAGCACTGTAAGCATTTTAATTTACATTAAATAATGATTTGTTAATCATTAAATCATTAGCTATTGACATGGAAGAGAAGAAATTGTTGAATAAAGTTGTTATTTTTGTCTTCTTTGTCTACAAAAAGTATTCTTGTGGCTTCATACATAAAGTATGACCTTTGAACCACTGATGTCACATGGACTATTTTAACAAAGTACTATTTTTCTGAGCCCTAAATGTGCTAAATACATTGCTGTCTACTAGGTATGTGATAAGACATTTATCCCACGAGAACGAGACGAGACGAGATTTTTAAATTTATTTAGAGATTAGAGATTTTTATTTAAATAAATCCTTAATAATGAAATATATAGGGATAAATGGTATTTTATTCAACTGAAAACACAAAAAATATAGGTGCATTTTGATATGAACTTTATGAAATTAAACTTCTATTTTAATGAATTATATGGAGTAATATGCTACATGATTCTGGATAAATAAAAAAAAAAAAAACGGAAATCACGATTCTCTCATGATTCTGAAGAAAAAAAGAACAACAAAACATAATTTATATTACATAATAACATAATTTACTAGTGATTCTGACACAACATTCATTGCTTAAGTCTTTTTTTTTTTTTTTTAAATATTCGATCAAATTAATTAATAAAGACTTAATTTACTATTGGAATCTCCTGAATGAATGATTCTTTGATAAATGCGTTTTTAAACGTGCAGTTGTCGCCACCTCCTGGTGGAAGAGGATAAACATTACAATACATACATGTGTTAAGATACTTTCATTTTGATCGCTATTATAAACATTAAGTGTTTATCCCCAAACTATAAACTTTTATTCTAGTACTTCTGTTATTTAAATGTCTGTAACACAGAAATAATGGTCATTATGTGATTGAAAGACTAAGATTAAAGAATAAGATTACGTTGTCGTTCCAACAGAGATCGCAATCTTTTTAGGATTAATAGTGAAGCTCTAATGTAAACACTGCAAGTACTATTACGTTCTCACGAGACCACACAGAACTCCCGAGACACATCGGATCTCGTCACATCCCAACTGTCTAAGCAGGGTCAGAAAGCTCTCGGATTTCATCATTTGTGTTCCAAAGATGAACGAAAGTCTTACAGTTTTGGCACAACATGAGGGTGACTAATTAATGAGAGAACTTTCATTTTTGGATGAACAAACCCTTGAAAGTTTCACCATTCACCATCACCATTTACTGTAACAGCATGAAAATGAGCAAGCAACAAACCAGCGAAACACCAACAATGTTCCTTTAATTACCAACAATGTTGCTTCTGTGTCCAAACTGAAAATTCATTTTGATTTACACCGCCTATGAGAATATTCTCTAACATAGTGCATCTCTACACTCGCAAAGCTCGTATTAGTCTGCTTAAGGAGAAACCGTGAGTGAGATGGTCTACAGCGAGCGTTAAACCAGACAGCTGGAGGAGTTCACCTGTCAGAGAAGAGATCAAAGGGTCTGGATGAACTGACTCCAGATCAGTGGGCAGAGCAATAGTGAATCTGTGTAAATACTGTCATCTATTATGCATGCACACAGACAGCACTGGCTCAGGTTATATGACCTGTGGGAAAACCCTGGCCTTCTGTCTGCACAGTGTATTGCTCGGGCACATCTTGCTAAACTACAATAGTCAGACCTCTGAACTCAGTCTATGGACTACATATCCCAACACCTCCGCAAATACATTAGAGAAGATGTGACCGATGAGTGTATGGTGACCTGTGAGGTTACTCTGCATTCTTCACAGCCCACAACTTTATGGCTTCAATACAATAAACCACCTGACTGTATCCTCAAACATTCATATACACACATACACTCCTTCTCAAAAGTTTGGGGTCAGTAATGAATACTTTTATTCAACAGTAATTACATTGCTAAGAACTGCAACTTTAAAGGTGATTTTCTCAGTATTTAGATTTTTTTACACCCTCAGATTCCACATTTTGGCCAAATATTGTACAAACCATACATCAATGGAACACTTATTTATTCAGCTTTGTATAATGCATAAATCTCAGTTTAAAAAAATTGACCCTTGTCACTGGTTTTGTGGTCCAGGGTCACATATTAGAATGATTTCTAAAACATTGTGTAACACTAAAATAATGGCTGCTGAAGATTAACCTCTGCCATTCAGAAATGACAATGTCTTTTAAAAAGTAAAAAATCTTTAAAAATCTTACTAACCCCAAGTTTTTAAATGATAGTATATTAAGGTTTTCATCAACTGGCTGACTATAGACACACACACACACACACACACACACACACACATATATATATATATACAAATCTAATTTTTCATTCATTTTAATACAGTGTGCCATAAAACAGCTCACAAATAGTGAAATATCAGGCCTCTGGGACTCTTCTTCCATTATTGCATCTCCTTCTGTGTCTGTTATTATCTAAAGTTATCTGAAGTCCATAAACTATTAACGTTCTGATGAATAATGCAAAGAAACAGGAAGTGAAGTTCCATCATAAGGACAGATGGGCTGCACATCATGACTTATACATACGCGTCTTCCGAGCTGAGTCCTCCACGAATAGAGAGGAGATGTCCTCGTCCACTCCCGCCTCGTTACGAGCAATGCAGGTATAGGCGCCGGTGTCCTCGAAATGGACGTTACTGATGTGTACCTCGCTGCCGTTAGCTGGAAATGAAAAAAAGAACGCTGAAAAAAAAGCTGAAGTGAACTTTTCTTCCATCACTTCTAAATCACTTGAGACAGAACGGCTCTATTTATGTAAGTTCTTCTAATGGGTTCGTAAAAAATGTGTTTGATAACGGCTGAAACATTTATAGTGTTCTCAAGTTGTCATGTTAGCTTTAGTCTGAACAGCTGACTTTGGAGGAATGTTTGTTGATGAGAGGCCCCACAGGGGGGATTGTGGGATTGAGTAAAGATCTAGATCTAGATCATGACAAACACGTCAATCACTGCTACAGTGCAACCAGAAGGCATCACAGTTATAAAAAGCTTCTTCAGAATGACAAGATCAGCGTCAGCTTGTGCAAAGATATGGGTACATTTTTTCAATGTGAAATCAGCTAGTATAAAAGCTTTTGTTGAGAACAGAGAACTGTACTGTCATTAGGCTAGGGAATTTCCCGAATTCTAATTCAGAACTGGTTATATTTTTTTAACGTTCCAATAATAGTTTTCGTACATGTATTCTTCAGCCAGTGTAGAAGGAAAAATATACTGACAAAGTTTCCTTCACTACTTATTTAGCACCACATTAACGGCTACTACTAACCTATAGTGCCAAATAGACCCAAGGGGTCAGATTATAGTTTGAATTACTCTTTTTAGTGATTTAAACACTTACAGCTTACAACTAACTGTGGGACTGGATGTTCATAACACAACATTATGCATTTGTCTGTAGTTTTTATGCAAGCACACAATAAAACGTTACCACATTATTACACTTTTTTCCCCGTAAATCTTTAAATGTTTTTGAAAAAATATCTAATAACATAATATCTTATAAAATATAATAACAAGACATCTAATAATTATATCTTATGCTAATCAAATCTGCATTTATTTATTTTTTTTTACAAAATACAGTAAAGACAGTATGTGGAATATAATTACAAAAAAAAAATCTGTTTTCCATTTTAATGACATTTATTCCTGTAATGCAAATGTATTTACTCCAGTCTTCAGTGTCACATGATCCTTCAGAAATAATTTTAATATGCTTATTTGTTGCTCAAGAAACACATTATTAATGCTGAAAACAGTTGTACTGCTTAATATTTTTCTGCAAACTGTGATACTTTTTTCAGAATTTGTTAATGAACAGAAAGTTAAAAAGATTGTTTAAATATGATTGAAATAGATTTTTGTCTACTCTGACTTATTAATTGAATGCATCCTTGCTGAATTAAAGTTTAAATATAAAAAAGCAAACAGTCTTACCCCAAAGGTTTGAACAATACTGTATACTTAATGTCACCTCTAAAAACACTTTGAAAAGTCATTAAAAATCTGTGTAAACACACCTTTATTATTAAAATTTCATATTTCATTTGGCAGTTGAACTGCATTTTCTTCTTAAATTTTTATTCCTTAAATAAACCACAGACTCTTGTAAGGAACCATTAAGAACTAGCATCAGAATGATTTAATTGTGTATGATTCCCATTCGTAATTTGTCATTTACAGTCCTGTGTGAAAGTGTGTCATTTCTGTGCCATTAGCAGCATTACTGTTTCAGTCACAAGAAGAAATGTCCAATGATTATTTGTTTATACCTTGAAGTGTGAGTTGTTTGGAGAGTTTCGTGGTGATGTCCATGCCGTTCTTTAGCCATGAGAGTTGTGGGTCAGGGATGCCCTCAGCGTAGCACCGCAGACTGGCTGTGACCCCCGGCTCGCGTGCCTGGCTCTCTGGGTATACCCGGATAACAGGTGGCACTATGAAAAAAAAAAAAAAACAGAGTAAAAGACAAAAGTGTAAGTAAAGTGAATGAACGAACAAGTGAGGAACATCCTGAATGGTTAGAATGGCAAAATATATAGTTTTATTTGTTTGACTTTTAAATATCCTGTATATGCCACCAAATCATCACAGAAACTCAAATGATCTTTAATTAATAAAAACAGATCTCTTAGGAATATTAAAATTAAATAAATAAATGCAAACCAAGCATGATAATAATAATAAACATCTTTATTTAAAACTCTATATGAGAGGAAATGCGAGAAATGAGAGGAAATGCTTGGACAGCGGTGGTGGGGGCGCCGTTTTGTAGCACGCAAGGGGGTTGATTTAATGAAATGCTTTGCTTCAAGGCACAGGGAGTAAAATCTGAGTCTTAAGCTCCCTGGGACTCAGACTATTTACTGTGGAGTTCAACTCAAGATTGGAAAGCAGAAATCATTGAGTGTAAAAATCGCGAGCTCAGGCCCTTGTGGTGTTCCAAGATCAGCTCATTGGTAATGAGCAGATTATGATAAACAGTAAACCGTGTGAAAGCAAAGCCATGCATGAGGGAAATGTAGGAAAGCATATCAGCTTATCTGTGACACTGAGTTTGAGAAAGAAAAAGAAACAAATATAATATTATTTTAAAAGCACATGTTTAGAAATCAATATTTTACCTTAGACATTAATATTATAAGATAAGTGTTGCAAGTGCTGACTAACATTATAGGAAATCCCATTAACAGTTTAGGATACTACAACAGAGAAATCACTTTCCTCAACGGACATTCAAACTAATGTTTTATTATGAATATGAGATTGAGCTGAAGAATGAATGCTGTACCTGATGCAGGACAGGTCACACTCGCACAGTCAGTTTCTCTCTCATAATATTCGACTATACATCATACAGTGAGCCTTTAATACAGTAATACAACATGCTTGCAAAGAACGTTCCTTTATTACTAGTTCTAAAATTCATTTCGCATTACTAACGAAGACTTGGGTTTATCTGCCATTTTTATTCATGGCGGAAAGAAGTAGTTCACACAAAAGAAGGGGTTTTAAAGACACTCCATGGTAATTTATATTTTATTTACACACTTGTGCCATCTGTTTTATCAACGCAATATCACACTTGTAGCCTTGTGATATGGCTGTATATCAGCATGGCTGTGATGAACTACGGCCAAATCACAGCCATGCTGATATTGAGCCATATCACAAGGCTACAAGTGTGGTCAACCAACCAAAACTATTTAAAATAAAATAAATAAAAAATCATATTGACTTATTTCTGTACCATTTTTGCTTGACAGATCAGTTTTTTTTCTGGGTTAATACTTTTATTTAAG
The DNA here is from genome assembly GCA_033026305.1 of Cirrhinus molitorella. Lineage (NCBI taxonomy): Eukaryota > Metazoa > Chordata > Actinopteri > Cypriniformes > Cyprinidae > Cirrhinus > Cirrhinus molitorella. The sequence goes on along the minus strand of CM065129.1, from coordinate 19,692,557 downwards.
AAATACAACAATTTTAGTTAAATGAGCTACACTGAAGAACATAACCAGTGCTCTTGCTTATTTTTTACTAAGCTTAACCTAGAAATAAAAATCCTTACGAAATGACATCTTTCTGTGTGTAGTTGTCTGTGTGTGTACCTGTATCTATCTTTGTGTGTATTTTATTACCTGGGGATCGACTTGAGATTGTCCCCTGTGTGAAACACATCAAAGCTGACAGCTCTATCACAAAATTCTCATGGCCTCTTGTCTCCTCCAATCTCCCTCCTTTTATTCCTCTGCCCTCCTTTTCTTTGTTTTCCTCAGTGTTGATTTTCTGTGAGAATAAGCAAGTGTTTTGGCTCGGCAGCGTGTAAGTCCGCCATCACTGGACCGGATAAATTCTCTGTGTGTATTTGTTCCTCCGTGAAATTGAGAGTCAGATTTATTAGTTTATGTTTGTCTTTGTCTCTCTTGGTGTGCGGACGTGTCCATTACATGCGGCACAGAGAAGTGTGTGTTATTTTGGGGCTTTTGTATGTGCGTCAGTACTGATGAGCTTTCAGTGTCCTCGATTAGAGTTTCCTCTTCATTTCACCACCTCTGAGACTCAGCAGGTCTCTGTGAACCTGTCCGACCCCTTTCATTTTCCCGGGCTAACACAGCTCTCATACATCTGCATGCTCCTCGGGGTCTTTAAAAATAATGGGAAATGACATCTACACCCACTCACACAAATATATATATATATATATATGTGTACATACACACATCACATAATAGGTTATTAATTTTTTTTCATTTGTTTTATTCACCTCAGCTAACAACCAAGCGAAACCCTGCCTGGAAAACCAAGCAACATCATTATATTGTCATTATTATAAATGAAAAAAGGTGTTAAGGACAACAATTGAAAGCCAAAAGGTTGGTGGTCATTTACGTGTGCTGTAGCGGAAATGAATTAAAAATTGTTTGTCTGCTATAAAGAAATGTAAATGCTTTCACTTAAATTAAATTACACAGATGCAATAAATAGCAGCAACCGGACTAAGGATAAGAGCAAACTGTATTCCAATGCTCTTGGTCATCAGGAAGCATAATTAAGTAAAGAGAGAGCACAAGTACTCTTGTGACTTAAAACACAAAAAGGGAAGATGTGTCATCTCCTAATTAATTTTAAATTTCCTCCCAGTTCTGACCACGATTAATTGCTAGGCAACAACACCGGAGGCAAGTTCAAATGTTTTTTATCCAATTAAAATGTGATGTTATCATTTAGGGCTATTCGATTACTCTGCGTTTCATGTGTCAATGAGAAACAGCGAGGGAAAAGGTAGCAGGAGTTCAAGAAATGATGAAAAGCTAAAATTTCAACCACAGAGAACCAGGAAGATGCTAAAGAACCTTTTGCCCTTTAGAAGAAAGTGTGAAATTATGAAAAAGCACTTTTAGAGTCCCCATGAAATCAAAATAGATTTTTTGGGGCTTTTAGTATGAATACATTAGCCTTAAGGTTATCTATAAGCTAGAGTGTTTCAAAACAATGACAAAATTCTGATTTACAAGATATAAAATTCAAAAAAGTCTCTAACTTTCGCCAATATGGATCAATGATTTTGATGACATCACCCTGCACTTCAGCTTCTCATCAAACTTTCTGTCAAATCAAATGCTCTGTAGAATCCAATGTGTCCTGCCCTCTACACTATAAATAGACGCTGAAGGTGTGACTGAAATCGGTTACTTGTTCACAGAATTAGTATTTTCTGTACGGTAAATGGCACGTAGTGCACGACATAGGGAATAGGGAACGATTCAGAAAGTTTAAATACAGTTGTGCTCAAAAGTTTACATACCCCTTGCAGAATCTGCAAAATGTTAATTCTTTTAGCAAAATAAGAGGGATTTATTTTTTATTTAGTACTGACCTGAATAAGATATTTTACATACAAGACATTTACATATAGTCCACAAGAGAAAACAATAGCTGAGTTTATAAAAATGACCCTGTTCAAAAGTTTATATACCCTTGATTCTTAATACTGTGTTGTTACCTGAATGATCCACAGCTGTGTTTTTTTGTTTAGTGATAGTTGTCCATGAGTCCCTTGTTTGTCCTGAACAGTTAAACTGTCTACTGTTCATCAGAAAAATCCTCAGCTCCCACAAATACTTTGGTTTTCCAGCATTTTTGTGTATTTGAACCCTTTCCAACAATGACTGTATGATTTTGAGATCCATCTTTTCACTCCAGAAGGAAAAAACATGCATTAAGAGGATGGGGGGTGAAAACTTTTGAAATTTGAAGATCATGGTAAATTTAACAAATTTTGTCTTCTTGGAAACATGAAGGGCTTCTGAAGGGCAGTGCTAATTGAAAAAATACAATATTTAGGCAAAATGAGCAAAATGTACACATTTCCATTCTGTTCAAAAGTTTTCACCCCCGGCTCTTAATGCATGTTTTTTCCTTCTGGAGCATCAGTGAGTGTTTGAACCTTCTGTAATAGTTGCATATGAGTCCCTCAGTTGTCCTCAGTGTGAAAAGATGGATCTCAAAATCATACAGTTATTGTTGGAAAGGGAGTGGATCATACGCAGAAGTCGGCACAGACCACAAAACATATTGGACCCATTTGAATGCACAGAATGGTATATTTTATAGAAGTATGGATGAGATTGCGAATGTCATACGCTGACAAATGCGGCTGGCCCAAGCTGTGATATATACAAAATGAATTGGCTATTTAAAAAAGGGGGCCCTGTCTTCCAGTTTCAGCTGAAATTACGTGAACACATAGAATAACGCTGCATGATTCAAAGCACTTCAGCAATGACTGGTCACATCGCCTGTCAATCAAACTCAATGCAAAGGGTTAGTTATGCAAGTGAATGTGCTTGTACATTACATACCATTAACCTGCAGGGTGTGTGTTTGGAAAAGCTGCTCGTAGCCATCTGCATGGCAGGTGTAGTTGCCCATGTGCGTAGTGGTCACCTTGGTAATGTACAGCGATCCATCATCTCCGAAATCCTGTTAAAAATACACAAAACCACCATCACCGTGACCTTACAGAGTGAAAGATTACGACACACAAGTGCAAACAACAGCCCAGAGCTGGAAATGTCAGAGTGTACTGCTATAATCAACGTTAGCTTGAGTGCATAAATCTGCAAATAAAAACGTGGAGGTGCAATCAAGCATCCAGATACTGGACCGAAAAGAGAGCAGCTTGCAGTGAAACTCTGAAAAGAAAACAGCGAGGTACTGAAAGAGAAAGAAAAGGAGAATGAGGATAGTTAAAAAAACGGGGTAATCAATAGAAGCAGATTGCAGCGGACATTTGCATCAGTTCTGCTGCAGGCCATCATTAAAGCTCTACACACACCATTTATTCTCCACACACTGCTTCTGAGAAAAACAAACTTAAAGGTACAGTTCAGCCCAAAATCTACATTTTGTCATCATTTACTCACCATGCTATTTTGTGTAAGGAGTGACTTTCATTGTATAGGCCAATTTTTTTGTGTTTTTTGATGAACTCTCTTTAAAATGGGAGCAATGCAACTAAAAAATGAAAATGTGAAAATAATTAGGGCTGCCAACCAATAAAAGAATTACACGACAAACAGACTAAATGCAAATAATTGCATATGTTGTTAGCTGCTAAGAAAAGCTCCCAAATGAATACAATTCACATACATTACACTACTGTGTCAGATAAAAGCATTAAGTAGACATTAAAACTTCTGTTTCTGTGTTCAATCAATGTAGAATAGCAGTTAGGCTGTTAATATGCACCAGTAAGAATGTGAAACTCTGCTCACTACAGGCTGCGACCTTGATCATGCAAATAAACAAGCCCCTTTTCTCACAACGTGCTGTTAATGAGTGAAAACAATGGTACAGAAAAAGAGCATTTTATAAAGAGGCAAAACAGAGAAGCCTCTGAATATGAAATAAAATCAGATCGCACCAGTCATTTGAAAGTCTAATGATAAGAATAAAAAAAAAGAAGAATCAGTGCGTAGAGCAACAAGCAGCATCAGAGACAACAAAGGCTGAAGAGAAATGCCATCAATGTCTAAACAAAACCCCATGAAGCTAATGAATTCAAACAACATTGTTTTTACAAGGTCAACTGGCCTTTCCTGACATCTTGATGCTCAGGAACGCACAAGTATTCCTTCAAGGACGATTCAGATGGTTCTGATTAAATATGTTAATTTTGATTTGATTAGGCTGCAGAACCCAGATAAAGCCAGAATGATGCAGTATGACCAGAAAAACAAACACACTCATGTGTAAGCACACAAAGCCATAGAATGTGTACACCACTATTAGGAGAATTAAAAGTGCTGTATGCAATTTTTTGCAGAAAAACACTGTAATACACTTGTAGATATTCAGGAAACATGCTTCACATACTTGTTTCTCTGAACAAACAATGCTACAGCCAGTTATTCTACTTTGAAAATGTGCCTTCCATGCAGGGTTGCCAGGTTTTCACATCAAAACCTACCCAATTGCTACTGAAAACTAGCCCAATCGCATTTCGATCACAAATATCATGTTTTTGGGGTCACTTCAACCCGCTGACATGAAAAACAACCTGCGGCAACAATGTTAAAGTAGCCCAATTCTGCTAAAAAAAATGTCGGAATGTCTTTTTTTGGTTTGGTCTGTGTGAGTCCGCTCACTTTCAGTTAATCCAATAATATTTTGACAACCCGGGTTGCCAGTGTGCAGAAAACACAGCATACTGCAGCTATTGAAGTGAGCACATGAACCGGGTCAAAGATTACAAATTCTACCCAACCTAAAGAGCCTTGGCATCCATTTAAAAAACTCCATGACCACAGGCATATTGTAATGCAGATAAATCAACTCAAATAATTATGCAAATAATTAGGGCTGCCAACCAATAAAAGAATTATATGACAAATAGGTTTTCACAGCAAAACCTGCCTAACTGTTACTTAAAAATAGCCTAAAACTAGTTCAATCGTGTTTCGAGTGGGGTCTCCCATTAAAAATCGAAATACGTTTAAGTTTTTTGGTGGGGTTCCCCTGGTAAAATTCGCATTACAGGGGATAAATATCATGTTTTTAGGGTTGCTTCAACCTGCAGACATGAAAAACAATCTGCGGCAACAGCGTTAAAGTAGCCCAATTCCGCAGGAAAACTGTGGACTTGGCAACACTGATTCTGTGCCGGAATGTCTGTTTTCGATTTGATCTGTATGATTTTGCCTACTTAAAGTTTACCCAATAATATTTCGACAGCCTGGGTTGCAAGTTTGCAAAAAACACAGCATATTGTAGCCATGGAAGTGAGCAAACAAACTGGGTCAAAGATTTTAGATTCTACCCAGCATAAAAAAACGTGGCATCCATTTAAAAGGCTCCATGACCACAGGCATATTATAATGCAGATAAATCCACTCAAATAATTATGAAAATAACTAGGGCTGCCAACCGATAAAATAATTACATGACAAACAGGGCTTCACAACAAATACCTGCCCAATTGCTACTTAAAACTAGCCTAAAACTAGACCAATTGCATTTCAAGGAGGGTCCAAAATTGCATTTTGTGGGGTAAAATACACGTTTTTGGTGGGTTTTCAACATGCAGACATAAAAAAACAATGCCCGGCAACAGTTTTAAAGTACCCTAATTCCGCAAGAAAACCAAAGACTTGGCAACACTGATTCAGTGTCAGAATGTTTGTTTTTGATTTGGTCTGTGTGAGTCTGTGTGAGTCCATCCACTTACAGTTTACCTGATAATATTTCAACAGCCTGGGATGCCAGTTTGCAGAAAACATAGCATATTGCAGCCATGGATTCGAGCAAACAATCTGGGTCTATCTGACCTAAAAAGCCTCGGCATCCATTTAAAAAGCTGCATGACCACAGCCATATTAAAAAGCGGATAAATCAACTCATCAGTTTACAGTGTAAGGTTCGTCATTTTTCAGTTGCGCTCGTTCATGTTTCGTGTCCTCAATCTGGCAACCCGTGTGAGCGTTGAGTCTGAGGAGGAAGGGGTGGGAGAAACAATATTTTTAACTTAGTCCGCATTACCCATTTCAACCACTAGCTGTCATTATTACATACTGCACCTTTAAACTGTAAGTAGTAACGCTACTGTTAAATAGCATGGCAATAACTCAATTTTCTACTTAATGAGTGCCTGTAGAATGATGCTACAGTACTAGTTTTAATGTGACATTATATTGTGCATGCAACTTTAAAACCAAACAAACTGAGGCAATAATCAAACATGCTCTCCAAAACAACTCTCTCTCTTTCTCAAATGGGATGTGTGAATCATTTATGACAATCAGTTAATTCAGATGATTAATTTGAACTGTTTCACAAAAAAACTAAAAAAAAAAAAAAAAAATCATTGGATTCCCTGTGTGGCATTGTACATGATTTTACAGATATATATATATATGTAGTTAAATGTTCCCATATTAGAATTTATGTAATTTATAACCTAATACAACTGCATTTAGTTTAAATCTATCAGTTTCAAAGTTTCCCCAACACTGGTTTACACTACAGTGTGTTATATAAGGCATATGATATACGGCAAACCACTGCAAAATATAACTTCAGGGTATGGCATCCCTCATGGTAAATGAACAGAGAAATAGGATGTCTCGAAGAAGCGCTGAAGAGTGCAAACCACCAGCTCCTTCATTTCCCTTGACTCTGAACCAGCTCAATAGTGCAGGCACCTTAACCTGGTCTTCAGATTTGTGAGTCACCGAGGGTTAATTGTGGTGTTAGAACTGATTAGCTTCAGGGTTTTCTGACTGCAGCAGCTTAAAGGCATGCAGACCCAAAAACATGAACCTACCTGAGAGGGGATCTGCAGAAAAGAAATCAACCCGAACAACATTTCAGTTTCAAGACTATTTTAGGTGTAAAAGTGAAAACGTCAACATGCAAAGATTTCTGTTGTACATGAAATGAAACAGACATAGTTCAAGCCGTTTTTCTATTTTATCATTCATCTTTTTGATTGATGTTAAAAGGGAAATATACAGTCTGGAAGATTAGGTTGTGAGACCATATGCTAGCTCAAACTATTGTCCTGCGGATCCATAGTAAAGTTTTGCCCACAGTTTCTACTTTAGTCTCTAAATCCTTTTGCTTTTGTTTTATGTATTCAGGCAGTGGTTCATAATAATGGCCATGTGGTGGTCTCAGTTGCGTCCCATGACGCAATGCTCAGCAAGATCCCTCATTTTCAGCACATTAATGTGTGCAAGATGCTTCCTTACATGAAGACGGGATTCACAAAATTACTTAACAAAATTACCTCTAACTATACTTGGATTAATGAGGGTATCTCTGAAAGCAGGTTAAAAAGTAGACACAAGAAAGAAATAATAATAATAAAAAAAATAAATAAATAAAACAATTTTATTTATAATAAAAATAAAAGTTAGAGTTTTTTTGTCTTGTTTCCAGCCAAACTATCTAAAAAATCTTAAATCAAGAAGGATTTTCTAGACAAGTAAAAATGATTGTCTTGTTTTCAGAAAAAAATTATCTTATTAATCAGCAAAATCTTATAACCTTAATAATCAGCTAAACAATCTTATTTCAAGCAGCTAGATTATTTTGCTTACCCCATTGCAGATTATTTTGCTTGTTTGAAGCAAAAACTCACTTAATTTAAACCTTTTTTTTCTGAAAACAAGACAATAAATTCTACTTGTCTAGAAAATCCTCTTTGATTTAATAATTTTTAGATATTTTGGCTGGAAACAAGACCAAAAATCTAAGTAAGAAAAGCATTTTTTTGCAGTGTAGTGCTCTGGGAATGCAGAATTCCTCAAAGGTACGTGAATGTTTTTCTGCATAGAGTCTTCTGGTTTAGGTCAGCCAGCTCTGCTGTCCTAAAGGATTGTCTGTGGCTTGTAGAGCTGCTGACATTTAAACAAGCTTTCCTCTGAGTCCTTAGATTATTCATGTAGATGCTACCATCTTGTGTGTGTGTGTGTGTGCATGTCCCATATGGCTTATATTGTGGTAGGGACTGCAGGGTGAAGGTTCTAGAGACGGCTCTTGGCAGCCACAGACTCCTTTCTCATTTAAAGGCCTCATAAACTTTTAATGCATTAAGGATGACACAGAGGCTAGTGTTGACTCAATTGTCAAATACCCCAGTGAGCCAAGCTTTTGGCTGGTCAAATACACACACTCTCAATAGAAATAAAAGTACACAGTAACATGAAATATGAACTGCTTTACTCTACATTACATGCCGCAAAAAAACTAAACAAAAAAATCTAAATTTCTCACCTACTCAGCCCTATGTCATCAAAGATGTTAATGTCTTTCTTTCTTCAGTCAAAAAGAAACTGCAGTGCTTTTAAACTGCAGTTTAGACCTTAAACTCGTTGATCCTCATTAAAGTCCACTATGGAAAAAAATCCTGGAATGTTTTTCTCAAAAAAGAAAGAAAGAAAGACATGAACATCAAATTATTTTAATTCAGGAATAACTAAGATAAACAGTAGTGTTTTGGGCATACAAATGTCCTCTTTGGCAGGCTGCAAACTCAAACTTATATCCATAAATATTTAACACTTTAATGAAATTGTATTCATTTATGCTAGTCAAACTCCATTTCTTCCCTGCAGCATATCCCCAGAGAGGCATACCATATTCTCTATGCTGTTTTCATTTATTTAAGTACTTCTGTTTAATTCTTATGCTAACCGTTCTTTTCGTCTTAAATGACTTCATTTCATATTGGCTCAATCAAGCATCATAAAAGACTGCCAAACCCATTTAGTTTCTCTTGAGTATCTTCTCTCTCAATCCTCATTTACACTAATGTGCTTTCTATTGAGTTGTAGCCGTGTTGAGTGATGTTGCGTTACAGCGCGAACATTTAAAACATCACTCATATCTCAATTTGGTATCATGGGGCCATATTCCATCAGCCTGGGTTGGTTAAGGTTACTGTAATAAATATATATTATAGCTGGAGCGTGGCACAACTGTAAAACATCTGAAAACTCAGAGACTTCGGAGACTTTAATTTAAGCTCATACTGTCTTATTTACGGGCTTCTTTTGTGAAATCCCCTCTGGCCTCCATCTCTTTGTTGAATGTTTCACTGAGTTCAAAGCACATTAAGAGAGATGAAGTGGATTAGATTGAACATTGAATGATCCCACACCATGTCAAATCATTTCAAAACAAGGCCGCTGCTGAACGTGCGTTTGCACTTGTGTGTCAATTTATTGGCTTGAAAGTGCCGCAACTTGCTTTCAACAGCTTTAAAAAGGTAGCTGATTGAAACGCTTTCCAGATGGCTTATACACAGACACACTCAACTCGAGTAAAAACAGAGTGTGACGGAAACAAAATAAGGTGAAAGAGCTACGTCACTCACATTAATATCCTCCAGCTCCAGCATGTTGAGAGCGTGGCTGTTGCGTCTCCAGATGATCGGCGGCCGCTGATCTCCTATGATGGCACAAGTGAGCACTGCGCTCTGACCCACTGTTACTGTGGTGACGCTCTGCTTCTGGTCTTCAGGAAGGCTGAGTTGATAGACCTCTGAGAAGCAACAGAGAGAAAGTGTTGTTTGTTCAAGTTTGTTCACTAGGTGTCCACATCAGCTATTAAAATCTATTTCTAGCTCACTTTTGTTCACAGAACATGATTTGGTATTTCAACAGCGCCCCAGCTACTTTGACTACCTGTGATTTCTAGTGAGAACAGCAAACTGTTATCAGATGCCACTTTACTGATGTGAATATCACTTCCTGTGACACCTAGCACTTCATTAAAGCAATAAACTGTACTGCAGACAGTTTGGAGGGTAAAAGGCTGCTTCTTGCTTTAGAAGTTGGGCTGGTTTAGTAATAACATAGATGCATCAATATTTAAAGCTTAAAAAGAAAAAAACAGCTACTTTTGTTATGGCCTGACCGAGAAACAAAGATGAGATTATTACACTTCAAATCTAAACTGGCACTAAAAATCTTATTAGATTTAACTGAATGAAAAGAAAAAAAAAAAGAACAGCATATCAAACGCCAACAGTAAAGGCAAGTTCAGTCCCGCACAAAGTAAGGCAAATTATTATTATTATTATAATTATTATTTTATTTATTTTTAACAAACATATTCTCAAAAACCCTGCTTTGCTAAGATCAAGAGTAAAGGTACTTTTTAGCAGCGCCCTTTTTACGTACCTTACTGCATGTTTCACAGAAGTTTCCAAAATAAATGCCCATTGAGTGGCGCTAAATACATGCTGAGTGGCATGTATTTATTACGTTGATATTGGATACATATCGCTGTGTTTGTATTATGTTGCTTCAGGTACGTATTGCGGCGGTTCAAAATTCAAATATCCGGGGACTGTTGCTCAAATGAATGCTCTGTCATGTTGGAAATATGCCCTACACCAAACCCAACCCTAAACCTACTCGATAGTGTTAACAAATGCAAAACACATTATAAAAACACATTTGTTGACCCCATTTGAATCTTCCTTGTGAGTAGATTTGAACTCTTTTGTCGAACCGTAGTTACACAGGATTCGAACCTTCCGGAGCTCTTCAACTATGAAGTACATCTTTGTACTGCGTGAGCTACCAAACAAACCTATTGTTTATAAAAACCCATAGATATGAAGCAAGATATATCATCCTAACATTCAAAAGCATCAGTTTCCAAATCTCCCAGCATATTAATATAATATTCTTCAAATAATTGTATGAAAATTATGCTTTATCAAACTTTGTAAATCATACTTTGTGTGAAAAGGAATAAAAGGTGTCAGAGGTTTACTGCCTGTAGTGTTCATTTTTTTGGAAACCACAGTGAAATGTACTTTTTGGTAGTAAAAATGCCCCCAGGTACGTTTTTGTCATGAGGCCAGGTAGCAACATACTCATGTGAAAAAGGGTAATTTTGTTTTTATTAAAGGATAGCATATGTACAGTATTTAAAAATACCATAAATATAGTACACAAATTTCAGGCAAAAATATAAAGAGAATCGCCTTTAAAGTTGTCCAAATTAAGTTTTTAGCAATCCATATTACTTTTCAAAAATTAAGTTTTGATATATTTATGGTAGGAAATTTACAAAATATGTTAATGGAACATAATCTTTACTTAGTATCCTAATGATTTTTGGCATAAAAGAAAAATCTATAATTTTGACCCATACAATGGATTTTTGGCTATTGCAATAAATATACCCCAGTGACTTAAGACTGCTTTTGTGGTGCAGGGTCACATATATAGTGTAAAATAAATGCATTTTAAATCTATTACTTTTAGGAAAATCAAAGTAAAACAATAATAATAATAATAATAAATAAATAAATAAATAAATAAATACAATATGAAATGTCGCCTTTGCAATAAACTGAAATAAATAATCTTCAGTACTAAAATTAATCAAACTAAAATAAACTAAAGCTGTACAAAAAATTATTACATAAGCATTTTGTTTTTAAGCATTTTATATTTATTTCAAAATAATAACTTAAGGCAGTAACAATTTAAACAATATATGAAGAATTCAGATGCAAAACCAGCTAAAAGCCATCTCGGTCAAAAATGAGATACTGAGTGAATGCTCTCGACACATATTATACGTGCATCAAATACTTCTACTTCAAAATTGCTAAAATACCAGCATCAGCCCAATCAGAAGTACCACTACTTACATAGAAACCTATACACTGGAGCCTGATAAAAATGCATTTTTTAAAGAAAGACGTCAGATGGATTTAGAGGCTTTTGCATCTGAACTCTTCATATTTTATTTGTGAACTTATCTTCAGCTATTCTTTTTAATAGTTTTTATAAATTTGAATAAACTATGTTTGAATCAGTCATCAATGCTTAGTAAATATTGGTCAAAGACACAAAGATTTACTTAAAATTTTACCAAGCTGATAATTGCCAAGTCTTCCCATTAACGCCATTTTATTCTTCATTCAGACTGATTCGTGAATGTGGAACATGCACAAACACAAGAGGTGGGATTTATCACATGATTTAATCATAGCTGATCATAATCAGTCATATCCAATCATATCGCAAACAAGGCACTGCCTCCTCTTATGTGACTTTCCCCCATTCATTCTCATTTACCCCCAACCAAACTCACTGCACTCTATAGGGGGTCTGTTAAAATTCAGTGGACTCAGGGGAGGCAAGTGAGACGTGGACCCCCACTGTAACTTTACCTGCTGGTATTGCTGAAAAATGAGTGATTACAAATGAGTATACATTTTATATTTTGTAATATTGGCATTGTTTGATTTTTGTACTATAGTAAAAAAAAAAAAATAATTAAAAAAATTCTCATCCAATATTTTGAGGAGACACTGCTTCCCTTGCCTCTTCAGAGGAAACATGAACAGAAATATTCATGTCGGGAAGCATGCATGTAATACTTTAAAATCCTGCCTACATAGGCATAGATTTTGGAACTTCTCATGTCTTCCAACAAGCCTTTGAGTTCTGGCTCTGAAATGCCACCAACCACTTTTCTCATACACAAACAAACACACACCTGGAGCGGGACAAGGATAACAAACAAACCCCTGACCCCCAAATCTATTTATGAGCCCCATCAATCAGCCGTGACACTTCCGTGAGTCTGACGAGCATCTAATGTGGCTGAAGTCGCTGTACTGCCCAAGGCAATAGCTGAGATGGCTTTACAATCTGACTCATAGCTTCATAACACTCTTTATAATGATCATGATATGCTTTGTGCTGCTTTAAGCTTGTGTCTCCTGATACTTTCATTTAGTTTTGAAATTAAGATTTTAATGACAGTAGGAAATAACGGCTGCTCCTACGAGCCTCTTAGAAGCAATGCCAACCAAACAGAGCAGTTCATTATGACTGCTTCTTTTCAACTAAAACTATTCAACTTAACATCTAGTTTGAATATAATTATCTCCACAGCCAAGACTTAACAGCGTCATTCAGTCAAAAATAGGATAGATGTTGAAAGATCCTCGTATATAATTTCTCAGTTTTTATACAGTGTAAGAGGAATAATAGAGCCAGGTGCCGAACACTTCCGTCGATCTAATTAACGCTAAAGTCTCTTCATTTGCTTTTCAGTGCAGCTGTACCCTGACCTTTTGGGTTAACCAAGGCCACCCACATATAAATCAGACAGTAACCAGCCTTTAAATGAGAAAAAATCAGAAAAATGTCAAAATGAGGTTGTCAAAAGCATGACAGCAGCTAATTTCATGTAAAAGAAACTACTTTTTTAAAAGTACATTGACTGCAGTTGAACTACTTTAGTTTAAATAATAGTTTTAAAGTAGCTTCCCCAATAAAATTCCACTAAATCTTGATTGATTTGATCTCCCTCCCATGATCATGTTAATGACGTCTAAAATGTTTTTTTCCAGGTATTTTAATTACATTCATGCACAGACATGCACACAAGTGGAAAACATAATCAAGCTTCAGCAAAACAAATGAGTACATATCTCAAATGATTATGCAATTAAAGATCCGGGGAATTATAACCAGCTTGCGCACAAGACAAACATGCCTCTTGCCTCGCAAATGGCAATTTCGCATTTCATCGCTGTGCTCTCATTTAAAGCTAATTTACCAAATTAGTCGGTAATGTCTCTTACTCATTGTGTTACTCTCAGCTCATATAGTGGATAACAGCAGTGTAACGGCGGTGCACCTTTAGCAATCCTCATTTAATGTCAGATTCATTCCACATGGCACACTCGCACACATGCGTTCATGAGGGAATACTTCTGTGGAACAGTTATGAGAGAGAGAGAGATGATCCGAGAGTATGCACAACAGCACAAATGCATGAGCATAATTTTTAATGTATTTATCCAGAGATCAAGTCTGTAGTACAGTTTGCGCATTTCTAATTCTCTAAAGTCTTCCAGTGGCAAATTTACACTGCAAGGGTGACACATAAGTGCTTGAAGCAGCATTTAAGGGTCTTTACACAGACTGCTTAATGCTGCTCAGATGTGGCATAAACGCATTTACAACACAGCAACTGCAACTAAATACTTTGATAGGAGATGAGCTGGGTCAAAGCAGGCATAATTTATATGCCTTTTATATGGCATTGCATCTATACAACGAATATCCAGCAGGCACAAAGTGGTTTAACTTGTCTGTTGCCTAATCTATACTGCAAGGGTGACATAAGTGCTAAAAGCGGCATTTAAGGGCCTTTAAACAGAGAGTTTAATGCTGCTCAGAGGTGGCATGAATGCATTTACAACACAGCAACTGCATACTCTTATACTAGGAGATGAGGTCAGAGCAGGTAAAATTTAGTCTGGCTTTTATGCATCATTGCATCTTTACACTAAATTTTGAGCAGGCAGCCTTGTCAGTTGCATAATTTACACCACAAAGGTGGCATAGAAGTGCTTCTAAAGTGGCATTTAGATGTATTTACCCAGACAGTTTAATGTTGCTCAAAGGTGGCATAAATGCATTTACAACACATAAAATGTAACTGCATACTCTGATACTAGGTGATGAGGTGGGTCAGAGCAGGGATAATTTAGTCCGGCTATTTATGCTGCATTGCATCTTTACACTGAATATTGAGCCGGCACAGAGGTGCCTTAAGTTGTTGCCTAATTTACACTGCAAAGGTGGCATAGTAATGCTTCTAAAGTGGCATTTAGATATCTTTACACAGACTGTTTAATGCTGCTCAGAGGTGGCATAAATGCATTTACAACACAGCAAATTTAACTACATACTTTAATAGGAAATGAGGTTGGTCAGAGCGGGCATAATTTAGTCCAGCTTTTTATGCTGCATTGCATCTTTACACTAAATTTTGACCAGGCACAGTGCAGCCTTACCTTGTCAGTTACCTAATTAACACTGCAAAGGTGGCATAGAAGTGCTTCTAATGGTGCATTTAGATGTCTTTAAACAGACTGTTTAATGCTGCTCAGAGGTGGCATTAATGCATTTACACAGCATTTGCAACTATATATTTTGATATTAGGAGATGAGATGGGTCAGAGCAGGCATAATTTAATCTGGTTTTTATGCAGCATTGCATCATTACACTAAATTATGTGCAGGCACAAAGCAGCCTTACCTTGTCAGTTGCCTAATTTACACTGCAAAGGTGGGACAGAAGTGCTTCTAAAGTGGTATTTAGATGTCTTTACACAGTCTGTTTAATGCTGCTTAGAGGTGGCATTAATGCATTTACACAGCATTTACAACTATATATTTTGATATTAGGAGATGAGATGGGTCAGAGCAGGCATAATTTAATCTAGTTTTTATGCAGCATTGTATCATTACACTAAATTTTGTGCAGGCACAGAGCAGCCTTACCTTGTCAGTTACCTAATTAACACTGCAAAGGTGGCATAGAAGTGCTTCTAATGGTGCATTTAGATGTCTTTAAACAGACTGTTTAATGCTGCTCAGAGGTGGCATTAATGCATTTACACAGCATTTGCAACTATATATTTTGATATGAGATGGGTCAGAGCAGGCATAATTTAGTCTGGTTTTTATGCAGCATTGTATCTTTACACTAAATTTTGTGCAGGCACAGAGCAGCCTTACCTGGTCAGTTGCGTAATTTACACTGCAAACGTGGCACAGAAGTGCTTCTAAAGTGGTATTTAGATGTCTTTACACAGTCTGTTTAATGCTGCTTAGAGGTGGCATAAATGCATTTACACAGTAATTGAAACTATATATTTTAATACTTGGAGATGAGGTGGGTCAATGCAGGCATATTTTAGTCCAGCTTTTTATGCAGCATTGCATCTTTACACAGAGTTTTAAGCAGTCACAGAGCAGTCTTAGTCTATACTGTGATTTTGTAAACTAGGGGATTAATGCAAAGATTGTGAAGCTGGACACTTAGTTGCAGTACAAAGGGTTCTAGGTTCTAATCTGTAAAAATACTGTTTAACTTTTTTTTTTTTTTTTTTTTTTTTTTTTTAATAAACCAAAATTGCAGCTCTACAAGAGGTTTTGTAAATTAGGAGTGAGGACTTCTGTATTTGCGGTTAGTTTGTGAATTCAGTAAAACAGACAGTGAGTCATGGAAATCTAGACAGCATGCGTCTGAGAGCTGCATTTCACACTGTTGTTTTCCATGACTAATTATGAACACAACAACTTTCAGCAAAACATTCAAAACTTCCCATTCCAGCCCCACTAACACATGAACAAAAAGAGGAGCTCAAGCAGTACGGACAAAGGGCGGACAAAGAGAATGAACTCTTGGAACTCTTAGAAAAGTATGGGGAAAATGAAAGAATACAGAAATTGAATGCAGAAATACCAACTGGAAACCTAGAATGAATTTGAGGAAACCAAACAGACAATGTTAGACAGTAAATTTCCTCTGTGGCATCGAGGGAAATCTATTTATTTCTTCCCTAATCACCTGACACCTGTCAACCAATCATTTTATGAGCACTGTCAGCTCATGCCACATTATGTCAGGAAATGGCAGTAATGGGGGAAAAAATGCAGCATGACTATCAAATGCAATTGCTATGCAAGTGAATGCAAAGGCAGCACTTTAATCTTGATGTTTTTCTTACATCCTTATATTTTCATTTTTGTCTTTATTTACGTATTATTTTCCTTTTTTGAAACTTCTGAGCTTCTGTTTTTCATACAAGAGAAGTGGAGATTATTTACAATTTTAGATGCTATGAAGAAAAAAAAGTCCCGTAAAAGTATCATACAAAACTTATATTAATAAGGAAATGTTCAGGAAAATTCTGCCTTGCCATCACAATAATAAATCAAATTTTAAAACAGAACCAGGTTATTTTAAATTATAATACTATTATGGTTTTACAAATACATTAAAACTTTTTTTCAAAAGCATTTCAAGTCTAAACTAAATGTGTTTTTGGCTAACCAACCTCTTCATTTTCTTTTTACCCTACTGTCATTGGCAAAAATAATCTGAACTCATTCAAATGAATACAATAAATAAAGCATGAATGCAGTAAATCAGTACAAGTACAGCTTCTCATCAAAGCAGGCCATGTGTATGTGTGGGTAATACTCTGATGCCATCACTGGTGTTCAGTAATATTCTGCCTAGCCATTCAATTACACTCTTTTGTGTCTTAATAGATTTGGAATTTGCTCCAGGGCAAGCCACTGCGTTTTACAATTCCCTGTAGAACTGAAAGGCGAATGGATTTTACAGAACAAGGAATGCAAGAGAGAAGATGAGTACTTGTTTGTGTGAATGCCAGTAAGGAAACAGAAATGGAGAGAGTCTCTTTTATAGTATAAAAACACTCGGATACAGCCTAAACAAATACGGTTCACTGATAATACTGCAAGACTGCGAATGATGTACAAATATTATGGAATAAGGTGCTGTCCAGACATTTAATTCTGAGTCAATGTTTATGATTAATGACAGTACAGTAAGTGGAGGTTTTTCCTCCTCATTTACAGCACGTGTAGCAGATGAGTAGACTCACCCTCAGGGCTCAATCATCTCTCACAGCAGCAGCGTGGAATTAAACCTGAAGTGCAAGACTGCAGTTTTGATTTAGTTCACACTCTTTCCCATTACAGAGCGGTGATGCTTCTGTTGCAGGAAGAGCTAAATCAAAACTGGTATGAGAAAGCCCATGGTTACACAGGAACAGAATGAGTTGTTAGTCCTCTTTCAAAGTGTTAAATACAAATCTGTTCAAAACAAGTTTGGTAACAAGGATGTGATAACTGCATTCTGTAACTGAAGTGACTGTGCTAAACATTCAGGACTCATCTAAATGTACATACATCTTGCAGAATCTATAAAATGTTCATTATTTTGCCAAAATAATAGGGCTCATACAAAATGCATGTTATTTTTAATAACATGCATTTTCAGGACAAACAAGGGACTCATGAACAACTATCACAGCTGTGGATCATTCAGGTAACAACACAGCATTAAGAATCAAGCATATGTAAACTTTAGAAATAAGTCATTTTTAAAAATTATCATCTATCTATTGTTAACTATTATTTTCTCTTGTGGACTTATGTGAAATATCTTATTCAGGTCAGTACTAAATAAAAAATAACAGGCATTTGGAATTATTATTCTTATTTCTGTAAAATAAGTAACAAATTCTGCATGTGTATGCAAACTTTTGACTTCAACTATATGTACACTGTCAATCAAAGTTAGTAAAGTTTCTAATGGATGCATATTAAATTTTATACACAGTATACTACTGTGAAATAGTCTTACACTCTAAGGTTCTTTACATGTAGTAACAGAGCCATAGCTTTGTAAAGAACGCTTTTATGCAGAAATGTTTGTTTGTGTTAAGAGTTTTGAATTCTTTATTCCTAGCTATTTTTAATTTTTTTTTTTTTTTCAAATATGTAACTGTCAAAGCACCTCATTTTTTTAGACTGTCAACACACTCTCAACAGGTAAATGATTTCATTCCTAAATTTAAATACAAAATTACCTTTAAAATTGAATAAAACATTCAGGAACTGAACTAAAATGTAAAAGTCACCAAAAAGAACTGGAAAATTTGAGTCACACCTGGTGCCAAACACCGACTATGTAATGATGGCTAAAGCGAAAACCAGAGAAATAGCAATACTTTTTAAATATAACAACAGATGACAAATATATATATATATATATATATATATATATATATACGCTTATACAGAGGGAACACCAGAGCAATAGCAATACTTTTTAAATATAACAACAGATGACAAATATATATATATATATATATATATATATATATATACATATACACGCTTATACAGAGGGAACAACAGAGCCTTTTGAAAAAGCAGCGATGCTGTCAAAGGTCTTCAATCATAATTACCAGCTGTTCTCCCATCAAAAGTTGTGCTCTGCTCTCCGCCCCAATCCACTAGTACATTTATGAGCCCGTAAGGCCTCTGTGATCGCTGCAGAATCTTTTAAAAGTGTTGCGCATTGAAGTCAGATGGAATAAAACCTTTACTGTGACCCAATCAATGTGAGAGACAGGCAGTAATAGAAGCTGAAGAAAGGCTGACTTCACACCACCTGTGAAAAACACCATCTCTATGGCACTTGTCAGTAGGGACGCTGGAGGCCCTCTCATATTAGCATGCCATCACACTATGCATACATCTAACTGGGCTAATTGTGGTTCGTATACAAGAGGGACTGTGAAGAAAAAAACGGGATAAACACCTGGTTAAATTTGATAAATGAAAATGCATTTCACACCATATTACAGAGCTGTGAATTTGTTTTTTCCATTGCTCTCTTTAAGTTTCCTTCTTTTTTCCCCTCACTTCCCATATGGCAATCTTTAAAAGTCTGTATTGCCTTTCACCGAAGTCAATTTTGCTTCAAGTGAGGCCCTGTTTCTTATCACACAATTCTCCACTGCCAATGATAGTGAGCGGCTCCTGTATTTCTGTGTGTGTGTGTGTGTGTGCGCGTTTGTCTGTTTAGCAGACAGAGCAGGTGGATTGACGTTCTCTCTGGAGGCATATCAGCCTTGACAGATGAAAGGAGCGGCATTGTGGGCCGGCGTGGCGTTAAGTAATTGCCTTCTGACTCCACTGGGGGATGTAAATAGTTTGGAGCATGAAGCATACAGATATGCCAATTGAACACACCAATCATGACAAAGAACCACGCAGATGCACCAATCACAAGTAGGAGCATGAGTAAACAAAGGTCAGAGGCAGAAAAATTACTTAAAGTCTGAAAGATTTGCCATTTTTAAGCCATTGTTTGCTTTCAAAACTCCCCCAAACAATAGATACAAATTTTACAAACAAGTAACTTTGCTAAAATTTTCATTTCAGACATTCTAAGTAATTCAAAAGTATTCTGATTTGCACAAGTCAAGCATATTTCATCAGTACAAGCATAAAAATGTACAAAAAGGTACAAATTTGTGAATTAATCTTGTACCTGAACCAGTTCACAAAACCAGATGAAATGATTTATTCACAAACTAGATTGACTGATTCAACTCAATCTGTTGACGATGCAGCCAGTTTTGTGAAATAGTTCAGCAGAATATTTGAAAACCCATTTGATAAGATAATAAATCTTAATTGTAATCTGGATATACTACATCTGCCACATTGTCATTGCAACCCAGACTCATGAAAATACGTGCCTCTATATACATTTCTGCAACACAGTAATTATGTACCTTACTGCACGTTTCGTGACGGATTTGAAGTGAAATTTCCAGAGAGTGGTGCTACAACACATTCAATATGTGACCATGGCACCCCTACACCAAACTCTACCCTAAAACTACTCGATAGTGTTAACAAATGCAAAAGTGATATAAAAATATTTTTGTTGATACAGCCGTGTTATTTTAATCTCCTTATGCGGATTTGAGCTATTTTGTTGAACCACAGTTTCACGGGGTTCATACCAAAGCTCTTCATCACTCAAGTGCAATGACATATCACACGAATACCAAGCAAACCTACTGAATTAGAAAACTCATGCATATGAAGCTGAATATGCAATGATGTCAGGAATATGGACCTGTTTGTAGTGTTTTTGCCTCTTTTTCTGTTCCTGTGTGCCCTTATTTGGTCTTGTTCCTGTCCTCGTTTAGTCTAATTAGTCATTCTGTTCACCTGTGTTCTCCTGATTACCCAATGTATTTAAGTCACAGTCTGTGCATTTTGTCTCTGTCGTTGCATTCTTGTGTTTTCTTAGTTCCTAGTGTGGATACCCTGTGTTTGTGGATCATAATAAACTATGTTCCTTTGATCTATGTCTCCGTCGTTCCTTCTAATACAGTTTAAGACAGATGACAACATTTAAAAGTATCAGTTTTCAAATTGTGTGTAATTGTGTGAAAATTAGTGAAAATTTAAGTGTGAAAAGGAATAAAAGTTGTTTTACTGAAAAGAATTTTACTGCCTCTAGTGTTGATTTCTACTGAAAACTGTAGTGATTCGTACATATACAGCTGAAGACAAAATTATTAGCCCCTTATAAAATATTTCATTATTTTTCATATAATAAAAGTGTTGTTTAACAGAAAGACAATTTTATCAACACAGCATTTTTAAACATAATACTTTATTCAGGAAGCTAGGGTTTGTAATACAAATAGAAATAAATGTATAACCAAGAATTTTAAAAAGTCTACTGGTCAAAATTATTAGCCCTCTGATGTTAATAGTCAATAGTGTATCCCTTTTGCTTGATAACAGCCTTTAGCCGTTTGCTGTAGGTTGTCTTTCAAAATCTTCTTATAGTCTTCCTTTTTCATGTTTCATTCAACCCTGACAAGATTCCCAGTTCCAAACACACTGAAACATCCCCACAGCATTATACTCCCTCCACCATGTTTCATTCTGGGAACGGTGTTCTTGGGGTTGAATGCCTCTCCCTTCTTTCTCCAAACATAGGCAACATCTCTATGGCCAAAAGCTCTAGTTTTGTCTCATCTGACCAAAGGACACATTTCCAGTATGCATCACATTCCCCCCAGGTTGTCCTTAGCAAACTTCATTCTAGCTTGGAGGTGTCTCCTCTTCAGAAGTGGAGTCTTTCTTGGTCGGCAACCTCGCAGTTCATTCCTGTGCAGGGCTCTAGTGACTGTCTTCGTTGAGACATCAATTCCAGACTTGACTAGGTCATTCACTAGAGTCTTGGCAGTTGTTTTTAGGTCTTTAGAAACCTCTCTCACAAGTTTTCTTTCCAAAGTTTTTGAAATCTTTCACTTCCTGCCTCTGCCCGTCTTGTTCTTCACTGTGTTGGTCTCTTTAAACTTCTTGACAATGCATCTCACTGCAGTTATTGACACTTGAAAACACTTTGATGAACGTGTGTATCCTTCTCCATTTTTATGAGCATTAATAATTCTTCCTCTCAAGTCCAAACTAATTTCTTTTGTCTTTGCCATGATGACAGTGCATGTTATTTTACTAGTTGTTTTGCAAGATACTAATCCTCAGCTTAAAGAGCAATTTATAGGCTCAACTAGGTTAATTAGGTTAATCAGGCAAATTAGGTTAATTTGGCAAGTCATTGGACAACAGAGGTTTGTTCTATAGCTAATCAAACTCATAATTTCTTAAGGGGGCTAATAATATTGACCTTAGCAGTTTTTTATTTATTTATTTTTTAATTATTTTATTCAAGCAACTATAAGAAATCAGACTTTCTCTAGAAGAAAAAAATTATATATATAAATATAAATATAAATATATATATATAAATATATATATATAAAAAAAGTAAAATTTCACAGGGGGGCTAATAATTTTGTCTTCAACTGTAGGTACGTTTGTTCAGCTTTGCAGAAATGTATATAGAGGCATGCATTTCCAATGAGCCTATGTTGGGCTATTGTCATGTTCCCAACCAGATCAATACCAGTGTCAATTCTGTGTCAAATCTACTATATATTAGAAAAGTATGTGATTATAGATACAACCAATGTCAATACCTTAGTAATTATTTAAAAAAGAATCACTGCACTGACCTGGGGTGATTCATATCACAAATAATTTAGTCCAGATTTTTAAACTGGTTTAGCAGATAAAAAAAAAAAATCAGAAAACACGCTGTTGTTTCAACAAATATCTGTGCACACTTGAAACCACTGACAACAATGTAGTATACATGCCAGACCAGTATGTGGCGCTGTAATTCTGCCACAGAAATACACTAAAAACAGAGAAGGAGACTTGAAGCATGCACATTAACCTATGCGCTCTATACAAACACAACAACAAGAAGAACATGGAACAATACATTTACTACACTATTTATTAATCTGTGTTAATGTAAAAAAAAAAAAAAATACAGTTGTTCATTGTTTGTTCATGTTGTTGTTGCTGTTATGTGATGTAGCGGTGTCTGACTAGGGTCGAGACGTGGGGTGATGACATCATACGGATTGCCTGTACACACGAAAGCACAAGGGTGTAGTTTTCAGATATATCCACTCTGGGAGCTGGTTTTAAAAAATAGCGGTTTCAGGCTCCCAAAAAATGATACTTTTTTTTTTTTAATATATATATATATACAGCTAAACGCATCTCTGTGTGGACAGGCCCTAAAAGGATTAGTGGTTTACTAAAAAGTCATTGCTAATGAAGGCATGGCAGGACAAGCTTGCAATCTGCAATCACGACAAACGCTCAGATTTGAAAAACTGTCATTTTTAAATTGATACTAACATACAACAGAGCGTGTGGGATTCACACAAAAACATGAGTATACAATAATTGCCACCGCACGGCTATGAATACACATTTAGCCTTAAATGTGAACTACTCAAACTCTTGACGAGAAATGAAAACACTCCCTAGAGCCAGAAGCAAGGGCCAGAATCTGAGTAAACACATTTAGCACGTCTCAAAAACCTCTTATAGACCATGTGCTAATTGCTGCAATATGGAATCGAGAGAACATGAAGAACCCAGACAGCATCTTTCAGTAATGTACTTAGATGCAGTGTTTAGTAAGTTTTGACACTGCATAATTTACTTAAACATTGCATAATATACCTTTCCTAGCTCTTTTACATTCTCTTGCCCTCTATTTTACTCTGGAGAGACCAGAGACTCTCCAAACCAAAACTGGACCGTTTCATGCTTTCATGGCCTGCCAACCTCCATCAGGACTGAGATCTATACCCATGTGACTGATATACTCCCAGACCTGGAGAGTTTGAACAACACAAGTCAACGCTGACAAGCTCTGTTCACTCACACATCAGTAAACCCCATCAGGCCAGATTCAACCTTCTTTATCATGCCAAAGCATACTGACTCCATCAGAGTGAAAAAACCATTCAGTGTCTACTAAACCATAGTGTACTTGCCCTCAAATCAGACCACCAAGATCAAAATCAAGTGAATTAAAATAATGAATTATTCATGCAACAAACTTGTTGAAACCATAAACAATAAATCACGCTATTTACAGATTTTCATTTCAAAACAGGCAAATTCAGATCAAATGTCAATGAATGGAGGAACATGTTCGACTTCTGACTGGAGGTCAGCAGGCTGCTGTATTATTGACTCCATTTTGTAATACATTATTGATAGGCTGTATAATTCCATTGGGTTTTTTTTTGTTTTTAATTTGATTGTAAGACATTATTACTGTAATAAATCAGTTTTTTTTTGCTGGAGGGAAAGTGTTTGTGTATGAATTGCAATGCATGATAAAATACATAATATCATGAACAAGATTAATGAGTTTTATTCAATGCATGAATCAAACTCGCTGAGAATACCAGCAATTTCTGATATAGTTTATTTGCATCGTTTTGTATAATATCGCTGTATGTGGGCCGAGACATATTACACAGACTGATGAAATTGCTCACAGTAACATTAACCTCTCCATCTTGCCTATATAGTCTGTCACAGAAGACAGATCACTGCCTTTACTCCTATCAAAAGTTGCCACATTGCATCAATGCTCATTTGCATAAAGGTACACTTTTCTCAGCTCAACATTTTTTGGAGACGCCCAAATTAAATTGACTTTGATTTTGAGTCGATGCAGCAAATCGCTGTCAGTGTGAATGCCCCTCAACTGGATCAATGAGTGTAGAAGTGGACTGAGAAAACATACCGAGAAAAAAAAAGGACCAAGCGCCCACTAATGCCATGGTAAAACAAGTCAGGATCAGATGAATCTCAGAAGTTTATATCTGTTGGTAAATTTGAACACTGAAGGTCGAACCGTCTAAGCAAATGCACATATTCACACACTTTGTAGCAGATATCTAAAGCACCAGCTCACAGCATGAACCCTAGCGCTGTTGGTACAACAAACATGCGCTGTTTATAAAGTAGTATTCTTCAAACTTTTAAAGAAAACATTTGTTCAAAGTGTCAGGAGCTGAATAGAGACATTGTGAAGGTGTTCTCTGAAGTTGTCTGACAAAACGCCTTGTTATCTTTTTATCTTTAAGTTTAAAAGAAAACTGAAAGTAGCATAACAATTTTTTTCTTTGCCTGTGGGGCCGTTCCTGCTTCGCCCAAGCTCACGCTGAGATCGGTGAAAGGGCACGGGGGCAGACTGAGGCTGCCACTTTCATTCCAAAACCTTCTACTTCAGGCTCAAAAACCCAGTGTGTAACAGTGGGATTCTTGCAAAAAGGCTTCCTATGTGAGTGCATTATTGTCTCTTTTTTATCCCTTCCCCAACCGCACGTTAAAAGTGTTGGCCCTTGCTGAATGTCAGTGCAAATTGAGTCAAATTGAAATGTCAGAGGAAGATGAGGCTAAAAAGGAAAATGAGACAGAGCAGACATACTGAACGTTAGTGTAAAAGGTTGGAACACACTGCTATTTTCCTCATTTAGGCTGCAAGCTTTACTTTTACTCAGAATCGTTCAATATGTGTCCTTTCTTGTGACATAAGGGCTGTCTTAGCTTTCCATAGAGATTTTGTGTTTTATAACCAAGAACTCAAGGCTTTTATCTATATCGGGAACGCTAATTTATTCTCTATTGGGAAAGAATTTTTTCTACAAAGAGACTAGATATAGAGTATGTGAACAAAAGCCCTAAATAAGAAAAGGCCTTTGTTATTGACCGATTTCTATATTTTTACTGAATTATTTTATTAAATGTTTGTACTTACAGTTGATGTCAAAAGTTTACACCTTGTAGAATCTGCAAACTGTGAATTATTTTACCAAAATAAGAAATACAATACATACAAAATACATGCTAATTTTATTTAGCACCTCTCTTTCTTTTTCTTTCTTTCTTTTTTTTTTTTTTTTTTTTTTTAAATTTTGAATCATGTCCAACAATGACTGTTTGATTTTGAGATCCATTTTGAGGACAACTGAGGGACTCATATGCAACTATTACAGAAGGTTCAAATGCTCACTGATGCTTCAGAAGGAAACACAATGCATTAACAGCCAGGGGTGTAAACTTTTGAACAAAATGAAGATGTGTACATTTTTCTTATCTGGACTAAATAGATATATATATTTTTTTATTTAGTACTGCCCTTCAGAAGATACAGAAAATACATACATGTTTCCCAGCAGACAAAATAAGTTAAATTTACCCTGATCTTCAAATCTAAAAGGTTTTCACCCATTCCATTTTCATTTTAATTCCATAGGTGTAATTGTTGTGCACACTTTTACTGTACATTCTCAAAAATGTACAGTAAAATCGGTGTGATTTATAAGCCTTTTTCCTCATGGGGACCTCACATTTGGTCCCCATAACGTGATAAATACCAGGTGCACAAACACACAAACACACACTAAACAAAAACAACAACACAACTTTGTGTCATTGAGGTAAAAACACAGCATTAAGAATCAAGTGTATGTAAACTTTTGACTTTTGGTGTCATTTTTATAAATTCAGCTATTATTTTCTTTTGTGGACTATATGTAAACATCTTTTTTTGCGAATTATCTTAATCAGGTCAGTACTAAATAAAAAAAGTACATGCATTTTGTATGATCCCTCTTATTTTGGTAAAATAAATAATATTTTGCCGATATTGCATGATGTATGTAAACTTTTGACTTCAACTGTATATAAAATATACATTATTGTTCAGTGTTTGGGGTCAGTACTTTCATATAAGATAATACTAAATGTTTCTTGGGGAGCATATAAACTTTTTAAAAAACATTCATCAAAAAAAGTATGCTCACTTATAATAAGACCAGTGGACCGTCTCAGTTCAGTGAGGTCTGTCATGTCCACCTCTTCAACATAAAACATCTTTCATTGGCTTGATCCCTATAGTAAATCCATCGAGTCTGGGCATTCATCTACTTTAGCAATATAACTTAGTTTCCAGGCTGACACAAATTCTCTATAACAAATGTTACTTGCATCTTGAGTCATGCAGTTAATTAGTGTGCCTCAGTTTCTCTTCAGCAAATCCGTTAATGAGTGCACGAAAGAGGAAAATCTTACTCGGGACGTCACTGTTCAGTGGCTCACTGAAAAATATGAGTGTAGACTTCAATTAGAGCATAATTAGGATCCATTCACCTTTACGGTGACCGCAAGATCGGACTTTCTAACAGTGGGTTGTCAGAGTCACAGTCCATTTCAGAGGCCACTGACCCTGTGGAATGGACTAATGGAAAAATGTAACTTCATTACATGACATGCCAATAGTCTGAACTTGCCATGAAGAGCAAGGCTTAGATCCAAGAACCAGTTCTGGATAAGATGTAAGATTTTTTTTTTTTTAACTGTAATCTGATTTTTATGATGTTTGGTTATGTTCAGTTATTTAAAGCCTATACTCTTTCACCTGTGCCAAGGTCCATCTAATTTTCTCCTCCAACTACAAAACTATCATTGTATTACCTTTTTTGTTTGACCTCTTTTCACTTTATGTCACGCTGTGTGATTACGTAATGCGTAAGGTTGAACTAGTGCAAGATGAACATTTGTGGTTAAAAAGTAAATAATTGTATTTTTCTTTTTAATTGTTTACATTATTATTATATATTATTCCTCAGCTGGGATCGTGTAGAGCCCTTTAAAGCTGCACTGAAACTGAAATTTGGACCTTTAACCCACCACAATTGTAGCCCGCTATATGGAGAAAAATCCTGGAATGTTTTTCTCAAAAACTTTCATTTCTTTTTGACTGAAGAAAGAAAGGCATAAACATTTTGGATGGCATAGGGGTGAGTAAATTATAAGGAAATTTTTATTCTGGAAATGGACTAATCCTTTTAATTGCATGCAACAATAAACATTACCATCAGGAGAAGCCGGTATATATTTTGTGTTTCCTGTACCTGCTTTTTACTCTTTTGTTTTTGTTGAACTCATTGACTTGCATTTTAAGACTCACCAAAGAGTATAGATTCAGCTAAAAATCATCTTTAGGTTTTTTGGGCGAAACATTCTTTTAATTCATTGACTAAATCAGTAGTTCTCAACTTACTAAACTCCAAGTCATTACTTTCATCATGTCCAATCGGAAGTAGAACTAGAATCATTAACTTCCTAATGAAAAGAGACTGTTCCACTTCCACTGAGAATGAACAAATATCCAAATGACTTGAAAATATTGCACAATGAAATTAAAAATGCTCACGCCTGTAAGCAAGACTGAATTTGTGCTCAGAGTTTCTTCATTACAACACGGCAATTATCCATTGTACTACTAACAAATGACACTGAAAATACATGTCACAGTTACCAAAGGCGCATCCAGCCCAGATAGTGCTAATTATGCAGCTGAAAATTTCTCCAAGCTTTGTTCACTGTGTTACACCTCACTTTATCAAAACCCAACACTCACCAAAAGCTGCGTAGAACTCTTCTCTGGTGAGGTGCTCGTCATCGTTGACATCATTATATTTGAACAGGTCAAACAGAGTGCACTCGGAAGCCGTCCTGCTCATACCTTCCTGCTTGATGACCTGCACGACAACAAGATTAAAGATCATTACTTTCAAAGCAAAACCCGCTCTATGATGCTTTAACAAAGCAAATACGCTTTGTGCACTTAATGTAGCTCATGGTAATATTAAGAAATGTTGATGTTTGAATTTGAGGGCATGTTTGTTTACACAATTTTGGTGCTGTATTGGGTCTCCACATGACGTCTGATGTAAAATCTCCATCCTAAAGCAAAAGCTCTGCTCTAGTGTACAATTCTGAATAATTAAAGATGTGATTCCTATCTGCATCAGACATTGCGAATCCTGTCAGCTGGCAAACATCCAGAACTGAGCAAGATTTTATAACAGCCTTATGCTGGAAAACATGAGGGATTACTGTAAAACATTCTATCATACATTCATCCATGCCAGAAATATCTGATGGCAATTACAGTTAGTGAATGAAAGCTGGGGGGATTGTTAATAATAAATGTTATTCACAACTGAAAATGACAATACAGACATGATCTTAAAACCATCTCCTGAAACTTTTTCGTAGCTAGTGCTAAGACCCGAACTAACCTACCTGCATATTATTACTCAAACCACAAACCACACCTGCGTGTTCAGATTCAATCCTGTACTTTTATTATCTGTTGCAAACTCTAATCCTCTTATGGAGACTTGATACCAGCTCAGAAACTGACTGGCAACCTTCATTTTGACCTCTTTTTGCTATGCAGTGTTGATTTACCAGTTACTTCGAAGACAAAACCAACAAGCAAACTTTCATGCTGAAATTTGTCGATGTACCACTCTGATCTGCATGCCGCATGCTACAGGGGATGTCAGAAAAGTTTTCTATAATAAATGACTCTACACATCTGATCCACCGTGCTAAATGAAAATCTCGGAACAGCTTTAGGCATGTGCTTAATTCTGACACTTCTAACACAAAATTGGCTGGGAAAAGTGAAGTTAGAGCATCATTTGTTTGCAGTTTGATAGTCTGCATCTAATGCAGTGAAGCACATATTTTGAAGTGTGTCTTAGGCATCCAAATACATTTTTGGGCCATTTTTACATAAACATGTAATATTTTGTATTTTAAGTTTTTGTATTTATCTTAAACCTGATAAAAACATCACAATATTCCACTTGAGTACTCGAGTAATGCATGTTTGTAAGAAACAAATCTAACATGAACTAGTTTTAGCTTAAAACCAAATTGCTTTTGGCCAAAAATGTCTTAATAATGAATTTGTTTCTTAAAAACATGCTGATTTTTACTTCAAAAGATGCTAATTAATAGACTGGAGTTTTTAATAGACTTGTGGATTATAGTGATGTTTCTATCAGCTGTTTTAGCTTTCATTTTGACGGCACCCATTCACTGCAGAGCATCCACTGGTGAGCAAATGATGTGAATTTCTCCAAATATGTTCTGATGAAGAAACTCCTCTGCATCTTGGATGACCTAATAGTGAGTACATTTTCAGCAATTCAGAAACCAATTCACTTTAAGCAGTTTTCAGAATGGTACAAAATGTATTATTTTAATATAAATACATTATTAAACATGTGCTATGGCATCAATGGTTGTTTAAGAAAAAAAAAAAATCACAATACTCATTCAATAAGTCACAAAGGGTCCATAGACTGGCCCTTCACTTTCTGTATGAAGATCATTTCAGGTAGTCGTACTCTAGCAGAATACTAATGCAGTTTAATTGCTCTATTAGAACAGAATGTTTTGATTTTGCTGCAAGGCATTTCACTATATGTTCCCGTTCCTCTATCACCTTTTCGACCCATGCTAGCTTTATGTCAAAAGGCCAAGCTTTCGTATTCAGGGCTGGTCCGAATTTTCACTTTTTACATTGTCTTCGATCTGCCATGCATGAAAAGAGATCTATTCTTCTTCCACAGAGAATGAAGAAATATGCAAATGACATGAAAATATTGCACAATGAAATTGAAATGGCTCACGCCTGTAACCGAGAGTGAAAGTGCGTTCAGAGTTTTCTCTCTGGAGAAATATGAATAAATTCATATTTTGCTCATTTTGCTGTGCACCGTATCTCTATGGACAGGTGTAATCTTTCTGCCGCAGGACAAGATAAAGCACAGCTGACCTGGGATCAGTCTATGAGCGAGTTATTAAAAAACGAGACAGGCTAAGCTCGCCTGCTCATTTACGGTTTTCAAATTAATGCAATAAAACATGAGTGAGCATGCCCCCAGCCATTTTCCTAATATCAGATTGAAACATTAGATAATGTATTACTGTAAACAAAACAACATACAGAACTCTTTTTTTTTTTTTTATTAAAATGTTAAAGTGGAAACTCATTCTAAACCTGTATGACTTTCTACTGTAAAAGAGAAGATTATTTAAAGTATGTTAAGAACCATTTCAGCTCCTGTTGACTTCCATTGTATTTTTGTCCATAAAATACTGTAAAATGTCAATGGTAACTGAAACAGTTTAGTTACCAGCATTCTTAACTGTATCTTTACAAAGCCATTCAGGTTTGGAACATCATGATGGTGAGAATAGATTGAAAGTATGGAAATTCAGTCTATAACACTCAGTCTGTACACTCATAAAACCATATTAGTTTCAATAAAACCTCACCTATACGTCAGCATGTTTCCTTGGCAACATATTTAATTCAGCACAATTTCACAACGAGCACATTTACATGTGCTCCAATACGTGGATAACTACCAATAACCGGTTCACTGAAATAACCCAATTGACTGGTATACACGCAAATCAATAACCACATTGCAAGTTAACCATGTTTACAAGACTGTATTGAAAAATCAGGTTATTCCCCAGTGGTTACATCAAAGTGTAAGCATCCATATATTATACTCAGAGTATTCTACTCGAGTAGTGATGTTAAATAAAGCATTAAAACCATAGAATATTCCAATATGTCAGAGCCAACTTGCACAGACTAAATCACCTTTCATATTTCAAGTTTCTATGACTGTACTACTTGTCCTATGACTGCACAAGATGAGCACAATTCATTCCTTTTTGTCAGAGTTTGAGATATATTCTGTACTTCTTTACCACAAAACACTTGCTGTGACCTGGGATAGTTCTCCCAAAAACAAAAATTCTGTCATTAATTACTCACCCTCATGTCGTTCCAAACCCCTAAGACCTGCAATTATCTTCGGAAACACAACGTAAAAAATATTTTTAATGAAATCAGAGACCTACATAGACAGCAAAATAACTGACATGTTTAAGGTTAAGAAAAGTAATAAGGACACTATTAAAACAGTCCATGTGACATCAGTGGTTCAACCTTTATTTTATTAGGTATGAAAATACTTTTTGTGGGCAAAGAAAACAAAAATAATCTTATCTTCCGTGTCAGTCTATGTAGGGTCAGAAAGCTCTCAGGTTTCATCAAAAATATCTTAATTTGTGTTCTGAAGATGAACAAAGGTCCTCCGGTTTAGAGCGACCTGAGGGTGAGTAATTTTTAACAGAATTTTCATTTTTGGTTGAAAATCTGCCATAAGCACACTTTCCTGTCAAATATTACACATGCATGCTTCAATAAACTGACAGAACTCAGGTTAAAATGTTTGAATGTGGAGCGAAATTGAGGTAAAGGGCATAAATCTAGCTAAAAAGTTAATAAAAGATAACTATTTTATGCCTTTACATGTACCTTTTGTTGGTTTATTAAGCATAATTGGTTTAGGAAACTTTTTTGGTCAGCTCTTTCTATAGCTGTGGTCTACTAAAAGCCTCAAAGTCATCAGGGGTAAAGTGGAGAAAACAATGTAAAGTTTGATGTAATCAAAATAATGACAACCCCCATATTGTAAAATATGTATAAAACAAGATAGATTTTTTAAGTAATATAAATTTTTAAGGTTTTCTACTACACATTTCAGTAAAAGACATAATTTACATTATATTAATCCATAATAATAATAATTAATCCACAAGTCCTAATACTCAGGGTTCCCTTTAAGATAAAATCAACATGACAGAGGCCAAGAAATTGCAACGTCAATTAAACGGGTGAAAGAAAAGAACAGAGATTGATTTTGTCTTACCTGTGAGAGCTCACTGCTGTCAACTCTTCCATTACCATCTGCGTCAAAGCGCTTGAACATCATGTCCACCAGATGCTTCCTAGTTGCCATATCGTTCTCGTGGCTGCCATGGCTACCGGGGGTCAAGTACCTCTGAGCGTGTAAGTCCAACATCTTGGTCTTCAATTTTTTATAATCTCCCAGACGACAGTTATCATCTGTGAAGGAGTGGGAGATAAATGCTGGTCAGATCAGTGTATATGGAGATAAATTCGCTGTTCTGCAGCATTACTAATTCATCAATACCATGGCAATATGGAGTCCTTTTTTAAAAAAATGGCCATGTGAGGAATCTAACAGCTCTGTCATGTAAATAAATGATGAGAATTTGCAGATTTTGTAGATCTCACAAGAAGAATTAAAAGAACTTGAACATTTTCAATGGCATTGGTATTTATACATTTGGATGGCACTTTCATCAAAAACGTATAATGCATATGTTTTACTATAAATGCAGGAATGAAAAATGACAGTAAATACATGTCAATACTGATCCTCAACACAACTGCATTCTTGACTGCACATATTCAAAACATTAACATCCTCTGTTCTTTAAAGGCATTAGACAAAGTATTTAAGCACATCTAACTTCCATTTTTGACACGCTATTGCAATTAGTTCCAAACAAAGCCTCAACAGGACACAGTTGGGTATTTTCTTTCTGAATGTGAATTACTAACAACAGGCATGTTGTATGAATCAGCGTTTTAAACAAATCTTTTTAATTAATGATTCAAAGCCCTGTTGAAAAAAAACAGCATATGCTGGTTAGGCAGGTTTTGATGCTGGTTTTAGCTGGTCCTTTGCTGGTCATGTGATGGTCTTGCACCAGCATAAACCAGCAAAGGACCAGCTAAAACCAGCATACCAGCATCAAAATGTACCTAACCAGCATATGCTGTTTTTTTCAACAGGGAGATCACTCATAGACAGTAACTTGCCATCACCCACTGACATAACTGTTATGTTTAATTTTAGACAACTTTCCTTAATATCAAAAGACCAAAACATGTACATTCATGGCAGAATATGTGATGATGAAGAGCTGAATCATTATGCCGATCAAAAAATGACGAAAGACTCCACTGCTGTCGTGACAGTGCTAATAGGCTGCAGAAAAATCACTCTGTGTTACGCAAACATGGCAGAGGAGGACAGAATCTGTGCATTTTTCTAGCAAACGTGTCAGAGAAGGCGCTGGAAAGGTGTTAGGGACTTGAAACAGTTGCTGGAAACAACGGCTGGGAAGTCTTGTCAAAAAGCATTTGACAATATTTGAGATGTTTTTGTCATTATATGAAGCTCAGGTGGTGCAGTGTGGCTTCTTGTGAGAATACCGATGTTGTTTCTGGAGCATAAGAGATGGATAACGAAAGTTAGAAGCTGAAATGAAAGCTAGAGAGCGAGAAAGAAGGAGGTTGAGGAAAAGCAGCTGGTTTTAGAGACTGTCAGACTAGTTTCACTGACAGATGTCAAGATAGTCACAGCTCATCTCCACATGATTGCACCACTAACTGCGATGTGCGTGTGATATACTGAGATATATGAATATATATGTGTCTGAGCCTGCTGTGTGTGTGCGCGCTGATCAGCTATAGCGTGCCACACATCACACAATGGCCTCTACTTTGACAAGCCACTGTGGCAGGAAAGCTTCCTTCCTTAGAAATGGCAGAATGAATAAAAGATAAATGACTGTCTACCATCTACCTTGCCCAGAGGAGATGAAGGTCAGTATCGTCAAACCTGTGTGTGTGTGTGTATGTTTGAACACACGGCACATTTGCATTCACATTTTTTGGCACAGTGGCAAATGAAGAACTGCATGTCTTCTATCATATTCCAGAACTGCAGATGTGTGACCAGAGGAATATTCATACTGCATCATCCACCTTTGATTTGACAGCCGTACAGTTCCCAGCACTGTTGCAACCGTGCAGAACTCTAAAATGTGCGGAAAGCTGGAGATTTCTTGAATCAGAGCTACATGAATGCGCTGCATTTTTGACAGGAGCCCATCTGCGTGTGCTTTGATTTTCTGAAGCTGTGAGAAATCTTGTTTGCGGAAATACGCAGCAAAGATTAATTTGCAGTACAGAGATATTATAGTGACACAACAGAGAGTTGAAAAAATAATGACTTCCAAAAATACAGAAACCCACAGAGGACTTTTGTTTACTTGAGAACACTTATTTTTCCTGTGATCTAAATAAAAGTTATCTTGAAAATAGGAGGTCCATTTAACTTCCCAAAAACAGTTCAAACAACAAAATTCCAAAAATAACTATAGTCAGTATGCTTGGATGTGTGTGTATATGAAATTCTGGGATGAAAAAACAGTAAGGTGATAATTATTTTCATGTTATGGCCGAAAACCAGTAAATGTCTGATTTAAAAATGGTGTACTACGTTACTGAAATAAATTATAAATAATGCCAAAATGGCCCGCCTTGTTGGCAGTGACTATTTACACTAACTCTGCCTACCAATGTCTAATAGGGCTAGTCAACACTAGAAAAGAAGGCTATCAATTGTCAGGTCCAGTGGCATAGAGAATAAAGCCTACGTTTAACTCTTTTCTACGTAGACAACCCGGGTTCGATTCCACCATCTGGCAAGCTTTTTTTCACACTTTTCAAATCTCATATCATATTGAAAAAGCATTTATTTTCAATTAAAATGAAGGAAATAATCGAAAAAACTTATTAAAAAAACTTATGAAAAAACTATTATTAACTTGAGGTGATTTCACAAATTTCATGATTCGATTTACAAGCTTATAATTTCATTTGATTTCCGATTAAATTAAATTCAAAAGCAATGATTTTGGATATATATATAAGGTAAGGTACATGGCAAATGTTCTCAAGAAAAAAAAAAAATCTCATCTAATGGTGTAACACACAGAGAGTCAACGGGTAGTACATTACTGTAATATTAAAAATTAAAATGAACTGAATTGTATACAAATGCTTGAATTACACAACACGCTTAAGTTTTTATAATAATAAAGCTACAATTACATATTATTTCTACTCCTTTTTGAAATATAAATAGTTAAATTTGTGGCTGTTTACTAAAACTAGTGCTGTCAAATAATTAATCGCAATGAATCGCAACCAAAATAAAAGTTTATGTTTACATTCTATATGTCTGTGTACTGTGTATATTTATTATGTATAAATAAATACACACACATGCATCTATATATTAAATAATTTTTTTTTTAGATTTATATCTAAAATATTTATATTTATTTATAACGTAAATTGTATAGAGATATAAATATATATACATATAAATATTTTTTTTCAATGTTTACATGTATGTGTGTGTATTTATATGTACATAATAAATATACAAAGTAAACACACTTATAGTATGTAAACATAAACTTCTATTTTGGATGCGATTAATCATGATTAATCATTTGACAGCACTAACTAAAACATACATTAAACATTGGAGAACAGTAAAAAATGGTAATGAATACTGTTATACCAGAGATTGTCTTTTGGGAGATGATCTATATCACTTACTATTGGAGAAAGCAAAATACATGCATATAAAGCTTGAAATGTCTGTATTCATTTGAAATGAAGTAATCCCGCATTCACGCCATATCGTAATTACAGTAATTTCGAGATGACTACATGTGACATTCTACTCTGAGCTGTTCACATCCTCGGATGCTGTTCTATGGCAACACTATCAATACCTAAACAGAGCCTACATTGGTCAACTGGTCAGGTGGTACAGCGGTCATGTTGTACAATTCATAGCTCTTAGAAGACTCCCAGTTCACAAGCTGTAATTACTTGTGAGTTCTACGAGGACGTGAATGCTTTTTACAAGTTGGAATCTTGTAATTACGTGAATTTCGATATGCGTAAACGCATCTTAAGTCACGTTGAAAATAAAAATATTCTCTGATAAAGTAATCTGTATTATACCAACGTGAGCTCCAGTTTTTCCCATCTAAACTCATCTCTAATGTCACACCCACGAGCGGCTCCACTCATGAGATGCGTGGACATGTAGGTAAACACCCACATTGCCTCTGTAAACAAACGTGAACATTCATCAAGTTCATCTCTGCTAATTTTCGTTTCTGAAAGAAGACGCACTGATTGGAATAAGCCAGAATTTACCTCAGAAGAAGAATGTAACGCGAAAATTATAGTAACACCACATTTTATTGTCAGTAACAGGGCATTGTAACGGGGGAAACAGTAATTTGTTTGATTACTCATTATTGAAAAAAGTAATGCCATTAGTAATGCCTTTCATTATTACCATCACTGGTAATGAAATGGATAGAATTTGAAATCTGAGACTTTGTTTCATATCAAAAGTAACAAAATACAAATCTTGTGATTTATTGGATGGGAGGAGCACTACAATGTTCTGTTCATTAACTGAAAACAGGCTGGAGTAATCGATTCACGGAGTTTAAGAATCAATATTGTTTTGTAAAAAATAAAAATCAATTAAAATAGAAAGAATCTAAATGTAAAAAAATATATATATATATTAAAAAGCATTTCACATTAGCTTCATGGCCAATGAAATTAATACCCAATTTGTTTTTAAAATGCATTGGAAATATAAAAAATGGCAGCCACACAACTGTGTAAAAGTTAAAATAATTAAATAATAATAAATCATAAAGAATCCACAATAATCTCTCCAAGACAGCTCTTTAATGAATTTAGTTCCATTCAGGTGTATTTGTGTAACACAGCATAAATAGATTCAAAGACGCATTAAAAAAGGACATTATAGCATAACGCAGTATCATAACTAGTGTATCCTTTTGCATATGTGTTAACTGCTCAGACCGGCAGTTGCATTTACGTGGGTGATTGGAAAAACACAAGTGCCGTTGTCATGACATTCAACATGTTTCCACTCCTCTGTGCATGAGAAAGTGAGTCTTTTATGCCATATGTTATTTTATGCTCCATTTCTCAATACATGGGGTGTTTAGGGCAAAACGCCTGCCTGACAGAAATAGGTTTTGCTTTATTACATAAATTGGAAAGAACATTGTTTCCAAGTGATTTGTCCAAATTTCTCCCACAGAGAAGTACATTTACAAAGTTCTACAATGACCTTCCTGTCTTTATTTGCTCAACCTTCATCCCTCAGAGGGTTTTCTTACGGGTGAGGGCTATTAAATATATATATCCGTCCTCTAATGTACAACACAACTGAGATCTCCAGTGCTATAGAAGGTCACTGATAATGGATCCATCATGCAACTGTTTCTCATCTCAGTAAACATGCACAGGGACCGTGTGCTCACCAGGTCTGGTGGTAATAGCAATAGCACTCCAAACATTTCTAAGAACCAAGATTCACCCTTCTGTGAGTTCCTGCAAAAAGAAAAATATGACAGCATTGCTCACATAGGACATGTGCTGTTGACGGTCGTGACCCGTGGTTTGGCAGCTAAAAGCGTGCCACGGCTGGTCGCCCATCCTGATGGGAATTCTGGTCATCATACTACTTTGCAAAAGTCAGGAGCTGTGACAAACAAGTTTGTGATGGGCGATTCAAGACACGCAGACAATTAAAGTGTGAGGCTGTGTCTAACAGACTGTGGCTAGCTGCTGTTAATTAGAACCGGTGGAATAATTTAAAGGATCGAGCGCTTAGAAATGAGGTCATGGCAATATACATTCACCTAAATATAGTAGTATCAATGCTTAGACTACACATAATCCTGTCTGCAATCTCAATTAAAATTCACAACTCAAACTGGATTTTCAAAAGCATTTTCAATTCAGTTTTGAATGGCACACAACCCTGCACCTCACAGTCTGAGTATGCGCCAGAGCCTCTTAAAACTGTTCAGAATATCTGTATTCTTTGACAAGCATTACACAAATGCAGTGTTAAGCACAAAGACGTTTAGCACAAGACTTAAAACCATTCTCAAGTGGCCTGCGTGATTTACTTTGAAGTAAAACTTGACACGTCCAGGCAGCCCAGAGGAATGACACAGAGGAACAGCAGATTGATCTTTTTCCTGTTTGAAATGGATTTAGACGGCTACCTGCATTCATATCTGCATGTTTGAGCCACTGCATGTGACGTTATGGGACCCCGATTCACTCTAAAAACCACACTGGTAAATCTAGTCAGATCAGATGAAATTCAGTGCTGTCCGAAGGTGGGTTTAAAATGGCGGCATTAATAAAAACAGCTTGAGGGACAGCTAATTAACATTAATGAGCCAGTTTGATCATTTAGATAATTATGAGGGAATAATAACCTCATTAAGAAATAATAACAAAATGGGGGTGCTGTAAGTGCTAATGCTGTAAGTCATTATTTTGGCTGAATATCACAGATAAAATATCATTACTCAGCTGAGATCGCTCATCAGCACCTTTAATGTTACATGCTTTTTCACCTTGTCTGTCTAGATTGATTTAAGGACCCAAACTGAAAATTCTTTCATTTAAACTCATGTCATTTGAAAACTTGCATTCTTCCGTGGAACACACAAAAAAAGAGACTTTGAAGACTTTCAACTGTTTTTGTCTATACACTACCAGTCAGTAGTTTTTTATAACAGTAAGATTTTTTTTTTATGTTTTTTAAAGAAGTCTCTTCTGCTCAACAAGCCTGCATTTATTTGATCCAAAGTACAGTAAAAACAGTCAAATTTTGAAATATTTGTGCTATTTAAAATAACAGTTCTATCTGAATATATTTTAAAATGTAATTTATTCCTGTGATTTCAATGCTGAATTTTTAGCATCATTACCCCAGTCACACAATCCTTTAGAAATCATTCTAATATTCTGATTTGCTGCTCAAAAACATTTATTATTTTTGAAAACAGCTGAGAATTTTTTCAGGTGTCTTTGATGAAAAGAAAGTTCAGAAGAAAACCATTTATCTGAAATATTCAACATCACTTTTGATCAATTTAAAGCATCCTTGCTAAATAAAATTATTAAAGGAACACTCCACTTTTTTTTTGAAAATAGGATTATTTTTCAACTCTATTATATTTTTAAACTTATTGTTTAACTCTAGAGTTAAACAGATGAGTTGCATAAAAGATTTTCTATATTTTTCCTATTTAAAACTTGACTCTTCTCTAGTTACATTGTGTACAAAGACAAGTTTTAAATAGGAAGGAAAATGAGCCTATGTGGAGTGTTCCTTTAATTTAGGTCACTCCTATCCTTTTTTATTTGTAACAAATGAGGTAGTAATAATAATAATGACACAATACAATATAATCATAAATTTCGTCAAAGTACACGTCAAATTGTTTGTCTGTATTTTGATTATTTAGCAAAGCTAAAGGCTATAGACTGTATATCATCTCAATAAGACAATGAAGATTTTCTTAGCTAGCGCTACAGTCTGCAGAGAGTGTGATGAAAATGAAAGCAAAGCAAGTTTTCTATTTTGCAAGTAGGTGCAGATTTTATGTGATTTTTTATGCTGATTTTAACTTTTAATGATGGCAGATGTTTCTCTTTGCAAAATATTGTTAAGCATATGGATATAACAAAACATATTAAAAAAATAGCATAATGAACCTCTTTTGGGGTCCACAAAAATCTGCCTTTAGGATCGTGACAATTTTAAAGGAGTTCACTCACAGAATAAAGATTTCCTCATAATATGTAATCCAAGATGTT
The DNA here is from genome assembly GCA_033026305.1 of Cirrhinus molitorella. Classification (NCBI taxonomy): domain Eukaryota; kingdom Metazoa; phylum Chordata; class Actinopteri; order Cypriniformes; family Cyprinidae; genus Cirrhinus; species Cirrhinus molitorella. The sequence continues at coordinate 19,652,356 of CM065129.1, read as the reverse complement.
AATGTCTTTCTTTTTTTGGTTGAAAAGAAATTAATTTTAGGATTTTTTTGAACATATAGTGGACTTCAATGGTGCCCAATGGGTTGAAGGTTCAAATTTTTGTTTCAGTGGAGCTTCAAAGGGCTATACAAGATCCCAGCCGATGAATAAGGGTCTTGTTTAGTGAAACGATCAGTCACTTTCTAAAAAACAAAACAAAAAACTATATTAACCATAAATGCTCATTTTACACTAACTCTGCAATGCATATGCATGTCTTCATGAGAAACTCATTTTCTCCAACTTCAAAAATTGTCCGCCATCTTGTTTTATCTTAGTTTATTTGCGTGTTTGCTTTGTAAACGCTAAGTCGGTGCTATCGCCTACGTCACACATGATGTAATGCGTGAGGTCAAGCTAGTGCAAGACAAGCATTTGTGGTTAAATAGTAAATAATATATATATATATATTTTTTTTTTTTTTAAGAAAATGGCGATTGTTACGCTAGATAAGACCCTTTTAATAAACCTAACTAATCCCTAAAACTAGCTGGAAAGTATCTTTACACTCAATTCTTCCAATTCTTTTGGTCTCTTTATTTTTCTGTACATTTTGTGCATCACTACCGCTAAACCTGATATATTTTCATCTGGCTCTCTTGTATTGATGCTGTGCAACAGCAGTAAGGTCTCTGTGTGCTGACTCCCCTCTCTATTCTCAAAGTACATCGCTCTACATGCTCCATACATCAAACACACACGGCTTCAGTCTCTGCTTCAGTCTGAGGTCACTGACTCTGTTCTTTAAGGGCACAGGGCCAGTGCCATTGCTGTCAAGTTCTGGCGTTGCAGAAATGGACGTGTGAACGCAGTGGGCTGTAAAGTCTGCTCTCTTTCTCTCTCGCTGCGCCTGACCACCTAACATCTCACTGGAGAATTTCACAGGCGGTGCATTCAATAACAATCTACCTGCCGCTGGATATCCATATGAGCTGTTGCAATGACAAATTTACAGCCTCGCTGGCAGGCTATTATTCAGGCTCTCCCAGTGTGATGTGCGAGTGGAAAACTTTGCATTTGCTTAGTTGTTTTGTCCTTTTTCCTGTTTTTTCCCCCCTCCCTCTTTCGTCTTCATTGTTTTTGTCTTTCTCTGTGTCTCAGTAGTACTGCTTTATTCTACATAAAGTAAGTCATCTTCTCCAGCTGTCTACTTCCTGTTTCACCTCTAATTTGATTTCCACACTCTCTTTTCTCCTGTCACAGGTTCTTTCTATTCTCTCTTACCCTGTCCCTTTATCTCTGATTTCTCACTTTCGCAGACGCTGGTGCACCTTTGAGGAGCTCATTACCTGCCGGTAGACACGGATGTGGCTTCTCTTCAGGCTAGAGGTGACAGTGACATTAAAACAGCTCAGGGTCTTATTATCACTCTTCTAAAACTGCAACAGAACAACCTCTCTCTCCTTCTCACTCTGTCTGTCTTTGAGCTGTAAGGAATATACCTATTTCATTTATTTATTTATTTATTTTTGTTTTTTGAGTTGACAGTATTCTGGTTTTGTAAAGCCTCAAGTGAGCTGTTAAAAATGTGACTATTTTGACAAATATTGTGACTGCAATTTGAAAAGCAACATGAAAAACATTTAACATCTCATTAAACATAAACATAACGGTGACATATTACATTGAAACGGCAGCTTTCCACATTCATCAGGGTGTGAAATTACATATTTAAATATATATTAAAAATAAATATTTCAACATTGTTTATATATTTTATATATAAATAAACTACTATTAAAAATAACACTTCTATTAAAAATAATATGAATTACATGTTTGAATATAGTTAAGGTCATCTGCAGAATTGTATTTTACCTAAATAAGAGGGATCATACAAAATGCAGTTATTTTTTATTTAGTACTGTCCCAAATAAGTATGTTTACATATAGAGAAAATAATTTACTTTTATAATTCATATAAATTACCCCGTTCAAAAGTTTAAATACACTTGATTCTTAATACTGTATTGTTACCTTTGGAACAATGACTGTATGATTTTGAGATCCATCTTTTCACACTGAGGACAACTGAGGGACTCATATGGAACTATTACAGAAGGTTAAAACACTCACTGATGCTTCAGAAGAAACACGAAGCAATAAAAGCCAGGGGTGTAAACTTTTGAACAGTGAAGATGTGTACATTTTTCTTATTTTGCCCTTTTTTCTTTTTAGTACTGCCCTTCAGAAGCTACAGAAGCTACATGTTTCCCAGAACACAACATAAGCTAAATTTACCTGATCTTCAAATTTAAAATCTTTTTTTGGCAGATTTTGCTAGGTGTATGTAAACTTCGACTATGTTCACTAAAGCACAGCTGTTCGCAATTAATAATAACACAAGGCCACATCACAATATCGATTTTAACTTGATTGCACAGACTCCAGTACTGTATACTCCAGTCAGTTTTAGCAAGGTCGGTGGAAGGGAAATTACAGTTTAAGTGCTGAAGGTCCCATACACACTCAGAGGAACTGACTTTGACAGACATAACGAGTGAGAGGCTGACAAGGACATCTCGTCAAGAAGAACAATATTTTGGCAAGGCTCGGCTGAGCCGGCCACCCTGAGGGTTGGTGACAGAGAGAGACTAGATATGAGAGGAGGACAGAGAGATTTCTTAAGGCTCTGTCATTCTCTTCTTCTGTGTGGGGCTGTTTTTAGGCACTGGTATCAGATGAATTTGACTGAGCCACTGTAGTGGTCAAGAGTTGCTGTTGACAAATGCTGCCACTGCGGGGTAGGAAACAGCAGGTATAAGAAGAGATATATTACCTGATATCATCAGCAGAAGAGAGGATAAACAAGACAAAGAAAGACCATCTGTTGTATGCAGAATGCATTTGTGACAGAAGGGAGAATAAAACCTTTCTCATCTTGTAGGTTTAGCCAGAGGAAGGAAAAACAATCATCACAAATAATCAGGTTGACAAACCATAGTAGTAGAAAACACACGAGTAGAAATATTTATGAAACTGTAAATACTGGTGTTTAGGTGTAAATTAATCTCAAATGTTCTTATAGGGTTGAGCAAAATTTAGAATTCATATAGGCCTATATGTACACACACACACAAAAGTTTACATATACTTTGCAGAATCGACAAAATTGTTTTGCCAAAAAAAAGAAGGATCATACAAAATGCATGTTATTTTTTATTTAGTACTGACCTGATTAAGATATTTCATATAAAAATATTTAAATATAGTTCACAAGATAAAATAATAGTTACATTTTTAAAAATGATGCTGTTCAAAAGTTTACGTACACCCTAACCTTGTGCTGTTACCTCAATGATCCATAGCTGTGTTTTTTATTATTATTATTATTATTATTTTTTTGTATAGTGGTAGTTGATGTTCATGAGTCCTTTGTTTGTCATGAACAGTTAAACTGCCTGCTGTCCTCCAGGTCCAACAAATTCTTTGGTTTTTCAGCTTTTTTGTGTATTTGAACCCTTTCCATCAATGACTGCATGATTTTGAAATGGAAAATGGAAAAAAAATATGATATTTAGGCAAAACAAGAAAAATTCCTCATTCTGTTTAAAAGTTTACACCGCTGGATCTTAATGCGTCATTTTTCCTTCTGGAGCATCAGTGAGTGTCTGAACCTTTTGTAATAGTTGCGTTTGAGTCCCTCAGTAGTCCTCAGTGTGAAAAGATGGATAGTCATTGTTGAAAAGGGTTGAAATACACAAAAATGCTAAAAAAAAAATAAAAAATAAAAGAATTTGTGTGACCTGAAGGATTTTTCTGAAGAACAGAGGGCAGTTGTTCAGTACAAACAGGGGATTCGTGAACAACTATTGCTAAAACACACACACACACACACACACACACGGAGCTGTGGATTATTCAGGTAACAACACAGTATTAAGAATCAAGTGTATGTCAACTTTTGAACAGTGTTACTTTTAAAATTCAACTATTATTTTCTCTTGTGAACTATATGCGACTAAACGTCTTTTATGTGAAATATCTTATTCAGGTCAGAACTAAATAAAAATAACATGCATTTTGTATGATCCATCTTATTTTGGTAAAATGATTACATTTTGCAGATTCTGCAAAGTGTATGCAAACTTTTGACTTCAACTGTATATTTATACAACAGTTCTTTCTGGCCCTCAAATCTGATTGATTGAGAGGAGTTTGATATTCTAAAAATATTGAAACTCCAACTGCTTCACTGTTTGTATCACTCCGCTTGCGGTATTTCTCACAGCTAGTGTTCTGGTGGACGCCCAAATCCACTACAATTTTGTAAACAATACAGTTTTTGTGTCACGGAATGTGGCAAGAATGCACTTGTTCAGACTTCAAATATGCGGTTTTGTTAATAAAGATCTATTTGAAAATTTGCTTCAATGTTTTCAGAAATGACTTGTGTAAATGATTTGTGTAAAGTGGTTAAACATGACTTCCTAGTGTGTAGTTGTTAACCCAAACACAATGGGTTCTTAGTGTGGACATTATATAGACATATTAGTCATACAGTACAGGAATATGAACCCACACACACCCAACAGATCATCCATAAGTGCAATCAATCCCTCTATCAGACCCAAGGTCACGCAAATCAATATTACTGTAGATACTGACCCAAAACACTCACACATGCAACCACACACAGACGTGTGCCTCTCTGCATGAGAAAATTTACACAAATATGTTAAAGCAATCAGCAGCTCTCAAGCTTTAAAAAAAAATACATGATTGACAGTTCATGTCCTTAAAAGATTCAATTCAAAACTTCAATGGTTGTACGTCGCCCTTGGTTCGCCCTCAAAACTAAAGCCGACCTAAAAAGCCACTATGTATCTCAGCATTCTTGACAATCACAGGACACCCCATTCATTTAATGTGCGTCCAAAAATGGGCTCAGCCCACTGTGGCATTGGGCCTGTGTGTAATCAGACTGCTGGTGATAAACGAAGTAATCTGCGGTATTGGCAACCCGCTCACTCATGCTTTCTTTTTGTGTTGGCTGGTTGGGAAGGACTGTCAGTCAAACTGATGGGGCTGTCCAACAGACACTCTTCACAGTGGCCTTATGGGAGAACTGCAACAAACGTCCTGGGTTTTAATCAAAACTCCAGCTACTTTGCCCTTTGTAATGTATTAAATTGACATTCAGGGGATTTCGGAGGGTAATTCACAATGTGTCTAACAACAGTCTTACATGGAATGTAAAAAATGACTAATAACTAGGTTTAGGGTTGGTAAGATTTTTGAATGTTTTTGATTCAAAAAATACATAACAAAAGGGAAAATTGTGAAATATTATTACAATTCACAATAACTGTTTTCTATTGCAATATATTTTAAAATGTAATTTATTCCTCTGATGGAAAGGCTAAATTCTCAGCAGGCATTACTCCAGTCTTCAGTGTCACATGATTGCTTAATAAACAAAGCTACAGTACATTCCATATTGTGTTATGCAGTTATTTAGATTCAAAGGTTCACGGTGAACCTCCTGAAAAATAATTATCCATATGGCTTGAGTGTGAACACACGGCTATTAATGCACTCTGAAGGCCTACATAAAAACATGAAATAGCCGTGACAATCAAAGAGGAGCAGAAGTGTTTTATCTCGGATGATCAAAATAACTGTGTCACGTGTCAAAGTGCTTGATATCACCTCACACACATTAAAGGCTCTACAGTATTTTCATGCTGGCTGTGGAGACATTTGATATTCAGTTACCCGTAATGTGCCAAACGCTATTTCTTTGATGGATAAAGAAAGGCAGTGAAACACTGAATGGCTGCCATTACAGAGTGACCGTGGAGGCCATGATATAAGAACAAAGGCAAACAGTCACCAGAAGATCTTCTACGGTCTTCCTTACCATGGCATTTTTTGTTATCACTGCAAACTTAATGCTGAGTGACTTGGCTGATAACAAAACTACAATCCCTTGGTCTTTCAAAAGAGTGTGAAAGTTTTATCCAATCTGAGCTCCTTCAGTCTATATACAGTACTGCAGGAGGAAAGTGTGATTCTACAGATAGGATGACAGAAAGGTACATTTTGCTCCCCTGCCTCATATATAAATCCTCTCCTTGAACTTTTCCGCACAATCTGAGCTTTGAATGAATGCCTTCAAGCACTTAACATAGTGCTGGAGTCAGGGGAATGAACGCATGACCTCTATCTGATTGTGTAGAGCTGCACAAAAGTTTTTATGCTCTGTGACTTCATAGGAAAATAATAATAACAATAATGATAATATTAACTTGAACAAGTTAAACAAATTAAATTAAATGAAGAAATTAAATGCACACCAGGTTGTCGAATCAGAATGACAGGATAAGAATTTTACTGACTACATGAATTGCATTACTTAAATGTATGCTAATATATTCATTAAATTCAAATTCTACAATTTAATAAGTTAGAATATAATAAATATAATGAATTAAAGCATTAATTATATGTATGCTAATATGTGAAAATGGACCACAAATCCAGCCTTAAGTATCACAAGTATATTTGTAGCAATAGCCAACAATACATAGTATTAATTATTAACAAATTGTTTTTCTTTTATGACAAAAATCATTAGGATATTAAATAAAGATCATGTTCCATGAAGATGTTTTGTAAATTTCTGGCCATAAATATATCAAAACTTATTTTTTGATTAGTATGCATTGCTAAGAACTCCTTTTGGACAATTTTAAAGGCGATTTTTTTCAATATTTAGATATTTTTCACCCTCAGATTAAAGATTTTCAAATAGTTGTATCTCGGCCAAATATTGTCCAATCCTAACAACTTTCAATGAAAAGCTTATTTATGGGATGTTTTGTGGTCCAGGGTCACATATGAAATTCTTTTTTTGTGTTTCAAATGCATTCTATTTGGTACCTCAATTTAAATTCCGAAATTTTAATTATTAAAATATAATTAATGTAATGAGTTAAATATTTGTATGAAAATATATTCAATTCCTTTCTAAAACTCAAATTCATCTAGTTTGCTACCCTACATTAAATTCTGGAATTTAATTATTTAACATATAATTCATGTAATAAATTTTAGGCACTAATTATATGCATGCTAATATATATAAATCATTTTTTTCTCAAATCAAATTCTGGAATTTAATTAGTTGAAATATAATAAATGAAACTAAATAAAGTATTAATACTATGTATGTTAAAATATAAAAAGCCTTTTTTATTGAAATTCATCCTGTTTAATGAGTTAAATATTAATGTAATAAATTAAAGCATTATTAAGGAATTTTATATGTATGCTAATGTATAAAATGTTTTATTCAAATTTATTCTGTTTGCTACCTTAAATCAAATTCTGAAATTTAAATAGTTAAAATATAATTAATGTAATGAATTAAAATTATTTAATTTAATTATTTAATTTAATAATCAGTATTCAAAATTATTTTTTTTTATATAATTCATGAACGAAAACATTTTGTAATATGATTTTGATGTACATTTTCCATGGTAATGCAATGTCTGATTTTAAAATGGTTTTCAAAGGAGGAATTTTGAGATTTTAAAATCTTAAAAAAGGCAACGAAGAAAGTCTTTTCGTGACAAAGGCCAGAACTCCTGTTATGAAGTAGATTTTTGAGGTGCACTCTTGTCATAAATTAATCTATTACTTTTCCTACATAATTTGTAACATAAAAAATGGTAAAATATCTATTTAGGAGTCTTAGACCTTTCCAGTTTGTAAAATGGTAAAGTAAACTTAGTCGTCCCACTGAGGGGACGGGTGACAATTAAGGGGTAGGCTAATATACTATATTTCTTTTTTGAAAATCAAATTCTGTTTGCAAGCCCAAAGCCAATTTTTAAAATGTAATTAGAATTTAACATGCATATGCAGTCTGCATAACACATAACCCTTTTGCATTTATAGGTTTAGCACAGAGAGCTTTTAAAATCGAAAGTGACACTTTAAAATAAACAACATCTTAACATGTCAAGCTGACAACAATCTCCCTCAAACATCTCCAGAGGTTTTAGTGTATGGCAGTAATGGCGGGTAACACCCAGACTGTTCATCTTTTGCACTGATGAGCTAGCCAGCCTGTTAGCACATTCTAGCTAGGCAGGAGCAATTGTCCTCCCCTAGCTTATTTCGCTGCTTTGCTAAGATTGATGACAGCAGCCGTCGGGTTCTAGACGAAAAGATCCATGAGACAATTCCGAACCTCAATTCCCCATATGACAGCAATTCAACACAAAATGGGCCATTGACTTTTTTTCCTTTAAGCAGTCCAATTCAACCAAACATCACTATGGCTAAATGCACAGAATTCATCTTCATTCCAGCGCAATAAGAGAGGTGAGATGTCCCATCCATCTAGCCGTAGACCAAAGTATGTCCGTGACGAAATAATATCATATTCCTAGGGCGGCTAACCAAATTAGGAGATCTAAATTGGGACAGAGCTTCTCCATCAAGACAATGAGTCAATTATCCTGAATGTTATGTCTCCACTAACTATGCCATCCATCTTCTTTCCACCCCTTTTTGTCTTATTAAATAAATCACAAAAAAAGAGCCCAAGAGTTTTCCCAAATTTTCCTACATGTTTCATCATAAGGGAAACATCAAGGTTTCCAGGCTCTCTCTGGTCTAAAAGTGGCTACTACACCTGTCGACTACACCTGCCTTTATTATTAAAAGGGAAGAGTGAAGACTTTGAAGCCTTTAGAATCAAATGTGAGGAGATCACTTCAAAAAGCGGATGACATTCAGCGTTATCATTAATCGCTTCAGCCGATGACGGGATTTACAATTCCAGGAAATCCTGTTGAGATGCACAGAAATCCTTTTTAGGTAAAACTGTCAATTGCACCAACAACCCCGAAGCATCAAAAAATGTGATTTTCTTTCACACAAGCTGATTTATTCTGTTATTATATTCCACTAAATAGCTTTGAGCTGCAACCATCAATCCTTCTGTGTATGCGTTCATGATTTGAAATATTAAAAATCAAAAATAATATAAAATGGTATATGACAAGGAGTGTCAAAGATAAAGAAATGGAGAATATTTTGATACATTTGAGTGAGCATCATAATTATATTTCCCAAAATTTGCAACAAATATCATTAATTATTAATTAATTCATATCACTATGCTTTTGGAAGTCACACTACTTTATTATTAAAGTACTGTTATTTTTCTTTGAAGAAAATATACTGTTTCAGTCCTTCAGAATTTCACATTTTATTCAGTGTGTTACTTGCTATTTCTTTGTAAGCAATTTTGAAATTGTCTTGAAATAAAAACTAAATAAACCAAAGAAATAAAAAAATAAAAATAAAAATAAATAATCCATAAAATATCAATGCTTATTTATATTACAAATATAATATACTTGAATTGATACATTTCAAATGTATTTTGAGTGAGCATCATTTTAATTATATTTCAAAAATGGTTTAAATAGATTTGTGTATTTGTTTAACCAATTATATGAATTATTTATAAATATCATGATGTTTTTACGAAGTCACAGGTTTTTTTTTTTCTTTTTAGAAAATATACCATGTCATTTTAGTCACTGTATGTATGGACTTCATTTGTAATGTAATCAAATAAAACAAACAATTGTGTTTCATATTCATGACCCAAAAATATTTGAAATTTTGCAAAAATATAAAATTTTCCTTATGCTTATATTTCTATAAAAATATAATACATGGCTGTTTAAAAGTTTGGGATCAGTAAATTTTTTTATGTTTTTTTTTTTAAAGCTTCTTATGTTCATCAAGTCTGCATTTATTTAAAATATTGGAGAAAAAAAAAACATTAAAATATAATTTATTCCTGTCATCAAAGCTGAATTTTCATAATGACGTTACTTCAGTCATCAGTAACTCATGATCCTGCAGAAATCACTCTAATCAGTTGATTTATTATCAATGTTAAAAACATTTTTTGCTTCTTAATATTATTTTAGAACCTGTGACACTTTTTTCAGGATTCTTTAATAAATAAAAAGTCAAGAAGTCTAGAATAGCATTTATTTAAAATAGAAATCATTTGTAACAATATACACAACCGTTCAAAAGTTTGAGGTCAGTACATTTTTGAAAAAAAAAAAAAAACAAGCCAAAAAATTTTTATTTAGCAAGGATGTGTTAAATTGATAAAAAGTGATAAAGACTTAGAAAAAGATTGCTATTTTGAATAAATACTGTCCTTTTTAAACAATGTATTCATTGAAGAATTCTAAAACAAAGTATCACAGGTTCGAAAAAAAAATTATTAAGCAGCACAACATTTATAATAACTATCAAATCAGCAATTTAAAATGATTACTGAAGGATTCACGTTGCTTACCTATTATTGTAGCCCAGTTTGTGCTGATTACAAATTACAAAGGCTTTAGCCATATATGTTTTTAAGATACTGAAAAAAGGACAAATGTCAGGGAATGTCAAAACTTCTCCAGGGCCCCAAAATACCCTCAGACCCCAGAGGGTTAAACAACAGTATATATTTGTACATTTTACAGTACTGTTAAAAAATTGGGCTTGGTAACATTTTTTAAAAGTGTATATTGCACCAACAACCCTGCAGCGCCAAAAGAATGTGATATCCTTTCACACAAACTGATTTAATCTGTTATATAGCCTCACTAAATAGCTTATAGAGTAAAAAACAACCACCCTCATCAAGCTGTACCAAATAGACCATCAAGCCTTGTGCTTTTGCATCTGCGTTCATGATTTTAGAGTCTTAATAAGGTTCCCGTGTCTCATTTTTGGTGCAGATGTGATTGTGGTGATGCTGCTCTAATCCTGCGCACGCTGCATTCGGATGATCAGATAATCCCGCGGGGGTGGGTTGAAACGTTTAATCGCCTCCTGGAGCTTCGCCATGCATGACCTCATCCTTACCTCTACAGCTTCACTACAATTACAGAGTAATTAAAATCTGAGCAAAGCTTACAGTACAATTTAGATATGTTAATTTTTTAAATAATAATAAAAAAAAAAACGTGTTTGTTGAAAACAGTTTTCTATATACTGGAAAACAAACAGTTGTGTCAAAGTGGTCTAAGATCTGGATGTGGTTACATTATATAAAATAGGTTGGAATCTTGGAACAGTTTGGTTCTGTGTACCGTGGATTTTATAACACAGACATCTTGTTTTCTGGAGGATGTCAGTTGTTTTGACAGTAGACATCAATTTAGAACTTATATATCTGTACTGACAGAACTTCTGTTTTCTTAAAGTTTTAAGTTGGATGGTTTGAGATGTGGGCTGGTACAACGTGAACCACATTTGAACCTAAAACTTCCCCATGGGCAAATCAATATTAGCAGGTAATAAAGGCCTGTAGTGTGTACTTAATTTCCCATGTTCCACACCGTTTGTGCACAGCTTCTTCCACACAGCTTTCAAAGTATACTCAAGTGTGTATGAGTGCAAATGAATGAGTTTGACACATGCACAGTACCACCTAGTTGATACCTAGTTGGCACCTGCGCTGCATTGTCCGTGGATACAAAAACAGGGCTTCATGGACTGTTCTTATGACAGTGCAGTCACAGAATACAGATGACCGAAGTATACTCTGGGCATGTTATTTATTTTTGAATTCGCAAAATAAGAATGATTTTTCATTCAGTAAAACTACATTTTCACCATATTATTTTTTGTGCTGTTGTATTTTTCCATGTAACACAAAATAATAAATTTGAAGAATTTTGTTCAGACAATCTGTCTATTGTGACCACATCAATCAAGCTCCAATAAATAAATACATACAAACATAGTCTACTGTACATAACTTGTGTGCAATATGTAATGTCTTCTGAAGTCATGAAATAGCTTTGTGTGTAAGAAAATATTATATATATATATATATTAAATAATGCTGTCAAACTGATTAAATCACATTCAGAAAAGTTTCGTGTTTATATAACATAGGCGTGTACTGCATATATTTATATAAACACACAAGTACATATTTAAGTTATCATTAATATCAGTAAGATTTTTCATGTTTTTTTTAAGTTTAGTTTTCTATTTTAATATGTAATTTATTCCTGTGATGCAAAGCTGAATTTTCATCAGTCATTACTCCAGTCTTCAGTGTCATGTGATCCTTCAGAAATCATTGTAAAATGCTAATTCATTATCAGTGTTGAAAACAGTTACACTAGTAACAAAAAGTTTGAGTCAACTTAGAATTATTTGTTACCCTTCTGCCTTAAAATGTTAAGTTCAGTCAACACAAATAAGTTCATTCAAGTTGAAATGTTAAGTTGTAACAACTTAGATATTTATGTTGACAAAACTAAAAAAAAATGTTTGCCAAACTTAACAGCTGTCTTTGTTACTCAGCTGCTTTAAAATTTGAAGTTGAATCAACACAAATATCTTGTTGTCACTTAGTAAATCGTAACATTTTATGAAACTTTTTTTGGAGTTGACTGAACTCAAAATTGTAAGGCAGCCAGGTAACAAATTCTTTTAAGTTGACTCAACAAATAGTTTTTACAGTGTGTAGCTTAAAAGTATATTTTTTGGAACCTGTGATTTGTTTTAGCATTCTTTGATAAATAAAAAGTTAAAAAGAACAGCACTTATTTAAAATAGAAATATTTTCTAACAGTAAGTCTTTTTATCACTTTTTTTTAATCAGTTTAACACATCCTTGGAGAATAAAAGTGTTAATTTCTTAAAAATAAACAAACCTTAATAATAATAATAATAATAATAATAATAATAATAATAATAATAATAATAATAATAATTTACTGATCACAAACTTAGAATAATGGCTACTAAAAATTCAGCTTTGCATCACATTAATAAATTATGTGTTGAAATATGTTTACATTTAAATAATATTTCACAATATTACATTTTTTTTCTGCATTTTTCATCAAAAAATGCAGCCTTGATGAACATAAGAAACCAATGATCCCAAACGTTTGATATATATTCATAATTATATGATTTAAAATATCTATAAATAAAATTTATATTACATATATTTCTTAAATATATAAATGTGTTTTTATATATACACATATACACACATACACTGTACACACATATTATGTCTCATATTATGTAAACAAAAACTTTTATTTTTGATGCGATTAATCGATTTGACAGCACCAATATCACATGAAATATTATATATATATGTGCACTATTTTTATTGTGCTGTTACAACTGTTGTATGCAAAAGCTCCTTGAAAACTCAAAGAGTGTACAGGTTTAAAATAACAAGGACAAATACACAATAAAGTACTTTTTCTTTTTTTCTGGTTCATATGTTAGTTTTAACATTGGTGTGCCTACAAGAACTTTTAAAAATTGCTTGCACAACCATGAGAAATCTCAAAATAGACATAATATAGGAGAAAGAAAGGGGCTAACAATCATGTCACATGAAAGAAAACCTGTCTTGGATGTGCTATTTTCCGTAATGACCTAAGAGAGAGGCTAGAGTGCCACACACTGCTTCTGAGCGCTTTCATAAAATGTCTGTAAAAATCCATTATTAAGGAAAATTAATGAAGCTGTCTGTTTTTGAAGTTGCTGGGAACATATCAGGGAACAGAGAGGGTTTCTTGACTCGGGAAGATGTATAATCAGTGCAAACTCATTAGAGTAAATCAAGTTTCCCTCTCTGTTTCTCATGGCCTCAGTGATTTTTTCTTTTTAATTCTCAGTTTATCCCTTTCAGCCACGTCTCAGCGTCCAACAGGTAGTGCGGGCCCTAATAGGCTCATTAGCAGTCCGGACTGCAGTAGGAGGGACGGCCCGGGTGGGTCTCTCTCAGAGGACACCACAGCTGTCTCCACAGGGAGAGCGCTTTAATTAGATGTCACACGGCAGAAGAGATGAAGACTCTTTCAGCACTCTGTGGTACAGGACTTGGCTCACACACTGAAGAAATGACATGTCTGGTCATGGGCACCAAGCCATGTGGGGTGTGAATTCAAATGTTTTAATTCTGTGATCATGCAACTGGGTAAACAGGTTTTATTTTGCGAGAAATATCTAATATAAAAGGATCAATGACGTGAAAAGATGTCAATGAAAGAGACATAAGAGGAAAAAAAACTGACTCCAAACTTTTGAACAACAGTTTATATCTATTCACCTTTTTCTTCAATGGGAAAGTAAGCGAAGAATAACAATAACTGGTTTGTAGTGCACTGTTTGCACTACAAACCGGTGTGCTCATAATTGAAATAATACATTAAAATAATATGGTAAGACACACCAATTTGCAATATCAAGCGGCAAAAGCTGTTTTGCACAGCTAAAAATAGCTGGACGCGGATGAGACAAATAGCCGTGCCCACTCTTTGTGCCCACTTGAAGATTGATCCTGAGCATCCTGAGCTTTTTCCACTTTTTTCATAACTTAACCATAACATTTGAGATAACTGGAGGTTATTCAGTCTTTTCAGTTGTCAGCAACATGCAAAACAACAGAAGAAAAACACAAGACATGTGAAAGGCAGACTGATGGCTGAATGGAGTTGCATCAGACAGGCCGCAAGCTTCATTAACTCTTCATTCTCATGAAAGAAATTGAAGTAATGGCGGGAAAAGAATGAGATGAATATATCATCTTCAAAACAACTCAAACAACCCAAACTTACACTGCGTGTGGAGCAAAGTGTGGAATTCTGAAAGAGCCATTTAATTTCCCCAGTGCAAATAGTCATACGGCGGGTGAGTCACTGGAATAAGGGACATAATTGAAGCTTAACAGACAGAGGAAAGCTTAATGGGGGGATATTTTCCCCTAACAGTCAACGCGGCAAGAAATAAAAGTTTTTTCTCGCTCCGACTGACAGTAAAGCTGTCTTTTGAGACGTCTGCCGATTATTCATCATAAGTACTTTGAAAGTTTAAAGCTTCGATACTTAATATTTTTCCTTTTGTTTGATGTATTAAACAAGAGCAGCAGGGTCTTGGGGGTCCAACTTAAAACTATATGACAGGATACTCTTTTTATCCTTTTCTTTGCTGATTTCCTGTTAATCTTAGTAGATTTATGTCATTTGGTGGGGGAAAATTGATGCAAACGAACAATGGAATGAACAACAGAAGGTCAGACAGACAGACAGACAGACAGACTCTAAAAAATCCTGTGTAATTTTTAACCCAAATGCATTTTGGGTCATTTTTTTGGTTATATTTTTATTATTTGGGTAGTTTTTAAGTTATCCATCTCCTGGGTCAAATGTAACAACCCAATGATTATGTAGTTTTTTAGTGTTACCTAGCTTCTAGGTCAGACATAACAACCCAATGTTTGGGTAGTTTTTGTATTACTCAGATCCTGGGTCAGACGTAACCCAGCGGTTGAGTTATTTATAACTGTGATTTTGTGCTGAGAGAGCAGTTCTAAGTGCCATTGAATTGAAGCATTTCTTCTGTAAAAACAGGTTTGTGCTGTATATCGTTCAATTTCATGCAGAGATGTCTTATCGCATGATGGAAAAGCTTGATACTCTGCATAAAATAAACGATTTGATTAATAAAGATACAGAATACAAATACTTTGAATGTTAAGAGCTGTTTACTGTTTGCTTTTGGGCAGGTTATGAAAGCAGTCGCAGTATATTTCGGCTATAAATGAAACGAAGCCTTATCCGTGAGCAGTTCCCCACCACACATGACTCCAGCTTGAACACGAGAGCCAGCGCCATCACGGTGGAAACAGAATAACAGAGACGTGCCGATTACACGTGAATTACTTCAGTTTCATGTTTAATTTGTACTTTTAACATGATACATAATGTTAAATGTTAAAAAGCTGTAAATGATAAATAAAGGAAAATAAAGGAAGTTATCATTCAAACCAGTGGTTGTGTTGTGTATTTTACAAACGTTTAGATGATTTAAATTAATCTGTGAATTATTCCATGTATAAAATAAAAAATAAGCTATATTTTTTATATTTGTTTAAAAAATCACTGTGAAGGTGAGTATCGCTGAGGTGTTACTGATGTCTCTAGGAAATTGTTCCTTTTTTTGTTAATATTTGACTATAGCCATTCAACATTACTTTACAACTGAGAGCTATCAATTTTAACATTTATAAGACTTTAAAAAAAATAACTTCTAATTTAAGTGAACGTAAAACAATCTTCACATAAACCCATTATTTACCTGTGCCCTCAACAAATAGGAAATACACAGAAATTGAATACATATAGAGGAATCCTTAAAGCTACAAAAGTTATTTATTTCCTATTTTTCTTTAGTTCTTTGACTAATAGACATCACAGCAGCTGGATTATTAGGTTATTTGGCTGCTATTACTTTAAGAGCTACTGCTGCTGAATGTAACATGGATCTGACACACATGCTTGTAGTTTTAGTCGTGCACGCCTCTACATTTGTGGGTGCAATTTGCAGTGTGTGTGCTGCGAGCACAGTATAACGGCTGACAGGACAGGTAAATTTGTTTTTACTGACATATCGCCTGACAACATCTAATCAGACCACAGTTCACTGTTCTACTGAAGCTCCCTCGTCACCTGTACCTTTCCCGTGCTCATTTGACTAGCGCCTGGTGCTAAAATGAAGTTGGAGTCCTTGTCTAAAAAAAAAGCCTCCCATTTGATGTGGTCATAAAGAAGTTCTGCAACTAAATAAACACACTACCTGTCAAGAAAAAAAAAGAGACAGAAGCAGTGAGTTGGGTGGCCAACTCTAGCCCCGCTGGAAAAATTAATCGAGCTAATTCTGACAGCACTAATAGATAGATAGATAAATGCTGTGATGGGTCAGGCCCCCTGCCACTGATGGGTGTCCCGCATGATACGGAACAAAAGAGTTCCTCCTGAATATAATTCTCTGTAATTGCACGAGATGTTCTGTTGGGCTCAAATGTATGCGAGCAATTAGAAAAGCATTTACAGTTTGCTTTGCCAACTCAACAGCTTGCATCCCATCGTTATCCAAACCCACTGCCTTGTGCCAAACCACACAGCCCTACAGGCACGCGAAATCCGAAACCTCATCCTTGGCTGGAGAGAACTCCTTCACAGCCTTCCCACTGGGACACGGAAGTTCTGTAGCCTGCAGCATATGCTCTGTGATGTTTTATTACTTAGTATTATGGGATCTACCCTGCTACTTCTCTACTTTGCCCTGGTCAGCACATAGCTTGGGAAGAATCCGCAGTCTCTTGATGTTGCAGAAAGCTTTCATCCTGCTGTTTTTTGGTTAATTTGCACTGGCGTATGTACAGGCCCTAAATCACTAGACTCTGACAATATCAGTATTTGTAAACACCGCCTGGCCAGACAATCAAATGCCCTGAGAGACAGGAAAAATATTGGAGTGGTAAGGTGGAGTATAAATGATGCATTAGATAAGACTAGTATGCAGGGCTCTGACACTTAATTGGCCACTGCTGTGTGCGATGAGGGTAGAAATGACCGTTTTCTACACACAAAAATAATTCAAACTATTTTTGTACCTACAATAAACATTCAACTTAATTATAAAAAGGTACATATAAATCAAAGCATACAAAATATCTGTGGTCTAATCCATGCATTTACTGTTTTTTTTACTAAACCAAATAAACCCCCAACAAAAATCTAAATATCCATATAGACAAAATACATTTATTTGAGAAGCAAGACTTGTTTACAGAGTATAT
Source organism: Cirrhinus molitorella (assembly GCA_033026305.1). Classification (NCBI taxonomy): domain Eukaryota; kingdom Metazoa; phylum Chordata; class Actinopteri; order Cypriniformes; family Cyprinidae; genus Cirrhinus; species Cirrhinus molitorella. The sequence continues at coordinate 19,634,646 of CM065129.1, read as the reverse complement.
ATCTTGCATGATGTCTATTTTTCACTCACAAGTGGACTATTTTTGTTTTATGCACAAATCTAACAAAATTTAATGAGGGTTGTGCTTGGAAGAAAACAAATAAACAAAAAAGTAAGGAAAAAGCTATCTGGCAATGGGGCAAAAATAAACTTAATAAAAGATAGATTCTCTCAACACAATTTAGCTTCAAATTCAATATTTTTTTCTTGTTTAGACATTTGCATTAGAACACAAGAGGAAAAAACTGATAAACAAAATTTAATATTTTTGTTGTAGGATGCTATTTTGTATCTGATTATTTCTCTACGCTGTACTCTTGTTTGCATTTAAGAGTAAATCAAGACCTAAGAAAGCAGAAGATGATGGTGCAATCTCCCATCCTCACAATGAAAGCTTTCCATCAAAGTTCATCAGCTTCCGCATCAACCTCTTTTTCTGACAGGTAAAAACAATGCTTCAAGTTCAGTTAACGGTCGGTAGACTGTTATTTTCCTCCCAGAACGATAAGAACGTAAACATACTCTTTTTGACACTCTCAAAGCTGCTGAAAATAAGCACAAACATTACAGCGTAAGTGCACCTGCCATTGCAAAAACCATTAGGGCTTATTTGATACACTGCTGATAATTAGAACACATAATTATCCAATCCAATCATCTCACCAATTACCAACTTTCTACAGTTTAATCTTCAAAGTTTTTAATTGAGGTGAACAAACCAACCATTTTCTAAAACCACATACACGATTGATTAATTAGACAAATACCCTACAGGGCATGCTACGCAAATGCACACAAATGCTATTAAAACTATTTAAACAACAAAGATAAATGAATATTCCGAGGGTAATTTTGCAATCAGACTGCGTGGTGTCTTTTGTAAAACTCTGAATTGCAGGACAATCATCTAGTCCATACATCTCTCTGGCTCTCTTACACTGATTGGCCCAAGCAGGTCAATATCATCATCTGGCGACCAAATGCTTTGACTGAGATTTGATTTGAGAGGGCATTTAGAGGTTTGATTTCTTGGACAGGATTGCCCATATGCTTTCTAAATGACATATAAAGAGTCTGAAGAGATTTTCTACACATGAATGCTGTGGTTAGGGTTAAATGCAGCATTCATATGCCTGCCAACTCAATACTTTGTCACTTGGTGCATTTTGAAATTAAACTCTTTTTGAACCATTTGATATAATGGTCCATTAGTTTACCTGACATATTTGAAATGCAAAGTTCTGTCACTCTAAACTCTAAAAAGCGCACACTAATAGGACTAATATAATCACATCATCGTTCACATGGTGCAGCTGTTGGGTTTCTTTTACATCAGTGGCCAATGAGCTTGCTGCTCAACATTCAAATACTTGTACTTGTTGTAGCAATTGCAGTGTGCTTCAGAAACCCTCCACCTCCCCCAACTCTACCTGTATTGATCTGCTGATTCCAGGGTGCTGATTTCCGCATTGTGTCGTGCCTAACAACGTCCCTTATAAACTTAATTTTTGATTAGTGATATGCATTGCTAAGAACTTCATTTGGAAAAAAAGGGGGGGGGGGGGGGTTCAATGGTGTTTCGTATATTCAGAGGTGCTTACAGTGATAAAGAGTTAAACATGGCCAAAGTTTAAAAAAATAATTTAGACGAATGACGGAGAATTTCTGTTCCTAAAATCTTCAGGGTTGGTACAAGTTTCGGCTGTTTTTTTTCGATCGTGGCTTTAATGACGTAGACACTGGTGGAACTCCTTATATGAGCATTTCTCCCGGAAAAGCGTGCCGTCAGAGAGAGAGAGCGCACACATCAACACGGTGCACTGCTGCAAGGGATTTACTCGGGAAGAATGTCTCTAAAGAAGTGTGGTTTTGGTTGTAATGCAAAAATAACTTTCCTCAGCTTCCCGAAGAACCCAGCGTTACGTGAACAGTGGATGCAGTTCCTTTTCCGGGGCAGCAATGGAGTTTAGTGTGTGTTTGCTGACGAACGTTTCATATACAAGGCCCAGTTCGACGCTGGATTTGCACATTGTTTGATACTGAGAGATGGAGCGGTCCCAGCGATAAAAGATCCCGCTCATGATTCAGAACAGCAGATGCTAAGTGAAACAGCATCAAATGTGTGTTTTATTGGCAATCCCAGCGCAAGTGATAGTCGAACTTAGCTCCGCCCATGGCGCGCCTCCAGAAGCTGTTTTTTTCGGAGAAAATCGGAAAGCTGTATTTTTCTTTTATAAATATGATAAAACTACAGACTTTTTGGAGATAATAAGGATACAGTACTACTCTATAGGTACTCAGGAATAACATGAGATTAGGTGAAACTGTGTATGTTATGTACCCTTTAATTTTTTTTGCACGCTCAGATTCTAGATTTTTAAATGTTGTAATATTGTCCTATCCTAATAAACCATACAATGGAAAGCTTATTTATTAAGCTTTCAGTTGATACATTTCAGCAGCATGTCTCTGTACTTGCTCTACCTCAGCAGTAGTGTAGCAGATCTATTACACCACAAACAAACACATTAACATTGCCATGAGTATTACCATGCTAATCCCTATGAAAGTTGTCATGGCAGAACTGTTGAAACTGTTCATCTAAAGTCATCTTTGGTAATCTAAAGTTCTCTCTGTTGATTTTTAACTTACCCAGAAATTAAAACAGTAACGATCATCCAAATGAGCGACAATTCATTTGTGTACTGTTTCTGTTTCAAAAAGGAATATGATTTAAGAAACACAGTTCCCAGTTCTAAATCAGATTTTACTTTAACAATTTAATATGGATGTTCCATTTATTAGTGGCCATTACTAGTCTATTAGTGCTGGACATAATTTACGAGAATCTTCTCGCTTAAGAACAGAACAAAACAAAACAACTCTCTCCTTCTTGGAAAATAAATCTGAAACACCTCCATTGCCTCACCGCACACATTAGGATGTGCAAACAGTCAGTACTAGTGATGTCAACAATACAGAACATTTACTACTAAAAAATGTTCATTACACTACCGTTCAAAAACTTGAATCTGTGAGACCTTTATGTTTTTGAAACAAAGTCTCTTATGCTCACCAAGGCTAGATTTATAAAACAACAACAACAACAGTTAAACGGTAATATTGTGAAATATTGTTACAATTTAAAATGACTGTTTACTATTTTAATATATTTTGAAATGTAATGTATTGCTATGATGTCATTACTTGAGCCTTCAGTGTCATATGATCCTTCAGAAATCATTTTAATATGCTGATTTTGTGGGAAAAAAAAACAAAACAATGTTTGTTAAAAACAAATGATTAAGCTGTTTGATACTTTTTTTTTAGGATTCTTTGATGAATAGAAGGTTTAACAGCATTTATTTGAATCTTGTTTTGGTCAACTGTGAACAATTTAATGCATCCTTGCTCAATAAGTGCTATCAAAAATGTGTAGTTCACAAAAACAGCTTCAACAACCCACCTAAACAAAACAACAAACAAACAAAAAAAATGCATCAGCTGCAGTGAAAGTTTGCGAATGGACAATGATGAACAATATACCATAACATATCATGTTGGTTCTATACCTTTGTAGAAGCATTCCTCGCTGTGCATGATGGTTATTCTCTGATGGGCCATACAGGAGGCTCTGTGAAGCTCACAGTGGTTCTGGTAGAGTTTGCCATCAGATCCGCACACAGGTTTGTAATGTGGTTTGCAGCGATCCAGACACTGACATTCTCCTTCACCTGTTTCTCGGTCAACCACACAGTGCTTCCCCAAACCACAGTACTTATGTTCACAGGGCCCAGGAAAGCCATTCTGACCAAAGAACCCTGCAAAGACACATCAAAGAGAGAAAAATATGAAGACGCAAGGTATGCTAATTCACTTGAACAACTACATAAAAACACATCATTAGAAGTCAATGGGCTCCTTTATCGGGGGTTCAAGGTATAAATGTTTTTCATCCCACATTCAGCTTTTGAACATTGAACTTGCTGTGTTTTAAAACACCAACTTTACAATACAAAGCACAGTAAAAAGCGTAGAGCTAGAGAGGTCATAAACAATCTCACGCCTGTTTTGCCATGCAATACAGTTGTTTTGTATTTGTGATGTTTTGACAGGGCTGGCAGGAGTTGAGAAACCCTGTGGAGGAAACAATCCTACTGCACCGATGATATGCAGGCCGTATGGGCTTCAGATGAAATATGTATGACTGTAATAAAACATAGCCTGAGCTCTAGCACGCTTCCCCTTATTATCAATTACAAAGATGTGAGCTCCACTCCTCCTTCAGCTGATCATTTTAAAGAGATTAAGAATTGAAAATGCACAGTCACGTTTGAGCTCTCAGTTCCCCTGTTAGACAATGGCAATTAAGTTTGAGAAAGCGAACTTAATAAATAAAGCTTGTTAAAGCCATATATAAACTCTCAGGGATTCTATAAAAATGACAGAAGAATTTTTGTGTGTTTAAAAAGTTAGAATATAGCCCTGAGCTTTTGCTTGTATTATTTTTTGATGTATTTTACACCACTCACTATTAACTATATTTATTTATTTTTTCATTTTTGTGTGTCAAATATAATGTTTTTTTTTTTTTTTTGTATTGTAATAATTTTATGTTTTAATTATATGACAATTACATAAAAAATAATAATTTAAATATAGCTGCAGACAGCAATTACAGGGCCAAGCACACAGAAGGAAAGATAAGTCTTGCCAGCATGGCTGGCAGCATCAGACCAACTGCATCAACAAGCAATTAAAGATGTATTTATGATTTTAAGCAATAGGCTGAAAAAACAAATACAGACACCATTAATATGACTAAAAGATTTATCACTGTCGACCAGTGCGTGTTGCTGTTAGAAGATTGATGTCGAGTGTTCAGTGTAAGGTGACAATGTCACAAATAAAAGTTTGGTGTCAATATGTTAAAGCTTTGCAGAGATACAGCCTTACAATCATTTTGACATCATGCCTCACATTTGTTGTGGCGCTGTGCGAATACGGTTTTAACTATCGACATGAAATCCATAACTTTTAGTCAGCATAGTCTGAAGATAATCTAACTTGATTTTTGTGAAAACTGGACAAATGGTCATGGAGGAGCTTGAAAAAGTAGGTTTTCAACATAAATTATTACAATAGGCTAATGCAATCAAAAGTAATTAGCATTTTTGGAAATGTAATTATTAATGGTTAATGGATTATTTATTACTTTTGACCAATAGGTGGCGCTGTTACCAAATTGATGTGGTGTGGTCAGTGAGAAGTGTCAATATGTCTAAGCTTTGCCTCAGATGCAGATTGGCATCCTTCCAGCAAATTCATTGATGCGCTAAACGTAAACCGTTTCCTACTGGACACTGACACAAAATCAATGATTTTTTGTCAGCATGGTCTGAAGATGATCCGAGTCAAATTTGGTGAAAATCGGAGTAACGCTCTAGGAGGAGTTCGAAAAAGAAGGTTTTCAACATAAATCAAAATGGCGGACAGAATATTCATCCAATTATGGCATAATTGGTATCGATGTTCTTGGCATGACCCAATGACTATATAAAGACCAATCAAGTTTCATTACAATAGGCTAATCTAAATACAAGTTATTAGCGTTTTGCAAAATTTCTTTATAACTTCTGACCACAAGGTGGCGCTGCCTACAAACTTTTTGAGCACTGTCAGGGCATGGTGCCGAAGACACATATGCAATGATACGTCAATGTGTTGTAAAATATAGCATTTTACTACAACATTTAAAATGGCCGACGCCCAAAATGGTTGACATGGGAAAATTGGATAAGATTTGACTCGGCATGATGCGCTGAATCTAAAGGGACAGTTCTCAGCCAAACCATTGAGAAGTTATAAGCAAAAATAGCCATTTTTTATATCTCCTGACCACTAGGTGGCACTACAGCAAAACACTGCAGGTAGCCTCAGGTCATGCTTGTTATTACACACACCAAGTTTGGTGTCAATACGCCAAACCGTTGCAGAGATATAGCCTCACATGCATTTTTTGTACACTTTTCATAGAATTCCCTTGTGCGTTATTCGAGAACGGTTTGACTAGTCCACTTGAATTCCATAACTTTTTGCCAGCATGGTCTGAAGATGATCTGAGCCAATTTTGGTATAGATTTTTTGCTTCTGTGCCTTACGATTCAAAAGTTATTAGCATAAACGTGAAAATTTGGACAAGTGGTGGCGCTAGAGAGTTTGAGTCAGAGACTTCAAACTTGCTATGGTTAATGTTGAGACTGTTCTCTATCAGTGTGCCACATTTCACAACTTTCCCAATGGTTCTATGGGCTGCCATAGACTTCCAGAGCAGAAGAAAAAGAACGCTAATGGATAAAATAGCACTTTCAGTGCTTGGCCCCTAATTAAATGAAAATGTAAACGAAAAATAATATTAATTGGATTGCACTATAAGAAAAGGAATGTGTATAGAAGCAAATTCGATTCAGACCTCCACCTCCACACAATTTTAATTTAAAAAAATGTGGCATATGTTGCTAAATATTATTAATTTTTCATTTTCAATCCACTTTAACTGACTTCCAAGTCACTCCTGTAATTTCAAAATGTTATACTGTATATGTAAGCAAGCAAGATAACTTTGGTGACACTAACATTTGCCAAATTAACAACAATCATGACAGAAAACCAAAGTTTGTGAAGCATAAAAACACACAGTCGTGCTTTTACGTAGAGTGTCCTTTACAGAGAGTTAGAGACCTTTTAGATGTGTGCAATTAAATGATGACCCCCTTCATCAAGTACCACATAATGAAGACCTTCTCACTGCAGGTTGTTGTAGTAAAAAGAGAAAATTGGCTTTTGCCAGCAGGGTGGACAGAAGCCAAGATAGCGTCTGATTGGTATGCATACGGTGCCTCACTGTGACCACGGTGACATCAAAGACAAATGACTAATTCAGTCGCAACGATTTGTTATTGATGAGTCAGCTTTTCAAAGAGAGAAGAGAGGGGCTGAGAGGGAGAGAAGGAATGCTTGATTCTGATGAAGGGTTTGGGTAAAGGTGTGGTGTCCGGCTTTCATCTGCCCACCATCAAACATGGACTTTTCATCCCAGTAAAAGCCTACACGAGAATCCTAAACCGAGTGGCATAAACAAGATTATCAAAGTCTGCTCTAAAGTAACAGTACAAAGAAGTAATATAAAAAAAAAAACTGAGCTAACAAAAAGTTTACAGCAGCAGACAGAAAAAAAAAAAACATATTCTATGACCTGAAGAGGTCAAAAGAAATGCAATGGCCTTCACCGGGGAACGATTCCTCTACCTGACACCGACAGTAAAGTCATGACTGAGCGATAACTGAGCTCCGCTCACCCGGTTGGTCTCTGAACCGAGTGTCATCCCTTAGGTGCTGATTATAGCAGATCCATGACATGCATGATAACTAATAAGAGCTCAGCACAGGGCCTCAGACTCTGATACACTCCTATCTCTTCTTACAGATGTACACCCGAAGACTTCCAGACAAAATAAAAGGACGAGCACATCAGTTACTCTCTATTTGTGAAGATTTTATATTAGCTTTGAGAAAGAGAAACACATTGAAAAAGAATCATGAATACTTGTCATATCTTAGCTATTGTAATTGATATCTGTCTGCACAAAGCCATTTGTGATGATGAATAGAACGCTGTCTGGTTTCTTTTTCTCCACAGAGAAACTGATTTTTAGCCATTCTGTGTAAACATTTCAAGGGAGACATACCTCGAAAGATATGAGGTTATTAATCTGGAATTATATATGCTTCTTTTGAAGCCATCAGTCCAAAAAAAAAAAAAAAAAAAAAACTTAACTAAAATGAAAAGCACTCTGAATGACAAAATCATGTCCCCTAGAAACTATTTTGTATTTGTGTGTACAGTATATATATATATATATATAGTTTAGGTTGAATGTTTACATACACCTTGCAGAAACTGCAAAATGTTAATTATTTTATTAAAATAGGGATACAAAATCATTTCATATATTCAGTACTGACCTGAATAAACTATTTCACATAAAAGATGTTTACATACAGTCCACAAGAGAAAATAATAGCTGAATTTATAAAAATGACTTGATTTATAATACTGCGTTGTTACCTGAATGATCCACAGCAGTTTTTTTTTTTTAATAGTTGTTTATGAGTCCATTGTTTGTCCTAGTTAAACTGCCTGCTGTTCTTTATTAAGTCCAAAAAATTCTTTGGTTTTTAGCATTTTTGTGTATTTGAACCCTTTCCAATAATGCCTGTATGATATTGAGATCTGTCTTTTCACACTGAGGACAACTGAGGGACTCATATGCAACTATTACAGAAGGTTCAGACGCTCACTGATGCTCCAGAAGGAAAAACAATGCATTCAGAACCAGGGGATAAAAAACTTTTGAACAGAATGAATATGTGTACATTTTTCTTATTTTGCCTAAAAATAATTTTTTACTAAATTTAGTACTGCCCTTCAGAAGCTACAGAAGATACTTACATGTTTTCCAAAAGACAAAATTAGTGAAATTTACCCTGACCTTCAAAGTTAAAAAGTTTTCACCCCCTAGCTCTTAATGCACTGTGTTTCCTTCTGAAGCATCAGTGAGACTTTACTTTATGAGACTGTAGTTAATTCCCTCATAAATATGTAAACACAGTCTTGTGATGATGATGCCAATATTGTTGTCCATCTCATAGTTGGTTGGTTGGTTTTTTTGGCACTAAACTTGTTTTACCAGGCTACAACAAGAAACGATAAAATATAAGACAGTTTCAAAACACAAGATATCCCTGAGAATATATACTGTTAGCAGAGATGTGTTTTAGTTTTGTGCTTGCTTCAGGGACCAAAAATAATAATGCACTTTATTTGTTTTATTCTCATGCTCAAACAATGATGAAATCGGATATAGCTACTGGGCACCTACTTTTATTGCTTTTCCTTTTAATATATATGTATATATATATATATATATATAAAAGAACATTTTATATAGCTTGAATGCACTCTAAACATTAAGATTAATGATGGTATTAAAAAAAAAACTCACTTTAGTTTCTCTCAGTGAATTTGGCATTAAAGTGTTTTTAAAGTCTGCGTAAAGTCTTTCAACTAAACACTGACACCGCAGCGTCTGCATGAGTGGTGACATGCCAAACTTTCAGAGCCTTTGTTTAAACACATGGGTTTTGTCTCTTTCCTCTTAACACTGCGTCATCGTTTCATTCTCTTGTCACCACCAAAGGTGCGAGTCCCAGGCCATCTGATGTTTTCCAGCACAGAAGCCGGTCCTTTGGGACTCTGGGTAATGTAGTAAACAACACTCGGCAGCTTTCAGCTCGGCTCGCTGCAGCCCTTTAAGAAGCCTCTGTGGACTCTGCTGCTTCAAAACAGAGGAAACGCATCCGGATAAACAGCCTTCAAACAATGCTTCAAACTCCTCATGAAAGACGACACAGAAACATGCTGCGCTCACCTGCCTGCCATTACTCCTCCATCTGCTGTCTCTTTACCGTACTGACTACTCTGCGATTCCTTTAAACAAACCAAATCTCTCCTGGAGTCGTTGCCGGAGTGCAGAATGAGATATCACAAAACGAACGGCTTCTTATCACTCTGGGGGTTGTATTAACAAGCACCTAGCTGAGGGGAGCCGTATTTATAGAAAGCTTTGCTATGGGAAAGGCGGAAAAACAGAAAGTTTGATGTGCTCCCGGGTTTTCATTCATTAAACATGCTGCTGTACAATCACTAAGCACAACAATTCACATCTCAGCACTGGCTAAATTAAAGCGAGATGCTGCAGCATCTCAGGCGTAATGATCTGCGATCTGCTTCCTCCGAGACGCGTCAGTTTGAATCAGTTGTGGCATTATTTCTCATTTATTATTTTATTTTCCTTTATTACCTGACACAGATCAGCTCTAATAAATCTGCTGAATGGAACGAGAACAGCCACGGAACACCATCAACAAACTGCTTTAGTCGGACAATAAGCACAGGAAGACTGTTACTGCATGTATAAATCACTTCTTTGAATTATTAATCTCAAATATCGCTCTATGATGAAGAGCTTTAAAAAAACTGACCTTTAAAGGGGATAGTTCACCAAAAAAAAAAGCTAATTTTCTCATCATTTACTCAGCTTCAAGTTGTTCCAAACCTGAGTTGCTTTCTAACTGAACAGTTGATGGTCCCCATTGACTTCTACAGTAAAATAAAATAAAATAAAAAAAAATAAAATCGGTTACCCCCCTTTTATTAAAATATATTATTTTGTGCTCAGCAGAAGAACCATATTCATACATGTTTGAAACAATTTGGGGGTGAGTAAAAATTTATTTTGAGGTAAACTATCCCTTCAAAGTAAAGGTCACAAATACAAATGAATCACAAATTAATCTCAGATATCACTCTATCATGAAGTGCTTCAAAGTTTAACCCTAAAAAATCTGACCCTTAAAGGGGATAGTTCAATAAAATAAAATGAAATAAAATAGGGACCATCAACTGTTCAGTTACCCACATTCTTCAAAATATATTCTGTTATATACCAACTTGAGGGTGAGTAAATGACAAGAGAATTTAATTTTTTGGGGGTTAACTATTCCTTCAAATTAAAGTTCACAAATACTATTTATAGTCATTTTAATTCAGCTTATCTGAAAGCTCTATTCAAGATGATGTTTGTATCAATTGAATAATGTTTATTACTAATAATATATGGTGCTCTGCTGAATTCATAAGAAATGTTCACAGTTCTACTCTCAAAAATCAATAGGGAGTAATTGCTTTTAGCCAGTCAATAACGTACTACAATTGCTCAAAGTAAAGCATTTCAAGTTTTTTTTATTTTTGTGAACAAACTTTGTACAACTACTTAGTAGCATTTACATTATTTCCTTTAGAGAATAAAATATTTCAATTTAAAAATGTTCTCTCTTGCATCAAAATGCTGGTATATTGCAGCAATTGAACAGGAAGCTTTTCATTTAGAAATGAAGAATTCAATAATGTTTCCTTGTAGAGGCTTTTAATCACATTTACCCATTGAAAGCAACATACTGTGCCTCAAAGAGAATAGGCTTCTCAAAGGAACAAATGCTGAATTTTCATTTCTTTTTCATCCTTTTAACTCTGAGATTGAGTCAAACTCAAAGTCAATATTTTGAATGTTTCTATGTGTATGCGAAAGTATTCACACTACAGGAAGGTTTTCTTGATATCTAATAAGAAACTGTATATTATACTCACCTTTATATTTTTGTATTATGATTCAAGTGTAATTCATATTAACTACTTCACTAAATATCAATTACCAAATAAATAAAATATGTATATTTTTTCTTTTTTAGAAAGTTATAGCAAGCTTTCACAGTACAGTATGAAATTCTTTCACTTCAAAAGACCAAGGACAATCTATTTTTCTCTTTAGAGTAGATGATTTATTAATATTTAGATCCATCAATGAGCAAACGAACGACCATTAGATGGCAACATTGTTTATCTCCATTCAGTCTCAGAAGATCTGCCATGAAAAAAAAAACTGTTCTACTGAACAACTGTACAGATCTAATGACTGTTTAAATGCAAATGAAGTGCGATCGACTTTTGCCTGAACTTTGAGAAATAAGTGTAAAGGCATCCTATAGCTAATGACTAGCCAGATGTGGATGCAGTTATAGACTGGTTTCCATAAAGCAGTAGATACAGCATTCAATAGGAAGCAGCACAGTGGCAAAGTCATTGGTTACAAGATCAATTGAAGCTCAGGAGGTGGAATCCTTAAGATCTGTACAGTGCAGGGAGTTAAACCCCATTAAAATGCAGCTGTCATTAAGTCCCACTGAGTTACACTATTTATGAGGCAGCACCACGCTTCAGTAATTGTACACCCCGCAGAAACCTCCCCCTGCTAATTCATATAGCATTAAGCCATTTCTATGCCATTGAGCAATTCCTACGAATATCACCATATGCATCATCTCTACTTGTGGTTGTCTTTCAGAGCGTTTCAAAAGAGCAGGGATTTTCAGAAGGCCACAAAGGACTTCTAGGTGGTCTATGGGAAAGAAAAACAGTGTAAAAAATGTAAAAACACATCTCTTGTGTGCTTTGTGTGTGCAGAGTCTATGTACGGGGTTCCAAATTAGTCACTTGATGCTCCATTGTGGTTAAAATGTTGCCTTAGAAACTGCCAATGTAGGCAGCAGGCAGTTCGCTAAGTTTTAGAGTCTATGTGGCTCCTTAAACAACTCCCAAAACAACCACTTAAAGCGGTAAAAACAAACTTAGTAAAGGCGTGACAAAGTGAAAGGGATAGCAGGAGATACAATAACATCAACAGGCATCTGTTACTAAGAGAAGAACAACAAAAAAGTTTATATTTCTGCACTTTCAGCTGCTACAAAACACCACTCTCCTCATTAGGTCTAAATGAGCTAAAGAGACAAATATCACCCGTCCTGTTTATTCATATATGCTGTCATTCATCTAGTCATCTATTTTTATAGTATGCCACCACTGCAGTTTACTTTACTGAGTTGGCAAGATTCAGTCCTGGCCAGATGCACCAAAACTGCAACAACAGAGAAATGAGCTAAAAAATGTTGGCGCTTGCTAAACCTCACAGCGGTTTTTGAGAAAATGGAAGACCTCCCAAAAAACAATTTCCACTTTGTCTGAAATAGTCTTATTTGTTCTTTGCAGGGGCATTACTTGTGTTTTTAGCTGAATGCTAAATAAGCATTATTAGCATTATGGTAATAGATTGTAGAGGGGCTATAAGAACTGCTTAAGTACGGCATTTGAAAACGCTCTCAGCATATAAAAAGAGGTGTCGGGTTGTTCTCTCAGTGTCGCCGAGACAACATCTGTTAACAGCAACAACAGAAGCCTTCATCTCCCTTATGAGTCTTTTTAGATTCATTACCTTCCATGTGCAAATCCCGTTGTTGAAATTAGACACCCTCCTGCTTCATTGGCTTTTCGGCTTATGAATATTCATGTTGTTCAATATTAACTTTTCCTACTGGGTTGAGAGCCTATTCTGGAATTAAATTAAAGGTCTTAATGGTCAAACACCAATTTGCGAAGTAGTAGTGCTCAGACTTTTACCACACTGGCCGCACGGCCTGGTCTTAAAGAATAATTTAGTTTTTAACAGCATTTGTGCTGTAATGCTGATTACCTACTGCAAAATATAATATTGGCTCATCTTTCTTTTTTGTAATAAAAGCAAAAAGTGATTTTACATTGTGGAACTTACAATGGAAGTGAATGGGGTCAAATTTAGGTAAAAGCTTATAATTTTATAAAAAGTACTTACAATTAACATGCATTATTTGAGCTTATAACAAAATAAGTATGCAATGTTTTCACAAATTCACACTCAAATGAACATATCTTGTTTACATCTTGTGTGTATACGATTGAAACAGTCAGTATTTTAACCCTCTGGGGTCGAAGCCCGCAGTGGCGCTATTTGTGGCATATTTTCTTGATAACGCAGAAAAGAGCTTAAATTTCTCCGTCATTTTTAATCGTACAGATAAGAGCAGTACATGATTTGAATCTGTAAGGGTCCTAATTGTACTTGTATACACTCATAATAATAACAAAATGCTGTACCTTTTAAAAATTAAGAAAACAGACAGGGTGTGCTGTCTGCTAATTTGGTCTCTGTTAAGTTTCATCACAGACATTTAATTAAAACAACCTGAATCTCAATAAATATACATTCTTCTTTCTCTCCCTTTTTTCTTCTTTTTCTCTCGAATAATCTACTTTACATACAGTCATGGCCAAAAATATCGGCACCCTTGCAATTCTGTCAGAAAATGCAACACTTCTTTTAGAAAATTGTTTTGGTGTTCATGTGCTTATTGTTTTTGTTTACACTGGAACAACACAAAAAAAAAAACAGAAGAAAAGTCAAACGTGATAAAATTTTACACAGAACTCAAAAATGGACTAGACAAATTTGTTGGCACCTTGCCAAATTTTAAGAAATAATTGCTTTTCAATTATGTGATGCTCCTGTAATTTGTATTTAGATACATCTGTGGCAAGTAACAGGTGTGGGAAACACAGTAATCACACTTGCAACCAGTTAAAATGGAGAAAAGTTGACGCAACCTTTGTGTTGTGTGTTACACTGAGCATGGAAAAAGCAAAAGAAGTGTAAAGAGTGGATTTGAGAGAAACATTTTTGGAAAAACATGGAAAATCTCAAGGCTACAAGTTCATCTCCAGAGATCTTAATGTTCCTGTGTCCACAGTGAGCAGTATCATCAAGAGGTTTACAGCCCATGGCACTGTAGCTAATGTCCCTGGACAAAATTAATGACAAAGTACAACGAAGGAATGTTCAAATGGTGGATAAAGAATCCAGATTAACTTCCAAACAAATTCAAGCTGATCTGCAGACACAGGGTACAACAGTGTCAGCTCGCACTATCCGTCGCCATCTGAATGAAAAGGAATGCTAGTGTAGGACACCACTGCTGACACAAAGGCATAAAAAAGCAAGACTGGAGTTTGCCAAAACGTATATGCGCTTTTTGGTAAAGGACATCACGGCACTGTTTACAGAAAAAGAAATGAAACCTTCAAAGAAAAGAGCACAGTCCCTACAGTCAAACATGGTGGATGTTCAAAGATGTTTTGGGGTTGCTTTGCTGCTTCTGGCACTGGATGCCTTAACTGTGTGAACGGTATCATGAAATCTGATGATTACCAAAGAATTTTGGGGTGCAACGTAGTGGCCAGTGTCAGAAAGCTGTGTCTCCACTAGAGGTCATGGGTCTTCCAGCAGGACAGAAATGGCTACAAACATATTAAGTTAAGGGTGCCAATAATTTTGTCCAGAGCATTTTTTGGGTTCTTTGTGGAATTGTATCAGATTTGACTTTTCTTCTCTGTTTTTTGCGTTGTTCCAATGCAAACAAACAAAATAAATAAATACATAAACATGTGAGTACCAAAACATTTGCAACTGCAACAATTTTCTGAGAGAAGGGTTGCATTTTCTGACAGAATTGCAAGGGTGCCGATATTTTTGCCCATGACTGTACATACATGATACACGATACATGTATATCGTGCAAAACGAGATGTGCAAAACACATACATAACACAAACTTACACTTCACATAATTCTATTATTATTATTTTTTTAGTTTTGTTTGTTTATTGTCAGATTTACTTTATATTTACAGCACTGTTTTCCTCAATTTTTTACTGTTTCCCAGTATGTCTCATTCTGTCTTGTTCTAAAAGGTCATAAAGAAAAGAAAAGAAAAAGGAGACAAGTGGAAATAGTTTTTGCGGTAATCAACATAACACCACAAATTACTGTTTATTTTGCTTAACTTGTACTGAACTTAGAATATTCCTGCATCTTCCATCAAGCATCCAATTACGTAATATTTTTTTCTCTCCTCTTTAGGCACACTAAACTATACAGTATTTAGCTAAATCTACATACATAGAATTCAATTACATATTCAGTGATCGCACATTAAGAACACATGGGATGTTCAATAGCTAGTCGAATGGTGGGCACTTGCCCAAAAGTACATCTGTCGAGTAAAACTACTGCAGTCAGTAAGTCTACACCACTCTTTATTCTCACCAGACACAATGCAATGTTCTCTTTCAAAAAGTGGAAAGGAATCCCAATGAAGCTAAAGAGATTTCAGGATTAACATACAATTTAGAGCTAAAGCCTTTAGCATTTCAAAATGTTTCATCAACTGCAGGCCAAAGAGGCATCCCTGTGTGCACATTATTAAATTGAATCGTAATGACAAAGTTGAGACAATATAAAGAAAGCTAGAATCGGGGGACCAGGTCTGCTTTTGTGCATGCTAAGAGCTCAATGGGCACACCCTGTCATGTTCGTATCTGGAGGGAAAAAAAAAGTCTGGAAAGCTTTTGTCTTTGAAAGCTTTTATGTGAGAAGTAAAGGGCTTGCCTGCATGCTATAAGAGCTACGCAAGAGTAATATTGTAGAGTGGCTGGTGGTCCGAATATTACCTCCAATTTTCATACTATTACACAAAAAAAGCTATTCTTCAACCCAAAAAGATGTGATTTCACCCTCAGTAGTAAGATATTTTGTGTTCAGCTGCACAGTGGAACTGTGGATATGCCAGCCACTTCATTTAAGATTCCAATTACAGGGCATTCTGCTATACGCTTGTGCATGCTGTCTTAGTTTTTCTCTTTTCCAAATTCTGACAGCCAATTTCAGTTGGCTTCATATTCTTTCCAGCTATATTTCATGTGCTGTAGTCTGCACTTTGAATTCACAAAGCAGGCAACATTCGCCGTGTCGCAAATTAAGCCGAAAGCGGTTTGTCTTCAATGTACTGAATGTATTCACCACTAAGGCTTAATGTACTTCAAAAGGTGAAATAATTATTAAATAGATGAGCTTCATCAAAAGAAATGAATCAGCTTCATCAAAAGCCTTTTAGGCAGTCACAGGAGGAATCTTCCAAAACCTCCATTAAGGTAATATACCTAAGTCAAAAATTAATCCACTTAAACATGGAGTAATTAGACTGAATAATTAAAATGATTAATAAATAATTGAAACAGCCCTTCAAAAAATAATTTCCAGACACAATCTTAAGTAGAGTGTGGAACAAGCCGCCCAAGCATTTTCACACTGCCCTTCTTAGTTGTGCATTTGTTAGGATTATGAGAATCCCTTTTTGTTTGGATTATGAAGATTTGAATGTGTTCAAAATGTACGCACATTTTACAAACAATTTTTCCTCAGAAATGCTAGTAAATTCAGAAACGGCTGGTATAGTTTACAAATAAATTTTATAAAATGACAAGTAATTAATTAATAGTGGAAGTTGGAAGTAGATGTTCTTGTAAAACATACTTTTAGACTGTACTAAGCATAGAAGTCAGTGAATTTCAGTTTTCAAACCATTATACCTTAGTTACATGAAAAATAGGGACAGGGCTTGATTTTATCGATCTAAACTTATTGAACAATGTGAGTTTGCCAACTATTATGCCCCTTGGGTGTAATATAAGTCTCAGGTGTCCCCAGAATATTTATGTGAAGTTTCAGCCCAAAATACCCCACAAATCATTTATTATATCATTTTGAAAATGCCTATTTTGAGAGGAAGCAGAAACACGCTGTTGTCATGCATGTTTCTTTAAATGCAAATGAGCTGTTGCTCCCCACCCCCATTTCTAGAATTGGGCTGTGCCTTTACAGCTTGTACCTCAGATACTTTGCCAAAAAAAATGTTTGGTTTTGATTATCATGTCTATTTGCATGTGAGTAATAAACTAAGTTCATTTTCATGTCCTATTGCGCTTAAACTGTCAAATACACACAAGTATATACTAAAAACACACTGTGTCTGTGAAGGTAAACAGCTGGGAAAGAAATTGTATGTTTACATTAGGTCTGTGTGGCAGGAGCGTAATATACAGTAATAAATCCACTGCTCTCTTGTTTTCTTTGAGGCTGGGACTCTAAATAGTGTTCTGTGCTCATCTGTGGAGGCAACGATAGTATAGTTAGCATGCTTAGCTCAAACTTTTGTCATGGCGCTAGAAGTGGTACACCATTGTCGCTTGCGAAAACAGAATGGCGGTGTCACAGGAGCAATATGTCACAGGGGGAGCAAAATCTTTTTTTCACAAGCTTGCAGAGAAAGGATTACTAAAAACTACTCTTTAGCTCTTTTTCACATTTTCTGGGTTGGTAGATGCAAGGAGGACCCAATTATAGCACTTAAACAGAAAAAGTCAGATTTTTATTATATGTCACCTTTAACATGAATGCTCACAATAATATCAAAACCAGGCATTAAGAAACTAAAATTTGATTTCACGTTGACTTTAAAAGCAGGGGAGACAAAAACAGTAAGCATCCATTTGATTAAACGGCTGTAGACAAGTGAGATCCTGTCTTTTATCACAATGCCAGCTCAGCTTTGACCTTCTGCAGTAATACAGTCTTCTTCTCTATTAAAGTCTGATTATATTACCTGTAGCCAAAGGAGCTGCTAACACAAGCACCTTTGAGCTGACCTGAGATAAAATTTATGGTGGGACTTCACCTCACACGGAGAATGAGGAGCGAGATGGATTTTTCACATCTCAGCGCTCTCTGTAGGTTCTTGGCATCATTTGGCTAACTCTTGTGCCATCTTAATTACAGATGACTGCTGGACAATAGCCAACACATGATTTACACCTTAAACCACAGACTGTTTGCTAGCATGATAATTAATGTGGCTATATGGAGCCCGCTTGATTACCCAATATTGCTCCAAACTAAATAAACATGCATTCAGTCCAAATACTGCCATCATGCACCATTTTTTTTTCAAGGGCACCAGTGGCAGTCACTTGGCACCCTAGGCGAGAAAAATGTGATTTTTTTATATAAGAGTAATATTTTTAATAGTATAATGGTAGCGTTTATGTTTAGCATGAATTAATACACATCTCTAGTTCAAAAATCACACAAAATCAATGCTTCCTTATTTCTGCATAAATTCAGACATATGTATAAAAGCCAGAGCAAAAAAGAGAAACCCCACTATACTGTACCATTTAAATGTATTATGCCTCCTACAAGTTCATTGATTACCTATGTTAGCATCTAAAAAAAACAGCACAATGGTTCATATGACTGCACATAACAACATTGTATATAACAACATTTCCATATGAATTTCAAGGTACTTTAAATACCACAATACTAGCATAGAACATGTCTTACACCCTATTGTAACTGCTAAAAACATTTAAGATAAAAGCATATTTGAGTGTGTAAAAGGACCAGAGAGACAAGTAGGGTTTGTACATACCTTTCATCCGTAAACTCTCTGAGATCCCATCCTGCTGGAACAAGAACAGAGAGAAAAACAATACTTACAATACATTCACAGTACAGTCCAAAAATGTCCACATATGGCTTACACACCCCAAATACATCTGATTGCTGTTTTACTTCTAGAGAAAATCACATTATTATGACTAAATGACTACTGCTCCTTTCTTTCTTTAAAAGTATGATATAGATAGATCCTATGCCATATTGCCAAAGCAAAGTCTAAATATTCTTTCAAAATGTTGGTGCTTGAATTATTTGTCAGTATGAGTTAAATGATTCATTCATTCAGACCAGCCAAAGTACGGCAGTCTCTCAACGAGTCTATTTCTAAAGGTTAAAGGATGCCGTATTCCAACATTAAAGAGACAAATGGGAAATGTTAATGTTAGCTGTCATTTTGCTTCTAAGGAAGAAATACAGCAGTGTCATAGAATGAAAAATAAAACAGAAAGTGTAACAAAATTCTAAGCCATGAGCTCAAAAGTAATAGCCGACCCAAAAATGAAAACTTAGTCATTTTTAAACATAGGATGACAATTTTCAAGCTGCTCTTTTCCATACCATGAAAGTTAACATGTATATAACGTGCTATATATGGCCACTGTGATATATACTCAACTACTGCTTAAAATTCTGTCATTAATTTCTCACCCTCATGTTATTCCAAACCTGTAAGACCTTCATTCATCTTTAGAACACACACTATGATATTTTTGTTGAAATCCGAGAGCTTTCTGACCCTGCATATACAGAAATGCAATTACCACGCTCAAGGCTAAGAAAGGTAGTAAGGAAGTTTATGAAACTACAAGAATAGTTCTCCGGGATTCCCACTCTAAGCCAAACGTAAAATTCCCTGACTTTTACTGACTAAAAAGCTGCATTTCCTTGACCTATAATGAATAAATCCATCCATTTGCAAGCTTTATTAAATGCTCTGAAGGATTTTCTGTTTGTCATCAAGTTCATCTTTTAGTCTTTTGATTTCTTCACATTTAGTTTGCTTTTCTGTCGTTTACTTTTAACACCTCAAGTGATCATTTTGTAGCCAAAGGTCTTGAAATTTATATTATAATTTACGAGCGGGAAGGGAATAAAATGGCACTGAAAAATAGCCTAACCATAACAATAGGCAGAATGCATGAAACAACGCAATAAATATAAATGGTGTAGAAAAATTACATTTTTAAAAATGGAAACTAAAATTTAAAGCAACAAACAAAAATCTCTGATATTCCATGACTTGGGCAAAAATAAATAAATAAATAAATAAATACAATTCCCTGACTTTCAATGTCTGGAATAGACCATTTAAAATTCCATGATATTCCAGAAATTCCATGACTCGTGGGAACCCTGTTCCTCTTCCGTGTCAGTCTTCGACATGCTGTCCTTTTTGGGCCTTGAACAAGTAAGTTGCGTTGTTGTCTATGCAGGGTCAGAAAGCTATCCGATTTCATTAAAAATCTTAATTTGTGTTTTGAGGATGAACATAGCTTAAACAGGTTTGGAACGACATGAGGATGCGTATTTAATGACAGAATTTTAATTTTTTTGTTAACTACTCCTTTAAATTTGTCCATGAATATAAGGACAAATGGTGGCTAAATAAACTTTTATTATATAAGCATCAAAATCAGTAATCAGTAAACATATCAGTAATCGGCCTTGGTATAAAAAGACTAACAAGATGATTATGAACATCTAGAAGGATTTTTCAATTAAGATGGATAATTGGCGGGATTTTAATTTGGAGTGATTACCATGAAGCAGCAAATTACAGCCTTTTCCACTGTTTTCCAAAGACTTTGAAGCCATTTGTCCAATCTCAGAGACAGCTACCACAGCGCCTTCTTAAAGGATTCATTAACTTCCAGAATAAAAAAAAATCCTGATAATTTACTCACCCCTATGTCATCCAAGATGTTCATGTCTTTCTTTCGCCAGTCAAAAAAAAAAGGGTTTTTGAGGAAAACATTCCAGGATTTTTTTTCCATATAGTGGATTTTAATGGGGATCAATGGGTTGAAGGTCCAAATTGCAGTTTTAATGCAGCTTCAAAGGACTCTACACGATCCCAGCCCAGGAATAAGGGTCTTATCTAGCGAAACAATCTATCATTTTCTAAAATGTGTTTGCATTTATATACTTTTTAACCACAAATGCTCGTCTTGCACTAGGTCGACCTTATGCCTATGCCCTAATGCCCTGACAATTTTGAAGTTGTTTGAGAAAATGAGATTTTTCACTCTACCCTACCTTACTTAATGTGAAAAAGTCATGCATCAGACGTGCATCGTAGAGCTAGTGCAAGATGAGCATTTGTGGTTAAAAAGTATATACATTTTTATTATTTTTTAAGAAAATGGCAGATCGTTTTGCTAGATAAGACCCTTATTTCTCAGCTGGGATCGTGTAGAACCTTTTGAAACTGCATTGAAATTGCAATTTGGGCCTTTAACCCGTTGATCCTCACTGAAGTCCACTATATGGAGAAAAATCCTGGAATGTTTTCCTCAAAAACCTTTACTTCTTTTCGACTGACGAAAGAAATAAATGAACATCTTGGATGACATGGACATTTTTCTGGAAGTTAACCAATCTGTAAACCTGAGCATAAACACTTTAGTTATGCACTTGCAGTGTTTTACTCTTAGCTTGTGTTGCGGTGCACTGGAATGGTGCCTGTGTCACCAACACTTCTCTTCACATTTTTCTCTTTTTCTTACCAGACCTTGCAGGTCTTATTAAAAACCTTAAATATACAGAGGTTATTTTTTGATTCAGCATACCAAGGAAGGAGTATAATTGCTCTGAACTGCTATTCATTCATGTTATCTTAAACTCACATTCCTGCAATAGTCGAGAGAGCATTTAGTTCAGAGTAACAGCTCATTCATTCCGCTGTGACGCTCTGAAGACTTTTGAGGCTCGGTGAATAGATTAACTTCCTGGAATCAATTGTACATCAATTACGCAACTGAACTACAGAAATGAAATCACGGCTATAATAGGATCCTACAAGACTCCGCCTCCTTACACATGTGCCATCTGTCACTCAAACATCTAGTTTTTTGACTGGTCTAGATGTGGGGCGGAGCAAAATTTGGAGCATAATCTGAGTGGAGGGAGAGGAAGGGTGGGGCTACGGTGTATTAAACCTTTGGCTTTGACAGGAGATTGGCTTTTGCAGAGCAGGACAAAGCTTCATACTATAAGCTGAATTACTCATGATGATTGAAGCAGGCCGAGTTGAGGGAAAGCTAATGGGGTCACTGCTTATCTCTGTGCCCGTGCCAGAAAAACAGGCTCAAGCCCGCAGTTCTCGTCCAACACACCTCCCCCATTTGAAGCGCAGGCTTGCTACGACCGTTGTCAGCCATTTTTATAGAGTCATATTACTGAAAATCCTTGTAATGACCACACACATTTGACATAGCATGACCCTTCATACAGGATTCATATATATATATATATATATATATATACATATATATATAACATGACCAATAAGCATAATAATAATTCTAAGAAATATAATTGCTTCTGGCCTGTGCCATCAAATGCATTCTTATCTGGCACTGGAGGTTGTTTGTGCTTTGCATTTAATGGATTTTTCACATGTTGTGGTCTGATAAGGAAGTTATTGCAGGAAATTTGGTAACTACATGTTCCCACAGTGTGCATTTTGACTATTTAGGCCCTCTGATGTATGTTACAGCATTAGCAATTTAATACAGAGAGAAAAGATCGAAGGGCATCTTCATTCATAATTTCTAGCTATATTAAATGAATGTCTACATGAGAGGGTTGTGGCCATTAGCAAACAACACTACTTGAGTGGAGTGGGATGTTCAAGGTTACCTTCAGAGAATTAATGACAGAGTCATTAGGTTAACTGTGCACTTCAACCACATTTGTAACCACAACGGTAGCAGTGATTTTCTACTTGTATTACCAGGTCACATTAAGACTGAGTCCACTATTTTTCAGAGTTGCCCATGTATAACAATAATAGAGTTATTGTAATAATAATATTATAATACTACAAATAAGAACTATTTATAAACCCAAAATTTTAGATATCAAAAGAAACTACATCAAAAATAAAATAATAAAATTAAATAGTAATAATAAATAAAAATAAATTAAACCATTTTTATTATTATTATTATTATTATTAATACAAATTAATACAATTGTAATCATTTATTATTAGTAGTAGTTTATTATTAGTAGTACAACACATTAAATACTACTACTACTTACTACAAAATATATATAAAATAAAACATTTTAATAAATAACAAATAATTATAATAATTATAATAAATACAAATAAAACAACAACAGCAATAATATTACCCCAATTATTACTCCTGTTAACCCAAATTTTTCAGAATACAAAACAATCTAAATAACAATCTAATCAAAATCTAAACATCTAAAAAATAATAATAATAATAATAAATACAAATAAATAAAACAATAATTTATTATTAATATTATTATTTTTATCATCCTAATTTCTCAGATACAAAACAATTTTTGAGAGTCATAGCAAATACATCAGACTTAAAAATATTACATTGCAATAATTACTATAACTATTTTTGAACCTGATTTTTTTCAGATACCAAAACAATTGCTTAAATAATAATAATAATAATAATAATAATAATAATAATAATACCCCATTCTTCAGGAAGTGTAAAGTCTGTTTAATTTTTTCCATTGCTAATATCCCATTTCTAATGTGTAAAGTTTTCAAATAATCATAGTAAATATCATAGTAAAGTCATAGTAAATATCTCAGACCTCCATAGTAGTAGTAGTAGTAGTAGTAGTAATAATAATAATAATAATAATAATAATAATAAAATACTACAAATAAGAACTATTTCTAAACCCCCATTTTTCAGATACCAAAACGGATGACTTAAATAATAATAATAATAATAATAATAATAATAAATACAAATAAATAAAACAATAATTTATTATTATTATTATTATTATTGTTGTTATCATTTTAATTTCTCAGATACAAAACATATTAAACAACAACAACAACATTATTAATTATTATTATTACCCCAATTTTTCAGAACGTGTAAAGCGTGTTGACTATTTTTCCCAAATGCCTCATTTCTAATGTGAAATGTTTTCAAATCATTTCTAAAAGTAACAGAAATAAATCAGGCTTAAACAGCACTGCACATAAACAAACTGACATGATGCTATTAACGCACAAGAATCAGTCACACACAAGAAATAAAAATTCACAGGAACATCATCTATAAAAACTGCATATCTATGCCATCTGTCAAATTCTAATGATCTAATAATTAACACCAAACTGCAAGCATAAGTGAAACATTTTGATAGCATGACAATTCTAACTGTCTAAAATGATAACAGTTCCGACATTTCAAAAAGCCAATGTGTGCTTTTCCTCTCAGGCTGTTTTCACTTTTGGTTGGATTGCTTGGTTCTTTCCACACTGTTCTTGTGGGCCTGGAAAATGGTATGATTGCATCACCTCCAACAGTAATTCCCTAATGGCAGCCGTTTACTGTAGCTAGGTAACAACGCAGGAAGAGAAGGCGCCGGTTTCAACATTTTATTGAAGTACTTGTCCCTTTGGATATGCCAGCAAAACCCAAAAATAAAAATTCTGCCATTAATTACCCTAATGTCGTTCCAAACCTGTAAGACCTTTGTTCATCATCATATTTTTGATATATATATTTTGCATAGACAGCAACGCAACTGACATGTTCCAAACCCAGAAAGGTAGGACACTGTTAAAACAGTCCATATGACATCAGTGGTTCAACCTTAAAAACTCAAGGTTTCATTTAGTACATTTACTATAACTATACATGGAACAATGTGTTTCCCCACGGACCACTATTACTGACGCACAACCCGATAAACGGTGGACATATTTAAGACCGCAAATCAATATGCTGCCTATATTATGTCCCTAAGTTAGCTATGTTTTGTGAAAGACTAAGCGTCATTCATGTTGATTGTCTCATTCTCTCTGTGACAGCCACATAAAGTTAGAAAGTTAGTAATATCACACAAAGAGTGCCAGTTTTCACCTCTAAAAATCAGCATGATTACACATATGATGTGCAACAGTTCAATAAACAAGAACTTAATATTAAGAGACTTACGTTGTAGACACCGTATTGTCTGTTTTTGCTCTATTTCACCATTTAAAAATCATTTCAAACATCCACAGTGCTGTTACATCTCTGAGCAACATGACAGTGTTTTATTCCCGTATGAATCAAACGTTTAAATGATTCAGTTCGATCGCAATGACTCACTTATTAACAGTGACCTACTGCCACCTACTAGTGGTTTTGATTTCACATTTAAATAATGTTTTTTTTTTTAAAGTATCATTTTTTAAATATTTGTAAATGTCAGTAGGCTATTAATGTTTTATGTTCAAAATAACAAAATATTATTTATGCTTTTGTTACTGCAGGATAAATGCATTTATGTCCCTCTGAGCTGAATTGAATAGTGTATAAACAGGCCCACATCTAAATGCCTCTTCAGCAGCTTCTGTGTTTCCTCTGCACTGCAAAGACAAATTTTGTTGATACTGATATAATTTGTTTGGTAACAGCCCAAATGTCTTATCATTCTAATTGACTGATTAAATGTAAGAATTTTGCTCAAAAGATGATAAACACTTTTAGAAAAAAAGGCTTTGAAAAAGGTAAAAATACCCACAAAAATCAATTTAAACTTATTGGAAAAGATTAATTTCTAAGACTGCTGTGAACTGACCAATACACAGAATACGAAGGATATCAAAAACAAGTTTTACACACACCCCAGTACGTAGAGAAATTTAAGAGGTTTTATTTTCCAAATAACTCTAATTTCATGTTGCAGAAATTGTGTAACAACTGTTCTTGTTCCAAGTTACCTTCCTGTCCCCTGTTTTTTGCCTCTTACAAAAGCCACAAAACCTTCCAAGAAAAAATAATGGCTTATGTCATGCTTGAGCTTTAGTTAGGCTGAAAGTTAAGGTGCACAACATAAATGCAATGTTTAGGTATTATTATTATTATTATTATTATTATTATTCTTTATTTTTTTATTACAATTATGTTGATTTATGCCTTTGTTTTAGTTTTTACTGTTTACCTTTTCTAAAATAGCGTGACATTGATTTTTTATTTATTTATTATTTTTATTTACTTTTTTTAATATATATTTGTATTTGCATTTTGAGTGTAATTTGGCAATTAAATGCATAAATGTTACTAATGTTTGCGATTTCAGCAACAAAAATATTAGTTGTTTATTTTAAGAGACCTATCTTATTTTCTCTTGTATATTTAGTATTGCACTTTAATAAAGAAAATTGCTTCGCGATTAATCGATGGAATAATAGGTAGAATACTCGATTAATAAAATAATTGTTAGCTTCAGCTCTATTTCGAACATAACTAAACCGAAGGTAAACAGCACTGACGCATGCTCAGCCTGCAGCCCCATTTAGAAAAAGCTAATTTATTTTAATTTAAATTAGGACCTGAACCGCTCTGGTCTTGGGGCAAAGCTCGGGTTTTTGGATCCAAGTGGACCAGTAAAGACCACTAGCCCTTACTATCTTTCTGGGCTTTGAACGTGGTAGTTGTGCTGCTGTCTAAGCTCTTGGATCTCATCAAAAATACTGTCTAGGTTACTTTTGTAACCCTCATTCCCTGAAGGAGGTAACAGAGACGTTACATCAAGTGACATACTTTGGGGCCTCACTTAAAGTACATTACTCAACGTAACGTCATATTGAACAATTGAGGGGGAAAGTCTAGGTTACTTTGGCAACCCTTGTTCCCTGAAGGAGGGAACGAAGACGTTATGTCCTCTTGCCACAATCCTGGACTGCACTGGAAGCCGGGTTGCAGCTCGGCTCTTCAGTATAATCCTGAATAAGTGAGTGTGAGTGTCCAAGGCACTCACAGAAGGTTTGGACCCGAACCGCTCTGGTCTCAGGGCAAACCTCGGGTTTTTGGATCCAAGTGGACCAGTAAAGACCACTAGCCCTTACTACCTTTCTGGGCTTTGAACGTGGTAGTTGCGCTGCTGTCTAAGCTCTTGGATTTCATCAAAAATACTGTCTATGTTACTTTTGTAACCCTTGTTCTCTGAAGGAGGAAACGGAGATGTTACGTCAAGCGATGTACTTTGGGGTCTTGCTTAAAGTACATCACTCAATGTAACGTCATAGTGAACGATTGAGGGGGAACGTCTAGGTTACTTTGGTAACCCTTGTTCCCTGAAGGAAGAAACGGTGACGTTGCGTCAAGCGGCGTACTTTGGGGTCTCGCTTAAAGTACATCACTCAACGTAACGTCATAGTGAGCGACTGAGCGGGAACATCTAGGTTACTTTGGCAACCCTTGTTCCCTGAAGGAGGGAACGAAGACGTTATGTCCTCTTGCCACAATCCTGGACTGCACTGGAAGCTGGGTTGCAGCTTGGCTCTTCAGCATAAACCTGAATAAGTGAGTGTGAGTGTCCAAGGCAATCACAGAAGGTTTGGACTGCTCTGGTCTCGGGGCAAACCTCGGGTTTTTGGATCCTAGTGGACCTGTAAAGACCACTAGCACTTACTACCTTTCTGGGCTTTGAACGTGGTAGTAACCCTCGTTCCCTGAAGGAGGGAACAAAGATGTTACACCCTCTTGCCACAATCTTGGGACGGCGCTGGAAGCTGGGTTGCAACTCGGCTCTTCAGCATAAACCTGAATAAGTGGATGCACGCCACCATCTTACATACCCGTATGTACGGGGGAGTGGCTTAGCATGCAAATTCCACTCATCAATGTTCACTGGCCTTTTCTTCTAAAGCTCAGAGGCAATTGGGCTCCCAAGCGAGACTCCAAAGTACGCCACTCGACGTGAACAACTGAGGGGGAACTTAATTTGTTTTACAATAATGAATAAAGGTCTTACGGGTTTGGAACAACATGAGGGAGAGTAATTAATGGCAGAATTTTCATTTTTGGGTTAACTATCCTTTTAAGTATAGCAAAACTCAAAAATTTAAGTCTGACGTCATCAATATTGACTCATTTACTCAAATTAGATGACCTTTTCAAATGGATTCTTTTATGATAAATTTGCAAAGGTTTAGTGTGAAAACATCAAAGGTATTTTTAGTTAACTGGAAAATCATTGTGATGAATCTGGATGTGTCATTAAAAGTATGATTTTTGTGACCCCTGGTCTGCTATTTATATGAATATAAAAGGAAAGTGTTCCCATGGGTCCCTGTTTTGTCAATCAGTGCCCTTCCTCCCTCCCTTCCAGAGTTTAATTGATCTGTTACATAATATGAACGTTCGCTCACAGAGATGATGAAGGAAAAAGAGGAGAGAGAAGCAGTGGAGCTTGTTAGAGCTGCATTACGCCTCAATTGCTGGTATCTGACTGTGTGTGTCCACAAAGCTCACTGCAACGGGCAGTCAATAAACATTCAATTACACAATCACACTGAGCTGTTTCATCATGATGTCAGCGCAGCAGGAGCTTTCGCCTGCAGTTGGAAACGTCCATAGCGAAAGATCCAACACTTTTTAATCGAAATATGATTATGCATCGCTGATATTCGGCTCATGAGCGGAGGAAAAATAATGAATGTCCTGTGACAATAATCAAAGCAGAAGCGCTCAATGCGATGCGGATTTCCATAGTAATTAGCATCGTAGCCGGCCACGCAGAAGTCTCCTCTTGTAAAAGGATGGCTAATGAAATCGGAAAGATCGATACCTTGTGACGGAATCTGACCAGAGGTCGATACGCCATCGGGGTAAATCCTTCTTTGCCGGGACGGGCCTCAGCGATCAGCGCTGCCCCCCAGAGCAGGACAGCTGCCCACCATCTTCTGGAGCCTCTCATTACCCTCCTGTAACAAAATAACAGACGTGAATACACAAATAAACAACAACCCGTGCAGGTTAAGTCAAGCGGAGCATTTAAAGCCTTTTGAAACAAACAATGCATCACAGCTCAGCTAATTAGAGCAGACAAAAGAGGATGCCGATCTACTGTGGGTTTAAACTAATGCTTTCAATAAGAAGCCCACACTCGACGGCAAGATTAAATCTACTTTGAATCAATTAAGGAATAATGAGCACCATGAGGAAATAAAGATAAAGCTAAGAAAAAGGATCAATATATTACCGTGCGAACGGTTGAGCGCATTAGGTTGCAGTTCTTTTTAAGTCAGGCATTCATATTAAGGTAGCTTTTAGATTTAGTCCAGATATGAGACTTTTTTTATACCCGTTATCAAGCTGGGGTTCGGAGAGCAAGGTGTGTCCATTAAGAAAAACAGCATTTAAAACAACAACCTAAAAACAAATAAATAATAAAATGCAAAATTAAACTAACTAACTAACTAACTGAACTGGTAAACTAGACTAAGTAAATACATGCAAAACTTTATCCCCTTTATCAATGGTTTTCATACTGGGGTTCAAGCAGGAGTTTTTGCTTGCAGTTCGAATGATCCAACACTTTTTAATCTAAATATTATTATGCACCACAGATATTCGGCTCATGAGTGAAGGAAAAATGATGAATCGTGCTCATGGTGCTTATTAAAGCAATTAAAAACAATAAAAAAAAAATGGATTTAAATAAATAAATAAAAATAGATTTAAAAAATAAACTAATGAATAAAATCTAAGATTAAATCAATTAACTGAATAAATAAACTGGTAAAGTAGTTAATAATTAATAAAACAATTATTAAAATAAGTAAATACATGCAAACAATACAAATGGATTAAAATAAATGAGCAAAAATAAAAAATAAAAAAAATAAATAAATAAACAAAGATACATTTAAAATGTTGATTAAAATAAAGAAATTAATAAAGAAAATTGACTAAACTAAATAAATAAAAATAGATTTAAAAATAAACAAAAATGACAAAAATAGATTAGATAAAAAGACTTTTTAAAAAATAAAAATAAATAAAAATTAAAGTGGGTTTAAATAAAGAAATAAAAATAAAACAAAAATTAATTAATTAAAATCTAAAACTAAGTAAAAAAATCTAAACTAAGTAAATTAACTGGTAAAGAAGTTAGTAAATAAAACAATTATTAAAATAAGTAAATACATGCAAAATGTGATTAAAGTAAATTATTTAAAAACAAAAATAAAATTGATAAAAAAAAAAACAGAATTAAAAAATAAAAGTAAATAAAGTAATAAAATACTGATTGAAATAAATAAAAAATAAAATAGATTAAAATAAAGAAATGAAAATAGATTTTAAAAATAATCTGAAAATAATAATAAAAAATAAAAAAAAATCATAAAATGTGACCATGTCCAATAAAATGGATTAAAATAAACATACAATAAAAGCATATTAAAATATATAAATAAAAGCATAATAAAAATGATTCAAATAAATAAATCAACCTAACAGTACAGTACTATAGTGATTAGAAACAAGCAATAGTAAAGTAAAAAAATAAGAGAGAAAATTTAGGGATTTGTGGCCTATACGAAAACTCCTGCCCTATGTGACAAAGCTATGTCAAAATAATGAGTTTTACACTATTGTTATTAAACCAATACTGACTGATATTTAACTGTTATTTCCTTGTTAGAGCTGCTATAAAGCAGGATTTGCGCCATATTTTATAAGGCAAGATTGCGTAATTGATTCTGTTATTTTCAATGTATTACTGTGAAACTGCTTTGAAACTGTTTTATAAAATGCTATACAAATAAAGATGAGGACTTCAAATATATTTGGATTCAGAAAACACAAAAGTGCCCCTTTTGAACACTATTTCAATGTAAAAACTTTGGAGCATGCAGTCCCATGAGTGATTCTGTCAGAGAAAGCAACAAAGCAACATAAAATATATGAGTAGGATGTACTCCGAGGCCTCCTTCATCACAGGTCCCGGGACAACCGCTGTGTGAGTCTCAGAGAGTGGTGTCCTGCAGGACTCTGGAATGGCAACAATAGTTTCAAATGACATGGCAGTGGATTTCAGAAAAGCAAAACAATTCAGAAGAGATTCCTGAAAGACCATCCATATTTCACACCATCGGTTTGAAGTCAGGCACATGACTGGCCCAAGAAATGAGCAAGCACTCTTGATGCAAACCTGTGCTACCCATCTGTGCTTTTATTTCAATCTCGGCTTGCATGACTGTCATATTTCATTCTGTCTGTTCGCCAAAGAGAGCAAGCGCCTGAAGAAGGAAGATTGAACGCTGTGCAACCACCTATAGGGACAGTCATCATAACTTTATCAGGTGGCCATAAATCGTCTACGCCACATCTACGCCAAGTGTCTTGGCATTGACTTTCAAATGAGGGATGTCTATCACTCACAATGTTCACAATTGATCATTGTGTGACAGTCTCCCAGCAGGCAGAGCGTTATGAGTGTCTTCTATTGCATCTAAACTATACTGTACTTGCCCAGTCATAGCAGTGGTGATTGTTTACTGATCAGTGCTGCCATGTATTCAGAGCATGATCTTCTGAACCATTCTCCATTTCCGTCTCGCGGTACACCCCCATGTCCTGGCAGACTAGAGTTATAATGCTGTGTTGGCAACACTGGCATTGCAGACATCTGTGGTCTTTGCACTTACGATTTATGCCGCCTTCTACAATAAAGTGTACATAATTATTGGTCTTCCAAAACATACTAGAATTTAATGACTGTAGTTATGATTTATGATGCCTTCTACAATTAAGTGTATTTAATTCTTAGTTCTTCAACACATATTGACCATACTAGAATACCAAGTTCCCAAACTAGCTCATCAAAAAGAATAAAAAAAAAATAAATCAATAAAATTGTGTAAAAAAAAAAAAAAAAAAAAAAATTATATATAAAAAAAATTATATAAATAAATAAATAAAGTAATAATTTTGTAGTCTTTGTGGTTACAATTTAAGAGTCAACAAATTCTATTTTTACAGAAATATTATTAAAAATAAAAAAGTGTAAAATAATAAAATAAAAAATATATAGCAATAATGCTGTTTTGGCAGCAATGGCACTTTATTTGCATTCTTAGTGGTTATAGTTTAAATTTAAAGAGAGGGTCAACAAATGATATTTTAACGTAAAAAAGCATCAAAAATAATGTACAAAATAGAAAAATGTACAATAATAAAATAAAATAGCATAAAAAATAAAATACCCTAAAATAAATATCAAATTAAATTAAATTAAATTTAATACAGTAATAATGCTGTGCTGGCAACAATGGCACTACATTTGTAGTCTTTGTAGATATATTTTAAAGAAATGAGAGGGTCAACAAATGCTATTTTTACAGAAAAGCAGCGAAATAAAAAAAAAATAGATAAATGCTATTTTTAAAGAAAAAGGAAAAAAAAGAAAAATAAAATAAATAATAACAAATAAATAAAATAATTATAAATAAATATGGTGAAATATAATAAAATAATAAAAAATACAATAAAATAAAATAAATAATAAAATAAAATACAACAATAATGCTGTATTGTTATTAATAATAATAACAACAACAAATAAAATAAAAAATTAAATTAAATTAAATTAAATTAAATTAAATTAAATTAAATTAAATAAAGCAATAATGCTGAGGTTGGCAACAATGGCACTACATGCCACTAAATGCTTTTTGTTAACAGAAAAGTATCAAAAATAAAATACAAATAAAAAAAATAAGTAAAATAAAATGCTATTTTACAGAAAAAAACGGTGTAAAAACAATAATGAACATAAAATACAATTTCTTGGCTATAATTCAAAGTGGACCACATAGTATGCATCAATCACATTTCCATCAGAGGAATATTGAAAGAGTCTTTGAGGAATCATATAAACAAGCATGAAGGCATTAGACAAAATCTCCACTTTCTTAGGGGGCTAAAACATCTGGCCTACATCTTGACCGATAACTTCACTGTCACCTCCGGCAGGAAGGTCCTACTACAGGTGGTGACCACAAATGTCCCGATGGCTATTAAACATTTATATGCGTCCAATTGGCTGATAAGAACGCACATCTACACTGAAAGGTGTACATTTCGAAAAGCAGAAAGCAGTATTTGCACCTAATCTGTTTGTTCCTCTCCTGTGTGGGAAAAAGCTCTGACTAATTGCAATTCAACTGTGAATTGTGACTAAAACATGCAAGGTTAAAAAGCAAGTATAAATATTTGGATTACACATGGTACAATACAAAAAGACAGGGCAGCAATGGTATACAAAAGTTCAAGAAATACAGAACAGACCTATTTCATTGCTCGCCTAAATCTGTGCAGCAGTCCCAAAAGCCTGGTTACTGAATTTCATGGCTGGCAGCTACAATAACACAACATTCTATTAGCACTTACTGTACATACAGTTGTTTGCTTTGGGGAAGGAGAAAAACCTTTATGTGTTGGTACTGTTTGTGAAAACATGTTTTCAGTTGAAATGGTCTTTTCAACTTCAAACTAAACTGACCAGCTGGGCTGAATTGTAACATCTAATAAAACATTCATCATAAAACAAGAGGATCAAATTAAAAAACTTTTTTTTTCCAAAGTCATATCTACCGTTAAGGTCAAAAGTTTACACACCCCTTTCAGAATCTGCAAAATGTTAATTATCTTACCAAAATAAGAGGGATCATACATATAAGAGGGATGTTTATATATAGTCCACCAAAGAAAATAATAGTTGAATTTATAAAAATGACCCTGTTCAAAAGTTTACATATGCTTGATTCTTAATACCATGTTGTTTCCTGAATGATCCACAGCTGTGTTTTTTTGTTTAGTGATAGTTCATGAGTCCCTTGTTTGTCCAGGACAGTTAAACTGCCCGCTGTTCTTCAGAAAAATCCTTAAGGTCCCAGAAATTATTTGGTTTTCCAGAAAATTTGTGTATTTGAACCCTTTCCAATAATGACTGTATGATTTTGATATTTGTCTTTTCACACTAAGGAAAACCAAAGGAACCTGAAAGATTTTTCTGAAGAACAGTGGTCAGTTTAACTGTTCAGGACAAAAATGCACAGATGTGGATCATTCAGGTAACAACACAGTATTAAGAATCAAGTGTATGTAAACTTTTGAACAGGGTCATTTTTATAAATTCAACTATTATTTTCTCTTGTGGACTATATATAAACATCTTTTATGTGAAATCTTATTCAGGTCAGTACTAAATAAACTCCTATTTTGGTAAAATAATTAACATTTTGCAGATTCTGAAAGTAAAGATGTAAACTTTTGACCTCAACTGTATGCATTAATGTTAATTTTGGACCTAATTATGGCCTGTGATTTAAGAGAAAGTAAAAGCCTGTTTTTAATTAGAAACTGATTGAATTGGCATCATTTTACTTGCATTTCAGCAGACCAGTTACTGACAAATATCATGCTACCTAATTAATATTCATGAGCCAGCCACCTTATTAATATTCATAATTGTTCCTACACCCCTGGAAGCTGCTATATTATGTTCAGCAAATTATAGCAGTGAAATACTGCACTTTCTTTGTATAGGAGCACAACCCAGATCTTTCTGCAGTTTTTGCTCGTCTCATCCTGAGGATTTGAGATGCAACTGTTTACGCCATGTTGAGAAAAGTGACAGTGACTGTTAAAGTCTGGAAACGGTCCACTAACTAAACCCTGTGAAATCTCGCCTATATTTTGCAGTCTGTCAAACCGTTGGGCTGTGGGCAGTGACAGATGTTGGCCATTTGTGTCATCGTGACTTCTCTGTCATTGTGTAAACTGTCAGAAGAACCCCTAATTATACTAGACTGTATAAAGAGGCTTGCGTTGAAAAAAAGACTGACAGAATTTGTCTGCAATATTGTTAAACCTCATGAGTGTCCTAAAGGTCATGCAAAATATCTTTCTCCAGCTTTGTTTCAATATCATTAAACTTCCGTCAGTGTTTAAATGTCACCGCTTACAACGAAAAACTGCAAAACCCTCAACCGCCACTAAGTATTTCTGGTTTATATTTTGCTGCTGTTAAAGGATTAACTTCCAGAATTAAAAAATCCTAAAAACTTACTTAAAAACTTACTTTAATCCTATGTGATTCAAGATGTTCATGTCTTTCTTTCTTCAGTCGAAAAGAAATGAAGGTTTTTGAGGAAAACATTTCAGATGTCTCCATATAGTGGACTTCTGTGGTGGCCAATTGGATTAAGGTAAAAACTGCAGTTTTAGCGCACTTCAAAGGGCTCTAAACGATCCCAGCTGAGCAATTAGGGTGTTATCCGGTGAAACGATTTATCATTTTCACAAATTATATACTTTTTATCCACATCGTGTAGAGCCATTTGAAGCTGTATTGAAATGGCAGTTTGGACCTTCAACCCATAGGCCACCACTGAAGTCCACTATATGAAGAAAAAACCTAGAATGTTTCCCTCAAAAATCTTAATTTAGTAAGTGATCAGGAATTTTTTATTCTGGAAGTAAACTAATCCTTTAAAGGGATGAAATTGCATCTGTACAACACAAAAGATATTTTGATATTTTGAATCTCCACTGATGTTCCTTGTATGGTGAAAAAACACATTGTTTATGATATCTCCCTTTGTGTTTCACAGTAGAAAATGGTTTAGAACAACACGAGTCTGAGTAAATTAAAGAATTATTTTCATATCTTTTAGCTTTGTCCTATTTTTAACAGCTGGAGTGTGACACACTGTAATACAAAAACCATGAAAATTCAGCATTATGAAATACTCTTTATATTTTGCCTTAGACTGTGAATGATAGCATGTATTGTTGAAATATATACAGTTGAAGACAAAATTATTAGCCCTCTGATGTTAATAGGAATGACAGCACATTCTTCCTTAGCAAAGCTCCTCCAGATTTGTTGGTCTTCTGGCACAAACTCTGGACTTTAGTGTGCCCCACAGATTTTCTATTGGATTCAAGTCTGGGCTTTGTGCAGGCCAGTCATGTACACTCACTTTGCTCATTTGGAGGTATTTCTTCACCAGAAGTGAGGTATGCTTTGGGACGTTATCATGCTGCAAGACAAAATGTCGACCCATACCAAGTTTCCTGAAGATTGTCTGAGGTTGTCTTTCAAAATCTTCTTATAGTCTTCCTTTTTCATGTTTTCTTTCAACCCTGACGAGATTCCCAGTTCCAAATGCACTGAAACATCCCCACAGCATTATACTCCCACCACCATGTTTCACTGTGGGAACGGTGTTCTTGGGGTTAAATGCCTCTCCCTTCTTTCTTCAAACATTGGCAACATCTCTGTGGCCAAAAAGCTCTAGTTTTGTCTCATTTGACCAAAGGACACGTTTCCAGTATGCATCACATTCCCCCAGGTTGTCCTTAGCAAACTTCATTCTAGCTTGGAGGTGTCTCTTCTTCAGAAGTGGAGTCTTTCTTGGTCAGCAACCTCGCAGTTCATTCCTGTGCAGGGCTCTAGTGACTGTCTTCGTTGAGACATCAATTCCAGACTTGGCTAGGTCATTCACTAGTGTCTTGGCAGTTGTTCTTGGGTCTTTAGAAACTTCTCTCACTAGTTTTCTTTCCAAGGTTTTTGAAATCTTTCGCTTCCTGCCTCTGCCCGTCTTGTTCTCCACTGTGTTGGTCTCTTTAAACTTCTTGATAATGCATCTCACTGCAGTTCTTGACACTTGAAAACACTTTGATAAACGTGTGTATCCTTCTCCATCTTTATGAACATTAACAATTCTTTGTCTCAAGTCTAAACTAATTTGTTTTGTCTTTGCCATGATGACAGTGCATATTATTTTACTAGTTGTTTCGCAAGATACTAATCCTCAGCTTAAAGAGCAATTTAAAGGCTTAACTAGGTTAATTAGGTTAATCAGGCAAATTAGGTTCATTTGGCAAGTCATTGGACAACAGTGGTTTGTTCTATAGCTAATCAAACTAATAATTTCTTAAGAGGGCTAATAATATTGACCTTAGCAGGTTTTTTTATTCATTTATTTTTTAATTATTTTATTCAAGCAACTTTAAGAAATCAGACTTTCTCTAGAATAAATAAATAATAGGAAATAATGTGAAAACATTCTCTTGCTCTTTTAAACATTACTTGGTATTTTAATATTTAAAAAAAATTCACAGGGGGGCTAATTTTGTCTTTAATTGTATATATATATATATATATATATATATATAAAGCTATCAAGTCTTCAGCTTAAATCTTCATCACTTTTACAACAGAAATCTTTTAGCAACAGAAATATATTAATTTTTGCCACAAGCTCAAATCAAAATCTGATATTTTTATTAAACTAATGAAAATTTTTAAGTTATATTAAAATACTAAATTATTTTCCATTGTAAAATTTGTTACTGTGATTTTTTTTAAAGCAGCCTTAGTGAGCATAAGAGACTTCGAAAACTCTTACAGAGTCTGACCCCAAACTTTTGAATTGTAGTGCCATCTACGGAAAACAGGATGTTTCTATTTATGATCATGAAAGAGCCAAGAAACAACACCAATAAACACATTCCGTGATTTATGTTCTTCAAGCAGCCTCAAGTGTTTTTTTACAAGGAAAAAAAAATGCAATTTTCTACAAAGCCAGAATAGAGAAGTACTGTTAAAGTGCCCTTCACAGAAACATCAGAAACACAAGCAATAATGCAAATGACAAGCAGATGCCCAATTTCTGATGCTACTACACTCCTAACTGCTATACACAAAACAACAACAGCAAACACATGCATTCTCTGTCCATTAGCATTTAAAGAAACTACTAATAAAGTCAACATTTTGAATTCATTTATCAGTTCCACTTTTGGGATAAAGAAAATGCTAAAACAGCTGCATTTAGAACTGAATAAGAAGCTACAAATGATTGTGCCTCATGAGCAGGATAAGAATATTTGACCAGAATATATAGTCAATAATCTGTTTATAGCTTACAGTATGTTGCGTTCAAGTCCTCCTGTTACTTTAGCAAAATCTGCGTGCACAAATCATTTCAAGAGTTGGCTACATCTTTTAAGGTGTAATTAATATTCCCTATCGTTGTCCATTTGTAATATTCCATCTGTTTATTCTGTTTCTGTGCAACGTCTCTTGCAGCTACAATAATCAATATAACAATCCACAGTAGAAGTAATGAAGTGTAAATTGAAATGGCTTAAGGCTTTTTGTTCAGTTTATTTCATTCAAAACACTAACAAAGAAATCATATCTATAACAATGCGTTAAATGTTTTACTTGTGGCAATCAAAAACAGTCAACCTCACATGAGGTCATCATTTGACCAGATAAACACCACATGACCAGGGTTTAGCCTGACGGGTCAACCACGTGCTGCTTCTTTAACCAGATTAGTGTGAGGAGAGTAAGCTTTATCCAGCCCAGGGTACATAGACGATAAATATCCTTGATTCATTACACCCAAAGTTCTGCTAGAAACCAATGATAAAAGCCTGTTGGCAGGAGCGCACAATCACAGATGAGAAAGGAGATCAAGACTTGTGTAAACTGCTCTGTTCATGTGTACCTGGTGGCATTATTTATTGCTGCTCATCATTTTCATGGGCATGTTATCTTTTTTATTCAGATATCTCTCCCAATGCAGCACAGTAATCACAAAAAGTGTGATTTGCTGCCTGCTTTGAACACAGTGCTGTGCTGCATATCCCCTAGTAAGTCCTTTGTGTATTAAAGAAATGTCACTGATAAAGAAATGTCAGAAGTTGGTAATGTGTAACTGTGTGTGTGTGTGCGTGTGCGTGTGCGTGTGCGTGTGCGTGCATGCATGTATCTGTCTGTTTTTTTGTTATTGTAGGTAAAAATTTAGTGGGCTACTTTTTTGTGCTTTGTTTGTTTGTTTATTTATTCAAAAATAACATTTTGCATCTGAATTAAAAGTAGAGCTGTCAAACGATTAATCGAAATGAATCAAAATAAAAGTTTATTTTTACATACTATATATTTGTGTACTATGTATATTTATTATGTATATATAAATACACGAGACTGTCCTCAAAGAAAATACGACCCAGTTGTACGTTTTTGAATCGAACAAATACGATCCATTCTTACGTTTTAAAGTTAAGCGCCCTCTAGCGGTCGTAAAAATAATGACAGTGTCGCGTTGGATCTGACGTCATCGAATGACGTATGAGTTTTTATACGATTTCAGGGTAATTTAAACGTGTTTTACTAGGTGTAATTCGTATATATGACCACACCTAACCCTACCCTAAACCTACCCCTTACAGAAATAGTGCAAAATCATGATTTCTAGTGCATATTTTAAAAAAAAAAAAACATACAATGAAAACATATGCGTTCTCTGGAATCGAACCTGTGTTCATATGATTATACCACTCCGCAGTGCAACGCGCTACTAATTGACCTACACATAATGCTAAGGTTGAGTTAGATACCTGTTACTGATAAGGGAGCAAATGTTGAATACGCTTTACAGAGACGTATTTGAGGATTTGTGAAAACGACTTTAGTCGGTCGTATAAATTGGAGGACATGTTGAAATACACACACATGCATGTATATATTAAAGACAAATATTTTAGATTTATATGTAAAATATTTATATTTATTTATAATCTAAATTATATATATAAATATATATACATAGAAATATGTTGTTTTAATATATACATGTATATGTGTGTGTGTATTTATATGTACATAATAAATATACAAAGTAAACACACATATAGTATGTAAACATAAACTTTTATTTTGGATGCGATTATGCCCAGATTTTACATTAGCTATTAGGCAGTGACCCAACACAGTACCAAAATGCTTATAATAATAATAATAATAATTATTATTATTATTATTATTATTAAAAAGCCATATTAATAGTGGATTAAAGGTAAACAAATTTGTTTCTTTTTGTCCAGTTTTATTATTTTATTATACTGTATAATTAAAAATAAAATAAAATAAATATATAATATTATATAAAATATAATAAGTACACAGCAACAGAATGACAGTTCCAAATAATAATGGAATAATAATAATAATGTAGTAATAATAATAGAATAAAGACAAACAAAATTGTTTAATTTTGTCCAGTTTTAAAATATTTCAAATTATTGTTTATATTTTATTATTATTATATATTTAAATATACAGTGCATGCACATAATGCTTCAAAACACTAATTCACAATAAAAAGTAATAGTTAATGTAAAGAACAAATAAAATAAAAAAATAAAATAAAATAAACCTTGACAAAATTATTATTTTTGTTTTAGGTAATTAAATAATAATAATAATAATTTTAAGCATTTTTGGTACTGTGTTGTAGAAAACTGGGCAAAATTAGCTAAGATTTAAGATATTTTTATAATTTATATTTTTAGATGCAAAATGTTCTTTTTTGTATAAACAAACAAAGCATTGTGTCCACTTTTAAAATATTTCATTTTATTACTTTAGTTTTATTTATTCCCGTTTATTCTTTGCATTTCCATTGCTTTTTTCAAAATAAGAGCCATTGTCTTAAATCATGCACTGTATATTTAAAAATAAAATAAAATGTAATTAAATATGTACACAGCAACAGAACGACTTGTGTGCAAAAAAGGATCTGTCATCAAAAAAAAAGAAAGAAAAAAGACAGGTTGAACATTTTCAAGCCTGAACTTGAAGTACAATTTGATGTAACTTTTCCTGTTTCCTTTCTTGTTCAGCTCAAAAGGGTCTAACACTGAGCAGAGACACGACTGCTTAAATCCCTCCAGTTTTGCGTGGAAATTGAGCTCAGAGCTAAATCACTCTTTAGAGGTAATCTTTCTCGAAATCCAGCGCAGACGTACATATCCAGGAGGATAAACAAGTTTCAAATCAAATTCAGAATTGAGGCGATTGAGCCACCATCCTCAGTAGAAGACTCGGCTGTGTTATCACAACTGTGCTACATTGCCGAAGGCAGATAAAGTACAAGGGCTCACATCTCATCTCTATTTCTCTTGATAAAACCATTCTGTCCCGTATAGAGTCAATGTTCAGCTGGACTACAAGCAGATTAATGTGCAAACATACTTAGGAGCATTCTGGAAAAACTCCCATAGGGGTTCTCCCACCTTGAATGACTCACTTTCTGACTCCCCCACCCACTAACATGAGTTTTCCAAGCATGCTGGGTAATATGCTAATCAGCCTAGATTGTAAGGCAGTCCCCTGGGCAGAGCATAAGGATTTCTCTAAACGGTTCTGCTCTCTTTTTTGAGCATGTGTGGTCTTGCTCTTTGAAATCTAATAAGATGAGAGGCGTAACAACAGGACCAAACAGTTATAAAGTAGTCGTGCCTGAGGGAGCTCTCTTGCTTCACGCTGCCCCTAAAGTGCTGTTCCTCTAACTAAGACCATCCCCAAAAACATCAATCTTAACCTACATTTAACTAAATTCACTTGAAGGGTGTAGCTTTATGGGAACAATGAGACCTTAAAGTGATAGCTGACCCAAAATGTAATTTCTGTCATCATTTACTCACTCTCAAGTCGTTTCAAACCTATGACTTACTTTCTTCCATGGCACACAAAATATGATATAAGAATGATGCTTTTTTTGCACTTAATTGCATCTAATAAGTCTTTTCAAGTCAAAAAAAAATAATACTTTTTTTTACACTGAAAAAGATTATTCCAGTGCATTTAACAAGAAAATACTATTTCTGTTTTTCTACTTAAAAAGTTCATGTTTTACTTAGTGTTACTTGGTGTTTGTTTTTACAATTTTTCATAGTTAAATAGTAATTTAAACAGAATATCCAAGTACATTTAACAAGAAAATACTGTTTTCATTTTTCAACTTCAAAATTCTGTTTAATTCAAAGTGTTACTTGGTGGGGTTTTTTTGTAATTGTAAAATTTACTAGCCATTTCTAAGTGTGAATTTTGTAGCTTGAAACAAAAAGTCGTTCAAAACTGAATTTTAACCATTTAACTGTCACTTTCTTTTTTTGAACATAGATGTGAAAATGCATTATCCAAACTGAAATTTTTATAATTCATGAATGAAAACATTTTGTAATATGATTTTGATGTACATTTTCCATGGTAATGCAATGTCTGATTTTAAAATGGTTTTCAAAGGATGAATTTTAAGATTGTAAGCTTTCTACTGATATATAATCATCTACTGAAATATAATTTCTTATGATTTCTAAAGCGTGATAGGGAAAAAGGCAACAAAGGAAGTCTTATTGTGATAAACGTCAGAACTCCTGTTATGATGTATATTTTTTGAGGTGCACTCTTAAAAAACTTTTCCTACATAATTTGTAACACAAGATTAGATTAGGATTTATTTGTAATATCGTGAAGTAAACTTTAGGTGACAGTAAAAGGGTTAAACATTTTTTAACTTTTCAGTGAACAATTCTTAAAATAACCTTGTTTTTCTTAGTTTGATAAACATTTTACAAATAAAAACAACCGGTTTTCCACTAAAAATAAACTTTTGTGGAATGGAAAGCTTCCATGGATGCCAATGAAAGTTCCATAGATGCCACTAAAGAACAACAGTGACAATTCATCCAAAAATAATTCATCATTAATTCTCACCTTAATGTCATTCCAAACCCGTAAAACCTTGGCTTGTCTTCGCAACACAAATATTTTTGATTAAATCTGAGACACTTCCGAAGAAAAAATAGACTTTATTTAACAATTTCTTTTTTTCTGTGTCAGGCAGTCAGACATGCCTTCAGGAGAGTACCACATCGCAAGAAACTGTTGAATAAAGTCGTTTTTGTTTTCTTTGTGCACAAAAAGTATTCTCCTAGTTTCATAAAATTACAGCTGAACCACTGATGTCAGATGGACTATTTTACCAATGTTCTTACTACTTTTCTGGGCCTTGAGTATGCCAGTTGTGTTGCTGTCTATGCTGGTCAGAAAGCTCTCGTATTTCATCAAAAACATCTTAATTTGTGTTCCAAAGATGAACAAAGGTCTTACAGGTTTAGAACAGCATGAGGGTGAGTAATTAATTACATAATTTTCATTTATGGGTGAACTATCGTTTTAAGAGAGTCAGTGAGTTCTTGAGAACCGAATCAGTCAAGCTTTTCTCTTTTTTTTAACCAAAACAAATGATTCACTAAAAAGATCCAACAAGAATAATTTATTTGCTACTCCTGGAAGGATTTTCATTCATTATATCGGCAAGGACACACACAAGTGTGATGAAATTCTTCACAATTTCTCTATTTGTGACCCTGGACCACAAAACCAGTCATAAGGATCAATTTTTCGAAACTGAGATTTATATGTCATCTGAAAGTTGAATAAATAAGCTTTCCACTGATGTATTCCTATGTTATGATAGGATAATATTTGGCCGAGATATAGCTATTTAAAAATCTAGAATCTGAGGGGGGGAAATTAATTTAAATATTGAGAAAATCACAATTAAAGTCTAAATGAAGTTCTTAGCATATTACTTAGTATATTACTTATCAAAAATTAAGTTTTGATATATATTTACGGTAGGAAATTAACAAAATATCTTTATGGAACATGATCGTTATTTAATATCCTAATGATTTTTGGCATAAAAGAAAAATCAATAATTTTGACCCATACATGTATTTTTGACTTTACATGTATTTAAAGCGACTTAAGACTGGTTTTGTGGTTTTTCCCCATGTTTTGTGGATATTTTTAGACATAACAAATGCATCTGTATTCCATGGTAACCCTTGAGCAATTAACAGTGCAATTTAAAGTTATTTACTTTACTCACAGTCTGAGTGAGTGTCATTAAAAAATCATGATCTGCAAAGAAGCATCCCCAGCTTCTTGTTTAGTTTGTCATACAGTTGTTGCTTAGCATTATTCCCCGGGTAATCTGGACTCATTAAATGTGACACACACACACGCGCACGCGCACACACACACACACACACACGCACGCAACCCTAGCAGCCAGCAGAGGTGAGATTAGAGCGGAAAGCCAGGACGCAGCTTCTGTTACGTTATGCAACACATACACTGCTTTCTAGAGCTGTACCTGTGTTTCGGGACAGATGCTACGATGTGAAACTGGCACCTGAATCCATTAAAATGCGGCACTCAGGAAGGCAGCTGAGGTTGTCATATTGAGGCTTTGCATATCCCACACACACTCACAAACACAGAAAGAAACGCACATACAAACACACAAAGGCAGTCGGCCTCATTGGCCAGAGTTTAAAAACCAGTCGCCCCTCACAAAGACTGGTCTTTTGTCTGTGTACAGACATGCTCCAGAGCTCACACCTAGAGCAATGTGGGCACAAACACACACACACTCCATCAGCAGGATCAGACAGCCAGC
The DNA here is from genome assembly GCA_033026305.1 of Cirrhinus molitorella. NCBI lineage: Eukaryota > Metazoa > Chordata > Actinopteri > Cypriniformes > Cyprinidae > Cirrhinus > Cirrhinus molitorella. The sequence goes on along the minus strand of CM065129.1, from coordinate 19,590,385 downwards.
CCACCAATCTGGGAACAAGCCTGAGAACACGCTGAAAATATCCTGACAATTTCCCTATGTGAGTTCAAATCGCTTTTCCAAGCTTGGCTTTGTTCTTTAATCTATTCAGCTTCAAAACGTTCGTTGTACAATCTAATTAATTTCTCCCAAGCCCAAAGCTAGATCCAGCATGTAGTGAATACGCCCTGTCAAACACATATCTGCCCTATCAAGCGCAAATCATGTCACCCACACATATTTGCCATATTCAACAGATACAAGTTGATTAGATATGGATTGCTAGTTTACATAGACTGCACAATCGCAATAGTAGATCTGATGACGAAAAAGGACAACAGATTAAAGGGCGATTTTTAACCTTAGAAGCAAAAAAATAAAAAAATACAAAATTAATAGAAGAAAAAATATCATACATAAACATACATAAAATAAATTTTAAAAAAAGCAACTGAATTTGAAAGATATCTCTTACTGTACATTCAACGAGCAGCATTTATTTGATGAAAATAAAAATAAAAACACAGTAAAAACTGAAATATTGTATTCTAAAAGAACTGTTTTCTACTATAACATGGTAAAATGTAATGTATTACTATAATTTCTTCACAGCCATCATCTCGTACACTGAGGACAACTGAGGGATGCATGCAACTATTACAGAAGGTTCAAATGCTCACTGATGCTCTAGAAGGGAAAAAAAAAAAAAAACAATGCAGTAAGAGCCAGGGGTGAAAACTTTTGAACAGAATGGAGAAGTGTACAATTTTTTTTATTTTCACTTTTTTTTATTATTTTGCTTAAATATCATATTGTTTCATTTAGTACTGCACTTTAGAGGCTACAGAAGATAGTTACATGTTTCCCAGAAGACAAAATAAGTTAAATTTACCCTGATCTTCAAATTTTAAAAGTTTTTACCCTCTGGCCTTAATGCATGGTTTTTCCTTCTGGAGCATCAATGAGCATTTGAACCTTCTGTAATAGCTGCATATGGGTCTCTCAGTTGTCCTCAGTGTGAAAAGATGGCTCTCAGAATCATACAGTCACTGTTGGAAAGGGTTCAAATACACACAAAAATTGCTGGAAAACCAAAGAATTTGTAGGACCTGAAGGATTTTTCTGACGAACAGCAGGAAAGTTTAACAACCAGGACAAACAAGGGACTCATGAACAACTATCACTAAACAAACATACAAACAAACAAAAACAGTTGTGGATCATTCAGGTAACAACACAGTATTAAGAAAGAGGATGTAAACTTTTGAACGGGGTTATTTTAATAAATTCAATTATTATTTTCTCTTGTGGACTACATGTAAACATATTATATGTGAAACATCTTATTCATAATAATTTAAATACATGCTCCAGTCACATTTTCTTGGTTAAATAAACATTACTTACAACCATCAGAAAAAAACAAGTTTTTAACAATGTAATCAATATTCTGTTTATTAAAGTCTAGTATGAATTTCATGAAGTTAGTGTTTTTAAGCATTTTATTTTTATTCCAAAGTAACAATTGAAACAATATATTTAATTTGTGAACTTATGTTAGTTTTTTTAATAGTTACCTTTACCTATTTTTGAATGTTTTGGATAATCAGACATCAAAGCTCAGTAAATACTGGTCACAAACACAGATTTACACCAAGCTGACTACTCACTAAAAACTCCCACAGACCATGTTTTCATGCTATTTTCATATCTAAGTGTGTGTTGTTTACTTACTTTTTGAAATTAGATTTTTATATTGTTAATTCAGACTGATTTGCGAATGCGCACGGACACAAGAGATGGGATTTAATCTCATGAACCAATCACAGGTAAACATAAGCAGTCATATTCAATTATACTCCGATGGACGCATTGTCTCCTCTCACTTGACTTTCCCCCATTCATTCTCAATTACCCCCCACCAAACTCACAGCACGTTTTATCAGGTTTGTTTTAAGAAAAAAATAATAAACCCCCATAATCTGAATCCCTTCATACATTCAGGGTTTAAGTCTACCCAACATTAAAGGTAAACTAACCAAGGTGAACAATTAAACTGGGTTCCATAACTCCTATCCAAACTTACCAGAAATATCACAAAGTTGCCCTAAACCCGAAAGTTCACGCTGGTTGATGGATACAGAGAGCAAGTCAGAAAGGCCTTTTGTGAGCCAGGTCTATGAGATAGCTCTATGTCCGCTGACCAGTGAACTGTGTTATTCGCTGGTCACGGAGGATTGCACTGACCTGTCCAATCTGTGGGCAGTGTCAGGATTCATTAGTGCAACAGTAGGACTCACTCAGGTTTGTGATGAACATATCTATGGACAGGGGAATCCACAGACACCAGGAATAAAGTTTGCTTGCGCATCCATCTCAGCGGCATTGTGTGAAAATAATGCGTGGTTCTTATTTGAATGTGTATCTGGGGGTGATGCTATTCACGTCGAGGCTGCAAAGGCGAGGCAGGCATTTGAGGAGATTAATTATTGAAAGCAATTAGTGTGTTTGTATTGCCCCTCTTCATTTTTTTTGTATCGTGTGAGTGCAGTGCCTTTCAGTGCAGTAAACAACTGCAAATCTCAGACTACTATTATGCGCACGCAATAACAATTCCACAAGTTGTGATGAAGGCGGAAAATGAGAAAAGCATGAAGACAATAATGGTGATGATGAAGATGAAGCTGTGGCTGACAATGCAGCTGATGATGAAAAGGATAAAGATGATCACAATGAAAAACGTGGCTGTGATTTCAAAGCAAAAGAAATGATTAATGATCCACATAGTGATCAGTTACTAGCAAGGGCGATTCAACCAAAAATAAAAATTCTGCAATCATTCACTCACCCTCATGACGAAACAAAAAGAAAAGATTTTAAAGAACACGTTTGACTGTCATTGTATGGACAAAAAGGCACTAAGAAAGAAAGTAAGTTATACAGGTTTGGATCAGAATGAGGGCGAATACACAAGTTTTAAAGTAACAGTTCACAAAAACATTTGATGAAAATGTACCTCTCAGGCCAATTAAGATGTAGATGAGTTTGTTTCTTCATCTTGGATACATTTAGCATTACGACATTTGCTCACTAATGGATACTCTGCAGTGAATGGGTGCCATCAGAATGAGAGGCCAAACAGCTGATGACAAAACTACCTCACCTCTGATAAAACGTACCTGTGGGAACTTTTTCGCAAGATGTGAAATATGTTCCAGTAAGTACATATCACTGCAGTTTCCAACATAAATGAACACTAGAGGCAGTAAGCAAGCATTTGTAATCATTTTCATATACAGTTATTTTTACAGTTCTATATGTTTCACTTTCTGGACGTAACAAGCTTGCTCGTTAGCTCAGCTGGCACAGAATTGGACTTAGGATGCGGAATCCTTGGGTACAAATCCTGTCAAAACAATGACTCATGATGAAAGAGCTAAAAGATGAGAAATCGAAAAATAAGCTAAAACGGCATGCTTGTAATTGCGTTTTAACGCCACAGTCTCTTTTGTTCATACTATCGGGTACATTATTTTAAAACATCACAGAGCATTAGAGTTATAGCACCACTAAATGGACATTTCAAGTCAGAACTGCGGTGACAGAACAAATATCATATAAAATGTACCATAAGTATGTACATCTGTTCCGGGGGAAAAAAAAAAATTTCACATCGTACATGTCACAAAGCGTACATGGTGGTATGCATTTTGCATCTTGCGAAAAAGTTCCCAGAGGTCAGATATTCCATCAATAAACATCTTCTGATCCAAAAAGCTTAGTGTTTATAAGAAAGAAATCCAGCATTTTGTCACTTCTGACCAAAATATAAGTACTCACAGATTATTTTGATGTTTTTATCAACTTTGGACTCTCATTCTGACGGCACCCATTCACTGCAGAAGATCAATTGATGAGCAAATGATATATTTGAAAATGTTTCAATGCCAATTTTACAATTTTGGCCAAACTATTCATTTAATTTTTAAGAAAACTCTCCCTTTAAATAGTTTCGCATCGTATATGCTAAACCGCTCTAATGTGTAAGGTGCCTACATTTATTTCCACTGTGAGCAGCGCTTCTTACTTCAGTGCACACCACAGCATTCCAGCAGCTCTTCCACCTGCTGCTAAAAAATTTACAATGATTGGGTGAAACTCTAAAAGTGGAGAGTTGGAGGAAAGCGACAGGGTGAGGTCTTGCTACTGAAAGAAAAAGGATAATGCAGTGTCCTTTGAAGCAATATAAAGATCCAATGCAGAAAATGTGCTTACAGCACACTTTCCCTTCTATGTAAATTGATATACATCCATTGAGTGTTCTTTTCTCAATCTTCCCATCTTATTTTCTTACAAAATCTTTTTTTGATTGCCGTCTTCTCTGGAGGCATATTTAATGGCCCATTCAGTGCTTTTTAATGTGTGTTTGTCAGATCAGATCTTATTTCATGTCTATATGTGTGAGAATGCATGTTTGCCTGTCTCTGTGTGGGAGAAGCAATTGTTTGTTGTTCCTCTCACTTTCTGCACTGTGTGAGTTCCCTGTAGAGTCTTTGTCTTTAATGCATCCTTCGCTACTGAGCAAGTTCCAGGATTGCACCTATACACATTTCATGTAGAATTCGATGTGCATCAGAATAACTTGAGCAGAAAAGCATGGACGCTCATACAGTAGCTGACCCTCACTGAGTTCTCATACATTAACTATGAGCCTCATCAGTCATACGCTGAGCAGGTGGTACGATGCATTTCCACCCACCTTTCGGTGCTTTTATTCTAATCTGAACTCTCACTTTTGTTCACTTCGAGTCTCATACACCTTTCTTTACCGAGTCAAGCAGTGCACACAAAGCACTGGCTCCAAACACAGCTTACAAAAGCATACTCTATGTCAATGCTTGGCTGTGAATTCGAGGGAAATCATTCCTTGCAAAGCTAAACCACAGGCAATAACAAAACAGGAGATCTTGACAATGTGCCACAGACTAAACTGTGAAAACCTGGCTTCAAATCTCATAAAATAACAAAGCAGCAACTACAATGCTGACTCTCGAGGTCTTGTTGTCTAATCTTGCTGTAATAAGCCTAATACAATAATAATAATAAAACAAAACTTGTAAATAACGCCTACAGCCTAACAAATATAAACTGTGAAGAAGATGAGTACTATTGATCGATGGCCACACACAAAATTAAGTTTAGATTAGGAAATAAGCATTTTTGAGAACAAATCGATAAAATGGCAACCCTTGTAAACATAGTGGGGAAAATCAAGTCTTTTATAACCTATTCAGACCCATGGACATTATATTCTGGTGTGTGTGTGTGTTTAATCTGAGGGCAACATCACTAAACTTTAAGTATGAATCTTCAATAATTGCGCATCAACTAATTTATAAAAGTTAACACAATACCTTTAAGTGCATAAATACAATGATCTGGATGTTCCAGACTGTTAATGCTCATTAAAAATAACTATAAACTTTATCATATGCCTGCGAGTGGAAATATAAAATGGTCACATATGGTTAAAGCGTTGAAGCTATTCACATAGGAGGCGTTCTTGTATTCAGTATTCACTATTTTCTAACAGTCAATTTGTTCACACATACGTTAAAAAGCCGTCTTTGATGTAACTTGACAGCGAGGTGCAATTCAACGATCAGTTAAACTACTTAAAACGCGCCTTTTCCATCGCCTTGCGCTCCTTCGATCTGTTTTTGAACGCAAGAACACGTCCTATGTGAACGGCTGCGTATAATTGCACTACAGACACCAATTTGTCGCCCGTCTCCAGCCAGCCACGTCAATTACCAGCGATCGCCTTACACACACGCCAGATTGAATCTGGATGAGGAAAACAAGAGTATAATCCCCGTGTGCGCGCACGGTGTCACTCAAGGATTTGCGTGCTAAGAAAAACAACTTGCTAAGTACCCTGCGGCTAAATTAAACGGCCACGAGCTTTGCCCAGGGTCCAGTACGTTTGCTTAACGTTTACTTTTTCATTCGAGGAATATCGTAGCACCGTTTGAGGCAACATGACATCGGATCGACCGACGAGTGAACTTGTCCCCCGGTACGGCGGATGGGAAAAGCTCGATGAACTTCAGCACCCTCCATCAAGCACGGCTACTGGTCTTCAGTCAGCTATGCTGAATGTCACTGCACAAAATGCTAAATTATTCACACTCTACAGCGAAAGTGCTTTCCACCTTGCCTCTCCATTTAATCCATTTGAAAAACTGCACATCTGTACAAAAGCCAGAACAGATGATATACTGAACGCGTATAAATCACACTGAAATTCATTCGTGCTGGTTCCACGGACATGAGGTTTGATCTTAAATCACATCAGGGTATGTAGTACATCATACAGAAGAAACAAAAAAACATACCTGTTTATCCAACTACAACTCATCCAGAAATGTATTTCCGAGTGCGGTTTTTAAAATAAGAGAATTACTTTTTGAACAACAATGTGAAGTGGTGCGAAGTAAATCCAATCCCGTTTTGGTTAAGCTGTACAGCGTCCTCAGAGTTTGTGCATTCCTTCTAACTGACGTGAAATCCTCGTTTCAGCACCTCCTGGAGTGGACAGCTCCGCGGAAAGCCGCTTCACCTCGCGCTTCGGATCTCGAGAGCCACACCAACGCGAGCCTTTCACCTACTGGCTGCAACCCCGACCGGATTTGCATACAATAATACAATCAGCCAATCAAAAGCTCCGCCGCAAACCCCGACGAGTGGAAACAGCCAGCCGACTTGTCTGAGCTCATCCGTTTAAATGAATTGTCCTTGACAAAGATGAACAGAGTTTGTGTGCAGACTGTCCTGTCCTCTCCCCTCCACGCGGTGCAGTATTTGCGTGTTAGCCTGTGCCTCGAGGTTTATTTAGATTGTGCTCTGCAAATGAGATTCCTTACATATATGATCCATATCTAGAATTAAATGTGACCTACATGTAAATAAAGGTACTGTAGATTTATGAGTAGAAAAAAACATTATGGTATGACATTTTGGGCATGCATATTAGGCATGTTATTAATTCATGTTTTGAAGATGTTAAAATTGGTATGGTACAGTAAAATGCAGTGAAAACAACAGATGGTACAAGAAAAAGCAACATATGTGACAATAAAATAATGCTATAAACAAACTATATAACATAGAATGCAGCAAGAAAAATGTCCAGTGTGTGATAACAAATGTGACCCAGATTTATACAAAATCTGAAAACTGAATAAATAAGATTTCCATTGATGTATGGTTTGTTAAGACAGGACAATATTTGGCGGAGATACAACTATTTGAAAAAATGTAATCTGAGGGTGCAAAAAAAAAATCTAAATATTGAGAAAACCACCTATAAAGCTGTCCAAATGAAGTTCTTAGCAATGCATGTTATAATCAAAAATTAAGTTTTATATATTCACAATAGGAAATGTACAAAATATCTTAATGGAACATGATCTACTAATATATCCTATATCCAAATGATTTGCCATAAAAGACAAAAACAATCATTTTGACCCATAAAATGTATTTTTGATATTGCTACAAGTATACCCATGCTACTTAAGACTGTTTTTGTGGTCAGGAGTCACATATTGTGTTAATACACCAATTTATTTGAGCTGTAAAAAATTTTATTTTACTGTAAAATGCAATGGCAACAACAGATACAATAAAAAGGCAACATATGTGACAAATGCTAGGCAAAACAAATGCTAACATACAATACAACAAAAATAGTTAAAAAAAAATAGTGCCTAATTAAATACACATTTCATTAAATTATTTGAATCATTTTTTTAATTTAAACATAATTTTAAATTGAATCAGCTTCAGGATCAGGATTGCGAACCACAAATTTATAGTGTTGCTCAGCACCGTTTTCAATCAGGATTCCACCCATGTTCTGGAGGCGCATCTTCACATCTGCGCCGGGACCCTCATATCATTCTCAAGTATCTCTCTGATTTCCACACTCGTCAGTTCATCATGGTGCCAAAATTATGTTGCTCAGAGGGGCTTTGTCATGTAAAGATGACAGGAAACTCTGTCACTTTAGGAACATTTTATTTTACGGAGCACATTGGTTTATGGTGGAGCAAACATTGGGATTTACTGTATGTGTCGTGATCATTTTGACCTGAGAAGATTTTGTTTTTCCTGAAAATGCTATTGCAGTTATCACATGTAATAAAACATATTAACTTTGGCCACACAGGGTATAACAAGTTCCTAAAAAAAATGTAGATAATTGTTGTGCTTTTTAAGAATTTCTTTTCAGTGTTTCAGATCGAAAATGACTCGAAATGGCCTACCAAAAATGTCTACTATGCTATTTTATCACCAAATATTGATGATAGTAATATTTGATTAGATTTTATTCTAATCGGCGCAGGTTTTGCTCAGAGAATTCTGGAAACATAGCCACCTTTTTCTTCAGCATGGAAGTAAGTCTATGGGTGAGACTTCCGGTTCATTAGCCACTATAGGGAAATAGCATGAAGAATAACAACGTGCAGTAAACGGTAAAACTGTTTGCACCACAAACCATTGCCTTTATAATTAAGATAATGCATTAAAATAATATGGCAAGACACACCAATTTGCAACATCAAGCAGCAAAACAAGCTGTTTTGTACAGCTAAAAATGAGAGCAAAATGAAATATTTACAAGCAGTATTTTTAAAATGATACCTATTCTGCCCTTTTTTTTACAATATGTAACATAAGTCTTAGGTGTCCCCAGAATGTGTCTGTGACGTTTCAGCTCAAAACACCCCACATATCATTTATTATATAATTTTTAAAAAAGCCTATTTTGAGTGGAGGCAGAAACACACTGTTTTCGTGCTTGTCTCTTTAAATGCAAATGAGCTGCTGCACCCCGCCCCCTTTTCCAGAACAGGGTTGTGACTTTATAGCTGGTACCTCAGATTCTCTGCTAAAAACATCTGTTTGGTTTTGATGATCATGTCTATTATAATCTATTATCAGGTATATTATTATATATGTCTATATTTTTGAACACCTAGGTAAATGATCAAGTTAAAGATATAAGCATATTTTGCATTTGAACATAATCTTCTATTTTTCTAAACTGCCATGCTATCTCTGTAGTGCTGTTAGACACAAATATTGTCACGAATGCTTCTGTCGTCCCGGCTATTACACTATGGTGTACCATTCAGACTTACAAACCTCCTGTTTGGTGCAGCCAGCTGACATGGAAAAAGTTATGATGTTTGTGACTGCACATTGGAGTAAATATCAGCCAGACAATGCATCCGGTTGGGCTCGAAAAGGAACTATAACTCACTGTAACGACACAACAGAGAAAGCGAGACAGTCAAAGCAACCTTACACAGACAATGAGAGTGGAATTCTGAGGGCAACTAGTCAGAAGGGTAGAGAGCCAAATATTTCAGCCGACTATTGGAAGAGAACCAAAAACAGCTCGCTGAGCGCGAGAGGAAGAGCGAGAGAGCATCTCCATATAATTGTTTTCACTACAGACCCACTTAGCTGTCTAAAAACACCTACAGTAAAAATGACGACGAGAGAGCTACAAAGACAAAGTCCATATGGCTCAAGCTGATAGGCCGAGGAAATAGTACGCACGCAATAAAGCTGAAAAAAGCACTCACAAAATCAGAGACAGGCAGACGGAGGGGGTGCTGTGACTGGATTTAACCACCCACACTACGTAGGAAGCTAATTGCACGGTCTCAATCAGCAGCAGGACACCACAGAGTTTTACACACATAGATGCACAGTGATTATTTAGTAACTTGTAATTTGTTTCTGAACTGTTACTGGTGTGTTATGCAATAAAAATGCTGGGAAGGGAATGGAAGAGAAATGGTTTGAAAGTGTTTTACCTTCCAATGCAAAATACAAATACATGATTTACAGTTCAGATACAGGTTTTCACAAAAAAAAAAAAAAAAAAAGTTATACAACAGCATTTTAGCCTTTATACCATATTACGGTCTTAAATGTTTAGATTTTTAGAAGGCACTTCTAACTTCTTTCACATTTACAACTCTATGTGTTTGCTGCATAAAAACATGGGTCGATATTTGCAATAATCTGACCAAAAATGATTGGAAATGCAAATTCATTCTCTGCCACGAGTTGGCGCTTTTTAGGAGTGCTGAAATATTACGGTTTCCATAGAAACGGCTGTACACAAAGCAGCACCGCGCTCAGAAATGACAATGCAAAGGGCACGTTTCTAAAGACAGTCGTTTCCCTTCAGATACATTCATATAAAGACATCCGTGCCGCGTTTTGACTTTGAAACAGACAGCGCGCATATTTATTCAGTGACATCACTGCCTTTTGAAGTTCAATCCAGCCCTATCGCGATTCTTGTCTTTCCGTCCCCAACTGTAAGACCTCTTAAAATTATGATTAAAAGACTTAATACAATTTAATACAACTAAATTGAGGAGTATTTAAGGACCTGCAGGAGCCCTTTACTTTAAGATAGCCCGTCGGGCAGGGCGGTGAAAAATTTTGGTAACGTTAGCTCGACTGGAAAACACAATAGCCCCGGGACGTCGGGCTAGCGATTTTGCGAGCCCTGAAATGGTATAATGTTTTAATCTTTATTTCCAATATAACAAAGTCATTAAAAAAAGTGTAATTGTGTTTAAATAAATGTGTAGTTCACTACATTAAAAGTAATATTAAAACTATTCTAACTAACTAACATGCAAAATCTTAATTATTTGGCAACGTTTGATGAATATTTAGCTATGATACTTGGAGTGTCCAAACTGATGGTACTGTATATATGTGACCAGTCATAAGTCGCTGGGGTATATTTGTAGCAATAGGTAAAAATACATTGTATGGGTCAAAATTATTATTTAGATATTTTGTAAATTTCCTACCGTAATTATAAAAAAATAAATAAATTGATAAGTAATATGTAGTGCTAAGAACTTCATTTGGACAACTTTAAAGATGATTTTCTCAATATTCATTACTCTCAGATTTCAGATTTTCAAATAGATGTATCTCGGCCAAATATTGCCCCACCCTAAAAAATACATCAATGGAAAGCTTATTATTGAATTATTCCGATGTAAATCAATGTTTTTCTATATTAATATACATTAAAATGTAATTTATATCTGTAATTAAAGTTGAATTTCCAGAATCATTACTCCAGTCTTCAGTGTCACATGATCCTTCAAAAATCATTCTTTTATATATATATATATATATATATTTGTTTTTTTTTTATTATTTTTTTTAATTTATTTATTTATTTTTTGCTTTGATACTTTTTTCAGGATTTTTTGATCAATAAAAGGTTAAAACAGAACAGCATTTATTTAAAATTGAAAGGTTTTCTAACAATATACACTACTGTTCAAAAGTTTGGGGTCAGTAAATTTTTATTCTTTCTTTTTTTGAAAGAAATTAATACTTTTATTCACCAAGGATGTTAAATTAATTTAAATTAAAAAGTGACTGCATACATTTACATTGTTAGAAAAGATTTATATTTCGAATAAATGCTGTTCTTTTTAACTTGTTATTCATCAAAGAATCCTGAAAAAAGAATCACAGGTTGCAAAAAAATATTTGGCAGCACAACTGTTTCCAACATTGATAATTCTAATAATAAATCAACATATTAGAATGATTTCTGAAGGATCATGTGACACGTAAGACTGGAGTAACAGCTGATGGAAATTCAGCTTTGCATCACAGGAATAAATTATATTGTAAAGTATATTAAAATAAAAACCATTATTTTATATTGTAATAACATTTTGCAATCTTACATTTTTCTGTATTTTTGATCAACTAAATGCAGCCTTGATGAGCATAAGAGACTTCTTTAAAAACATTAAATGAGAGGGTGTGTCCAAACTTTTGACTGGTAGTGTATATTGTTATGAAAGATTTTCATTGTAAACAAATGCCGTTCTTTTTAACGTTTTATTAATCAAAGAATCCCTAAAAAAGTATCCCAGGTTGCAAAAAAAAAATAAAAATAAAAAATTAAGCAGCACGTTTCCGACATTGTAATACATCAGTATATTCAAATAATTTCTGAAGGATCATGTGACACTGAAGGCTGGAGTAATGGCTAAAGAAAATTCTGCTTTGCATCACAGAAATAAATTATTTTTAAAGTATACTAATGTTTAATAAAATAAACAGCCTTGAAGAGCAGAAAAGGCCTCTTTAAAAGCATTCAAAATCTTTGAACTTTCAGTGTATTTGTTATTTTGTACTATTAATTAAATTTATCATATTAAAAAATGGTTTAAATAATACAATAATCATTTTATACTCGTCTTCTTATCAATTTGATCCCCTGTATGCATTCAAGGGTTAACTACTTCAACTAAAACGCTTTGCTCTGTTTACTTTTGCAACTTAAATAACCTTTGATCTATAAATATCCAGTGTTTAATTAAGTTTTAAACCTTGTTCTCTTTTCAGCAGTGCGTATCCATGAAGCGATGCTTTTAATTACATCAGCCTGCGACTTTACAGGTTTGCCAGTGTGCCCTCTCACCCAACCTGAGAAACATAACAGGTTTAACAGCAAGTGACATGATGTCACCTCTAGCCTAACCCTTCAGGGACACTAAGTCACCAAAGCAAAATAATTATCAAGAGACAGAACTGCAGTCAACAGCAGCAATTATGTGGGCGTAACCTGGGAGACAGGACAGGTAACGAGACCTGGAGGAGCACAGCGAGTTCAACGCTGACAAAAAAGTACAGTGAGAAATCTTAGAAGCAAGGTTCATGACACACAGTGCTCGGCTGATACCATTTCTTTCACATTTATGCATTTAGCAAACACTGAGATATGACCTTGATAGAAAGTAACATATTTATACATGTAATATAAATACACTGCAAATGATTTACAAAGATTCACCAAATATTTTTAGACGTTGTCAGTGTCTGTATTCACTGTAAAAATGATTAGTGCCAAAAAAAAGTTACAAAAGGCTTATATACAAATATTTACAAACACTAATACCATTAGTCTGTAAGATTCCACTTCTCTAACAAATTTCCTATTTTTTAAAAAGTCAAATAGCTATAAAACTAAAGTATAAAAACTTCTGTAGTGAAACGGTATACTTATTTCCATCCACTTGCTTCACAGATCATTTATTTAATTTATGATTTAATACATGGTCTACAAACTGGCAAATGTCTCTGCTTAAAAATTAATTTTCCTGGACACTAAACGTGTCGTCTCTCTCACAACATCATAAAAACCCAATCTTCGTCAGCAGAAATCTTCAGATCTGTTTACGTCTTGTTCCATGTCTTTACCAGCCCACCCCACACCCACACGTCGTCCTCTTCTCACATCTCTTCATCCACTGCCTTTGTTGTTTCTTTATTGCGTGGATGTACACATTCAAGCCTGTCTGCTCCATCACTTACAGTATATATCACTTATGCAGCTCCAATGTTTTAAATCACTGCCTCGTGTAAGCAGAACTATGGAATCCCATTTCCGCCACTGAATTTAACAATAAAAAAGGTTATTGATACTTTTTATCTCACAACTTTTACTTTTTTTTCTCAGAATTGTGTTCGGACTTTTTTTCTCAGAACTGCGTGGTATAAACTCATTTGTGAGTTTTAAAGTCAGAATTGCATGATATAAACTCAGAATTGTAAATATAAACTCACTATTTTGAGTTTTAAAGTCACAATTCTGGCTTTTTTTTCCTCAGAATTGTGTGATATAAACTCACAGTTGTAAGAAATAAAATATAAATGTGCAATTCTGACTTTTTTCTCAGAACTGCGTGATATAAACTCATTCGTGAGTTGTAAAGTCAGAATTGAATGATATAAACTCAGAATTGCGAGTTTAAAGTCAGAATTGCAAGATATAAACTCCCAATTCTGGCTTTTTTTTTCTAATAAAGTAAAAAATTGCAATTATGACTTTTTCTCGGAATTGTATGATATATAAATTTGCAATTGTGATTTTTACAGTCAGAACTGCGTGATATAAACTCATTTCTGAGTTTTAAAGTCAGAATTGCATGACATAAAGTCAGAATTGTGAGTTTAAAGTCAGAATTGCAAGATATAAACTCATAGGTCCTGGCTTTTTTTCTCAGAATTGTGTGATATAAACACAATTGTGAGTTTTAAAGTCAGAATTGCATGATATAAACCCAGAATTGTGAATTTTAAAGTCAGAATTGTGGATATAAATTCACTATTGTGAGTTTAAAGTCAGAATTGTGAGATATAAACTCACAGTCCTGGCTTTTTTTCTCAGAATTGTGTGATATAAACTTATTTGTGAGTTGTAAAGTCAAAATTGAATGATATAAACTCAGAATTGTGAGCTTTAAAGTCAGAATTGTGGATATAAATTCACTATTTTGAGTTTTAAAGTCAGAATTGTGGATATAAATTCACAGTCCTGGCTTTTTTTCTCAGGATTGTGTGATATAAACTCACCGTCCTGGCTTTTTTTCTCAGAAATGTGTGATATAAACTCATTTGTGAGTTGTAAAGTCAAAACTGAATGATATAAACTCAGAATTGTAAGTTTTAAAGTCAGAATTGTGGATATAAATTCACTATTTTGAGTTGTAAAGTCAGAATTGCATGACATAAAGTTAGAATTGCCAATTTAAAGTCAGAATTGCAAGATATAAACTCACAGTTCTGGCTTTTTTTTTTCTCAGAATTGTGAGATACAAATTGCAATTGATATATACATTTGCAATTGTGAGTTTTTGCGTGAATAAACTCACAATTGTGAGTTTTAAAGTCATAATTGTCAGATGTAAACTCACAATTCTGACTTGTGTCTGACATTTCTGACAGTTCTAAGAATTGTGAGATATAAACTGGCAGTTGTGAGTTTTTAAGTCAGAATTGCATGATATAAACTCACAATTGTGAGTTATAAAAGAATTGCGTGATATAAACTCACAGTTATAAGAAATAAAATAAAAAACGTGCAATTCTGACTTTTTTCTCAGAACTGCGTGAAATAAAATGTATAAAAGTTTTGAGAAATAAAAATAACTCGCAATTCTCATTTTTTATATTTTTTTGAAGAACTGTGAGATATAAACTCGCATTTGTGATTTTTAAAGTCAGAATTGCATGATATAAACTCGCAATCAGTGTTGGGGAAAGATACTTTTAAAAGTATTGCATTACAATATTGAGTAACTCCCTAAAAAAGTAACTAATTACATTACTTTTTATGGAAAGTAATGTGTTACATTACTTTTGCGTTACTTTTCAAATCTGGGCAGTGCTTGCTTGTTTGTTTTTAATATAAAAAGTTAGATTTTTGGCAAATATAAAAGCCTTTTCACATCAAAAGTCTCAGGCTTAGAGAAAAGTAAATTCATGTCTGTACAGTAAACTACAAAAAAGGAAAACAAATGTTAGATTATCTTGAGTAATTTTTGCTTATTAGTATGGATGTATTTGATCATCGAAGGTCGGCAGCAAAGACACTGGTTAATAAAATGGGATTAGATACAGGAAATTTTTATTATTTGACATATTTAATTATTGCAGGTTTGCGTCATATTCTAAGTTGAATTTCACTGTTTTTATTCATTTTGAGGAATACTGGATTGTTTTTTTTTTGTGTGTGTGTGAATGAGATGAATTAATGCACGTTCACATTTATTCTAGAAGCAAAGTAACTCTAGTAAAGTATAAGTATAAAGTAATATATTTTCTTGTCAATTAAAAAGTAATGCATTACTTTACTAGTTACTTGGAAAAAGCGATATTATTACGTAACTCGCGTTACTTGTAATGCGTTAGCTACCCCCAACACTGCTCACAATCTCAAGTTTTAAAGTCAGAATTGGGATATAAGCTCAATTCAGAATTGTGAGATATAAACTCGCAATTGCAAATTATAATGTACAATTATGAGGGGAAAAAAAGACTGATATGTTCTCAGAATTGTCAGTTTATTTCTCACAATTCTGAAACAAAAGTAAGCAGGCAATTGTGAGGAAAAAAGGTCAAAATGTGAGATAAAAACTTGCAGTTACCTTTTTTTAATTTTTTATTCAGTGGCAGAAACAGGTTTCCATACAGAACCCATCTGCACTGTAAAAAAATAAGGCTTTACAACTCATCAGTTTCTATGCCAGGCCAGGGCATAGAATCATAGAATTTCAATCGTTTGGATGCCATGGACCCCAAATAATAATCATCTCCCTGCAAGGTACCCAACTTCCTAAATTAGTCCTCCTCACAAAGTCAAAATTTACTGGTATTACTATCTTTGTGGGGACATTTGGTAATAGTATAGTATATTATGGATACAGTAATAGTACCATTTTGTAATATATGTTGTAGCCCCTGGAAAGGATCCTAGATTATGGCCTTAAATTAAAAATCTGCCCATAATCCTGTTCAAGGGTCGCTGCTCAGAAGCTGACACACTTCAGAGAGAGAGAGAGCCAGGTCTACAGTGCTCTCAGGCTCTACCGCAGGATGTTCAGCATTCACAAGAAAGCCAAGCTGTAGCCATTAGCACCCATAAAATAGTTACATCCCCTTGGCCCTCAGCAGTTTACTCATTCTACCCATGATTCCCTAGTGCTGCAATATTCAGAGCATGTTCAGTAGGTTCTGCTCTGTGCATACATCTTTAACTGCTGATAAAAACATACATTTCTAATAATGGACATCGTTATACACGGCATGTGCTGAGGTTAATTTACACTGAAGTGTAATTCAGCCAACGTTTTTGTAAGTTGCTAACGTCTTGTGTAATGAGCAAGTGACGGGCATGAAATGAAATGTCCAACCGCTGCGAGCCGTAGACTGGAGAACAGGTGCAGATGAACCGCTGACTCCCACATGGCAATCGCAGGTGCACTTGAAAAGACCATGCTGAGATCGTTCAGCAGTCTGGAGTTGGAAATTACAGGCAGTTTGTTTCATGTAGATTTAATGACTAGTTGCTTAGTTATTTTTGCCCTTTCAAAAAAAAAAAAAAAAAAACATCACTTTTACAAATTCTGATACACAAAGCATTTGCCTTCAGAGTTTGTGTAGTTTGTGTGGTCCTTTAGCCTCATCAGTAGGATTCAACTATGTCTTTATCAACACCCAGAAATGGGTTTCTTTTAATTCTCATTATACTGGAATTAGACAACAATTAAAATGATAATAAATGATCAAATATTTATATTATTATTAAATAAACTATTTGATAATGATAATAATGATAATGACGATAATAATAATAATAATAATAATAATAAAAAGCAGTTTGAAAAATGGATGTACATCTTAAATAGGAACATATTAATGCATACTTGATTAAACCATCCCAGTATTAAAAATTATTAGTATTTAACAAACAAACACACACACACACAAACAAATACAAAAAAACAAAAAAAACAAAAAAAAAACAAAACAGTTTTGCCTGTTATTTTTAACTAATTTGAATTGTTGTGGAGACATTTATCGTAATATGTAATTTCACTCTAAATTAAAATAATAATAATAATTTATTTATATATATTTATTTATATTAATTTAATTATATATATATATATATATATATATATATATATATATATATATATATATATTCTCAAAAATATTTTAAAATGGAAAATTAAATAAATAAATACTAAACAAAATAAATAAAAGTTTAGAAAATACAGTCTGTTATTTTTAAGTAATTTGAATTGTTGTGGAGACATTTATTGTAATATGTAATTTCACTCTAAATTAAAATAATAATAATTTATTTATATATATTTATTTATATTAATTTAATTTTATATATATATATATATATATATATATTCTCAAAAATATTTTAAAATGGAAATTAAATAAATAAATACTAAACAAAATAAATAAAAGTTCAGAAAATACAGTCTGTTATTTTTAAGTAATTTGAATTGTTGTATATATATATATATATATATATATATATATATATATATATATATTATGGAAATTAAATAAATAATAAATCAATAGTAAACAAACAAATGAAAAAAAAAAGTAACAGTTCAAAAAATATAGCCTGCTATTTTTAACTAATTTGTATTGTTGTGGAGAAGTTTAAAGAAATAGATGTATTTCTTATCTTAAAAATATCTTAATATGTAAAATCACGTAATTATTTATTTAAAACAACAACAACAACAACAACAACAACAATAATAATATTAATAAAAATAAAATGGATAAAAGTAGCAATAGCAGTTATTTTTTTAAATAATTTGTGATGAGGTGGAGAAGCACCTAAATAATAAAAGACCTATTTGAATAAAAGACATTAAAAAGTAACTTAACATGTTAGTATGTCAAACTGTAAAGATTATTGTTAAATAACTTAAATAATATTAATATTAAACATTAATAGTAAAAACAAATATATCTGGTTAAGAATCACTGGTATATACTGTAGTATGAAGCTTTTGAAAGTAAGTAATAGAACACAAATGTGGTGCTAAACGTGTTACTTATCACCTCTGTTTGTAACCAAGAGCCTACAGCTGCAGACATAAAGAGTGAGAGCTAATGAGCAGTTTGATGTTGACAAAAGTTAACATGTGCATGAGCAAATGAATGCTGACGGTGAGGAAATACTGTGGGTCATCTGTGTGTACTTCTACTCCATCTCCTAGCCTTATGATGAAGTCAAACTCAAGCCTCTGTAGTTACAGCACAAAACAAAGAGCCCTCACATCAGTCACCTCCTCCCCGTGGTTATAATCGACCATTAGCGTGACCACAGGGTTACAGGGCCAACCCTGCCACCATTTATTCTGACCTTAAATCAGACTTGACTTACACCATAAGTCCACTCACAGAGCCACATGCTGAAAGCAGAAAAACAAAAACTAATGTTTACAACACACACAAACCATTCTTTGCCTCCAGCCATCCCTTCAAATCAACAAAGCACAGTCTGTTTACTCTTTTTTGACATCAAATGATTAACTAGACCCCCATCAACCCCGTTATTTTACCCGTAGACAGTTGCCAAGCAACATGAAGTTTTGTACTTGTCGTGTACCACATGACAAATGTACTAAATGTCAGAGTTGAAGACATTTATATATATATATATATATAGAGAGAGAGAGAGAGAGAGAGAGAGAGTCTTTAGTGTCAACATTGTAATATTCTGATTTATTATCTTATTATTCTATTTTAAATTAATGCTCTTCTTTTTTATTTCATTTGTTTTTGTTTTAGGGTTTGAGAACACCTATTTCAAGTAAGTTAAATAAATACTTTTTTCACTAGGGATGCCACAATTCTCTATATAATATCGAACCATTCGGTATGACATCCATGGTTCAATACGTGCTTGTGAATTGCGTTTTTTCGGTATTGCATTTAAATAATTTCCTTGTTTTATTTCTCTCGGAATTTGCTGTGTGTGTGTGCCCATGATTTCACGTGCTGAGACGAGGAAATGCTTCCCCCCTTATATTTGAAAAAAGCAACAAACAGAGCATATTTCCTTCTAATGACATGCAATGATAAGCCTTTCTAAACCCATTCTACAACAAAAGTGTTATAAAAACAAAAGTTATAAAAAACATTATAAGTTGTTTTTAATTCACAACATGAGTCAAGTGTTTGAAATAACTTCCTTGTGTGATCTGATGTGGCAGACAATATATTCTATACTCATACTCTATGTATGTCAATTGGCAATGTTTTACAAATATATTTAATCATTATGAAAATGCACAAAATGGCCTGAAGAACACAGATTAACCATATATTATTGCAAACAAGTGTTTATTGTATATCTGTTGTAAGATTGGCATATCTTGTTCAGCGTTTTTTTTTATTATGCAGAACAACAATTACAAATACAAACCAAAATAGGAACAAAAAGACAATGAGCGTTACATACATTAATCCAAAGCATATTATATAAGCTTATAAGGTTCACATCATGAAAGAATTTAACATGCAACAGATTTAGAGTTTCTTAAAGAATTTAATCTTCTTGAAAAGAAAAAAAGAAAAAAGTGTCACGGTAGGTATGGGAAGAAGCGCACAACGAGGAAGAATGCAATATAAAGTCTTTAATAAAATCCAAAAAAATGTAATCCACAGACAGAACAGGAACACAAGTACACAACAGGGAAGCAAATGGTAGATCCGACAATGAAACAAGAAACAGAACAGGCTTATAAAGGGTGGATAATGAGCAAGGCAGGTGTTGTGATTAACTGGTGACGACATAAGGGGGAGGAACAGCAACAAGACCAAATAAGGGTAAACAGGAAGTGGAATGAACCAAAATACAAAAGGACTAAACCAAATGTACAAACAGATGAAACGTTCATAATGTTACAGTTCACCCCCCTCCCGGAAGGCGTGACCTCACGCCGTAGAAGTACCAACAGTGGAAGGAGGGAGGGGGTCCAGGGTAGATCAAATAGAGGAAGGAGCCAGGCGAGACCCAGGCCACAGCCATGATAGAATCCGACGATTGGAGGAGCCGACGGAGGGAGGAGCCATGGTGGAGGAAGGGCTGACAACTCCAGGGAGCCGACCAACGGAGGTGGAGCAGGTGGAGCCCGAGGCGGAGAGCCGATGGTCCGGGGCAGCACTGAGGATCCAGAGGGCCTCGGCGACCAAGGCGTAGGTGGAGATCCGGAAGGCCGCAGCGGAGCCGGAGTGACAGTGGACTGAGGCGGAGCTGGAGGGGAGGAGGAGCCCAACAGAGCCGGTTGGACGAAGCGATGAGGCGCAGCTGGAGGAGTGGAGTCCTGAGGCGATGGCGGAGCGACGACTGACCAAGGCGGAGCCAGATGGAAGAGGGAGCCCGGCGGAGCTGGTGGACTGATGGGCTCCGGTAGAGACAAGGGAGCTGGAAGCCACAGTGGAGCCGCAGGGTTGAAGGGCCAAGGCGGAGTCCAGGACCCAAAGGCTGGAGGCGGAGATGAGGGAACCTCCAGCCATGACGCCGATGGAGACTGGCAGACCCACGGCATGCCCACCAGACAGGTAGTGAGCTGAGGGTGAGCTGAGGGGGCTGTCCGACGAAAGCGGTGGTAGAACAGACAGGAAGAGGTAGAAGAGGGAGGGAGGGTGGAAATTTAATAGACGTAGGGGGCCTGGACGGGACCAGAGGAGACACAGGGGTGCTGGATGGGACCAGCGGAGACAAAGGAGACTCAGGGGTGCTGGACAGGACCAACGAAGACACAGGAGGACAAAACAGAAACTCCCCACCCCAGTCAATCAAATCCATATCAAAAATGTCTAAAAGTTCCTCAAAATGGCTTCCAGAAGCCATTCGCAGCTCACCTTCAGCGGCAGGAGTGTGGGTGGAGTATTCTTCCAAACCCTCGATCTCTACGAGAACTCCCTTGGAGATGG
Organism: Cirrhinus molitorella; assembly: GCA_033026305.1. Taxonomy (NCBI): domain Eukaryota; kingdom Metazoa; phylum Chordata; class Actinopteri; order Cypriniformes; family Cyprinidae; genus Cirrhinus; species Cirrhinus molitorella. Next base: position 19,568,983 of record CM065129.1, on the reverse strand, counting down.
AAGATGTTACCAGCTCTGACTCCGGGGTGATGGCTCGACGACCGCGGCAGGTTCTGGCTCTCTGTCTGCGGTAGGCTCGGGCAGCTCTGTGTTGCAGGGTGATATTTGGCTGGGCTCTGGGTCATGAGTGGGGCTGGTGTCGATGTCCACCGTCATTGAAGTCTTGCAGGATACCAGCACCCATGCAATATATGCGGCGAGGCTCTTTTAAGAACCTTCTTTGGAAAGCGTGCTCGTGTGACGAAGTTAAGGCTGGTCTTATAAAAAGTGTAGAGACCGCTGTCCGGATAGTGTGTTGAATTGGCGAGGAACATAAAATTGTTAGTGTGGTCCTCGAGACAACATTCCCCCTGCTCCAGCATGAGGAGGAGGTAAGCTGGGCTGTACATGACGCAAAACAAAACAAAACACTGAACAAAAACGGCAAAACAAACAAGGGGTAGCATGCCGCTAAACTGTTGTGGTTGGATCGTCTGTCACGGTATGTATGGGAAGAATCGCACAACAAGGAAGAATGTATAAAGTCTTTAATAAAAGACACAAAAGGTAATCCACAGACGGAACAGGAACACATGTACACAACAGGGAAGCAAACAGTAGATCCAACAATGAAACAAGAAACAGAACAAGTTTATAAAGGGGAGATAATGAGCAAGGTTGGTGATTAACTGGTGACGACATAACAAGGGGGAGGAACAGGAACAAGACCAAATAAGGATAAACAGGAGGTGGAATGAACTGAAATGCAAAAGGACTAAACCAATGTACAAACAGATGAAACCAATGAACGACAGGAACAAAACACAACAAAAGTAAGAAAATTAGAAAATTTGCATTTATGAATGTAAAATGTATCAAGGAATAGCAATAAATAAATAAAGTGAGAGGGTATAAATTCAAAGAACAACCAAAAAACAAATTTTTGAGGGATATACAGAAGTCTGGATGTATTTTTTTTTAAACAAAATTAGAAAAGTCAACCGAAAACACTTGATAATAAGCATAGTCCCAGAATAAATGATTAATTGTTTCTTCAGACTGAAGACAAAAGGAGCAATTGGGGGAAATACTATTATTAAATTTAGCAAGTTTGTAATTTACCGGGTAGCAATTATGAATAATTTTAATAGAGACTTCAACAACTTTTATTAGAGAAGTCAAAACTCTTCCTATTCTATATCACTCAACATGTTATTCCAACTTGTTTAGTGATTTTTCCAGATTTCCTGGCTGGCGCAGAAAGTCATCAGTGTTACTACTTTGACGCATTTGTGGATTGTCTGCACGAGGGCGCCCTCTGGCGTCCAGTATGAATGAAATACATCCTATTTTGCGTAAAAATAAAAAAAATAATACCTCTCTCTCTCAAAAAAAAAAAAAAAGTGTATAGAGCTTTACAGGAGTATTTTGTTGTTAATTTGTTGCCAAAAAAAAAAAAAACACTGATGTGGCAAGCTATCTGAACCAAACCGAACCGAAAACCGTGGTTAAAAACCGAGGCACGTATTGAACTGTATTGTTGCATCCTTATTTTTCAACTAAGATTTTTGTTTAGAGAGTCTTAAAAGTAATCAGCATCACATTGCTTAGGCAATTAAACATTAATGCATTCAGTTTAAGACTAAATTCACTGAAGCACATTCTGTAAATTCTATACAGTGATGCTTATGGAATATATTCATCAGCACTTCTGAGCACTGAGACATGGAAACTAGTCAGCCATCTGCTCTGTTGTCACACAAATGCAAACTCACTCACACATGCACACAGGCGCACTCAGTCTCCTGGTGTTGTGCCAAACTCCATCAAACCCCACTTTACCCTTTTACAGATGCGCCACTTTTCTCACGAGCTGTTCTCTCAAGAAAAACATTTGCTGCTACCTCCTACAATATCACTTCTTTACTGTAATTACAAGTGAAAATTCCTTCACACTTTATATCAAGAAATTTTGATAGACCACATTTGCACTATAATCATCACATGACATGTTTGGCATTTCATAATGACAACCAGCAGTTTGTGTTATTGGTCTATCTATTTATAAATTCATGTATTTGCTAACTGAAAGAGCATAAGCTTGTACTAAGTTTTCAATATTGAAATACTTCTACTGAAATATTAAAATTTAAATTTTACAATTTGAGCTTATATGAGCTAATATAATCCTGTTCACAATAGCAAAAATACAAAAGAAAACCAACAGGTGGACTCTGAGTTGAGTACTGCATATTCAAAGTCATCTTTCATTTTCGCTGCCCACTTTCTGCCTTGAAAGCTTCTGACAAACTCAAACCTGACATACAGTGTGAGAAAATAAAAGATGGATGAATCTGCTGTCTTCACAGAGTGAGAGAAAGCAAGAGTGGAAAAGAGAGGAACAGACAGACAGAAAGAGAGAGAGACCACAAGGAGGTATTTACAGAGTTAGAGGTAAAAGGAATATCTTCTGTAAAGAGTCCTTTTGGAGGCAGAGGCTTATTTTGAGGCCTTCACTTCTGACATAGTTATCTCTTTCCAGAGCCCGCTATTATCTCTCAGCAACGGGAGACTGAAATAGACAGCCAGTAGGACTACAGCTCATACTTTAATGTATACTGTATAAAGTACAGTTGAGACCGAGGCTAGTTGTCACATAAGGAAGTTGTAACAAAGAGTGCTTTTGCATTGTTTTTTATTCTTCCCTAGCACAGGATAAATGTTAGTTTCTAAAAACTGAGCATAATAAAACCAGACCAGCATAAAATAAGGTTAAGATCAACTATATGCTGTACTGAATGTAGATTTAACCAAAGAGTTGAAGTGTAAATGTAAAACAAAGGTATTTTCTATAAATAAAATAGTATAAGTGTAAGTGAGAACGCATGCTGCTGAATTCTGGATATACTGCAGCAATTTGATAGATTTAGCAGGTAACCCAACAAATGATACATTGATAGTCAATCCTGGAAGTACCAAATGCATGAATAAGCCTTGCAGCATCAGACAGTGTAGGGAAAGGCCTAATTCTAGCAATGTTTTTAAGGTGATGGAATGCGGATTTTGTGAAAAACTCCTAATATGTGAATCTAATGTCAGATGGGCGTTGAAAACCACACCGAGGTTACAAGCATGAGTATATCGAACTAAGGTACAATTGTCCATAATCAAATTAAAACAGCTACTTTATGAATAGCTGCTGGTGTGCCAATGTGCCATGTGCATCTAATCAGTAAATCCAGTTCAGTGATTCGTAGTAAATCTCCATCACGTGTGTTCAGCTGGAGCAGCATTTAAAACACAGAGCCGTAGATCACTGACATGTTACGCAATTTCACGATCTGAATCTCTTGTGATTCATCAGCTCAGGCTTATTTAGGAACTGGTGTAATAGCTGCAACCCTAAGAGAATCCAGAGAATCTAGTTTCAGAATATCTAGGCAGATACAGTCATGGCCAAAAATATTGGCACCCTTACAATTCTGTCAAAAAATGCAACGCTTTGCTCAGAAAATTGTTCCAATTGCAAATGTTTTGGTATTCACATGCTTATTGCTTTTGTTTGCACTGAAACACAAAAAAAGACAAGAAAAGTCAAACTTGATAACATTTCACACAGAACTCAAAAATGGACAGGACAAAATGATCACCCCGTCAATAAGAAATAATTGCTTTTCAAGCATGTGATGCTCCTGTAATGTGTATTTAGACACACCTGTGGCAAGTAACATGTGTGGGCAATATAGTAATCACACTTGCAACCAGTTAAAATGGAGAAAAGCTGACTCAACCTTTGTGTTGTGTGTCACACTGAGCATGGAGAAAAAAATTGTGAAAAAACATGGGCAATCTCAAGGATACAAGTCCATCTCCAGAGATCGTAATGTTTCTGTGTCCACTGTGCACAATATCATTGAAAGGTTTTCAGCCCATGGCACTGTAGCTAACCTCCCTAGACTTGGACGGAAGAGCAAAAATAATGAAAAATTACAATGAAGGATTGTTTGAATGGTGGATACAGACACAGGGTACAACAGTGTCTGCTTGCACATCTGTCACCATCTGAATGAAAAGGGACGCTATAGTAGGACACCACTGCTGACACAAAGGCATAAATAGTTTGCCAAAACTTATGTGACAAAAACACAATCTCCTGAGAGAACGTACTGTGGACAGATGAGACAAAAGTAGAGCTTTCCGGTAAAGGACATCATAGCACTGTTTACAGAAAAAGAAAAGAACACAGTTAAACATGGTGGAGGTTCAAAGATGTTTTGGGGTTGCTTTGCTGCTTCAGGCACTGGATGCCTTGACTGTGTGAAGAGTATCACGAAATCTGATGATTACCAAAGAATTTGGGGCACAACGTAGTGGCCAGTGTCAGAAAGCTGCGTCTCCACCAGAGGTCATGGGTATTCCAGCAGGACAATGACCCGAAACACACACACACACACACACAACACACACACAAAAAAAAACACTCAGCAATAGTTACAAACAAAGCGCTGGAGAGTTCTGCAATGGCCAGCAATGAGTTCAGATCTAAATCCCATAGAACACCTGTGGAGAGAAAACAGCAGTTGGGAGAAAGCTTTCTTCAAATCTGAATGACCTGGAGCAGTTTGCAAAAGAAGAGTGGTCCAAAATTCCAGCAGAGAGTAAGAAACTCATTCATGGGTACAGGAAGCGATTGATTTCAGTTATTTTTTCCAAAGGGGGTGCTACCAAATATTCATTTGTTTCCATGATATTCAACAGTTTTAGTAATTGTGTCCAGTACATTTTAGGGTTCTGTGTGGAATTGTATCTGATTTGACTTTTCTGTTTTTTTTTTTATTTATTTTTTTTTTCCAATTAGGGTGACCACCCGTCTCACTTTGCATTGTACTGCACAGCATTTTCACACATCGTATATTGAGAAAATGTCCCACATGTGGTTTTTAATTATCATATTAAGAAAATGTGCATGCATTCTTTTGCCTTTTTAAGAAGGCTTTTTATTTATTCTTTTTGCTGCGTAGTTTCCAAGCAAAGAATGTGCGGTCCTCATCAAGTGATCTAGCACCATCACTGGAAATGATGGAGCGCACATGGAAAAACACGATATTTTACACTCATGTGGGAACAAATAGATAGCTTAATAGGTGTAAGAATTTTGTTGATTGGCTTAAAGATGGTTTGCAGCACCATCACTAATAATGGACACATAGTGCTCTATTCTTGCTGCTTTAAGTGCTTCAGTGTATTTACAAAGATGTTCATACATGGGCTTATGAACAGCCAATCCTGATTTCTTATACTATATTTTAAGCCTCCTACTTTTAAACTTCAATGAATAGTTTAAGTTTAAGTAAACCCAAAAATGAAAATTACTCTCAAGAAATCCTAAGTGTATATGACTTTCTCCTTCCAGACGAACAGTCAGAGTTGTTTTAAAATGCATCCTGGCTCCTCCAAACTTTATAATGGTGGTGGATAGTGGCTGTTATTTTGAAGCTCTAAAAAGCGCATAAATCTGTCGTAAAACTAACCCAAATGCTTTAACATGTCTTCTAAAGCAGATCCATGGGTTTTCATATATATATTAAAAAAAATAAAATAATTATATTTTTTAAATTCTGAACTCAAATCACTGACTTCTGTACTTAAAGGAATACTATTCCTTTAAGAACACTGAGTTTGGTGGAGTATCTAGGAGATGTTTTACTAAATTAAACAACACATTCTCTCCTAGGGGTGAACAGTTCCAAACTGGAGATCCAGGATGACAAATGATCAAAATTAATATTCTTGACATTTCTATAAATCATGACCCCTTTCTAAGCACATCTTGGAGAAGGAAAGTAGTTTAAAATTGAGAAGCTTATGGGCACTTCTACATAAGTCACTGCTATCTATCTGGTCAATATCCACCCTAACAAAACACGGCAAGTCAAGTGTGTGACCTTTGAAAATGTATGCACTGGATCAAATTAAATCAATTAAATTTTTCCATTAAATCAACTGTCTGGTTACTATTATACACATGCATATTAATATCTCTAGCAAGTAGGAAGTAGGTAGTAAGAACTAAAAAAAAAAACAGATGTAAGTAGTTCTATGAGTTAGAAAACAACAACAACAGAGAATTAGGTTTTGTAGAACGATAGATGAGTAAAACAAGAACCATTCATCTTAAAAGCTATACACTCAAATGATGATACACAGGGAATGGTAATTTTAGTGACAGATATATCAGCTCTATAAATAACATCAAGACCGCCACCTTCACCAGTTAGACGTGGCCTATCAATACTCATATTCAGATTTATGTAGTCATTCGGGTGATGCCAAATTTCACAGACACAGAAAAAATCCATTGTTCAATATAATATCATGGAGTAAAGCAGTCTTCTTCTAATTTAACCGTTATTTAATATAACATTCAAGCAGTGTTATTAAATGTGTAGTCAATAAAAGTAAAAAGTGTGATGACTATCTCTAGTCTCCCTTTGAACATGAATATTTTGATACAGTTTGGTACTTTTGTTTCAGTAACAAAAATAAAACTCATGGATGTTTAAGAACTGGAGTTTTAAGATTTTGGAGTCCTATGTAGAGAAGATTATAAATTATACATGAAAAAAGCTATGGTGAGCTAAGATTCAGCTTAAACAAAAGAGGGTCATATTTTATTCAAGAGAAAGCATGATTTTGGTTGCAGAAAAAAATATTAGCGTCATTTGAAAAAAAAAAATATACGTACTGCAGATTTCTCTGGCTTTTTAAAAACCTTGCTGTTTGACTGATAACCTATAGCTGCTGGAAAATGTCATCAGTACAACGTCTTTGGTTGGCTGCCTTACGAAAAAAAAAAAGGAAATTAGATTTTGTAATCAAACTTTGGTGTTGGTGGGTACGATGCTCTTTACAAAACAGAACAAAATAGCTTCACATGAATCACAGCTTCATGGGTCCAGTTCTTTTTTCGTCTCTAAATAACTCATGTCACGACATAAATCTTGCTCTGAGGGCATGTGAAAAATCTAACAGGGTTACTATTTAAATGTCATTCTACAATGAAATGCATGTTCTGGCAGTTGTTTTGCTCACTTTTTTGTCTTATTTCGTATACATCAGCTTGCCTGACCTTCAAATCTATCAAATCTTCTTTGCTTCCATCAATTCATCTATCCATACAAATACCCATTTCTAAAAGATTAATTCTATAAAGGGACATGGCGTTTTCCAAGGTCAAAATTTATTCTCAATAAAATTTGTAACACTAATCTTTTTAACACAAAGCAGAGTGGAGAGGGAATTAAAAATAAAGTCATATCTTTGCGATGACTTCCTTCATGTTCCTGGCAGACTTTGCTTTGGCAGTCAACCTGTGGCACCACAGCGTGAAGTTAATCCACTCACTTGGCTTTAACATAGAATCCATGCGTGCACCTGAAACATGTTTGTCAAAGATATAAAACAAAGCAGAAAAACAGAGGCTTCTAATGCGATGCATTCATGCTTTGTTTATTACATGCTTTGTTAGTCATTGTGTCACCGTTATGTCTGTTTGTATACATAATAATGCCACATTTTGCACATAAATCATTGTTATTCACCTGCATTTCTGTTCTAATTCTAGGAAACTATTATTAGCCAACCATTTAGTTTTCACCTATAGCTGTACAGCTGAGTTGATATACAGTTGATAATTGCTTAAATCTAATTAACAGTATTATATTCAGTGGAGCCTTCACAAAGAAAGAAAGAAAGAAAAAATCTCCAAACTTTGGAATTAAACATTTAACTGAAACTTCACTAATGCTTTCATTTCAACCTGCCTACTGGAGGATTATGGGGGTGTAATCCTGGTATGGCAATATTATGGGGCTGTGTAATAAACACCTTTAGGTCACACATTCATCAAATTTATGCAGTAGTGACAAGAAAGTTTATAATACCTGGAGAAAGCTATCCTATTAGCATTCTCATCCATCTCAATGGTAGTGGCTCTGCTGACGCAGTACACAATTATTACATGTACAAATACCTTATAGCTTAATGGGCGTTTGATTTTCAATGCCAATAACAAGTGCCATAAAGGCCATATGACCAGTTACTCTGGAGATGTCAGACAATGATGTTGTGAAAAAGCTGATTATAACAAATATGCAGGTGAATATCAATGATTTCCGTGAGTAGTGGCACAATATTTGCTTTAAGTACTCCACACGGCTCTGGGGGGTTAGTAAAGACCTTCTGAAGCGAATCGATGCATCTGAGGAAGAATAATAACCATATTTAAAACATTTGAAACCATAATCTCTAGCTTCCACTAACTGTCATACACACATACATGAGTGTGGACTTCCGGCGGGTGACATAGGACATAGGTGTAGCCTAAGCTCTAGTGAGAATACACTTGAGGTCAAATGTTTACATCCCCCTTTCAGAATCTGCAAAATGCTAGTTATTTTACCAAAATAACAGGGATCATACAAACTGCATGTTATTGTTTATTTAGTACTGACCTGAATAAGATATTTCACATAAAAGATGTTTACATATAGTTCACAAGGTAAAAAAATAGTTGAATTTATAAAAATGACCATGTTCAAAAGTTTGCATACGCTTATTTCTTAATATTGTATTGTTACTTGATCCACAGCTGTTTTTTTTGTTTAGTGATAGTTGTTCACGAGTTCCTTGGTTAAACTGACCGCTGTTCTTCAGAAAAATCCTTCAGGTTCCAACATTTTTGGTTTTCCATCATTTTTGTATATTGGAATCCTTTCCAACAATAACTGTATGATTTTGAAAACTTAATGTGAAAACTTTTTGAATTTAAATATCAGGGTAAACTGAACTTATTTTATCTTCTGGGAAACATGTAACTATCTTTGGAACTACATGTAACTGCTTCTGATGGGCAGTAGTAAATGAAAAAAATATATATGTTTAGGCAAAATAAGAAAAATGTACACATCTCCATTCTGTTCAAAAGTTTTCACCTCCCTTCTGGAGCATCAGTGAGTGTTTAAACCTTCTGTAATAGTTGCACATGAGTCCCTCAGTTGTCCTCAGTGTAAAAAGATGGATCTCAAAATCATACAGTCATTGTTGGAAAGGGTTCAAATACACAAAGTGCTGGAAAACCAAAGAATTTGTGAGACCTGAATCATTTTTCTGAAGAACAGCAGGCAGTTCAACTGTTCAGGACAAACAAGGGACTCATGAACAACTCTCACTAAACACAAAAACACAGCTGTGGATCTTTCCGGTAACAACACAGTATTAAGAATCAAGGGGATGTAAACTTTTGAAGAGATCATTTTTATAAATGTAACTATTATTTTCTCTTGTAGACTAGATGTAAACATCTTTTATGTGAAATATCTTATTCAGGTCAGTACTACATAAACCATCACATGCATTTTGTACGACCCCTCTTATTTTAGTAAAATTTAGTTAACAGTCAACATTTTGCAGATTCTGTAAATAGTTTCTGTAGGGTGTAAACTTTTGACCTCAAATATATGCTATGCCTTGCAAGAAACAAGTTTTGTTCACAGTAAAAGAAAAACCTGTCTCCTCTTGGCTTATATCGAAATCCTTTTGACATTTCTCTCTACAAATTTTCTTTACAAAAAATGTACTTCTAATTTTTGACTGGGGTTTTGTTTTGCTTTCTCTTTGCGCTTCTGTGATCGTCACTTTTCACTGGAGCTTACGTTACACCTAAGTTCTACATCATCCACTGCAACGCCACTCTCTGGGGAACCATTGTACGACAGTTAAAGGAAGCTAGAGATTATGGTTTATAAAGTTCTAAATATGGAAATTATTCTTACACAAATGCATCAGTTCACTTCAGAAGGCCTTTATTAACCCCCAAAGCCAATTGATTAATTTATGCACTTTATTTTGCTTCAAAATTATAAAGCTCAAAAGAGCCAGAGCATTTTTTTAAATATAATATAACTCTGAATGTATTCGTCTGAAAGAAAAAAAGTCATATACAACTAGGATGGCTTGAGTGTGAGTAAATTATGTGGAAATTTCATTTTTGGATGAACTATCCCTTTAATTACTTTACAAGTTCGATTAAACTATCATAATATAATGAGTGTGTTGTATCAGGAAGAAGGAAACACTTTAAGATATTTAACTGACAAAATTATTTGGCAAAAAGACAACTAATTGCTTATGCTAATGAGTACCATTTCTGCAATTTTCTATTATAAATGTTTTAACACCCAAAGTGTACCCTACAACCATTTTGAGCCTTTGAAACTGATTTTGCATACTGACTAGTTCAGAAATTTTCATTTCATAAAGGTCATTACCTCCTCATACCTTTTGAAATCAATACAAAATAAAACAAATCATCTTATTAGCAAAATGAGGCTTATAATTTGTTACAATTAAAAATAGATAAGTACCTAATGCTTAGTCGTGGCAACTTCTAAGTGGGTATCTGGGCTACTTTGTCTGTATAGCTCATTTAAATAGAGAAATATGATGGCGATTAGGTTGGCTGATCTCAGTGCACCTTGAAACCAACTGGGAGCTTAAGCAGTGAATACAGCAGATTGTAATATTAGAACAAATGCAACAGTCGTCTCTCCGGGAACAGATTATGAATGAAATTCTTGGCCTAAACCAGTAGGGCTGAGTGTTAGTAGTAACGTGCACCATTTTATTTCGCAAAGTACAAAAATAAACCCACACGATCTTGACCCCTCATGGCCTGCTTTTCCCGCACACGGCTTCGTATTTGTGTGTGGGGTTGGTCTGGATGATTAGGTAGAGACAGTGCAGCACAGACAGTTGTATAGTTGCCTGTGTCGTTCTGTCCCCTGCTGATAACACTGATGAGCCTTTACCTTTCAGCCTGTCTGTCAAAGCTGTGTGCCAGACACACAAAGGCGAGAGAATAAGAGTGAGGGAATGACGGGATGAGAGGAAAAAGAAGGACAGAAAGTGAAAGACGGATGACAGGCTGACCTTCTATCTGAAAGAATGACCTCCCATAATCTATTAGATTGCAGTCGATAAGGCAATCAAACGATCATCGCGGCTTCTCTTTTGTTGTAGAACAAATGCTGCCAGTCCTGTCAACAAGGCTGTCAAAATGACTGCTAGAAGATCCAGTACTATCAGATTTCAACAACTGCTAAAAAGCTGAAATCACTGGACAGTTTTGTTTAGCTGGGCGAATATCAATTAGGGTTGTTTAATTCCAATTTCAGAAGCAAGGCAATCAATTTCAAGAGCCAATTTCAGATTACTTTCCCTCAGTTCTTAAGGAAAAAAAAAGGAAGGCCAGGAGAGACTTTGTAAACATTGAAATGTAAAGCAATAGCTTATTTTTGATAAATCAGCAAGGAAAAACATACGCTAATAGAAAAAATGAAATCTAATCAAATCCTGTTTCAGATGTTAAAGGCTTATGAAACCCCCCTTTTTCAGCACTGGTTAGTTCTCACCACAGTTTAAAAAAAATGCTGTAAAAGCGGAGGGGAAAGAGGGGATAGAGTCAACTTCGGGACTTTCGCTCCCATTGAGTAAACAACACAAATAAATGCACAGCCATTTGAACTCTCCTTTGAAAACATATATAAATGTGCTGTTGCACCTCTATTAACTTTAAAGACTTATTTTACCGCATTTATAATCCTTTTGATGGGTTGCGTCATGGAACTTTAGAAACCGCTATTACACTCACTAACGTTATATGAATGAATCGCTGAACTGAACTTTTCTCTGTTAATGTATGCAATCTCACAGTTTGAAGCGTCTGTCATGGCAAATCAACACACGCTGTTGTGAATAATTAGGCGAAGCATCTTCTCATAGGATAAGAACACGTAGCCTTGTATTGCGAGAAGCTGCCTTTATGTCATTTCTGATTTATAACAAAAAAACAGAACAATGTCTAAAAGCTGTTATGTGACAAGGTGTACAGTAAACAAGCTAAAAATCACAGAACTGCGTTTTTATAAGCTGTCGACCCAAAAAATGAGCGTTTAAGGACATAACAGTACAGCAGCGTGTCACATTACTAGAGAACTACGCCCACTGGCGGGAAACTTACATTCGGGAAACATTCATTATTTTTAACCATGTCAAAGGATTATTTCACCACCCTGAGACAAGGAGATATATTGAAAAACTAAATTTTATTGGTCTGTGTCAGTGTTCCTTTTCCTTACCTTCCGTTTGTTGGAGAAATGATCCAACTGAATGGCCCATCATGAAATTCCCTGACATCTACATTTGTGTCCTTAAACGCTCGTTTTTTGGGGGTTGACAGCTTATAAAAACATAGTTCTGTGTTTTTTAGCTTGTTTATTGTACACCTTGTCACATGGCAGCTTTTAGACATTGTTCTGTTTTTTATTATAAGTAAGAAATGACAAGAAGGCAGCTTCCCGCAATACAAAGTCAATGGAGAGCTTTGGATTGTTTTCCCCTCGGTGTGGGCGTGGCCTAAATGCGCTCCGTCTCTATAGTCCATTGTCACGTCACAAACTGTGAAGCCAACACAATGTAGATTTTAAACCCGGAAGATGAAAATTGTACAAAAAAAGCTTAAAATTAACCAGTTTTCTCCAACAATTAAAATGAATGGATGTTAACATTGTCATCTATGATGTGTAACATAAACACCTCAAAAAAGTAAATCTCAAAAAGTAGTCTGGGGTTTCAAAACCCTATTAATAATTTGCATATGATTTTAAAGAACATATCCACCTTATTCTTCAACACGGAAGTAAGCCTATGGGTGAGACTTCTAGTTCATTATCTGCTATAGGAAAATAATGTGACGAAAAACAACATGCAGTAAACAGTAAAACTGTTTGCACTACAAACCAGTGTGTTCATAATTAATATAATACCAATTTGCAATATCATGCAGCAAAACAAGCTGTTTAGTAGACGAGACCGGAAACCAGACCCATAAAATTTAGAAAAATAAGATGCTTAAATTTTAAACATTGTTCAGCCTGAAATAAATGCATCTTGTTAATGAGTATTATAAGTGAATCACTGAGCCATTGACAGAATTGTTCAAACCCCTTCCTGTCTTTCTGTTACACCATTAACCCAGTAGGTGGGTGTCTTTGAGTAAATTACTGAATTGTTTTGAATGAATCTTTTGAGTGAGTCAATAATTCACTCATGATGTTCAAATAGACTCACTTTCCCGGCCTACTGGTGTATGTAACCCACCGGAAGAGTAACTGAATGAATCAGTGAGTCTTTTGAACGGAATCAAAGGATTTCAGTCACTAGGATTACTCAAATCCTAATCTAATCCATTTTACTAACTGGTAAGGCTCTTCTAGTAGTAGTCAGGAATTTGGAGTCAACTCTCAATTCCCGATGGCTCAAAGAATCAATTATTTTAGTGTCAACTCCAAGCCCTAACACTGATGCACGTACACTTAACAAAAGGAAAGAAAAAAAAAAAAAAAAAGGGAAGCAGGAGAGAACAGCACATGCAGAGCATTGCTTCAGTGTGTGAACCAGTCTAATGAAGGATGTGAGTAAGCAGATGCAAGTCTCTCACACAGAGAGAGAGAGAGAAAGAGAGAGAGAGAGAGAGAGAGAGAGAGAGAGAGAGAGAGAGAGAGAGAGAGAGAGAGAGAGAGAGAGAAAAGATTGTTGCTCTCATTCAGGTGAAATCATACTTCCCCTGCTTCCTATTACACCCAGTATTTTTGTCAGCATTGGTAAGGGAAAGGTTATTCAGATACTAATGATATACTAATGGCTTAGCATACATATATCCTTATGATGTTAACAGGTATTGTGGGCTCTTTCTCAGTCACACCAAGCAGGCCATAAATTAAAACCTCTCACCAAATTCACCTCTCAATTATTTTCATATAAGTGTCAACCTCACCTCAGCAGTTTCTCTTAGTTCCTTAAAAGAAATAAAAATAGAAACAAATGGGAAAGGTGTTATAAGAATAAAGAGCTTTAATGGTAATGTGTAAATTAGAAATACTTTTTTCTTTTCAGACCCGAACAATCTCACCATTACCTTAGTTAGACCTGAAACTTTTAAATGGTAGTATTATATCGTACCATACTGTTTTTTATTATTATTATTATTAAAACTTTTATTCATCTTCAAGGATGCATAAAATACAGTTGAAGTCAAAAGTGTACATACACCTTTGCATTTCACTTCAAAGTCACTTCTCACACAGGGAAAAACACACAAGTATGGATTTATATATACAGTTGAAGTCAAAGGTTTTCATACACCTTGCAGAATCTTTAAAATGTTAATTATTTTACCAAAATAAGAGGGAGCATGCCAAATGCATGTTATTTTTTAGTACTAAACTGAATAAGATATTTCACATAAAAGACATTTACATAAAGTCCACAAGAGAAAATAGTTACATTTATAAAAAAAAAAACTAACCCCTTTCAAAGGTTAACATACAGTTGAAGACAAAATTATTAGCCCCTTATAAAATATTTCATTATTTTTCAAATAACTCCCAAGTGTTGTTTAACAGAAAGACGATTTTATCAACACAGTATTTTTAAACATAATACTTTATTCAGGAAGTTTTTAGGGTTTGTAATACAAATAGAAATAAATGTATAACCAAGGGTATTAATCAAGTCTACTGGTCAAAATTATTAGCCCTCTAATGTTAATAGTCAATAGTGTATCCCTTTTGCTTGATAACAGCCTTTAGACGTTTGCTGTAGTTCTCAACAAGTTTCAAGCATGTCTCCTGAGGAATGACAGCACATTCTTCCTGATCAAATCTCTCAAGCTCCTCCAGATTTGTTGGTCTTCTGGCACAAACTCTGGACTTTAGTGTGGCCCACAGATTTTCTATTGGATTCAAGTCTGGGCTTTGTGCAGGCCAGTCAAGTACACTCACTTTGCTCATTTGGAGGTATTTCTTCACCAGAAGTGAGGTATGCTTTGAGTCGTTATCATGCTGGAAGACAAAATGTCGACGCAAACCAAGTTTGCTTGCAGACTGTCTGAGGCTGTCTTTCAAAATCTTCTTATAGTCTTCCTTTTTCATGCTTCCTTCAACCCTGACGAGATTCCCAGTTCTAAACGCAATGAAACATCCCCACAGCATTATACTCCCACCACCATGTTTCACTGTGGGAACAGTATTCTTGGGGTTGAATGCCTCTCCCTTCTTTCTCCAAACATAGGCAACATAGGGATCTGACCAAAGGACACGTTTCCAGTATGCATCACATTCCCCCAGGTTGTCCTTAGCAAACTTCATTCTAGCTTGGAGGTGTTCTTCAGAAGTGGAGTCTTTCTTGGTCGGCAACCTCGCAGTTCATTCCTGTGCAGGGCTCTAGTGACTGTCTTCGTTGAGAAAACAATTCCAGACTTGACTAGGTCATTCACTAGTGTCTTGGCAGCTGTTCTTGGGTCTTTAGAAAACTCTTTCACTAGTTTTCTTTCCAAGGTTTTTGAAATCTTTCACTTCCTGCCTCTGCCCGTCTTGTTCTCCACTGTTGCTCTCTTTAAACTTCTTGACAATGCATCTCCCTGCAGTTCTTAACACTTGAAAACGCTTTAATAAACGTGTGTATCCTTCTCCATCTTTATGAGCATTAACAATTCTTTATCTCAAGTCCAAACTAATTTATTTTGTCTTTGCCATGATGACAGTGCATATAATTTTACTAGTTGTTTCGCAAGATACTCATCCTCAGCTTAAAGAGCAATTTAAAGGCTTAACTTGGTTAATTAGGTTAACCAGGCAAATTAGGTTAATTTGGCAAGTCACTGGACAACAGTGGTTTGTTCTATAGCTAATCAAACTAATAATTTCTTGAGGGGGCTAATAATATTGACCTTAGCAGTTTTTTATTTATTTATTTATTTATTTTATTATTTTATTCAAGCAACTATAAGAAATCAGACTTTCTCTAGAAGAAAAAAAAAATAATAGGAAATAATGTGAAAACATTCTCTTGCTCAGTTTTTTTTTTATTCTAAAAAATACTAAAAAAAAGTTAAATTCACAGGGGGGCTAATAATTTAGTCTTCAACTGTACATGTAATTCTTAACGCTGTGTTGTTACCTGAATGATTCACAGCTTTTTTGTTTGTTTGTTTGTTTGTTTAGTGATAGTTGTTCATATATGAATGCATGTATATATAAATCCATTCTTGTGTGTTTTTCCCTGTGTCAGAAGTGACTGTGAAGTGAAATGGCTGGCCAGCTGCTGCAGGCCACCTGCCTCCCCACACAGAGGTGACACAGTAACCGCAAGTCCTCCTGCTCCCTCCTGCCCTAACAAACATTCATTAATGACTGAATCACTGTCCCAAATTAGTAGCACACTTTCTCATTAACTGCCCAGGAAAGCAGCTCCCATTAATAAAATCATACGAAGTGAGCTTTAAACTGGCACTGTAGGAACATATGAGTGCTGACACAGCGAGAGATGTAAAAATATACATCTGATTTTTCAAGGGCAATTACTTGTTCAAAATACTAAGCACAGAGAAGCACTGCAAAAATATGTCCTTTTATGTCCTTAAAGGGATGCATCCAAAAATGGAAATTCTGTCATAATTTGCTCACCCTCATGTCATTCCAAAGCTTAATGAACATGTAGAAGGCATTTAAAAATAACACCTTTTTTTGTCCATAAAATGAACTCAACAGTGTCCATTGATGTTTTGGACAAAACAGAAAAAAGTAAAGTTTGGAATGACAAAGGCGAACAAATTATGACAATTTTTAGGTCAACTATACCTTTAGCAGAAAATCTCAGGACCCTCTGGTGGTTGTACAACATCTTCAAATCTGCATACAGTATTTCCCCTACGTTCTCTCGAAGCTGCGTCGGAACGCTATGGGAACGCCCCTGGCGAGACACCGTACTGAAGCGTGTGTAGAACTAGTCCAATCATGGCCAGCCACGTCATGAGCGAGATGACGTAGCCATCCAGGAAGTACAAGAGGGCACCGGCAACACGCTCATTTAGCTTGTTGCTCTTCAGCGTGCGCGTGCTGTGTGTGTGTCTGGCAAAAAAAAAAAAAAAAAGAACTATGTCTAAGGCAAAGCAAAAGAGCAGACGGGGTTTTAGACGGTGTGTTCCCCCATGCCCTCGCTATTTGGCTGAGGGGGACACACACGATCTTTGCCTCGTCTGCTTGGGAGCGGAGCATGCACAGTCAGCCCTCGAAAAGGCTGACTGTCATGACTGCGGTCTCCTCTCCATCCGTGTGCTCCGCTCCCGGGCCGCCGTGTTTGATGAAACCGGCCAGCCCCGCGATCCCGCTGGCAGTGGTCCCGCTGTAGCTGAGGCTCGGCGTAGACTGCTGTCATGGGGATCGCAAACGGATCTGTTGGAGGGATCTGAGACGGGCTCTGCCTTATCTCAGTCCTCACCCAGCAGATCCACAGCCGCTTCTCAGGGGTCGGAAGCCCGCGCTGCGGTTTCTTCCTCCCCTAAGAGCGGTGCGGCGCTTCATCTATCTTCCTCCGAGGAGGTTGATGTGATGAGCGTCGATCCCCCAGAGACTGTGGGTTCTCCCCCACAGTCTCTGGCGTATGAGGAGCTGGTGGAGGTTGTGACTCGTGCGGTGGCCAAACTTAACATCGTTTGGCCATCAGAGAAGCAAGATGTTCGTCCTCGTAGCAAACTGGACGAACGCTTTCTTCGCTCACAGTCGCAACCTTCACCGCGGGGTCTTCCGTTTTTCCCTGATCTGCACACTGAGGTGTCTAGATCGTGGGCAAAACCGTACTCATCTCGCATCTTTAGCCCCACCACCACTACATATTCCAACGTGGTGGGGCTGAGCGAGATGGGTTATGGGGCGATGCCACCGGTTGAGCAGACGCTAGCTAGCTATCTCTCACCGGTATCGGCGTCGTCCCTGAAGACCCCGAAGCTTCCCACCAAGGCACTTAAAGCTACATCTGCTTTGGTGGGTAAAGCTTATGTGGCAGCAGGTCAGGCTGGTGCATGTCTGCACACCATGGCGGTGTTACAGGCATACCAGGCTGACCTGCTGAGGGACCTTGACGAGAAGGAGGGGCAGGAATCCGACGCACTCGCTGAGTTGCGTCGGGCCACAGACCTGTCGCTCAGGGCCACCAAGGAGACGGCCAGATCCATCGGCCGCTCCATGTCTGCGTTGGTGGCTACTGAGCGGCACCTGTGGTTGAATCTGTCTGAGCTTGAGGACAAAGACAGATTCTTCCTGCTGGACGCCCCCCTGGCTCCTGCGGGCCTCTTCGGCGACGCTGTAAATACAGTCGTCGAGAGGTTCCAGGAGTCTAAAAAGCAGGCGGCGGCGTTTCAGCGCTTCCTCCCTCGTCGTCAGGTCCCTGGGGCTGCTGAGCGAGGGCAGCCCCAACCACAAAGCTCCTCATACAGGGCTCATCAGCGACAGAGCGTCGCTACCCGAACCCCTCCTCCTCGAGAACGGGGCTCGGGGCGGCGCTCTCGGCCTGGGTCTTCTAGTCAGAGGACGGATCTGCGGACCGTCCTTCTGACTAAGAGGGCCCAGGCTAAGCGGCCTTGACGGGCGGAGCGTCTTGGCCGTGGGGACAGCCCCCCCCGGGGAAGGAAGGGTCACACCTCATTTCACGGTGCCCATTCCTCCTCGGTGTCCTCAAGGAACCTCGCCGATGTCCCTGCCACCCTCGGTGTTTCAGGGCTCGGCAGGTTTTCAGAGAGCGAGCCGCCCAGCTGCCGCCCAACAACAGCGCGGCGCGGGTGGGTTCGCCCTCCCTAGGAGGAACCAGTCCCGAGGGACTGGTCCTCCAAAACATACCAGACACTCTGGGTCCACCAGAGGCCAGCCCCGAGAGGCTGGTTCCCTTAGTAGACTTTTTGGCAGCGTGGAGACTTCTGCCAAAGGTCTCTCAATGGGTCCTGCAGATAGTAGAGAGAGGCTACAGAATCCAGTTTGGTTCTCGTCCGCCTCGTTTCTCAGGGGTTCTGCCCACACTCGTGGGCCCCCAGCAGGCTCTGGTGATGGAACAAGAGGTAGAGACACTCCTGAGGAAGGAGGCCATAGAGGTGGTCCCTCCTCTCGCACGAGAGTCCGGCTTCTACAGCCGTTACTTCATTGTTCCAAAGAAGGATGGCGGGCTACAGCCCATCATAGATCTGCGTCTTCTGAATCGCGCCATAAAAAGGTTTCGATTCAAGATGCTCACTATAGCTCAGATCCTAACACAGATCAGGTCCGAGGACTGGTTTGTCACCATAGATCTGAAAGATGCTTATTTTCACATCTCCATCCTTCCTCAACACAGGAAGTTCCTGAGGTTCGCTTTCGGGGGTGAAGCTTACCAATATCGGGTTCTTCCGTTCGGCCTCTCACTCTCACCCCGCACCTTCACGAAAGTCGTGGATGCATCTCTGGCTCCTCTGCGACTCCAGGGCATCCGCGTACTAAATTACATCGACGACTGGCTCATTTTAGCACAGTCGAGGCAGCAGGCGGTTCGACATCGAGATGTCGTTCTCGCCCATATGAAGAAGCTGGGGTTAAGGCTAAACACCAAGAAAAGTGTGCTTTCTCCATTACAGAGGACCACTTATCTTGGTGTGGTGTGGGATTCGACTACGATGCAGGCACGGCTCTCCCCTGCTCGCATCGAGTCAATCCTCACAGAGGTCAAGAGAGTGAAAGAAGGCCAATTTCTCACTGTCAAACAGTTTCAGAGACTGTTGGGTCTGATGGCGGCAGCCTCCAACGTGATACCTTTTGGACTGCTTTACATGAGACCCCTACAGTGGTGGCTCAGAACCAAAGGGTTTTCCCCGAGAGGGAACCCGCTTCGCATGATCAAGGTCACGCGGCGATGCTTACGTGCCTTAGACATGTGGAAGAAACCTTGGTTTCTGTCCCAGGGCCCAGTGTTGGGAGCTCCTTGTCGTCGCGTAACGCTAACGACGGACGCTTCCCTGACAGGCTGGGGAGCGGTCATGAGTGGCCGCTCGGCCCAAGGTCGGTGGGGAAACCACCATCTCATGTGGCACATCAATTGCCTGGAGATGCTGGCGGTGTTTCGAGCTCTAAAACAGTTCCTACCGGACCTGAGAGGCCACCATGTGCTTGTTCGTACAGACAACACGTCGGTGGTCTCTTATATCAACCGGCAGGGGGGTCTGCGGTCGCGCCCCCTCTACAAGCTGGCGTGCCAGATCCTCCTCTGGGCTCAGGGGAAGCTGCTCTCACTGAGGGCAGTTTACATCCCTGGGTATCTAAATCAGGGAGCAGACATCCTGTCGAGGCAGGGGCCGAGGCCCGGGGAATGGAGACTCCACCCCCAATCGGTGGAGCTCCTGTGGAAGAGGTTCGGCAGGGCGGAAGTGGACTTATTTGCGTCCCTCGAGACCACCCACTGTCCGCTCTGGTTCTCCCTCACGCATCCATCCCCCCTGGGGGTGGATGCCATGGTACAGGCGTGGCCGAGGTTACGCCTGTACGCCTTCCCCCCGATTGCTCTGCTCCCGGGAGTTCTGGAGAGAGTTCGCCAGGACGGGGTCAGTCTACTTCTTGTAGCCCCGTTCTGGCCGGCCCGAGTTTGGTTCTCGGACTTGATGTCCCTCCTAGACGGCTCTCCCTTCGAGATTCCGCTCAGGAGGGACCTCCTCTCACAGGCGGGGGGCACCATTCTGCATCCCCGCCCGGAGTCGTGGAAGCTGTGGGCGTGGCCTCTGAGGGGGCACACCTCATAGCCTCCGGTCTCTCAACCGAGGTTGTTGAGACCATACTCCAATCCAGGGCTCCCTCCACGAGGAAGCTGTACGCCCTGAAGTGGAAACTTTTCACTTCTTGGTGCGGACAACGGTTGCAGGACCCAGTTAACTGCCCGGTTGGTACAGTTCTGGAGTTTCTGCAAGACCGTTTTTCCGCAGGGTTGGCTCCCGCCACCCTGAAGGTATACGTGGCAGCCTTAAGTGCCTACCACGCTCCTCAGGATGGCCTTTCAGTTGGGAGAAACCCTCTTGTAACACGCTTCCTCCGGGGTGCGCTGAGGCTGAGGCCTTTGCGGTGCAACAAGGTTCCCACCTGGGACCTGGCAGTGGTTCTGGAGGGTCTCTGCGGAGCTCCCTTCGAGCCACTCGAGGAGGTGCCAGTCAAGTTTCTAACACTTAAGACTGTGTTCCTCCTCGCTATCTCCTCCCTTAAACGGGTGGGAGACCTGCAGGCACTTTCAGTATCATGCCTGGAGTTCGCTCCGGGCATGGTCAGGGCATTCCTTTACCCCAGACCGGGGTATGTCCCGAAGGTGCCTGCAGTTACGCCGGGTCCCGTTGTACTGCAGGCCTTTTGCCCTCCACCCTTCCAGGATGCGGGTCGAGAGAGACTGAACCTGTTGTGTCCAGTGCGAGCACTGGACACTTACGTCCACAGAGCTGCCCTGTGGCGTAAGGTAGATCAGCTCTTTGTGTGCTTTGGTGGTCCGAAGAAGGGGTCTTCGGCCACCAAGGAGACCATAAGTAGGTGGGTGGTCGAGGCCATCTCACTTGCTTATGGGTCCTCGGGTCTCCCTTCTCCTATGGGGGTCCGAGCACACTCGACCCGGAGTATGGCGGCCTCTAAGGCCATCCACCTGGGGCTGTCTCTTAGCGACATCTGTAATGCGGCGGGCTGGTCCTCTCCGCATACCTTTGTTCGCTTTTACAACTTGGACATGCCTTCCACACCAGGTGCCCGAGTCCTCGCCTCCTGATGTGCTCTCTCACACAGGTGGGTCTGGACTCACTCGTATGGCGCAGTTGGTATTCTCGTTCCCATAGCGTTCCGACGCAGCTTCGAGAGAACGTAGGGGAACGTCTCAAGTTACGTATGTAACCATGGTTCCCCAAGGGAACGAGAAGCTGCGTCTCGTTGCCATACTCTTGGCACCTTCTTGCACGCTTCGCTTTCGAGCAAGCTAAATGAGCGTGTTGCCGGTGCCCTCTTGTACTTCCTGGATGGCTACGTCATCTCGCTCATGACGTGGCCGGCCATGATTGGACTAGTTCTACACACGCTTCAGTACGGTGTCTCGCCAGGGGCGTTCCCATAGCGTTCCGACGCAGCTTCTCGTTCCCTTGGGGAACCATGGTTACATACGTAACCTGAGACGTTTGCTTTGTAATGCCTGCTCAGATTTACTGTCCTGAATCAGGATTTTGCACTTAGTTGTTGCCTCCGCTGAAAATTGTCACATAAGGTCAAAACAAAAAACTCTCATCAATATCATTTTGTCCTAAATTATTCCTTATATTTCAATTAAACAAAATGAGTCTTGGCATTCTCGCAAGTCCAACCCCCATCAGCAATGGATTGTAAACGTCTTCCTCACAAGATAACCGCTTGATGCAAGACCACTCGACAGTCTGCTGCAATCCTGTTTAGAGTTGAAGTGAGCTTTGGGCCATTGGCTCCTCTGAGCGGAAGACTTGGCAGAGCTTTCGATAGAAATGTGTGAGTGGGAAGTCACTGATAGTGTGAATCCCTTTGTAGTCAACTAGAAGAGCTTTATTGGTAGTGCACACTGACAGCTCAGGGGTGCAGAGTAATTCATTAGTTAAGGAAAATACTTGCGGGTGGGAAAGAAAG
This sequence comes from Cirrhinus molitorella, assembly GCA_033026305.1. Lineage (NCBI taxonomy): Eukaryota > Metazoa > Chordata > Actinopteri > Cypriniformes > Cyprinidae > Cirrhinus > Cirrhinus molitorella. The sequence goes on along the minus strand of CM065129.1, from coordinate 19,546,421 downwards.
TGAGACAGAGAGAAAAAAAGGGTTGGCTGTTCGTACTATGGCGTTAAATTTCATTATATCAAATTCTAGCTCCTCGTACATCTTTAAAATCTGATCCAGATTAAATTGCATGTTGCAGAGATTTATGAACAGCATTTTCTGAATTTGTTTACCACCTTGCTAAGCAATGTTCGAGAAACCAAATGTCCCCTAAGGCTCTTGATTCAACCACAAAGCTCAGCTAAGCAGAAATGTTCATGCATTCAGTAGACGTTCAGGCTTATTCCAACAGATGGAAAAACAGAAAGGGTTTTACAGCCTCATCATTTGTTTTCATACCTGTCTCTCAGTTTAATTAGCGGCGCTAACCGTCCCAATGTGTTTTGTAGCTGTACGGCTAACCAGATCACATGGCTTCCTGAGCATCCCTCTAGCTGAATCTGGCAGCTTTGCCACTGGAGATTGAAGGATCAGAGCATCTTAAGTGTGATTTCAGAAGCTGCAGTTGCTTCTGAGGTGAGGACACCTCTGATAGGTGAGAAGTGTCTCAGCCAGGTCTTCTGAACTGTTAACATCCAAACACAACTCTTCTACAATTGTGTGAGGATCTAGTGTTCCTCACATTCTTGTGCGATCTCATATTTCAATCTTCAAACTGTATTTGTAATCTGATTTAAAAAATGTGATAAAAGTAATAATATGTGCAATAATTATGAATGACCATTTAAAATATAACATTTTCTAATATGTTTATGTTTTATATTACAATTAGTGTAGTATTTAGGGTTAAAATAGAAAAAATCTTTTTTAATTCCAGTGCAAATTAGAGGTATTTGGTGGCCAGAAATATAATATTTATATATAATTAAGGGTTGGCGATATAGCCTTAAAATTGTATCACTGGCAGGCAGCAACATTCATTAGTGCCAACAAAATGAAGGGCATTTTCCATCCCTTTCCAATGAGCTACTGTCATTGATGACTAAACATTTTTAAAAATAAAATAAAACAAAAATGCTGGCAAAACTTAAGGAACACTTGCATCTTTTTGGATTGCCATCGAATGAGGTAGAATATCAGTGCTGAAACTGTTGCATTTCCTCTAATTCTTTGTGCAAACATAAAACGGATATACCATGAAATGATAAAACTGTACAAGTAAACACTTTAGAAGTTAACTAGCCATCCATTTGGCAGACTCACGGCAGGCTACTCTCTTAATATTCAAAGTGTAATAGAGACCGACTATTTCAAGCTTGATACAGAGCTATAAACAACTACACATCCTATTATAGCCTACATACTAATAACAGCCTAGATATGTTATGCAGCCTAATTTGTGCGCATTGGGAACGGTATTAAAATTGCTTTGAATGTGTGTGCGCATTTTACTTGCGGTTTCATTTTAGCGGTCACTGGAAACATTGGCGTGCATTTTACAATACGAGACATTAATTTAACATATTAATTTTTAAAAGTGGTTGGAACCGCTCTCACGGTGCTGCGCCAGTCGGTCTGCGCAACGCCGCTTCGGTTTGGGCACATTTGTGGTTGTTGTTGTGTGCGCTAGGGAACTTAAATGTGCCATACGTCATACGTATGGTGCATACGTAGCTATATCATTGATATCACAAGATGGCACTTTTTTATCATGTAAAAAATGTTTACCGGTATTATCGTGGACGGTATGATATGGCACATACCTATATGTAATCCCATGGTTTAACCACTACATACCCTTATGGCTGTTTAATAAATACATTTAAAAAGGTTCATTAATGACATTCCATGTAATTTTATGATATTCACATAAGCATATACAACACAAGTGAATATTAATAAAGGCAAGCAAATAAGGAATAATATATATATATATATATATATATATATATGATTTAAAAAAATAAAAAAATAAAAAGAGTTATTTTGCAACTCTGGTACAGCAATATTGCTATACAATATGCAGTTTCATATATATATATATATATATATATATATATATATATATATATATATATATATATATATATATATATATATATATATATATGAAAGGTGTTGCTTTATTTGTCTACCAGATAATACTTAAATGACATGATGAATGCATTGTCTTTAAATCTTGTATAAGCTAAGGATATTAAAGGAAAATAGTTTGCAATGTTTTACAAATAACTGATACACGTAAAAAATGTGTTTCTGCACTGCAAGTAGCGCTGGTTGGCGTTGTTCATTGTTCAATGTTCTCTGCTCTTTCATGTCTGCATTTACAAGTGCACAAGTGAGTTTTGCAACAGGAATAGCTCAAAAGGAGTACCAAAAATCGAAGCACTAGGATTTGAAGTTGTACTGCCAGATGTGAGAGGTCGTAAGATACAACTAGAGGTTGTACAGTAATTTTTGGGAATGTCATTTCCCACACATTTGTAGCTATTAATTTTCAACTTCGAATTCAAAACACAGGTGTTTTGATTATTGTCTGTGCGTGCAAATCAAAAGATTCAGCTTTTTAGATCAAATTTCAACTTACAAATATGAATGTTAATATAAGCTCTCACATTCAGATCCACAAGCTCTTGAGTTTTGCTACTGTTTTACCTTAATAGTTAGCAAACTATTGTCGTAAGTTCTATTGAACTCTATAAAGGGTTTGCACCTATAAGCATGGATTGCACAGTTTATGTACTACTGAATATGTTGTATGAATATGTGCATGTACTACTGCTAATTTATGCTGTCTAAACCACGGAAAAAATGTGTGGAAACTGCTAAATATTATAGAGAAGGACTTGTAAGCAGGAAAGGGCATGATATTTTGACAAAAGTTAATAGGTGGTAAAGATAAATACGAGCAGTATTAATATATTAGCCTAATATTTCACCTAACAAGAAATGATATGAACAAACACAAATGTTGTCAAGATTCTTGCCTTGGAAATCCTGGTTCAGTTTGGCCAACCACAAACACCTTCTTTCCTCTATTTCTTTGCACTTTTCTCGTTGATTTGCTCAATGGCATTGTTTACGTTCAGTGTCAGAAATATGCTTGGTGATGTGGTGAAAACACCCTATTGGTAACGCTGGAACTTGTGACCTTAGTTGCTGTCTTTATATTGTGTCATAATTTACTCACCCTCCACTTGTTCTGAACATGTATGAGTTTCTTTCTTCCAATATTCTTCTAAATATCTTCTCTTGTGAGAAAAAAAGAAACTCATACAGGTTTGGAACAACTTGAAATTGAATAAATGGTGACAATATTTTCATTATGGGTGAACTGCTCCTTGAACCTTGCCCCTTTTTTTGTAGGTGAGTTCACTTAATCAATCCCATTCATATGCTGAAGGTCATTTTATCATTTTGACAAACTACACAAAAATTACACACATTGGGCATCACTCATGTAACTTGCTTGTATATAAGAGTAAATTCTGAGTAATTTGCATGTAAAACAGACCTTGCGGAAAACTCTACTTTGGATTGACAAACGGTTCATAAAATTGTTGTTCAGTTGTTGTGCAAGTAGAAGTTGTAAATAAATATTTAATAATTATAAAAAATATAATAAAAAAAAGGCAAACAAACTTGTAAAATATTATTATGTAGTATATCAACATTCAGTTTACCAAAAAGGAACACAGAACAATTTATGCACCACTAACACTTGGTAGGAGTAGGTGTACATTTCTGTTGTACCAACAAACATTTTGAAAAATCAACATTCTCATAAATTCGAAAGTTGACGTTAGGGCTGGGCAATATATAGATCGATATATTCATGCGCATCGCGTCAGTAAAGCCGGTTCTTTGATTAGCGGTAAATCTCCATCACCTGTTTTCAAATGGCGCGCCAGTTAATGCACAGAGCCGTAGATCACTGAAAAGCTGCTCCAATGAATCACCCGTGAAACTGAAGCCGATATTGCGTAGCTTGTCAGTGATCTACGGCTCTGTGTATTAACTGGCGCTCCATTTGAAAACAGGTGATGGAGATTTACCGCTAATCAAAGAACCGGCTTTACTGATGAGATGCACATAATATATCGAAATATATATCGCCCATCCCTAGTTGACGTCAGAACATCTTTATGAACGATTTACACAAAATGTTTTGTTTTGATTGTGTTTCATGGATAAGGCCCAGTGTTCCTATAGCTTAAACATTAAAGCATGTGTTTCAGATCATACAACATCATAAGACTGATTCCCAAGAAATGCATAAACTGATAAAGTGTATACTTTAATACAATACTAGTTGTTGTTCTTCCTCTGAAAGCAGCTGCCAATGCGTAAAAATATTGTTTTATTCCCTTTAAAATGGAACTGAAAAATTATTCAAACTTATCATAATTGGTTATTTTAATATATAAAAAAAGAACTATCCATTAACCCCACCAGGATTCCAAAATAAATGTTGACAGCTTCATTTAAATGTATCTGAGATACATACTAAAGAGGTACAATAACACCTCATAGTTGCCATAGTGAAGGAAATTATCAACATGAACAAAACCACTGGAAGCTCTCTGCCTTCACTTCAAACATTTCCTTTCCTCTCCAGGGAAATTCAAAGTGCCTCTGAATAGCTGCACCTGGAGTCGGTCTATGAGGTCAGACTGCATGGTCAATATCTCAATCAAAGCAAAAGAAAATACCCCTCGGCTTTTATACGCATAAAGTGCCAAAACTTTTCACTCGACAGGGCAGACTAATCAATATCCAGGTCTGCAGACACTGACTGTAAGAAGTCTTTTGAGTGTCCACATACAAACAAGACTTGTCACATAAAGCCAAGCTACAGGTCTGTCCGGCCCAATTGTGAGATATGGCCCAACTTTGAGGACAAACATAATGTAGATAATGGATAAGCAACCAAAGAGCTGAATGTTGCTATGATTCAGAGTAAACAGGGCTGGCTAGAAATAGCTCTGGCCAAGAGGGAGTATCATTGCAGGGCTAGAGTTTAGAGTACGAATGGAAAAAGAGGGCATTTGTGTACAACAGATTACAGCTTTATATACAATCATCATGTGTGTTTATATTAATGTGCATGTAGTAGTGGTCCCAGATTTTTTAATCCCATTTACATATGTATGTCTTTTCCAAATTTCATAACTAATGGTTTTCAAAGCATACCTCTTTCACTCTCATATCGTTGCCTTAGAATTATAAGGTTCTATCTGCATTCTGAGCACTTTTGAGATATTGAACTTCAAAGTTTTTGCGTCCCATAGACATCTGTAGATAGAACCATTTTTGTTTTCTAAAAAATGTACACAGCTTACATAAGAAACATCACATTATGTAAATAAATTGTCACAGAATACGAATATGTGAATAACTCAATTTTGACAAAAATGTCAGATAGAACCTTATAATTCTAAATACGATATACAGTATCTCACAAAAGTGAGTACACGGGGTTCCATGGGGCAAATGAGGTCTGGTTTCTCGTTGTTCCACGCGAACTGCGGCAGTACACTCCGGATTTTGACCCCGGTCCAGAGACGCGATAGCACGGAGCAGATCATATGCTCAAGTCGGCATGTATTAATCTACTCAGCGTCAGCATGATTATGATCGCTATTTTGTTAGTAAGAGTTTCATAGTCAGTCTACGAGGTAATCTATTAGACTGTGGCTGTTATAAGCTGTCAAATGCGGCTCAACCGAGCACAACGGCTCTGGCCCAAACAGATATAAATCGAACGCTATTGGCTATTTTAAAAAGTGGGTGGGGCTGCTCGATATGGCTCATCCTGTTTTTCTGTTTCAGTTGAAATCACGTCACCACATAGAATAATGCTGCGCGTTTCAAGGCACTTCAGTGGACCTTTAATGTAACAACAATGCCACTACAACTGCTACTGAATATTAATAAATCTTTATTTTTAAATGAGTAATCACATTTGTTTTCTTTTGAATTTTTGCAGTAAACCTTGTTGTGCAGCACTTTGTTTGCCCAAAAATAAAAGGGTTTCATTTTCATTTAATCAAGATAAATGAAATTGATGTTTTATGCCTTCATCTGATTACCAGAAAAAATAAGATGTACATTTTAATGGGCCCTATTATTGTTTAAAACCCTATACAAAAAAAAGAATAAGTTTACAATACAGGCCTTAATTTCTTTTTATTAATTCACCATTTGTAAACTGATGTTAACTCTTCATTTTAAAAAAATAAAAATATCAGTAGCATTTGTATTAAAAGTATATTCACTGAATGTAAAAAAAATAATAATAATAAATAATAAATAAATAAAAAACGAGAATTGAATCGAGAGCTTGAGAATCGAATTCGAATCTGAATCGATACCCAGCCCTAATGATAACGACCCAAACACACCGCCAAGATGACAACTGTCTTGCTGAGGAAGCTGAAGGTGATGGAGTGGCAAAGTATCTCCAGACCTGAACCCTCTTGAACAGCTGTTGGGCATCCTCAAGCGGAAGCACCATGTGTCTAACATCCAGCAGCTCTGTGATGTCATTATAGTTAAGTGGAAGTGGATCCCAGCAACAGCCTGTGTAGCTCTGGTCAATTCCATGCATGATGATTAAGGCAGTGCCAGATAACAATGGTGCTAACACAAAATACTGAAGTTCACTTAGGGTGTACTCACATTTGTTGCCAGCTTTTTTGATAATAATGGCTGTATGTTGAGTTATTATCAGAGGACAGTAAATATATACTGCTATACAAGCTGCACATTGACTAATCTAAAATATATCCAAGTTGTATTTCTATAGTATTGTCCCTTGTGAAGATATACTAAAATGGTTGCTGAAATGTGAGAGGTGTACTCACTTTTGTGAGATACTGTATGCACGTACGTATTCATCCAGACACATTTCTAAATTATTAACACTGAGCCTTAAACATTAATATGGGATGGGACACAAGCAGAGTTAATCAGCCAAAAGTGTCTGAAAGCTTTAGTGAAACTTGTGGATAATCCAGTTTACAAACTGATGCACCACACCATTTAAAGTTATAGAACTGCTTGTGGAGCAGAAATTATAAATCAAATATAGATGTGGTTGATGCTTCAGACAGAGAACAAACTCAAGAAGCGCATTTATACAGAAGCTTACAAAGACAGTGCTGTGGAAAATTGCTGTAAAATGTTTAGAGAGGTCCTTGTGTTGAAGCTTTCCTGAGTGTATTACTAATGCACATGGCTATGTTTTGCCAAGAAAATCAAACAAAATCATTAGACTGCAAAAAACATTGTGATCTTGTCATGACTGTTAAAGATACATGTTATACTGTTTAATACTGAAGAATAAATAAATTCAATGCATTTTATCTGTGAGTTTTCTTTTTAATGCATTGGTGGATTTAGTTTTACATTAGCCTTAATAGACCAGAGCGGCAAAGCTTTAATTTAACTCTGCTAATTAATGCACCTCTGATTTGGTGTGACCATAAGAGCTTGCACAGCTGACATCCCATTCACCTTGCATATTTGTGTGTGTATGTGTGTTTATTTGGTTGGGCTCGATGCCACCAAGGTCTCCAGATGTGTAGATAATTGGGAAATTCTTAGAGGGAATGGAAGCAATTAAGACTCAAAGCAGATAAAGCCTCCCTTGGCCGTCAGATGCTCTCAGAATAGAAAAGATTTTGTTCCACTCCTATTTGCACTGTGTTCTGCTATTATATTTATATAAAGTTGGATATATGGCCCAAACATTTTACTTTACTGCTCTAACAGTGATTATTATTTATACATATAGAAATACACATTAGTCACGTCACATAGTAATGCCAGACGGAGTTTGTTTTCAATGCGTACTAGTGTTAAAAGGTGTATTTACATCAACAGGCAAATCTTAAATGTACACCATCATAACAACAAGCTGTTGCATTGACAATCTCAGCAGGGAAGTTAAATTATTCCTCATGGAGATGAGTGAAATCTCTTCTGGCTTGCCTGTGTCTAACAGCGGGTAGCAGAACACATGATATATTTCATATGTGATTTACACAATTTAATGTCGATAGAAACTCCACAGGCAGCTGGTACTCCACTTAAGCATTCATTCTAGTCTTTCTGCGCTTGCAATGAAATGCTAGCTAGCTAATTTGCCAAACAATAAATCAAGAGCTGACAGTGTTTTACAAAACACCAACAGTGGAAAAACTTGGCAATAAGCAGGTCTGTCACTCAAAGTTTCCAAAGTGAAATCTGCAATTTGGTATCTCCATGCTTCATCTATCATATTTAAGCCAGACGTCTATTAGCGCGCTGTAACTCGTTCGAGATAAGCTCTCATCTAATTGCTCGCACCCTTAAGTGCTTCACATCACTGATGACAGCATAGCCATCTGCATTTTAATGTGCTATCATGATAAAAGAAATGGTGTGAGGTCCTATATGCTGCTAAATTTGTCTGAAGTCAGATTAAGTTGAATTCCTGACAGGAATTTCCATACACTGTAAAAAAAATAATAAATCTGTAAAATTTACGGTAGCAACATTTTACAGTTTACGGTTTTCAGTTAAATTTACAAGTAAATACCGTAATTTTATTAACTGATATAACTGCAATGTACCAACCTATTGAAGTACTGAAATCTGTTTTATAATTTTGTAATACACTGATAACCACCAAAACCAGGTGGTGATGAGAAAGTGACATGATAAACTACAGCCCATCACAAGCAGCTTTTAAATATTAACATATAGAAGGTGCACAGTGTCATTCACACAAACACTAAACACCATCATGTAACACATGAAACTGAAATAATGCAATAAACATTAATTTAACAACATTAGATGTAGCATAAAACCCTAATGTACAAACCTGCTTAGAAAAAACTAAAAAGAAAGAGTTATTTCAACAAAAAAACATCAAATTTAAAAAAAAATGTAGCGCAGGGAATTGTGAGAATGTCAATTTACGGTTATTTACGGTAAATATTACAGTCTTTTATCTTTAACCATTTAACAGGTTTTTACTGTAGCATTTTAGGGCCTTAAAAATTACATTTTTGTTCAACTTTTAATAAATTGCTGTTAAATTGTGTAAGTTTCATGACTTCAATTAATCAGACATGCTTATTTAAAATTTAAATGGAAAAAAATGGAATTTGGAAAAAAATAAAACAATATGAGTGATTTCATAGTGCCCTACACTGGAATAAATTATATATAAATATTTGAAAACTGAAAACAGATATTTAAAATTGTACTATTTTTGACTCGAAAACACCCAAGAGTGAGGTTTTGCTACCTTTAAACAAACTTTGCTTGTGTCGATTTGTTTACATGAAAAGATGTTTTTTGAGATTTAAGTTGCTTTAGAGATTCCTTCTTTTTATATTTCTCAACTAAAAAGTTGCTTTCAAAAACATTTTAATCATTAAAATCTTTCCAGAGATTTGCATAAAGGAACCAACTTGACTTTAAGGTATTACTTCAAACTGTCCTAGATTTTAACACGTTGGTCTGTGCACTGAAACGAATTGATAGGTTGTCTTGGCTTTCTCGACAAGTGCTACCAACTCCAGTATCCATTTCCCCTGCTGCAGCCGTTCAATGACAGCTAGCTAAACTACATGGTGATCACCATCCATCACAGGGGTCCACGGTTATAATTCTGTGTTCTATACCCCTGCCTTTCATTACTCTGACTTACGGAGTGAAAAGGGAGGCAGCGTTGAACGATCCGTGCTGTTAATTCTCTCGTCCGGTGCTCCTTTATACCCTGTTCTCTCCATCATCAAAGTAATTACAGTTCCCGTTTTCCCAAGCTGAAGGTGTAAAATTCAATCAGCAGTCAAGCAAATTTAAATCCCAAGCTCCCATATGTAGAGGCAACAGAGCACAGATTATTGATTTATCTGTTAAGCCCCTTTTTGCTTGCTGTAACACTGCATGTGCACAACTACATAGACATTCCTTTCCTATTCCCCTCATTTTCAAAACAATAAATTATGCACCACGCAAAGCATAAAACAAGCCGCTTTACTACACTCGGACAGTATTTCAATTTCTAAGTTAAATGCTCCTTGGGGTACTTTTAATATAAAATATTCATAAATTAGAAAATAATATGTATTTTGTGTGTGTGTGATAGAAAGTAAAATATTCCAAACATGACATTCCATAACACATCACAAACGTACTGAGAATACAAATAAACTTTATTAAGCATTATTTTTGAATATACTAAACAATATAGTGGCTGGTGTAAAGTATACCATGGCCAAAACATCACCAATAAATAATAAATAAAATAAAATAAAATAAAATAGATTCAGTCAGTCTGTTGTTGTTGTAAACTTACATGGCTAACTAAATTCTTTACTTGAAATAATGGTATAAAATTGACTGAAATAAAATAAGGTATATAAAAAACTGAAACATTTTATTTCAGCTACAAGGTAACATAGCTAATTTTTCCAATCCTGCCCCCTCTATCAATACTTTGCTTCCTGTCATCTTTACACTGTCCTATAATAATATAGATATAATGATAAGATTGCAATTCTGTCAGAAAATGCAACACTTCTCTTGTTGTTCCAATTGAAAATGTTTTGGTATTCACATGCTTATTGTTTTTGTTTGCACTGGAACAACACAAAAAATACAATTTCATACAGAACTAAAAAAAAATGGACTGGACAAAATTACTGGCACCTTGTCAAAATTGTAAGAAATAATTGCTTTTCAAGCATGTGATCAGCTAGAGACAAAAAAAGAAGGAAAATCTGACTATGCCCCAAGCCACGTCCACAAGCCACACCCCAGCACTTATTATTTTACTATAATATACATACATATATATATATATATACACACAGTATATAGGATTGTTATTGTTATTAAAGTACCTGCCAAAAGGAAACATTACAATTATCCATGATTTTGAATATATATGATTTTCTATGAATATCTGCTTATCAAGGCTGTAAAAAAATAACAGCGAAATTGTGAAATATTACAAATTAAAAAAAAAAAATGTTTTCAATTTTAATATATTATAAAATATGTTATTCCTGTGATGCAAAGCAGAATTTTCTTCATGAAAATAATTTTGCTGCATCATATTTTGTGTGGAAATTGTGATACACTCAGGACTTTTTGATAAAGTTAATTAACAACATTCATTTGCATTTATCAAATATATTAATGAAATGTGATAATGCATGCATTAAATAGAAATTATTTTAAATGTTTTCACTCACTTTTTATATCACTTTTCATGCACAGTGATTTTTTTTATTCATTTCTCTCTCTTTTTAAAATCTTATACAAATGTTTGAGTGGTAGATATCATTGTTTTCATAAAAGTATTAGGATTATATAAGGATTATGTCACACTGAAACTTCTCTTTGTAAACAACAGATTTCTAAATGTTTCTAATGACGAATGTTGCATTCCGAAATGCAAATTAAAGAAACTCGAACCAGTGATAGACCAGTGAATCTAAACTAAAAACAGTACTGTAACAGCAGACATGTATCACGTCAGACTACAGTCTATTACATAAGTACATCACAACTGTTGTGATTTTTATGACAGCACCATGCAATGTCAAATTCTCACTGCCATTTATAAAAAGCTACCGCGTTGCATTTGGTGCTTTGAATTATTTTAACGCTTTTAACGTTAACTGTCCTGCAGATGGTGCCGAATCACATGGGTCGTCCCTCAGAGGTCAGAAAATACGGAAATCTGTATTTATACGGAAAAATCACATCCCTGGTGATGCTCCTGTAATTTGTATTTAGACACCTGTGGCAAGTAACATGTGTGGGCAATATAGTAATCACACCTGCAACCAGTTAAAATGGAGAAAAGTTGATTCAACCTTTGTGTTGTGTGTCACACTGAGCATGGAGAAAAGAAAGAAGTATAAAGAGTTGTCTGTAAATTTGAAAAAAATAAATAAATAAAATAAAATAAAAAAATAAATATATGTGGAAAAACATAGACAATCTCAAGGCTCAAGGTCCATCTCCAGAGATCTCAATGTTCCTGTGTCCACTGTGAGCAATATCACCAAGAGGTTTACAGCCCATGGCACTGTAGCTAACCTCCCTGGATGCGGACGGAAGAGCAAAATTAATGTAAAAAATGTAGTGAATGATCGAATGGATGGATAAAGAACCCACATTATATTACAAACAAATTCAAGCTGATCTGCAGACACAGGGTACAACAGTGTCAGCTCACACTATCCGTCGCCATCTGGATGAAAAGGGACGCTACGGTAGGACACCAATGCTGACACAAGGCGCAAGACTGGAGTTTGCCAAAACTGTACTGTGGACAGATAAGACAAAAGTAGAGTTTTTTGGTAAAGGACATCACCGTTTACAGAAAAAGAAATGAGGCCTTCAATGAGGTTCAAAGATGTTTTGGGTTTGCTTTGCTGTTTCTGGCACTGGATGCCTGATCTGATCTGATGATGACCAAAGAATTTTGGGGTGCAATGTGGTGGCCAGTGTCAGAAAGCTAGAGTCTCCACCAGAGGTCATGGGTCTTCCAGCAGGACAATGACCCGAAACACACTTTAAAAAGCATTCAGAAATGGTTACAAACAAAGCACTGGAGAGTTCTGAATGGCCAACAATGAGTCCAGATTTGAATTCCATAGAACACCTGTGGAGAGATCTCAAAACAGTAGTTGGGAGAAGGCATCCTTCAAATCTGAATGACCTGAAGCAGTCTGCAAAAGAAGAGCGGTCCAAAATTCCAGTAGAGCGGTGTAAGAAACTCATTCACATGGTTACAGGAAGCGGTTGATTTCAGTTATTATTTTCCAAAGGGGGTGCTACCAAATATTAAGTTAAGAGTGCCAAAAATTTTGTCCAGTGCATTTTTTTTTTTTTAGTTTTTTTAGGTTTGTAGGTTACCTTTCTTTTTTTGTGTTGTTCCATTGTTTTCCCAAAAAAACAAACAAAAATATATATATATATATATAATTTTCAAATGCAACAATTTTCTGAGAGAAGGGTTGCATTTTCTGACAGAATTGCAGAATTATTATCAGCACAGATATTATTATTGTGAGTTATAAAGGCATAATATTATATTGTGCACTAACAGACTTGTCAGGAGCAGACCGCTTACCCCATTTCTTAAATGCTGACAAATAGCACAAGTAAAGGGGGGTGGACAAGTATAACAGGGAGCTAGATGGAAAAATGTTCCCCGATAGGTCACAACTCATTTTCAATGAAAAGGGTGAGCCTAACAGAGAGTGGGCACAACCATATGAAACTGCTCTGATGAAGGGAAATGCATTTCTTGCAAGCTGTGTAAGAAATGCCCCATGCCACCCCAAACAACAATGTAGTTTTTGGCTGACAGTCTGTTTAACACTGTCCATCCCTATGAACCTATGAGATTTTCTCATTTTGTGTTATGTGGAAATCATATATACATATACATACACACACACACACACACACACACATACACACCGCGGACAGTGTCATGGAGGACGCCCAAATCCACTGTAATTTTATAAATAATACTGTCTTTTGTGTCATGGAAATTTTCTTCCACCTTTTTGGACACGTAAGCTCCAGATGGGCAGCGGCCGTTCAGTTCTCATGAATCCGCACGAAAGCAGTCTCACCTCAGCCAGATCTTCTGGAATTTACTGCTGGCTCTGATGTCTCTATAGTGGCTAAACATGAGACGTAATTTGTTTTGGGTAAATCTAACAGGCAGACTTTGGTCTCATTAATCTATTATTTGTTCCAGAGTAAAAAGTTTTGGCAAAATCTCATTTATGTAAATTCAATGCTGTATATCAGAACACTGCCTTTGTACTTTTTAACAGAATTGCCTAGCAACTATTTTGATGGGTGTTTTTGTCGTTTATTAAATATTATTATTTAATAAATAATATTTTATAAAAACAATGTTTTATATAAATAATATATTTAATAGTAGCGTGGCAGAATCACAGCAGTACCTATATACAGCCATATCTCTAGTCTACTTGTGTGATATTCCTTATGTATATATACATATACATACACAAACACACACACACACACACACACACACACACATACACATACACATATACACACAGACATACACACAGTGATTTTTTTTTACACTTTACTGTGCAATCTAATCCCTGTTTGATATTCACAAACAACATTTTATTCAAATATCCACTTAATCTTTAATATCAGGCCATTTCATTACAACAGAAATTGTACAGCTACAGTAACTTATTGACTATGTGGACATCAAACTGTAAAAACTTAGAGTAAAGGTTTGCGCTTTGATTTTGAAATTGCAATGTACAATATTTGTTCTGTTTTATATTCTATATTTCATACATTTATGTAACATATATTATACATTAAAATACATTTAGAATTAAAGCTGCAAGCAGCGATGAAAGGGCCCTATGCTTTCTGGCTTTAGGAAAACTGTGAACAATGAGCAATATGCATTTAAATTGGTAAACATAGGAGGAATATGTCGAAGTCATCTACATGCGCAAAACTTCCTGCTGCCAGCTGGTGATGCTAAGACTATAAATGAGTATTGGCATGTAAATGTCTTCAGGCCTGGACTCTTATCAAACATTAAATTCAGTGCAGATGCGACATTGTATGTTTAAGTTTGTGGAAAACAAGTAATTTCCTGTTGCCAGCAGGTGGCGCTATGATAGTAACAGAGTATTGGCCTTTAGATGTGCTCAGGTCAGGACTCTTATCAAACATGTAAGGTTTGGGGCAGATCAGACATTGCATGCATGAGTTACAACAACTTCCTTTTTCATGGCATTAATAGCATGCATTAGCACTTATTAAGTGTTGCTAGCATGTTTCTAGCATGCTTAGCACAAAATGGCATATTTTGCTGTGCTTTTATTTGTCCATTACATTGTTAAACATGTCACTTCCTGTTGCCAGCAGGTGGCGATATGACTATAACCGAATATGGGCATAGATGTCTTCAGGTCAGGACTCTTATCAAACATGTAAGCCCCCCTAAACTCTGCCTATTAGTCTAATAATGCGCTTCATGGATTCTCCTTCATGGAATGTGCCACTTCCGATAATTTGCTGGTTACTCGACAAGGGCAAAATGCAATTGAGGATTTTTAAAATCTCAAAAGTTCTTGGTTTTCTCAGCTGGGATGCATGACATAAAACTGTTTATCCTTAAACATCATCAGCTAAACTGCATATTCTAAAGTAGTTGAGGCTAATTGTGTGGCTATGTTGGTGCATGGCTAAAATAAAGTGCATTCATCTTCATCTCTCTGTCTGACAGATTTATTTAGGAAAGGTGTGGTGCTTGAGGTGTCGTGTTTGCTAATTCTTCCTGTGTACTGTATGTCTGCCAAGGCAAAAACAATGACTCATCCCACATGTCTGAAAACAACTTCCACTCCATCAGTAGCCTGTACCTCTCTCAACTCGCTCTCTCTTGTTACACAGTTTTTCCATTTCCAAAGCCCATATTCCTGCTCAGCTTACAGAAGAGGAAGACTTTGAAGCGCCATGTAAATAATATTACTGTCCTTCTCATTTGCAGGTACATTACTCAGCATTTGCTGCATGATATAAAAAAAGACAATTCACTCATGCCTTATTAATATATATATATATATATATATATATATATATATATATTATGTGTATTAAAATCATCTACTTATTGTTTTCTGTACAAAAAGAAAATAAGCAATAAGAAGGAATTGGAATTAGTTGGAATTCTTTTCTTTTGTAATCTTCTTTAAGGCACAAATGCTGCTGATTAAGCTTAAACTTTCCTAAAATGAATGTCCTCCACTTTTGGGTGAAAAATCTACGCTAAGTGCTATAAATTCTCAGACACTTTGGCTCACACCCCGCACAAAAGTGGAAAAGAAAAACAGAGCCTGAAAGAATTAATAAATTATCTACTTATAGAGCCCCTTTCAGTATATGTTTGTCTTAAAATTGTCTCTTCAGTGTGTCTGTGCTGCTGTTCTCTCTGAAGGAGAGCCTGTGAATCTGAGCCCATTACAGCTCTGTGCTGTTGATTTACTACAGTCCCAACCGAGAGCGCCGCACGCTTCTGTGTGTGCAGGCACGTGTTGCACTCCACTGATACATGGCCAGCTGTTTGCCCACGATAAGGCCTTTGCAAGGAAAGAGAAGAACCATAGAGAATTCCATTAATCTAAGAAAAGCAGTGCTCTCTGCTGGTAAGCCATATCAGTATAGAAAGAAAACATCTTTCATAGGGTTAAATCTATGAGATTGAGTCATAGTTTAGATACTGATACATATAAGCGGCCCTCACTGCGATTACATTTCAAAAGTAGTCTAGTTTGTGTTTAGATGGAGTACTAGTCAGGGCCCAACATTGAGGATTTTTTTCTTACTAGCCTGGTTGAGTCAGTGGTTTTAAAATTTACACTCACCCTGCCACAAAATAAATAAATAAACAAATAGATTAAAATAAAATAATAAAAATATTGGTTTGGTGTCTATGAGTGATATAAGCCTGGAATTACAATCTCAGAAAAGTTAAATAGTGTCTTTTTATTTAGTGATTTGATTAACTTGACCTGTACTGTACAGTGGGAAGAAACACTGTCACAGATAGATTGCATTTCTACTATGATACTGAAATATAGCAGCTGAAGTGAGAGGAGGCTGAGAGGTATAGCACAGGAAGCTGCTCAGACAATGTTACTCGGTAGGTCACAGTTTATTTTCAATAAGTGGGGTGAGTGAAATGGGTACTATTCCTTGAAACTGCTGTGATGAGTGATAAGATGTGGAGTGCACATCTAAGAGCTGTCTGTCGATCCTATGCCAGGATCCAGCACTGTTAGTTAGGATCAAGAAGTACTCTACTACACCTGGAGAAAGTCTGTTAGCAGATACATTTGCTTGGCTAAATTCTGCAACTTTTGCTTATAGGTACTAAATTCTATACACAATTGTTTTAAAGCATCTGTGTCAAAAATGTCATGAGAGAAATAACTCTATAAAAAAAGGCAAATACAAACTGTTGTGACATGCTCATGCTGACACTTTTTTTTGAAAATAGGCTCATTTTCCAACTCCCCTAGAGTTAAACAGATGAGTTTTACAGTTTTTGAATCCATTTAGGCAATCTCCGAGTCTGCTGGTAGCACTTTTAGCATAGCTTAGCATAAATTATTGAATCTGATTAGACCATTAGCATCTTGTTCAAAAATGACCAAAGATTTATTTTTCTTATTTAAAACTTGACTCTTCTGTAGTTACATCGTGCACTAAGACTGACAGAAAATTAAAAGTTGCAATTTTCCAGGCTGATATGGATAGGAACTATACTCCTATTCTGGCGTAATAATCAGGGAACTTTGCTGCCGTACCATGGGTGCAGCAAAGCGCCTGAAAATAGTCCCCAGCTAGGTAACTTCCAATGTGACCAGCACTAAGCCACTAAGATAATAGTAAAATAGCTGGGGACTATATTCAGGCACTGCGTAATATCATTACGCCTGCTGCACCCATGGTCCGGCAGCAAAGTTCTTTGATTATTATGCCGAAAAGTCATTTGTAACCCTTGATCCCTGAAGGAGTGAACAAAGATGTTTCGTCCCAATTCCCAATTTGTCAGCTGTTCTGACGTAACACAGAATGTGACTAACTGAAAGGGAACATCTCGGTTACGTATGTAACCCTCCAGTGGCGTATTCAGGGGAGGGGCCATGGGGGCACTTGCCCCCCCTGAAAACTGATTGGTCCCCCAGTGTGCCCCCACCCTACTACTTGTCTGTCACTCAAAAATTCAAATCATATCTTTCTACATTTGACTAACGATTCTACGAACCGGGACTAATAGCAAGCTGCATTCCAATGAAAAAAAGCACACTGAAGTTGATCTATTTTATATATAAAATATATAACTATATATATATATATATATATATATCTTTTTTTTTCAATTAGCGAGTTGCAGTGCTAGATTTTGGTACCATCTTTCAATGTTAGGACAGACCAGGTTTTATGTTAGCTCCTAGACAAATGTAATGCATTTACATTTATTCATTTAGCCTACGCTTTTATCCAAAGCGACTTACAATTGAGGAGTACAACAAGCGATTCATTATAAAGAGGCAAATAAACAGTGCTTGTAATAGCATTCTTAATATCCGTCTTTTTCCCCCTTCTCCCAAAACAGTTTGGCTAACTGTTTTAGCTATTAAAATAGTTCATTTTTGTATGAAACATTTTTACGGCATCATTTTTGCTCATAAAAAAAAAATACATATATTTGTGTAATCAGTAGCCTACAAAATAAGCACTCGTGTCATATTGCTCTTGCTGCCCGTGTGATATCTTGTGATATGTGATAGCCTATATATAAATATGAGGGGGGAAAAAAACACAGGGGCATTTTTTGCACCAATATCTCAAATTTTAGGTCATAACTTCATGTATAGAGTCAACATTCAGGTCTAGGTCTGTGACATAATTTCCTATGGTGTGACACACATAAAAGAACCACATATTTGTTTTTATCTCAAAATATCTTAAATTAATAATAATAATAATAATAATAATAATATCAGTTGAGTATTGGAATAGAGGAGATACATATCATGCTTCTTAAAATGGTATAACTTTTAGCAGTCTTGAACGGATGATAGCAAAGTATGTCTTGTTGTCAAAGTTTGTTTTGAAATTGTTGCAGGGAGTCATAGGGAAAAAATATTGAATAAATAACACTATATGAAAATAAGTATCTAACAACTAAGGTAAATCTCACTCATGCTTTGTATATTATTAAGAGTTTTTTTTTGGAAGCAATCAAATTCATCAACAGAGCAATGACAAGTGCTATGACAAGTCTCAGTTAGCTTAATTCAGTATATGTAGAAAGTTTTTTTTTTAATTATATAATAAATAAAAAGAAAACAATAGAAAAAGAATAGAGCAAGCTAGTTTTTTTTTTTTTGTTAATTGTATAATGAATAAAAAGAAAACAGATAGAAAAGACAGAAGATATAAAAAGAATAGAGAATTTTTTAAAGAATAAAACAGAGAGTGCTAGAGTTTGAGGGTCAGAAAAACATAAATACATTTTCTCAATGATCAGACTTTTACAAAATAAAATAAAATAAAATAAATAAATTTGTACTGCCTTGTCAACTACACATAAATACACAACATAATATTGGCCCCTCTGTGTTTATTGTGGCCCCTCTTGTGCCCCCCAGTTGAAAAATCCTAGAATCGCCCCTCGTTACCTGAAGGAGGGAACGGAGATGTTACGTCCCAATGCCCAATTTGTCAGTTGTTCTGATGTAACATAGAACGTGACTGACTGAAAGGAAAATCCTTTGTTATGTATGTAACCTTTGCTCCCTAAAGGAGGGAACGGAGATGTTATGTCCCAGCTTCCAATTCGTCAAACATTCTGACGTGACTGAAAGGGAACGTCTCAGTTACATATGTAACCCTCGTTCCCTGAAGAAGGGAATGGAGACGTTACTTCCCAGTTACCAAGTTGTCAGTCGTTCTCACGTGATGTCGAACGTGACTGACTGAAAGGGAACTAGACCGTGCTAACCAGCAAAAGGAAAAATGCATAAGCTATTTCCTGAAAATAAAAAGTTGATTTTGTCAAGTTCACACATATAATGGTTCAAGCCTTGAGATACTAAGAATATTTGTATTTCTTTTGTTTAGTCTTTGTTTTAGTACAAGCTGTTCTTGTCTGCTGTTTATGCACACTCTGGAAAGCAATCAGAGGTTTTATGAGTGTTCTAGCTGTAAATAAATTGAGTTTCTGCCTGCCATTATAACCCTGGTTTTACAAAAATTTGTGATGTTTGGATTTTTTGGGTCTGCAAGTCATCTAATGCACCGTCTTTCTCAGTTTGATCATACGCTTCGAAGGTTTAGGACATATTGTCTTTCAGGTCTTATATTTCCATTGCCTGATTTAAAAGGCCAGGCTCAGTTGGTCTTAATGGACATAAACCTGATAAAGCCACATTATACATTTGAAAGATGGCTTAATGTTTCTTTGCCCCCCAAAAAGGAGGTTGTAGAATCAACAGAAGTTCAGTAGCACTATCAAAGCTTTAAAATCATGGAAAATAAAGAAATAAATAGTGATAAGATCTAAAAAGGTTTAAAGTTGGCATGAAATGAAAATTAGTCTATTCATTCATCAGTCTATTTTCAAAGTGCATACTATAGCTCTTTTTTTTTATTTTGGCCTCGTAATGTTCGATCAAACATCATAACTGGACCTTCCGAAAATGTTTCAGTAATGCGTCACATTTGGATGTAAGGCAAAATAATATGTAAGAAAAGATTTGTTGCTATGTTCGTTTCATTGCAACTTTAGGCTCATTGTAATCACATTTCTTACATTGTGATCTGAATGGAGGCCCGTAAAAAAGTCCAGGGAAAAATCAATACCACCACCAGGTATCCATGAACTGAGCAGCACTTACACAAGTCCTGATCTCTTTTCTCATCTGCGATTGTGTGCTCCTGCCAGTGTGCTTTTATCTGACTGGCATTGGAGACAGCAATTTAGATGTAATGAGTCAGGGATATTTATGGTCCTTGTATCCTGGATAAGCTTACTCTCCTCACACTAATCTGGTTAAAGAAGCAGAGCACGTGGATGACCCAGCTGGCTAAATGACGACCTCCGGGTGTGAAGGCCTGCTGTTTGTTACACCTGCGACTTCTATTCATGTGCGACTGAACAAAATCACAGCATGAAGTATCAAAGCCAAATCCACAATGACTAAACTTTATCAAGATTAACAATTCCGACTTCATTCCTCTTTGGCTTCCTAAACTTCAATATAATCTCACTGGTATGGCATGACTAGCTGTTTCAGTGAATACAACATCCTGTCTCTCTAGTCAAGTACAATAGTCTCCATTGTCAAACAAGGATTTGTCAGGAAAATAATGCTCCTGGGTATCTTTGAAAAAATAAAAACAGCACAGGTTCTTCACTACATGGGTAGAGGGGGCAAAATCACATCAAAGTACCAGAAATGAACAAAATCATTCACACAGATATAATAAATTATCATGTCTTAACAACTCAAGATGAAGATCTGTGAGTAACATGGTTTTAAGCAAGGCCTCAGGCAAACACCAATTGATAAATTACAATAAATAAACTACACGACTACTGTGAATTTTACTGTATTTGTGCGTTTATGAATACAATAACATTTAAATATATGACTTTTTGTAATACGGTCACATACAAACGACAAAAAGTCATATATATATATGTTATTGTTACACAATGGAGACTATTGAATTCAAAAACTCACTATGCGCCACATAAGGCCTGTACTATAGTATAGCTGAAACGCTAAGGAACTTCATTGTCAACCCATGAGAATATTTGAGTGTTTTTACAGGACTTTCATTCTGTTTTGTACAGTTTTACAATAACATTGTTGTTGCATTTTGGAACGTGTTTACCTGCAGTCCAGCGTCATTCACAAGGTGCGCGCATGTACGCAGAGGTGTTGAAATAGAAGCTGTTAGAGACCATCGTCATCGCTGACACAAGATTAGATGGATTAGCAGTCGGTGTTTCGGGTATATTTCCGGTAAATATCCATTTAATCCAGTGTTATCAAAGATTTACAGCGTTAGAAACGCCAAAGACGATTCAGTGACTGAATGAGCTGTCTGCGTCATTAGTGAACCGATTCATTCAATAGCCTGTTTGGCTTATTTATTATAGCCTATTATCGCCTATTCTCACTCTTGAACATGCAACACTAAAAGATTTGCTGAATTTAACAGGCGTTTGATATTTACCAAAATATTTCCGTTTCCATTTCTCCATTTGATAGCCTCTTTTGATGCCATAATATAGTTAGGTTAGCTGACCTTAATAAAACAAGTGACAGATATAGGGTGATGGCTATATAATGTACTTTTCAACTTTATGACCTCTATATATATTACTACAAAAGTTTTGAGCAGCAGACATGAATTTTCATGATTGGTTCTGGGGATTATAAAAATTGCATTTAAATTCATTGCATGACCTGCTCTTGGGATGAGACAGAGGGAAAATTTAGAGAAGACCGGTGTCCACTCCAGTCCTGTCCATTGCAATGGCCCACAAATCAGACAGGCTAAATACATTGTCCCTGACTGGTGTGATAAAGGAGACAGCAATAATATTAAATGGTGCCATCTAGATTTAGTCTGCCAGATTGTACCAAATGGGCTTCAAAAGAAACAGACTTTAAATTAAAAAATTAATCAAAAACTACCTAAAAAGGATAGAGTGGAGCAATTCTCTGACAAATAATCACTCCCACACCCACAAGAGCTTCAAATACCAACATCTGTCACTGTGACAGTCATTCTCAGCTCAATGTTTGAGAATGAATCACATAGAACAGAAAGGTTTATGTTGAACTATACAGAAATTGATTTGATTTCTGAGTCAGATGTAATTCTGTAATTCTTAATTTTCCTCATGCATGTGCCATTTAGAATCTGAACCCAGATTAAAGTCTGTGACGGTTGTAGAAGTTAAGAAAACAAGTTTTTTTTTTCATAATTTGTTTACATTTAAATTAAAACACAGAAGTTTACTAAAAACCATGCATATTTTACTAAAGGTCCATGTTTGACAGCTGGTTAGCTCAGCTCAGCTCTTTTTAATGTAAGGTACAGTTGTGTGCTGCACCCTGATCAGTAAGTGAGTCGTCTCTCCACACCACTGCAGCTAAGTGCTTCTTTGAATGTGATGGGGGACACTCCTGCTGTGTTGCCTGCAGGCGAAATGTCATCGTATGATATATTGTAGACACTGTGAGCAGCAGGAAACTGTCACGTGAAAGTCAATGCCATAACACTTTAGATGTCCCAAAGACAATTTATGGCCGGCAGGCGAAGTTATGATCACTATCCCAATAGGCGACGACACAGCGTTCCATTTTCTATCACTCCTCTTTCTTTAGGTCTGCCTGCCGTTCACTTCCTCTCTCTCTCTCCAGATTGCACCACCAAAATCTGTAATGTGTCAGTCACGCATGGCATGACTGGATTCATAGTGCAGAGTGATACTAGTTTGCCTTCAGAGCCTTACTTTGAAGAGATTCTGCTAGTAATTCTGCCTGACTCCCAACCAGTCATGTGGAACATGGGTTTTCCAGGAGGAGTGCAAAGACAAGCATCAATTGCAATACATAAAAACTAAATCTGATTACTGATGTGGTAAAGTAAAAAACAACATGCGTTGTGGTACTCTCCTGAATGCATTAGGGGTGTGCACGAATAGTTGAACATTCAAACATTTGGTCTGTAATTATTATTCGAACTATAAAAACACTATTTGAATTTCACTATGTGTTGATTTGCTGGCTGTAAATGTGGGGAATCTATGATAAATCCTAAGCAGTTATAACTAAATGCACTGAGTGGCGCGGCGGAGCGTGTTAACAAGTTGATAGTATTTGATCACTGAATGTCGTTGTCTGCCTCGTGAAGTTTGGATTTACTTTGATCAAAATGATCTTACTAAATGATCTGACAACATGTAATTACTTCTGATCAAATGAATTAGTGAAACGGATTTATCGCAATATCAATACCACAATGAGAAATCACATGAACAGGGCCGTAGCTGGGGTTTGCGGGGCCTGGTGCAGGTTGTACCCGTGGGCCCTGTTTGAAATGTTTTAATGTGTATGTTTATTCTGTTTATTTATTTATTTGTGCTATTTACACAATGATTTTGAAAGATCTTGTCTCCA
Organism: Cirrhinus molitorella; assembly: GCA_033026305.1. NCBI lineage: Eukaryota > Metazoa > Chordata > Actinopteri > Cypriniformes > Cyprinidae > Cirrhinus > Cirrhinus molitorella. Next base: position 19,522,689 of record CM065129.1, on the reverse strand, counting down.
CTGTATAAATTAAATATAGATTAATTCTTGTTAAAACTACAAAGTACTTCAGTCAAGAATAGTCATTAATTTTCTTTAATTCGTTTTCTTGGATCAACATAAGGACACCGACAGCAGCTAGTAAATTAGGCGCGGTCACTTTAAGAGAAAATGCATCCAATATAATAATACGGTAGCGTTCACTACTAATAAAGTAGGCGCTCTCAATTGCTCTTTAACTTTTTATTAACGAGCTGAAAGAAGGTTACTGTTTTGGCCGTAACCCACGCCGTACAACTCGAACCCTAACAGAGAAGCTGTCTCTCTCTACCTCGCTCTAGCCACTCCCTCTTTTCTCTCTGGCCATTCCCCAATCCTAAAGTAAACAGGGACTAACAGCTATAACCAGTTATTGCTAATAACATTTTCTGAACATCCTAACACTAACAAATGTCTTTAAGATTGTAGCATCATCACAATACACATGCAATTTCCTTCTCAGCTGTTTACTTTCACTTAAAACATAACAGACAATTTTTCCGAGGATACTCTCCAAGACGGGTATTTCGACATCATTTTGTATGTGTTTGTCAGTTCAAGAGCAAGAAGAGGCAAATTCGATGCTCAAGAGCTTTGAGATGCTTCTCTCTGCGTGAGTCCTTTATGTGTTTGCATGTTTAAACTGGCAATTTGTATTTGTTTGCTTAGGTGCAGGAGGACGAGAAGGAGAGCTCGGTTCGGTGTTTGCGCGCTGTTCGTGAGACGCGCTCTCATTGTGCATCGAACACGGCGCGCGAGTACTCGGTTGAGTTTTTCTGCGTCTTGTGTTTGAATGCTTTAAACAGTTTTGAATTTTGAAACTGGCAAGGCTTAAAACACTGCAAATGATAAGCTTTCGAGACTACGCGCAGCAGTGGCCAGTCAACTGTCCTGTGCCTCTTTTTAGGTTGACCTCAGCCAGTCAGTTGAGATCATCCCACTAGCAATGGCCCTGCACATGAAATCCAAACACAGTGGACTGAGGAAAGACAGCTGTCCATCACTGCATTCACGACTGCAGGTATAAGCGCAGCTGAACCCGAGTGAGGCGAGAATAGAGTTTATCTGGTAGCGAAATGACCTTGAGACATATAGAAAGTTTCCTCGAGGGATTGGTTTAACACAAAGCGTTAAACTGTTAGCACACGTTATCTTCTTATTGTTGTCAGACTGAAGAACAAACTTTCACCTGAGCATGTGGATATTATTGTTTCTCTCAGAATTAACATGCGCAACAATAAACGTATAAGCCGACTGGAGTTTATGTACGTTCTGTACTGTAATTGGCACTTCTGCTTGATTTTTTTCGTTTGCTCTGATTGATCTTGAATGCGTTTATTTTTCTATGTATATATATTTTTGGTCACACATGTTTTCAACCAATATAAAACTTCGAGATATAGAGATGTAGAACCTTGTTGTGTAAAATAACTTTTTTTCTCAATAAACCTCATTTAAATAAACAAATGTTTGTTTTATATGAGCCCAAATATTCAAATGCAATATTTTTGGAAAATGCCCATCCCTAGAAGGCACGTCAAAGACTGACATGGTAGAGAAGAAATTGTTCAATAAAGTCATTATTTTTGTTTTGTTTGCAGGTTCAGAAAGCTCTCGGATTTCATCAAAACTTAATTTGTGTTCCGAAGATGAACAAAGGTCTTACGGGTTTGAAACGACATAAGGGTGAGTAACTGATGACAGAATTTTTTATTTTGTATTATTTTAAGGCATTTAAGAGGAAATATTTTCTGTGCAATCGTTTGTGGAGCTGCATTCAGTTTTAAGTACTTCTTGTGACATAGACCAATGCGACATCACACTAATTGAGCTGTAGAGTGGGACGACAGAAGCACAAAAAAAGATCTGCAGAAAGTCTTGTTGGAAAAGAAATTGTTCCAGACTAGTGCTGTGGCTTAAATTTGCCTTGTGCCTGACTACAAACACACAGACATTGTTTTGATTTATAATTCTAAGATTTGCTAAAGGACAAACAAGATTTAGGCTGAGACTCTCTATATTCTTATGCCTCTGACATTTCACTATTTTTCACACTCTAGATGCAGAATGTGTAATTTCATATTTCATATATTCAGGTTTTGAAAGAAGATGGTAGTATAAAATGAACATATTTATTGTCGTTTGAGACTCTAAATATTAGATGTTGAGTCTTGTGGTCTGTAATGGCTAACAATGTGCATAATTATGACTTATTGTTAGTGGTTATTATTAGAGCGCTATAATTTGCATCATTACAGTCAGTGTTGTTGTGCGTCAAGTTTACAGGAATGTGCTGTCATTCTGTTTATTATTTTCATATATTGACTATTTGTCCTGCCTCATTTCTATTTGTCTTCATTTCTTTGTGATGCCCGTCGTTCTTTAATTGAACCCAGATGAGATTTATTCTCACATCTCAGTGTGGGCTTGTTATTAGAAACATCAGTTTAAATCCACAATGCATTTGCATCTTCTTTTGTCTACTGTAATTATGGTATCTTGGGGTGAACTCAGGGAAATATTAAGGAATTTTATCATGTTTATTTAGCTTGCTGTGTACAAAAGACTTTTTGAAAAGCCAACAGAGCCTTCTAAAAGGTATTGGACTTTCTGTTTTATTAATTTCCAGTTGTGGCAAGAGCCTTCAACCTTGAAGGAGGTCAACTGTTTTTTTCATTTTAATTAACTTGTGTGATTATTTATCCTTGGAAGTAGAAACAAAACCACATATGCAGCCTACAGGAGTAAAGAATAGTCATTATTTACTTTTGTCATACTTTCATTTCACAGTAAATGCAGTATAATGCATAGAAAAGATACTTTTCGTAGTCACTGTCTGTTTTGTTTTCCTGTACTTATTATTATTATTTTTTTTTTCACAGGGGGTACATTTCATACCCCATTGGCATAAACTGTTTGGTTACAAAAGAAAAAAACAAAACTCAGAACAATTGGTTCTGAAAGTTTTCATGACACCAGGACACTCGCTAAGGAGTCAAATTGCACTAAACCAAGAATACAAAATAAACAAAAAGGCAAGACAAAAGGGGTGAAATTATATTACCGGGTTTACCACAGGGAGGAAAAAGCGGCAAATAAGAAAAATCAAGAAGAGATGAGAGGAGCTGTGTGAAGCAGCCTGTCAGCAGCTACTTCAATAAGATTCTCTCTGCTGTGCATCCCAAAACACTGGGATTTATCTGCCTCCATACCAACAGATACAAGGAACAATTACTGGATTCATCTGATTGGTGCAGAGGTAGAGGCGTGTCCAAAACAACTGGGTGTTAATCAGGGCCATTCAGGACTCTCACAAATTATTACCACTCAAAATCAGGCAACCGTAGCACCCGTTCAAAATATACACATCTGTTTAAAAGTTTCGAGTTGGTAAGTTTGTTTATTTATTGTTTATTTAGTTATAGATTTATTTATGTATGTATGTATTTATTTGAATGTCTTATGCTCACCAGAATGCATTTATTTGATCAGAGATATGGCTAAAATCACAATATTGTGAAACATTATTACAGTTTAAAATACCTGTTTTTTTATTTTAATATATTTTAAAATGTAATTAATTACCGTTATGGCAAAGAAGAATTTTTAGCAGCCTTCACTCTTCATTGTTACATTTTTTGCAGGTTTCGTTGACGAATAGAAAGCTCAGAAAGAACAGCATTTATTTAAAATAGAATTATTTAACAATCTAAAAATATTTAGTGTCACTTAAAAACTACATATAAGAAATACATCTTTTCTGACTAAAAGAATTCTGGAAAAAATAATTTGACTTGTAATATTCACTGAAAAATCCTACACGTAAGTTACCTGAATTTTTTTAGATGTTCAGTCAAACCAAAAATTATTCAGATATTCAGATTACACCAGATATAATTTTTGGTATTTTTTTACTAGTGGGTTCAGGACACTATAGTTAATTTATGTAAGTAAGAATAGCAAAATAAATTAAACTGTGACATATTATACCCAAAAATCCTTCATACAGTGGACTACCAGTAAAATCAATTAAAAAAAAAAAAAAAAGAGAGAGAGATATTTGACACTTTGACCTGACCATGTTTTGTTACATACCTTTCTATCAAAGTTATCTGACATTATCAAGAAGAATTTGTTCTGACACCATTTAACTCTTGTCACCAAGTAGGCTACTTGTCATATTTTATTGCCATTTTTTCAAATATAGTGAATAAACTGTGATAATGTGAGACATTTTAAAGGTGTCTGAACAAATTTTGGTTTGACTGTAATTAATTTGTGATTATCAAGACAAATTTGTTCTGACACAGTTTAACACTGAGTTCTTGTAATATTTTATTACCATTTTCTAAACTATAGCAAACAAACTTGGAGAACAAGGCAAAAATACTGATGAGCAAAATGATTTTGAAATTATTCACTGAGCATTTCACTATGTGTGTTTATCATGCAGAAGATGTTCTTCAGTGGTCTTGTAACCTTGAAGAACCTGTAGACTGAGGGTTGTTTTTTCTTATTGGCCTGTCTCTTGTTTTATCAACATGAAATTGAAAATAAATATCCACATGTATCAATATCCACTGTGGGCATGGGAGAAAAAAAATCCAGTTGAATAAGCTGAGCTGACACCGAGACAACAACAACCTAGCAAGAAAGTTTAATTGAATGTTTATCGACTAACTATTGCAGCGGGGGATCTTAGTGACCAACACAGCGAGACGGCGACAATGGGTTTTTGCTTTCCCATGAGACACAATAAAGCTTTAACGAGCCGTCCCTTTTCCTCCCGTCTTCCCTTCTTCGTTTTCGTGAGCGAGGACCGGTCGCACACAGAGGGTCCGCATTATGTGACCGATCAATTAAACCCTGACTGAGTCAGAGCACTTACTTCTGTCAGGGCTTTAGAATAGTCTCATTGGTACACATTCCCATACAAACACTTGAGTGAATTCATCAGCATCCTCAAATCGTTCTCTGACTTGACTTAAAGTGATAGTTCAACCAAAAAGGAAAATTCTGTCATTAATTATTCACCCTCATGCCATATCAAACCCGTAAGACCTTCGTTAGGGGTGTAATGATTCACTTGTTTTCTCGATGCATCGATTACAAAACATGACGATGCATATGCATCAATCTTGAAACATAGATTTTTGAATCTTGAATCATTGATTTTGGCTATTAATTGATTTAAAACACTAAGAATCAAATGAATTGCGATTTCTTTAGCGATTCAGTGCTTTAAAATATATAAATTACTACAAGCACAAATTAACAAGACCTTGAACAGCGTTGTTCGTTTTTTCACATCTCTCCTTCACGCGCTTAATTCAATGCATGCCACTGGATGGCGCGCACGCTCTCACCGACACGTTTTTTTGAGGCTTGAGCAGCCAACGTGATCTCTCCTTAGTATTTGTGGCCAGTACTGCTAGAAGTAGTTTTACTTTTCTGTAGTTTTTCAGTGGCTCTCAGTCATACTATTAACATTACCTGAGCAGTTGAAAGCCGCACATTTTGATGGAGCAAAAAAACATGTAAGTGTCATACTCAAATTCCATTGTAAATGACGTTTTAACTTAATGTCATTAAAACGAAAGTAGAAGAAAATGGTTCAAATAACCGCAGCATTAACAGCAACCTTAAAATAAAAGCACGAGGTTTAACATTATCTGTCACATGCATTAAAGTTGCGTTTGTTACTACATCACTAAAATCATCCTTCACAGATAGAAAGTAATAGTTTAAATGCTGTAGCATTTTATTTTATGAAAATAAAATAAAGAAGCTCACATCATGCAAAGGTGTGACATAAAGTGCCTACTTTTAAAGCCTTTTTTTTATCTTGGCTTACATAGGCTAATAAAAAATAAAGAGAAATAAATATACTAACATTTATTTGAAATGCCTTTATTTCATGCTAAGTATAAATTTACATATTTATGTTCTTAATAAAAAATACCTTGCAATTGTACTTTTAGTAGCCTATACTAAACTAGAATAAAGTGTGTTAAATTGGAAGTATAGTGCTATATATATATATATATATATATATATATATATATATATATATATATATATATATATATATACAGTGGGGCAAAAACGTATTTAGTCAGCCACCAATTGTGCAAGTTCTCCCACTTAAAAAGATGAGAGAGGCCTGTAATTTTCATTACAGGTATACCTCAACTATGAGAGACAAAATGAGAAAAAAAAATCCAGAAAATCACATTGTAGGATTTTTAAAGAATTTATTTGCAAATTATGGTGGAAAATAAGTATTTGGTCAATAACAAAATTTCATCTCAATACTTTGTTATATACCCTTTGTTGGCAATGACAAAGGTCAGACGTTTTCTGTAAGTCTTCACAAGTTTTTCACACACTGTTGCTGGTGTTTTGGTCCATTCCTCCATGCAGATCACCTCTAGAGCAGGGCAACACAGACTCTCAACTCCCTCCAAAGATTTTCTATGGGGTTGAGATCTGGAGACTGGCTAGGCCACTCCAGGACCTTGAAATGGTTCTTACGAAGCCACTCCTTCGTTGCCCGGGCGGTGTGTTTGGGATCATTGTCATGCTGAAAGACCCAGCCACGTTTCATCTTCAATGCCCTTGCTGATGGAAGGAGGTTTTCACTCAACATCTCAAGATACATGGCCCCATTCATTCTTTCGTTTACACGGATCAGTCGTCCTGGTCCCTTTGCAGAAAAGCATGATGTTTCCACCCCCATGCTTCACAGTAGGTATGGTGTTCTTTGGATGCAACTCAGCATTCTTTCTCCTCCAAACACGACAAGTTGAGTTTTTACCAAAAAGTTCTATTTTGGTTTCATCTGACATTCTCCCAATCCTCTTCTGGATCATCCAAATGCTCTCTAGGAAACTTCAGACGGGCCCGGACATGTACTGGCTTAAGCAGGGGGACACGTCTGGCACTGCAGGATTTGAGTCCCTGGAGGCGCAGTGTGTTACTGATGGTAGCCTTTGTTACTTTGGTCCCAGCTCTCTGCAGGTCATTCACTAGGTCCCCCTGTGTGGTTCTGGGATTTTTGCTCACAGTTCTTGTGATCATTTTGACCCCATGGGAGCCCCAGATTGAGGGAGATTATCAGTGGTCTTGTATGTCTTCCATTTTCTAATAATTGCTCCCACAGTTGATTTCTTCACACCAAGCTGTTTACCTATTGCAGATTCAGTCTTCCCAGCCTGGTGCAGGTCTACAATTTTGTTTCTGGTGTCCTTCGACAGCTCTTTGGTCTTGGCCATGGTGGAGTTTGGAGTGTGGACAGGTGTCTTTTATACTGATAACGAGTTCAAACAGATGCCATTAATACAGGTAACGAGTGGAGGACAGAGGAGCCTCTTAAAGAAGTTACAGGTCTGTGAGAGCCAGAAATCTTGCTTGTTTGTAGGTGACCAAATACTTATTTTACTGAGGAATTTACCAATTAATAATTTAAAAATCCTTTTTTTTTTCTCATTTTGTCTCTCATAGTTGAGGTATACCTATGATGAAAATTACAGGCCTCTCTCATCTTTTTAAGTGGGAGAACTTGCACAATTGGTGTCTGACTAAATACTTTTTTGCCCCACTGTATATATAAAGTATATTTCAGGAACACTTTAAATATCTTGTATTTAAAGACCTTTTTATTCAAAGAGAATACAATCCTCAGCAATAGTGACATTAAAACACATTTTACGCTTATTATTTAGAAATTCAAATAAAGTTTAATTATAATTTTTATGTCAAAGTCTCGAGGGATGTATTAATAAATATGTTAATAGATTTGAGATTGAGATTTGAAAAATGTATTTTAAATATTTTACTTTTCACTAGGGTAAATTTGTACATATGATTAAGTGGACAAAAGTGTTAAATAAATATAAGTGTAATTTGCCCCCTGACATTTAAATAATCCTGTGAATACACAATGCAGTATCGAATCGCATCAAATTTTATTGTGAATTGTCTCAAATCAAATCGGTCTGAATTCACAAAAAACATTCTTGAATCGAATCAAAACCCTATAAATCGATTTGTTGTTCATCCAAAGGTTCACAGCCCTAACCTTCATTCATCTTCGGAACACAGATTAGGTTATTTTTATTGAAATCCAAGTGCTTTCTGACCCTGCATAAACAGCAATGCAACTGCCACGTTCATGGTCCAGAAAGGTAGTAAGGACTAAAATAATCCATGTGACATCAGACCACTGTAAAATCACATTTTACAACAACTACGAGCATTAAACAAACCAGATATCGGTTTTAACATTTGAAGCAGAGAGAATAAGATAAAATACTTTCTTCTTTATTGAAGATTCAGTTCTCTTTTTACTTTTTTTCCCCTTTCTCGATTAAGACATTAACATTGTGCATTGGCTGACATGTCATTGGATTAATTTCTGTTACTCATCATTCTAGTTTTGAATATGCATGCTTATGTTGGTTTGTTTTTGGAAGACTAGGGTATCTAAACTGTGGCTGAGTCTGAATATAACACAGGCTGCTAACTGCTGATTGAAAGTGCTCTGATATGAAACATCCCTGTGATCTCACCTAGATCAATTGAAGGGCTGCATAAAATTCACTGATGGGCTGGATTTGGTTCTGATCCATGTAATCCAGCAGTCTAACTTGACTGTGATATTAACCACAGGCTTCTGCTATGATTGACAGATCAAGAGCTGATCAATTATTGATTGGGTCATTTGCCCAAGGCAGTCTAGTGTGTCAACCACCTGATGCCCTCCAATATCTCTCTTTTCTTCCATTCGCATGAATAAATTCATCTCAAACACCCAGGTATATATATTTTAGTGCTATGAATTCCAATGCCATGTCCTCTCATTAGTCTCTGGCTAACCCTTGGCCTGGCTGTCAAGACAACATGTAAGATCTGTTGTTCAGAGCAGCACCTAGTCCTTTGATGGTGTTTTTGAAGTAAGAATAGCAAAAATAATCTCCAGACAAAATGTCTTTAAAGCTGCTTTACACTTCAGCGTATGAAATTGTATTTGTATGAACGCGGACAACATGACTAGCTATTTTTTTCACTCTTTGTGTTGGAGTAAACAAACTGTTTTCCCAGAGGGTCGAAATGATTCACTTTTAGACCGTAATAAATTGAAATGGTCTTTCATTTGCTTTCTGAACAACTGCTGGGTGACAAACCCTGAGCACACCCTCTCCTTCTCTTCAGCTCCATTTAAAGCACATCCAAAGCTGTTGTGGTTGAAACAACATTAAGAATGAGAAAGCAGAAACTGCTCTTTATTTACTGCAGCGGCATGAGAATAAAAGATAAATATTTGATGAATACAAATAAATAAGTGCAGATGATATTTGAAATGCAAATAGACTTATTTGAATACTTCATATTAATGTCAATACATAGAATAAAGGTGCTTTAAGCTACTTCAGACTAACATCAGACAGCATTTTAATAGTTGTGTCTGAAATCACATACTCTCAGAGTTTGTAGACTTTAGTTTGGTTTCTCAAAATGTGAAATGGCCTGGAAACGCACTGTTCGTATGCAATGGCTGTACAGCAAAGTTAGGCTTTTGTCTTTTTTAATTTAACAGCATTATCAGCAAAGTTGTCAGAGCATGAGAGCGAGCGTGAGTGGACATGGGAGAGGAGCAGTGAAGGTTACATTAGGTAACTCTAAGTACTCAGCTACATTTACATTGCCAAGATAGATTAGAGTCAGATAAGCTCATAGCGAGCTCTGATACCTCGGCTGAGAGGGTGCTCTGGTATAAAGGCTCTGTGGGATTTGTTAGAGAGATAAATATGATAGTGTGACTGTGAGAGTGAGTGGCCAGTGGCCAGTTTGGTTTTAGCTTGGCACATGATGTTGCAGCGTAGCGTTCCGAGTGCCCTTGAGAACAGCCAAAATGCTGAAACTAAAATGTTCACCTAAATTTGAAACATCTAAATGATGTAAGTAAATAATCTCTGTGGCCATGCAACGAATATTTTACCCTCCAGAAATAAATATTTAGTTGTGCACAGTATTTCCACACATTTTGGGATTTTGTTTTTTGTCTTCACATGAAGGCTGCATACTCTACTGACAAAGAGAACACATTTTGCTTGATTAATTAACTGCATTGCTTGCTTCCCCTTCACAATATTGAGAAGTTAGCTGAAAACATCTGGCATATTTAATTGTGTAAATATGGAACAGTACTTTTTTACCCTTTCTTTTCTGTCTCTGGAAAAAAAAAAAAAAAAACATTTCTGTAATTTATTGCCTGCCATCAAATGACTTATAAAATAAAATACTATAAGATATCTTTTATGTATGTATTTGAATTGAGAATGTTTACCAAACCAGTTTCTAAAAAGCCTATGGGTGACACTTCCGTTTCATTAGCTGCAATAGGGAAATAACGAGAAGAATAACAACATGCAGTAAACGGTAAAACAGTTTGCACTAAAAACCAGTGTGTTCATAATTAAGATAATACATTAAAATAATATGGTAAGACACCAATTTGCAATATCAAGCTGCAAAATGAGCGGGAGGCAAATGAGATGTAAGCCGGACCCATAAAATTTACAAATGGTCATGCCCACTCTAATGGGAAAAATACGATGGTAGGCTGAGCGTATGTACTGCTTTCCAGTGGTCAAGGGGACTTGGGGCAAAAATGCCCCGGCACAATTAAATGAATCTATGACCTCTGTTGCTAACAAAATAAAAAAATTATTGACTGTAGCCTTAAATTAAGATCTGCTCATTTTTAGATATTTCTTTGTATGTGTTTTTACAGCATTGCGCATTATAACCAATCACACACGATTCTGTTGAGTTTAGAAATGCAGTAGCCAATCAGAGGCATTCAGAAGCACAGATTTACCTACAATGTAAGTAAGAGATTCATTTCACAGTGTAGACAGCTTCAGTAATTATAATGATGGTTTAGTTTTTTTAATGAGTGCCTAAACTTGCTAAATTAGTAATACTGTTCTTCACTCACTTTCTGCATAATTTATTCACTCATTTAGCTACTGTATGGAATAAATACCTGGAGTTGTGTTTTATTTTCTTCTAAAAGGCAAAAAGTAATCAGATCTTTAATCTAAGACTTTTCTGTAGGAGAAAGTACTTTCCCTCCATGCAAAATGAAATATCTCTATTTTTTTTCTTACAGCTCCGTTCAATTTTCCGGCCTGCTCTTTTTAGGGCGTGAGTGTGCTCATTATACTATGGGATCAGACTGTTTTGCTCAATCTTCCTTGAGCGTAAAGGAACAACCATATCTAAAGTGCTAGAAAAGGGAACGTCCACAGTTTCTGTTACATCAAGTTTTTCTGAGCTATTGGAAAAGCTGAGGAATTAAGACAAATCAGGAAGAGTATTTACAAAGCAGTCTTGTGGTAGAAGTGATGGTTCTTCCATATTGTACAAGGAGTTGCATTTACAGCTTTAGCTGTATGGCGTATACACAAAACTAGATAATGATCTGAGATATCAGTGCTCTGAATTTCAATTCCATTAACATAAATTCCATGTGACAGTATTAAATCTAGAGTATGATTTCGACAACGAGTAGGCCTGATACGTGTTGTCTAACCCTCTACAGTTCAGAAAGTCTATAAATGCTGATCCCAATGCATCTTTTTTATGATCAACATGGATATTAAAATTCCCAACAATTAAGACTTTGTCTGCAGCCGGCACTAGCTCAGATAGAAAATCTGCTAATTCTTTGATAAAGTTTGTATGGCTCCCTGGTGGCCTGTATAGTAACCAGTACAAATGTCACAGGGATTTATTATTGACATTTAGTATTCTAGATAATGTTATGTGAAGCACCAATGTTAAACATTTAGGCCTGTGCATATATATGATATTATATAAAAATGTGTGCATACATTTGTATAGGCCAAACAAGTAAATGCCTTTTTTTTAATGCATAACTATCACAAACTCTTCTAATACATGGACTCCATACCAGTAGAAATGGTTTAGTGTGGTGTCTGGACTTCATGCATCATGTATCATCCCCATTATGCAAGTCTATAGTGAGTCCTCCTCAGCCCAAAAGCCCAGCAGAAACATGGACAAGAATCCCAGCAGTCTGACTATGAAATATTCATGCTGGTGTCATTCCTATTCATGACTGGGAGAGAGCTGGGCTTAATCGAGAACACTTCTTCTCGTGTAATAACTTTGCACTTTATGCTTTCATAATGGCCACTGATTGTCAATAGACATGAAATACCGATCACTTGGAGTTAAATGATTTGCCGGTTCCCCTTTGATATTTCCTCTATAGGCGCAAAACGTATTAGCGGTCTCCATGAGGTGAAAGACTGAGTCATTTCAACCTCGTCTAACCTTTAAAGACTTTCTGTGAGATATTACTTTGCTCTGGACTTGCTGGGAGGGAACGGTAATCTGCCGAATGAGTTCAAATGACTGTGTGGCATTGGTATGCATGAACACTGGCTGTAATTAAATACAAATTTGCTTTATGATTTAAATCATAGGGCAAATAAGGCATTACACCTTCACTATAAAGAATGCAATTTCCTCTTTTTACTTCCTGCTTCTCTTCCTAATTTCCTCATTGTTTTGATGCTGATTCACCACACACAAGTTAATTATTGGGTTATCCTGTAATTACTGAAGGAAGCAAAGCTCTAACAGGGATGTGAAAGGCAAATTTCTTTTGATGTGTGGAAGCATAAAAATGAGAGCTTGGTTGTCTGTAGTCACTGTCGGTCCATTTGCAGTATGACAAATTTGCGTATTTTGACTCCTCAATGTCTCATACTTGCTTTTAGACTCGATGCAAATAAGGCTCGGCCTAGTTCTGTTTTTGCCATATTTTGTGGATTCGCTGCAGTTATATAATGCATATAAGTGCCTAACAATCAACAGGCATGCTAAGAGGTTGCTGAACTAAAGTCATTTAGTTGTATGCAATATGTAGAATATTGCTTTGCAGAGTTGTTAAACAAAAAGTTTTGCTACAGCATTTAGTCCTTCTACCCCTAATTGGAAGAAAACAAAGCATTTCACAAAAGTTACATCAAAGCAAAACATTGTTCAATTATGGGTGAGCTCAAATTTGACATGACACCTCGCCCTGCGTGTAGATTGCGGACTATTGATTTTTGTCTGTTTTGTCAGCAAAACAAAGAGAATCAAACGGTAGACATCTTGAAGTGTCTTCCTTTTACAGAAAACACATTGCAGTACTTCTTACCTGTTTGGTATTGCTTGTGGGCTTCTATCTGTCTCTGTGTGTAATGAAGCTTTTCAAGTGACTCGGCGTATAAATAAATGTTTAACTGGGTTATGACTGGGTTTTATTCCAGTCTGCATAAAATAAAAATTCAATAGAGGTTACAGTCATCTATACTGACCAATTATACGGTAAAGATGTGAGATATAAAGTCCGTTAAAACAGAAAACATCTCTTTTATGCACGTCTCTAGTGTATAAATTAAGATGAAATGTATTTTCACATATTTTCTTTCTGTTAAGTGTCTTCTATGTTTCCTATAGAGAAATGATGGTATGAAGGAGGATGGACACTGAATAGCGTGTGTTGCCGATTTCTTTGTTTGGGTTGGAGAGGTGGCAGGGTTGAACTGACTCTTTCTTCTCCCAAGAGTCAGAATATGTTCCTGAAAGGCAGAGAAAACAGCAACTGCTGTGTAAAGAAGTGTCTTTTTGATTTGAGGCCCCTCCTTGATTTTGGACAACAGCTCTGATAATGGTGATCCCTCAGTGCATGGTAAAACTACAGGGAAATTCTGGTCAAGTCACCTAATAAATTAAAATAGCTGTTTACTCATCTTTGACGCACGTTCTGGAGATGATGTATATGTGTGGTGCTGCTAACATCCATATCTCTTAGTTCATCGTCTCTTTGTTCTGATTCAAATAAGTAAGGCTGTAAGAGTAACAAAGATCTTACACGTTTGGAACAACATGAAGGTGAGTAATTAATGACAGAATTCTCATTTTTGGGTAAACTACCATTAAATTGTATTACTTTTTTTTAATTACATATATTTATTTAATAACAGCATTCAGGTTTGTAATGACCTGAAGGGAACCAAATAATGACAACATTTGCAGTTGAAGACAAAATTATTAGCCCCTTATAAAATATTTCATTTCGCTTGACGATTTTATCAACACAGCATTTTTAAACATAATACTTTATTCAGGAAGCTTTTGGATTTGTAATACAAATAGAAAAAAATGTATAACCAAGAATTTTAAAAAGTCTACTGGTCAAAATTATTAGCCCTCTGATGTTACTAGTCAATAGTGTATCCCTTTTGCTTGTTAACAGCCTTTAGTTGTTTGCTTGTCTCCTTCATGGAATGAGGAATGACAGCCCATTCTTCCTTAGTAAATCTCTCAAGCTCCTCCATATTTGTTGGTCTTCTGGCACAAACTCTGGACTTTAGTGTGCCCCACAGATTTTCTATTGGATTCAAGTCTGGGCTTTGTGCAGGCCAGTCATGTACACTCACTTTGCTCATTTGGAGGTATTTCTTCACCAGAAGTGAGGTATGCTTTGGGTCATTATCATGCTGGAAGACAAAATGTCGACCCAAACCAAGTTTTCTTTCAGACTGTCTGAGGTTGTCTTTCAGAATCTTCTTATAGTCTTCCTTTTCCATGTTTCCTTCAACCCTGATGAGATTGTCAACTAAACCATCCACACAGCATTATACTCCCATTATACTCTTGCTCTGTTAAACATCACTTGGGAAATATAAAAAAAAAAAAAAAAAAGTAAAATTTCACAGGGGGGCTAATAATTTTGTCTTCAACTGTACCTTTTGGGCAGGAACTATTCTTTAAAAGGAGATGTGTGTATTTTTTGAAATGTTAAAATATTTTTGTTCACTTACATTTCATTAAGAAAACGTATTCGCAAGATGCGGAAAACATAACGCCATGTATGTTCCGTGACATGTTCAATGTGAAATATACACTGAGTGGCGCTAAAAGATTGTCTGTTTTTGTTTTTTTGTTTTTTTTCAGAACAGATGAACATACATATGAGGCCAGATTTACTAACAGCTTGCGTCAGCACAAACCGTCTTTTGGCGTTAAAATAGTACTGTCAGGATTTCCCAAAGATTCACAGTGAAGACAGCTATGAAAATGTGTGGACAGTTTTTTTAGCACCTAACCTGATTGAATATGCATTTGAAGGAGTTTCCTTTTCAGGAGCAAAAAAACATGTCTAGCTGTAATTTGCACTGCTCTTGGTAGATTGCGCTATTATGGAAATGATCTGGCTGCATGTGTGTTTTTTAATGTGCGCATTGTAAATCACACACAGAATTTTCCCCTCCAATCAGCACTTTTATGAAATTGTGCCTTGACGCTAATTAAATCTGACCCATGATACATTTATGTGATGTTGTCCATGTCCATTGAGTGGTGCTATAGCTCCAATGCTCCGTAACGTTTAAAATAACATACCATATGCACTACACCTAAACCTACTCGATAGTATGAACAAAAGCATATGTGACATAAAAAAAGCATGCTGTTTTAGCTTGTTTTTGATCCGTGAAACATGTTTTTCACAGGATTCATACCCAAGGATTCTGCATCCTAAGTCCAGTTCCAGTCCAGAGCTGTAATCGTAACTGTGTACAAAAATGATTACAAGTAATATGTACATATTGGTACGCATTTCACGCAAAAAGTTCCCACAGATACGTTTTCGTCATGAGATCAGGTAGCACATTTTAATGTGCAGAGATAGTTCAAGAAGCCTGTTTGAGAAACAAGTCACCCTTTAACTGTCAGATTTTTTTTTTCTTACTCTCCATTTGTATGTGGACTAAATGCATATCATGCATACTTCATCATGTGCAGAACAGCACTTGGCACTTAAGCAGACTGTGTGTAACCACGCTAATTTTCATGCAAGTAAACAGCCATGCATTGCATTTAGTTGTTAATCATACACCATGCTATCTGTTTCCCAGCAAGCTAGCGTAATTAAGATGGCACATGGGTTTGCTGGATGATGCCAGGCACACACAGAGAGCACTGAGACATGAAAAATCCATCTCGCTCCTCAGTCTCTGTGTGGGGTGAAGCCCTGCTGTAAAAATGATCTCCGGTCAGCTCAAAGATGCTTGTGCCAGCAGCACCTCTGCCCAAGGGTGCTTTTATGAGACTTTGATAGAGAGGTGTTTTTTCTTTGCTTTGTTTTATCTTTTTATTCTCGTTCTCTCTGGACAGCAGAAGGTCAGTGCTGCAATTGAGCGGGTGACATTATCATAAGCACAGGGGCGCTTTCATACACCCTTCTTTTACAATATCTCTTCATCTACACCTAAGGAGACCACCGGCCCTTGTGAAGTCAATAACCAGAAAACAGGGACTATTATAGGGATAATAATGAAATAAATTGTTCTTTAGAATGGGGGAAAAAAAAAAAAAAAAACTATAAAGAGCATTTACTCTGGATAAGCTTTCTTTTAAGCCCAGTCACAGCCATTGTAATTAATGGTATAATGGACACTTTCCCATAACTACATTTAACATACTGCCTAGATTTAATTAACTCCAGTAGGGGTCTGAATGATTGTTATGTTCTTTTACCCCTAAAGGCCTAATAATGGTATATGTAACATAAAAATACTGTATTCAGACTGGTATTTGTTTATGTATTTATGTATGTACAGTATGTATGTACTTTTACAGAAAACAGCATGCAGCATTGTGAAATGAGCAATTTAAGTTGTGTAGTACTTTACAATTAATTATGTAAATTATATAGTTGCTCTTTATTGAATAATAAGCAGTGTTATGTGATTATGAATGAGATACTATTGTAGATTTTATTGATAGTTTGAATTTGTTTTTATTTTTATATTTTCTGCTTTTTTTTTTTTTTTTTCTTTTTTTTTATAGATGTAATCTTAGTCATTTTAGTACATTAGGTTATTAGGTTAACTAAATGAAAATAAAGTGTTTCCTTGGGAACTTAATTATAATCTTGAATCTCGAAAATGAATTAAAATAAGTTACATTAATTTCAATTGAAACATTTTCAACATTATTTCATTTCACATAGTTTTAGTTTTACTATAATAACCTAGTTGTAAAGCAATAAATTGTATGACTAGTGTAAAAATTACTGTGAAAATGTGTCAACCACTAGCCAAAAATATACTGTCATCGTTTAAACCCTGAGGACTCTTTAAAAAACATGTCAGCAGAGGCAATTGAATATTATAGGTCCAAGACACATGATCACAGCCCTGAAAGCCTTGTATGTAGAAGCTCAAACAACATTATTGTGGCATTGATGGTTCCCGCTAGGCAGCTGAATGGAGCGCCTTACTGGTACTGGTAAAATTATACCTCATGTGGAGAAAATAGCCTTTTTGTATAATATCATAAAAACTGTGGGATGCACATTCTAGGGATACTTCTGCCACTCTTATTACAGGTACACAGCACACATGCAGTGCCAAGCAAAGCGTCATATTTCTGGCACAAATGCTTCAGAGGTGATGGATCCAAAAATAAGGCTTTCGAGAGAAACCCAAATTTACCACCTCTTGACTTCGAAACAGTAATGCAATTGGATGTTTCCTGCATTGGGCTCACGGTGTTCCCGTATCACAATGGCCTAATTTCCCCAGGAATCCTTATGAAAACCTAACTTCCCCTGAACGTTCTCCACAGCGTCCCAGCTTCATCACTCTGTATGCATAGACAGCCCCGTCGGCTGAGAGATCTGAATAATTCAAAGTGCTACGGAGGTAGGGCTCTAAATTGTACATTAATCCACAAATCTCCCCCCACCATCGTTCCAGGACTCCGTTGCACTTTTAATAAGTGAGCGCAGCATCATGTCTGATGAGACCAGCGCACAGTGCTTTTTCCATCTCTACGCCTGCAGTAATTTCTGCCAACTGAATTATTCCAAGATGATTCCAGCTTATTTTAATGGTGGCAGCACTGCCTGCTGCCGCTTGTCAACTTAATATATGATCGCTTTCAGCTGCTATGATAAAATTGCAGAAAACCGAGATTTCAACCTTTTACAGTATATTAACTGGGTGGGACCTGGGGACATTGTTTGTTATTGAGGATGAGGACTGGCATATGGTATTGTGATATAAAAGCATAGGAACAGACACTGTTCTATGGCAAAGCGTTTTATAGCGTTTAGTTTTTTTGTTTTTGTTTTACTCAATTTTCGCTTGCCAGGACTTTGTAAAAATACTAAGGGTATGTTTACATGACAACTGTGTACTAAAAAAAGGATGTGTTTTTGAAAGACTTTGCGTTTAGATGACAACATGGTCCCCGTTTGCAAGCATCTGCGAAACCGAGTCAAGTTTTTAAAAGTTTGCATTTTCAGGTCCCCAAAACGTTGTCATGTAAATGAACAGCCAAAACCAACCTAGTCTCATAAAAATATGTACCTCTGGGCAGAGGTGGGTAGAGTACCCAAAAACTGTACTCAAGTATAAGTAAAAGTACTTATAAAAATATTTAGTCAAGTAAAATTAAAAGTAATAGTCTGAATAGTTACTTGAGTAAGAGTAAAAAAGTATCAGATAAAAAAAAAAAAACTACTCAAGTAGTTAGTTACTAGTTACTTTGGATCATATACTGTATACCTATAGTCTATTTTTATTTAGATATATAGATCAAATGTATGTAGTGTGGGAGTCACACACATACACACACTGCCGTTCAAAAGGTTTTGTATGTTTTTTAATGTAATTTATTTTAATGATGCACATCTAAATTTTCATCAGCCTTTACGCTAGTCTTCAGTGTCACACAGTCCTTCAGAAATCATTCCAATATGTTGATTTATTATCAGTGCTGTTCTTTTTAGCTTTCTATTCATCAAAGAATCCTGAACAAAATGTTGCAGCATCCAAAAAATATTAAGCAGCAATAAATCAATATATTAGAATGAATTCTTAAGGATCATATGACTCTGAAAACTGGAAAAACAGCTGCTAAAAATTCTGATGTGAATCACTGAATTAAATTATCTTTTAAAGTATATTAATTATGTATTAATTGTGTGTGTGTGTGTGTGTGTGTATATATATATATATATATATATATATATATATATAGCTGACACAAAGAAGAGTGAAAACTCCTCACATGACAGCTTCTGAACATAACGAAACAAATGCACATTGACAGATCTTCTTCCATCTGTTCTGCAAAATGTAAACAAATGTATATTTCTGCAAGTGTAAATATTGTGAAAATATCAATATTAATTATGTCTGTCATAGCAACAGAACAGCAGAAGAGAACAGCAGTCTGTAAGTGTTTTGTCTCTTTTTGTCATTAGATTTTAACGCGATTGTCGTTGCTAGGAGATATTTGTTTTGCTTACTTTGTTTACCGTGTGAACCACTCGCTTAAGTCGCGTTCGGTCTCGTGCAGTTTTGTAGTTTCGGTTAGCCAACTAGCAAGGCGTGGCCAAAGCCAGCTGGAGTACTTATTTACCGATTTGCAAGTAGAATCAGTCATAGCAACAGAACAGCAGAAGAGAACAGCAGTCTGTAAGTGTTTTGTCTCTTTTTGTCATTAGATTTTAACGCGATTGTCGTTGCTAGGAGATATTTGTTTTGCTTACTTTGTTTACCGTGTGAACCACTCGCTTAAGTCGCGTTCGGTCTCGTGCAGTTTTGTAGTTTCGGTTAGCCAACTAGCAAGGCGTGGCCAAAGCCAGCTGGAGTACTTATTTACCGATTTGCAAGTAGAATCAGTCATAGCAACAGAACAGCAGAAGAGAACAGCAGTCTGTAAGTGTTTTGTCTCTTTTTGTCATTAGATTTTAACGCGATTGTCGTTGCTAGGAGATATTTGTTTTGCTTACTTTGTTTACCGTGTGAACCACTCGCTTAAGTCGCGTTCGGTCTCGTGCAGTTTTGTAGTTTCGGTTAGCCAACTAGCAAGGCGTGGCCTGCTGAATTCAATTAACGTGTCAGAATATATAAACGGGTATTACACCGCGGCAGCCCTCATGTGAAGCCCTCCTCGTGTGAAGACGGACGAGTGTAAAGACCATCGACTCTACCTTGCACGACTCCACCGAGCAAGGACACCGACAAGGCACCTGAGTATCACTTTCCCTTTCTTTACTTTTATACTGCATACTCTTTCTTATAACTGATTAAATCCTTTATACTCACTATGTGTTTACAAATCCCTACTATTACTACTAACAGTCGCAACTCGCGCACTTTACACTGGAGGCAGCGCAACCCTAATCATCTGCGCAATGTCTCTATATCCTCTACATCTAATTCAATCTCTGTTTCAGTTGGGCTCTGGAACTGCCAGTCTGCAGTAAATAAAGCTGATTTTATTTCCTCAATTGCTAATCATTCATGTCTCAACCTTTTGGCCCTAACTGAGACTTGGATTAAACTAGGGATGCACCGAATATTCGGCCACCGAAAATTTTCGGCCGAAAGACTTTTCTCACCGAAACAATACGGCCGAAACAGGATGTTATGGTGTATCAACGATAGTCATGTTGCTGATGCCTGTGACGATAGCAAGACGATTATTATTATTATCCGTCAAAAATAAACTAGGCGCTTATGTTTAGCAAAGCAGCGCGGAGAACCGCTTCTAGGATGCTTCAGAAGCTTGCCGCGGGGCGTCGGAGCCATAACGTGCCGCAGACATGTACAATGAAAATAAGGGGTAAGAGATTTATTCATCATATAGTGCAAATAGCTTTACTGATTATAACGCGAGTGGTTTTTAAAGTGCATAAACTCAAGCTAGACAAAGCCAGTGATGTTCTTTGACAAATGTTCTTTGCTCGTTTTCTGTAGCTGCTTTTTAAAGCTAACGTTAAGGAAATATGAGCATTATATTATCCAGCACTGCACAGTCATTAGGACCACCGAGGTGGTTTAGGCTGAAACAAACAAATACGATCAGAATCCGTCCATATAGTAAACATAAACATTCACATATGATGAGATGAAATGGCGCTAAACATATGCGAGAAGGCTGAATCCAGCTTCTCATTCGCAGCTTCTTATTGACGCTATCCGTTCCACCTTAAAAACGCGACGACTGCGCGGTTTTTAGCTCCTTATTTCACTCGCATCGCTTCTCCACATTCTATATGAACTGAACTACAGCATGGACTAATGACAACAATCAGACATGCAGCGGTAACATTATGGCAATATGACGGGTAAAGACAAAACATAAATTGATTTACATTCATGCACACACATTTAGCCTACTACTCACTGAAGCTAGCGGATAGGAGAGAAACCGAAAGTAAACTGAATGTCAGCGCTCTGTACACGCAAGTCACATGCCCATAAACGACTACGCGTACAAAACGAATAAGGAATTTAGTACATGGATAATTAAAGTCGGCCAGTACATTATTATTTAATGTACACATGAGTGGGGTCAAGTTAAACATTTCAGTTAGAATTTTATTTTATACTGTGCATTGTTGCAATGTGCTAAATAAATATTTGCATAATTTGTAATTGATTTATTCTTTGAAACTTTAATATTAATTTATGCAATTGCAATGCCTTGATTTTAGTAAAGTTGCTACACAGTCATGGCCATAAATGCAATGGTACTAATAATTGGCATAATTTCTTTCGGTGTTTCGGGTTTCGGTTTTTGGCCTTGGTTTCCTCTTTTTCGGTTTTCGGTTTCGGCCAAGAATTTTCATTTCGGTGCATCCCTAGATTAAACCTGAGGACACGGCCACTCCGGCTGCCCTCTCCAATATGTACACTTTTTCACACACCCCTCGCCAAACTGGGAGGGGTGGAGGTACTGGTCTACTCATTTCAAATGATTGGAAATTCAGTCCTCTATCATCTTTCACCAACAGCACATCATTTGAATCCCATGCAATTACTGTTACCCACCCTGTTACAATCCACCTTGTAGTTGTTTATCGTCCACCAGGTCAACTTGGTAATTTCTTGGAGGAGTTGGACATGCTACTCTCACACTTTCCGGAGGATGGTACTCCTCTGGTACTACTTGGAGACTTCAACATCCATCTAGAAAAACTCCAAGCTACGGACTTCAATACTCTTCTTACTTCATTCAACCTCAAGCGAGTATCTACCGCAGCTACTCACAAATCAGGTAACCAATTGGACCTTATCTACACTCGCTACTGTTCAACTGCCAACACTCTAGTTACTCCGTTGCACACTTCAGACCACTTCCTTATCACCTCTGACCTCACATTGGCTACAGGCACAACACACACTCCACCACAAGTTACCTTTAGGCGTAATCTACGCACACTTTCTACCTCCTGTCTATCGTCTATGGTTTCATCCACACTTCCTCCACCCTCTCACTTCTCAGCACTGGACACTAACACTGCTACTGACACTCTTTGCTCCACTTTATCAGCCTGTCTAGACAACTTCTGTCCCCTCTTATCCAGACCAGCACGCACCACACCCTCTGCTCCCTGGCTGTCCGATGTTCTCCGTGAACATCGTTCTAGACTCAGGGCTGCAGAACGGAAGTGGCGCAAATCACACAACCCTACTGACCTTAGTGCGTATCAGTCACTCCTCTCTTCATTCTCTGCAAATGTCTCCACTGCTAAATCAACATACTACCACAACAAAATTAATAATTGTCCCGATTCTCGCACACTTTTTAAAACATTCTCTTCTCTCCTTTGTCCTCCTCCTCCCCCTCCTACATCAACTCTTACAGCTGATGACTTTGCAACATTTTTCATTAATAAGACAAGAACAATTAGCGACCAATTTTCCACACCACGTACTGATGCAAATTTCACAACAACTACCCACTCTCTCTCCACTTTCTCTCCACTCATGGAGACCGACGTCTCCAAACGTATTCTTTCCAATCATCCTACTACCTGTCCGCTTGATCCTATCCCCACTCACATTCTCCAAGCCATTTCTGCCTCCATTATACCAGCACTTACTCACGTCATCAACACCTCGCTCCACACTGGCACATTTCCTACAGCATTTAAGCAGGCTCGGGTCATACCGCTGCTCAAGAAACCCGCTCTAAATCCAGCTCTTTTAGAAAACTACAGACCAGTATCCCTTCTCCCATTCATCGCTAAGACACTTGAACGAGTTGTATTCAACCAACTCTGTCTTTCTTGCACAGAACCATCTCCTGGACATAAACCAGTCTGGCTTCAAAAGTGGCCACTCAACTGAGACTGCCCTGCTCTCAGTCACTGAAGCCCTAAGATTGGCAAGAGCAGCATCCAAATCCTCAGTACTCATTTTGCTGGATCTGTCTGCTGCTTTTGACACAGTCAACCACCAGATCCTCCTGTCCACCCTCATGAAGATGGGCATCTCAGGAACCGCACTCCAATGGTTCAAGTCTTACCTCTCAGGTAGGTCCTTCAAGGTGGCTTGGAGAAGTGAAGTCTCTGAGTCACAACTTCTTACTACTGGAGTTCCTCAGGGCTCAGTGCTTGGACCACTGCTCTTCTCCATCTACATGTCGTCGTTAGGTTCTGTCATTCGGAAGCATGCTTTTTCCTATCACTGCTATGCTGATGACACGCAACTCTACTTCTCCTTCCATCCAGATGACCCCACGGTTCCTGCTCGCATCGCAGCTTGTCTGACCGACATCTCTGGCTGGATGAAAGAACACCATCTTCAGCTCAACCTTGCTAAGACTGAACTGATTGTGATCTCAGCCAACCCTGCACTTCATCACAACTTCTCTATACAGCTAAATTCATCAACCATAACTTCCTCTAGAACAGCTAGGAATCTTGGTGTTGTGATGGACGACCAGTTAACCTTCACAGACCATATTGCTGCTACAGCTCGATCCTGCAGATTTGCCTTGTACAACATTAGGAAGATCAGATCCTTCTTATCAGAGCAGGCTACACAACTTCTTGTCCAAGCTCTTGTCCTATCCAGACTGGACTATTGTAATGCACTCTTGGCGGGCCTTCCTGCATGCACTTCCAAGCCTTTGCAGATGATTCAGAATGCAGCAGCAAGAGTGGTCTTTAATGAGCCGAAGAAAGCCCATGTCACACCTCTCCTCATCAGACTGCACTGGCTGCCAGTAGCTGCTCGCATCAAATTCAAGGTACTGGTGCTTGCCTACAAGACAACCACTGGCACTGCACCAGAATACCTAAACTGTCTAATCCAACCTTATGTCCCCTCCAGAAGCTTGCGTTCTGCAAATGAATGACGCCTTGTGGTGCCATCCCAAAGAGGCTCAAAATCACTTTCACGGACCTTTTTGTGGACTGTTCCCAGCTGGTGGAATGACCTACCCATCTCAATTCGATCAGCTGAGTCATTGGCCATCTTCAAAAAATGTCTGAAAACCCATCTTTTTCGCCAGCACTTGACCAATTGACACTAGCACTTTCCTACACCTTTCAGTTTTTCTATATACTTTATTTAAAAAAAAAAAAAAAAAAAAAAAACCTTGCAAGACTTATCATGTTTATCTAACTGAAATTTGCCTCAGCACTTATACACTGTCGCTCTCTTGTTGCTCCGATTGCTTCTATTGTAAGTCGCTTTGGATAAAAGCGTCTGCCAAATGACTAAATGTAAATGTAAATGTAAATGTCTAGGCAAATTAGCATTCACCCTGGAACAGGTTGTGGGCCGCGCACTGCTGTGCGAAGCTAACGCGGGTTTGGCGGGTGTTCATTTCATACTCTGACAGTTTATTTAATGTATAAATTACATTGTATTTAATGTATAAGGTACATGTAGAACAAACTGGTAATGTCATAGTGGTATCGTGTACCGTAATCGAATGTGGCCATCTATACTTGTGGAACCGTAGACAGCACACACGGTGTTCATCTAATAAAGATCTTCATAGCTAGCAAACAATAGCCTTTGCAGATTTGCTTTAAGCTATAGATTCAAAGCCACATCTTCAACGCTCTTGATGTTCTTAAACTTTCACTTACAACTGAGTGAGAACTGCTTCAGATGGCGCATGCGGCAGGGAACTAAACAAATCATTCAAACTGATTTGCGAGTCAATTCACTGTTTTGCCAATTGGTTTGTTCAAGCCTTTGAACAGAATTGACTCAAAAGAATTAATCATTCTTGAATGGGCAGAAATGTCTACTGAATGGTCATAAAACAACACCCTTTTGACCTTGTCAAAAACAGCTCTGTTCACAGTGACCTATTTCGGTGCATTTCTCTTTAAATGATAATGAGCTACTGCTTATGCCACCCGTTTCTTCCATCTTTTTGTGTATTTGGTGGTGCATTACCATCAAAAGCAAAACCAATCCACTGCATTCTCAGTAGCTCTCATGTCAGACAATTAAAACTCTTATGTTCACTTTTACATCCAACTACAAAACGCCTGCATTGTTGAGACTGTTGTCACTACAACTGCTCAAGTGTGGAGAAAATGGTGGACAGTGTACAACTGGCTGAGTGCAGAAATATGCTAATACGGGAGAGTCTGTTTTTTGGACATTAAAAAAAAGACATTTATATGCAAACACCATGTAAAGCTGAATTTTGCATCCAATGACCCCTTAAGCAACTGTATGCAGTTTTGTGTATTTTAACTTTAAAAATAGATCAATCCAAAATGATGAAGATTAGCCAAATAGTCTGTCAGTTCATTAAATAATGAGCTGTAAAAGATAAGCCAGCTTCTTTAAAATAGACGAAAATAAAAATATTTTGGACAAATTTTTTGGACAAATAGTTTGTCTACACAGTGAAAGTCATTGGGATCCAAAACAACATGCAGACTGGAACAACAAAAGGTTAGTAAACAATGAAAGAGTTCTAATTTTTGGGTGAAATATCTCTTTAATTCTAACCTAAGAAGTGGGTTGAAAAAGAACCAGGTAGATACATGTGACAAAATAAATTTGAAAATGGATACTTCTAAATTAATCTTTATCAATGTGAAATGTGAAGTTTTCCCTTCAGGAACCCATGAAACAGTGCAATGGCTCATTGTGACAAATGATTTGTTAAAATATAATGAAACCAAATACTCCTGAGAGATATTGCCACTTTTGGTGGTGCTATAGCAGCTGTTCAATCGGCCACATATGTTTTGGAACAAGAACACGATTTCCAGCCTCAGCGTATATGCTAATGTCCTCATAGCTCATTACCAGAAAGCTAAAACCATTGATTTTCAAAGGCATTTAAACTATTCTGGAACTGCTGTGGCATAATGCTAACAGTGCTAGCTTGACCCCAGTAGCCTCCGGCTCTGTTCCCTGCAGCACTTCAATTTTTTTCTCCGAGGCTTGAAAGAATTTCCATTAAATTATTCTCTCACTCTCCATTTGACGGTATAGTAGTAATAAAACCACAAAACTGAGAAATGTAGTTAACAGTGATTTTGTTACTTTCTACATCGCCCACTGATGAGCTGGTGGCGTATACAATGTAAAATCAACAAAAAAACAGGGATACAACTGCAGATCTTTCTCACTGATTCATTTAGATGTAATTCGATAGAAACCTTTGATGTGTTTCAGAGCTCACAGGTGTTATTCACCTCAATTATAGATGGAGCAGTGCCGGCTCTTTTATACATCCTCTCCCTTTCCTCCTCCTTCTTCTCCTCCCAACTTCTTCTACTCCCTTTGTTCAGTAGGTGTTCTCCTGTAGTGACTCAGCTGGGCTTAGGGAGATCCAGCTGTTAGACAAGCTGTGAGGAGAACTTTGGCTCTTAACAGCCTTTCCAGCATCTGTTAATGGGGAAAAATGGTTGTTTTTTCCCCTCTTTCTGTCTCTCTTTCAAAGCAAAGTTCAGCATGAACTTCTGAAATAAACAATCAAGAATTTGTTACAACTGAATATCCACTAACGCAGACTCTTCATGAAGACGCTTCATGAACATGCAGGTAATGCAGAAACAGAACCTTGATAACTTTCCGCTGAACTTTAGATACTTTATAGTTAACATCTTCTTGCCATCTGTGATGTGCCTAAAGTCAAATACACAAGTAAACGTATACAAAAAATATAAATGTAAGTGAGGACTGTTACTTTTTCCCCACCAAAATGGTGCTGATTTGTGTGAAGGATGGTGCTTGTTCAGGCTACCTGCCCTGTTTATGAGACTTGGCTGTTTTTAAGGTTTTAGTTCACTTTTTAGAATTAAAATCCTGATAATTTACTCACCCCCATGTCATCCAAGATGGTCCATCACGTCTTTCTTTTTTTCATTAAAAAAAGCAAACATGCAAAGAAAGTCAAACGCCTTTTACAAAAAAAGGTAAATTATCAGGATATTTATATTCTGGAAGTCAACTAATCCTTAAGGAAACTATTCTAATATCCAAAGTTATTTTTTTTGTCCACTTTTCTCTGCAGAAGGAGTCCTGATTGGACAGAACCCTGTTGGTTGAAAGCTTCTCATTTGGGAAATTGGCCTACTCTTCTTTTCACATCCACTTCACAGAGAGGGATCAGTGACAATACAACTAGCACAATTGTGAAACAGTCATTTTCCAGACTGTCACAACCCAAAGAACATATTGGCTGGCTGCCATATTGTAAGACAGCTTTATGCAGTGCAAATGAACAGAAGGACATTTGTGGTGGTGTTAACAATTAACAACACATAGAAGAGCTTGTTGAATATGATGGTTTTCTGAAGAGAATGAGAATTCTCTCTTGACCTTGGACTGGTATTGGAACCAATGCAATATATTATATTGCATTGGTTCCATTTTTATATATATATATATATATATATATATATATATATATATATATATATATATATATATATATATATATATATATATATATATATATATATATAATGTGTTAGTCAATAGTGATTCCCTTTTTCTTGATAACAGCCTTTAGTCGTTAGCTGTAGTTCTCAACAAGTTTCAAGCATGTCTCCTGAGGAATGACAGCCCATTCTTCCTTAGCAAATCTCTCAGGATCCTCCAGATTCGTTGGTCTTCTGGCACAAACTCTGGACTTTAGTGTGCCCCACAAATTTTCTATTGGATTCAAGTCTGGGCTTTGTGCTGGCCAATCAAGTACACTCACTTTGCTCATTTGGAGGTATTTCTTTACCAGAAGTGAGGTATGCTTTGGGTCGTTATCATGCTGGAAGACAAAATGTCGACTGTCTGAGGTTGTCTTTTAAAATCTTCTTATAGTCTTCCTTTTTCATGTTTCCTTCAACCCTGATGAGATTCCCAGTTCCAAACGCATTGAAACATCCCCACAGCATTATACTTCCACCACCATGTTTCATTCTGGGAACGGTGTTCTTGGGGTTGAATGCCTCTCCCTTCTTTCTTCAAACATAGGCAACATCTCTATGGCCAAAAAGCTCTAGTTTTGTCTCATTTGACCAAAGGACACGTTTCCAGTATGCATCACATTCCCCCAGGTTGTCATTAAACTTCATTCTACCTTGGAGGTGTCTCTTCTTCAGAAGTGGAGTCTTTCTTGGTCGGCAACTTCGCAGTTCATTCCTGTGCAGGGCTCTAGTGACTGTCTTCGTTGAGACATCAATTCCAGACTTGGCTAGGTCATTCACTAGTGTCTTGGCAGTTGTTCTTGGGTCTTTAGAAACCTCTCTCACTAGTTTTCTTTCCAAAGTTTTTGAAATCTTTCGCTTCCTGCCTCTGCCCGTCTTGTTCTCCACTGTGTTGGTCTCTTTAAACTTCTTGATAATGCATCTCACTGCAGTTCTTGACACTTGAAAACACTTTGATGAACGTGTGTATCCTTCTCCATCTTTATGAGCATTAATAATTCTTTCTCTCAAGTCCAAATTAATTTCTTTGCCATGATTTGTCTTTGCCATGATGACATGAGTGCATATTATTTTACTAGCTGTTTCGCAAGATACTAATCCTCAGCTTAAAGAGCAATTTAAAGGCTTAACTAGGTTAATTGTTTTAATCAGGCAAATTAGGTTAATTTGGCAAGTTATTGGACAACAGTGGTTGGTTCTATAGCTAATCAAACTAATAATTTCTTAAGGGGGCTAATAATATTGACCTTAGCAGCTTTTTATTTATTTATTTATTTATTTATTTATTATTTTATTCAAGCAGCTATAAGAAATCAGACTTTATCTAGAAGAAAAAAATAATAGGAAATAATGTGAAAACGTGTTAAACATCACTTGGGAAATATTCTAAAAAGAAATTTACAATTTCACAGGGGGGCTACGTTTTTATTATTATTATTATTATTATTATTATTATTATATATATATATTATTATTATTTTTTTTTTTTTTAAGTTATATTTTTGTGTTGTGCTTATATATTTTAAAATAATACAATTATTTTACAGGAAATATATGATTTTATGTGAAAATATTGCTGTATTAAAAGGTAATAGCGGGAAAAATCTCAATGATGTTTCAGGAATAAATAAGATGTGATTCGCTCTACCTTCTCAACCACAAAACTTCTGTGACAAATTTTATTGGTTTTGAATTCACTTTATTTTCTTTTTCACAATTACTTCAGGTTGTGTACACATCCTCACTTTCCTCCCACTAGTTTCTTCTCCCCATTCAGTCTTATATATATTTATAGTTTGAACTTGAGGAAGAAACTGCATTTGTTCCATGTTGTTTACTTCTCTGCTGTTCTCAGTATCTCTTTTGAGAACACAAGAGGAGATACAAAGCAGTGAAGACGTTTCTTTCTCCTTCTGCCAAGCTGTTGCCTTTGGGAACTTGACCCCACATCTTTCCACTTCTCGTCTTTTTAGCCTGTCAGTCACCTCTGTGCCTGTCAAATCAGTGTTGAATAACTGTACACGGTTGAGTCATCTGTTAGTAAAGTAAAAGTTTAATGTGAAAACAAGAACTGCAGTGGAACTAGTCATGCAAAACATTTTGGAAACATACAGTTAATTAAAAATGTAAAAGTACATTAAAATTAGACATAAATGACATTCAGTATTCCATTCAAATCAGAGTTTATTTATTTATAATAAGTACAATTTACATGTGGTTTAGTCTCTTGGTTACACATGTATAAGAGAGAAACAGCCAAGGCTGTCAGTGATTTAATAAAATGCATGAAAAAGTTAGCATCCTCAACATTTTTTTTTTAAATCACAATTGATTCACTTTCCATTGCATTTGTTTCCATAAAGCCTGTCACTGTTACACTGTGACATTAAGAAAAATAAAATGTGAGGAGATCATTCTGCCCAAGACAACACAGACTGTCCCATTATTCTAACTATTTTGATATGAATTATACAGACAGTGTAACACACGATAGCCCACCTGACAGCACATTAACACTGTTTTTCATCTTTACCATAGTGACTGTTATTCTATAAATACGACCAGTTGTGAAAAAACCCATCAGCCACTTTGTGATATCTCATTCTGCTTTCCAACAGCAGCTTTGGGAGATATTCTGGTTGTATAAATGAAGTGTAGAGTTGTTAGGGGGGGAAAGACAGCTGAGTTAGATGGCATACAGGTGGAGACAGTGCACCGCTGTGTTGTCTTTGCCAAGATGTCTGAATGCATTGTTCGCTGACTGTTTACCTGAGTTTGCTTCCTGTTGTTTGGAGCTGGCAGAGTCCACAGAGGTTTCTTAAAGGGTTTCAGTGAGCAAAGCTGAAAGCTGCTGACTGTTGTTTACTACATTACCCAGAATCCCCAGGGACCTGCTGCTTCTGCTGTGCTGGAAAACATCAGACGGGCCAGAAGCCACACCTTGGTTGTGTAGAGCGGGATTGAAAATAGGATTAGGTATGATAAAGAGAAACATGACACCTTCCTTATATAAGTGAACTTTTGAAATAGAGATTCTCAATGTTTTTTATTCATTTTTATTTTAAATTAATATATTAATAATGTTTAAAGGTTGAAGTAGAAATAATTAAGAAATAATTGAAGGGCCATTGAATTATTAGAAAATAATGCACACCAGAGGTGGTGATGTGGACACTACACAAAGTGGCTACCATGCTTATACTATAATTGCCACACCTGAAATATTGTTGTTATTAGTGAGAAATGACATGTAGCTTTTAAAGGACACCTATTATGCCACGTTTACAAGATGTAATATTGGTCTTGGGTGTCCCCAGAATGTGTCTGTAAAGTTTCAGCTTAAAATACCCCACAGATCATTAAATCTGGATGATATATTATATCTGGAAAATGTAATTTTTGGTGAGTGTCTAAGAAAGAGCTCTTTTGTTGTGTATCACTTTAAATGCAAATGAGCTACATATTCCTGTCCCATCTTCAGAAGATGGAAAAGTGTATACAAACACTCTATATATACATGTGTATATACTCTGCTTTTCATATCTACAGCAATAAACAGTCGGTAGTAGCGACATGACATGATATGTATGTTCAACCATACATATGGGAAGCCAAACCAAAAAATGTGTGTGTTTGCTTGGACAGTGTAGTTGTGGGTTTTGGTTCTTTTGCTGTTGTAGGCAGTAAGGACCTGATATGAATATGTGATGCGGTCAAGACCTGCTTGGAACTACTTTAACAGTGTGTTTCCCTGAAAATAATTGCACACCTTAGAAAGTTGGTCAGCCAATCAGATTTAAGAATTCAACAGCGCCGTAGTATATTATGGAAATAATGTGACCCTGGACCACAAAAAGTCATAAGGGTCAGTTTTTTGAAATTGAGATTTTGAAAGCTAAATAAATAAGCTTTCCACTGATGTATGGTTTGTTAGGATAGGACAATATTTGGCTGAGATACAGCTATTTTGAAAATCTGGAATCTGAGGGTGCAAAAAAATCTAAATATTGAGAAAAATCGCCTTTTAAAGTTGTTCCTAGCAAAGCATATTACTAATCAAAAATTAAGTTTTGATCTATTTACGGTAAGAAATTTACAAAATTTCTTCATGGAACATGATCTTTACTTAATATCCTAATGATTTTTGGCATAAAAGAAAATTTGATAATTTTGACCCATACATTGTATTTTTGGCTATTGCTACAAATATATCTGTGCTGCTTAAGACTGGTTTAATGTTCCAGATTCACATATGTTCTCAGTAAGACTTGCACCAGCTAATCTGACATGTTTTTCACTTCTGCTCTGGCCGACCGTTTCTTAAAGACATATCCAGTAGAAGGATTGAAGTAGCCATCTCTCTGTAATTGATAAGTGTGCTAGAGCCTGAACTGCATTTTTTACATTCATACATATTTCATCTAAGGCTCAAATGGCCTGCACATCATCAGTGCAGTGAGATGACTTCCTCTACAGGGTTCCTTGACTCCTGCCAGGAATTGATTGGCATGGTAAAAAAAAAGCTTTTTTTAAGCATTTCTTGTTTTTTGTTTTTTTCTTCCTAAAATGTCTGCCCTTTTCAAGTTGGAGCTTTGATAGACACAGGAATAACCATAATATAAAGCTCATAGGGGAATTCAATAAGAATGAATGACATCCACTGATGGCCTTGTTTATTTAGCCGATATACTGTACTGTAGGTCACTGAATTTTACATTTAGTTTTCCATCGCCATTTAGATTACTTTTTTCTTCTTTTTCAGCTAAAATAGTATAGAATTGTAATATCGATGGTTATTAGGTATCGACCATGACATTAAATTCACCTTATTGCTCTCATAATTTCTCAACCATAACCACAATATTTCATATTTTATTTTAAAATTCACAATATATACCAAATATGAAACCCTATCTATAAGATATGAACCCTGTGTAAGCTTTAGCCTCAAAGAAAGCGTAAGAATAAACTATTGAGTCAAAAAAGAAAGGCTAGTGAAGAAGCTGAACCTTGAGAGCTGACTCTTAACGGTGCTATGATGATTTTGCAGCTCTTTCCTCTAGAGGTGTTCCCAAAGGGCAAGAAAGCTGATTGGCTGGTGACCCATGTTTGAGATGGCTGCCATTGATGTAGCTCTCTACTTATTATCTTGCTCGAGTGATCTCAAAGCTTACGAGTTTCTTGTCTTGTCACACCTGTTTACAACTGATTGAGTTTGATGCTTCCAGTTCAATAAAAGCACTGGTTTTAACCTCTAAAGTCTAGACTAAGCCCAGAACCTGAGGCAAAGTGTTATCTGAGAACCTTGAAAAGTTGGAGCACTTTTACTTTCTTTTCTACAACTTTTCTGAAGTGCATTTCTTTTAGGTTTTAAGTTTTTAGTGCATACACTACTGAAAAAAAATAAAAATAAACACTCTGTAGTTCATATAACCATTAAAATATTTTGTCCACCACACACTCTCATAGCAATTTGTAGCTGTTTTCTGCACTGGCAAATTGGCCTAATTTGAATGAATTTTAGAGATGGACATTTTTTAAAAAAGCAGATTTGGGATTTGATTTGCAGTGAGTTGAAATTAAAATAAAGCAAATCATTAAATATAGCATAGGAACTCTAGTGTGCTGGCTACAAAGTGCCATGTACTGTAACAGCACAATGTTCCCAATCAAATTGTGTATTCTTTGTGTTCTTTGTCCAATAAAGAACTCAACGGCAAGATGGTATGTTAACATGGAAAAGAAATGCAAGGTTTTGGCATACAATCTCTAACTCTGTTTTCAGATTCCTCAGGGAATATACCAGTGATTGTGTTCTAAAACATTGAAAAAGCTCAGGAAATGCATTTACACATTAGTGTTTTCAAATCATATTTCCATATATTACTGTCTGGTGGAGTAAAATGGAGACTGTGAAAAGAAGTAGGACAGAGAAACAGTAGTGCCAGAAATCCCATGAAGCCATCTGTAGTACATCAGCACTATGCTGCAACTGATGATTTGGCAGAACATGACTAAAGCATCTTTTACCTTTTTCAGACCCATCAAAATGAAAACAACCGTTCCATCATGTTTGCCACTGCAGGTCTGACTCATTAGTGGGAACAGTTTGCTGCGCAGTTGTGCACTTTGAAGAAAGTATGAAAGTGAGTGAGAATATTCTTTAAACTGCGTATTAGAGGAAAACATTGCTTTTGATTTATCCTCCAACTTTCATGCTGAAAGAAAATATTGATTCCATGATATAATTGCTGAAACACAGTAAATCCTTCACAACACAATTTAATTTAGCATTCAGAGAAGTGCAGTAGCTTTTCTTTAGCAACATTTGTTTCATCATTCAGTTTTAATTTCAACTGATATCCATCTTTTGAATCTTTCCTCAAGTATGAAGCAGGAAGACGTCATACCATCAAACAGACAGTTTCAATAGAAATGTAATAATTTTGTAGTCACCGACAGATGGTGTACAATGTGACTAGAACACTGTCTTGAGTGA
The DNA here is from genome assembly GCA_033026305.1 of Cirrhinus molitorella. Taxonomy (NCBI): domain Eukaryota; kingdom Metazoa; phylum Chordata; class Actinopteri; order Cypriniformes; family Cyprinidae; genus Cirrhinus; species Cirrhinus molitorella. Next base: position 19,488,364 of record CM065129.1, on the reverse strand, counting down.
CAACTCTAAACAGCACATGCATGTATCTACATTGTGCCATCAATCATTCTATCGAGTTTGCTGGCATAGCCTCTGGGATTTGACTTTGACAAAGGACAGTGAAAGTCAATTAGAGAAACACCAAATCTTATTACATGGCTCTCTTGAATACATTATTTTAATTGGTAAATCACAACTGCATACTGCATTTTTTTTAACAGTTTGGATTGTCACCTTGCATAGGAAACATGGTGGGAACAAAATTGGATAACAAGCTTTGGAATTCATTCACACACCTTTATACTTTCTTAAAAATACGTCAGTGTTCGTCAACAGTGATGGGCGGAGCCAGTAAAATGCGACATATTTTATGGATTCTGCCAACGGCTTATTCTAAGACGCTGCTTATGATTTGTGGAGATTTAAAAAAAGGAACAGATGGATTTTTATTCATTTTAGGGTGCTTATGTACCCACACTGCCAACACACATTTAAAAGATTAGTTCACTTTCAGAACAAAAATTTACAGATAATGTACTCACCCCCTTGTCATCCAAGATGTTCATGTCTTTCTTTCTTCAGTTGTAAAGAAGTTATGTTTTTTGAGGAAAACATTTCAGAATTTCTTTCCATATAATGGATATGAATGGTGCCCTTGATTTTGAACTTCCAAACTTTGAGCTTCAAAGAGCTCTAAATGATCTCAGCCAAGGAAGAAGAGTCTTATCTAGTGAAACAATCAGTTATTTTCGAAACAAATTGACAATTTATATACTTTTTGGTGTCTTTGACTTTTAATTTGTAAGGATTAATTGAATGTCAATTTAAATGCTTTACATATTCATATGAGGATATTGGATTATTAATCAATTGTGCATTTATGATTCATCTTTGTTGCATTTATGATTTCTCTGTTGCATCTATGACTGCTCATTTCATATAACTGATTCTTGTACCAAGAAGACAATTTGTGTTCCCATGATTCCATGAATAGCCTGTTTGAACATACGCTAATCTTATGGCATGTGGTTTAGAAAAATAGGTATCTTCCAAAGTACCCTGTGGGACAATACTTATAGATTTTCTTTAGAACCACAAAAGATACAACAGTAAGTGTGGGTCCAATGCCCAATATGCAAGGAGCAGAGTTGTTGTAATAGTGTGATGTTGATGTTAATATGAAAGAGGAAACAATTGTAAGAACCCCCAGGCTATAATTAAACTCTGTCTCTATCCCGAGGTGCGAAAACGTGACACACTGTACAGACATTAGCGAACAGGCTGTACAACCCCCCCCCCCCCCCCTTCTTTGTCTGAGTTTTAGGGTATAAAAGATGTACTGAAGTACATCTAAGTTTAGACCAGACTTTTTGACTTCTCCTTTCCTCTGGTCTGCCTTTTGGGTGCAGCTCTATTTTCCTCTATTCGGACTTTTAGATGTATACTTTTAGATATTTTTAACTTGTACTTTTATTGGTATTAAGATTTGTGCTTACTGTAGTACTCTTAGATCAACAGACTCTTAAGGTTCTGTATGTCCTTTTATTTTTTTTGTGATTTCACAAGAGTTTACAAAGAGAACATATAAAGAAGATCAAATGCCCTTTACCAAAAAAAGGTAAAACAGCGATGTAGGCCGATTTTGAAGTTGAAGACAAAAACGAGATGGGAGTTTTTTAACATACTCTAACTATATTGACCCAGATCACGCAGACTACACGTGCATCGCAGAGACGAGACAAGACAAGCATTTGAGGTTAAAAAGTATATAAATTATCAATTTGCTTCAAAAATAACCAATCGTTTCGCAAGATATGACCCTTCTTCCTTGGCTGGGATCATTAAGAGTGCTTTGAAGCTGCATTTAAACTGTATTTTGAAAGTTCTTTGTTCTGTTCTTTGGGGCACCATTCATATCCATTATATGGAGAGAAATCCTGAAATGTTTTCCTCAAAAAACATAATTTCTTTACAACTGGAGAAAGAAAGACATGCACATCTTGGACGACAAGGGGGTAAGTATATTATCTGTAAAATTTTGTTCTAAAATGAACTAATCCTTTAAGTTCAAACAACATGTACAATTTAATTTAGCCAAATAGGTGCCCTTTAAAAGAACTTTTTACTCCTATAAAGAACCTTTTGTACATTGGAAATGTTCCATGGATGTTGATGTAGTGACCTAAAAGTTGTTGATGCTATCTTGTATAAGATTATGAAGCTTAACCACTGTCAGTTTGATAAATAATAGAACCTCCTAATTGTACTGTAAGAAACATGGTCATAAAGGATCCCTAACATTTAATAAACTGATACGTGATAAACTGTTTGGTCGATCCTTTTATATTGTAATGTACTATTTTTTCAAAGTGGAAGCTATAAGATCAAAACAATATTTCATGTCCACATAATGACTTATTTGCCAAGCCAACATTACACTAATGTACATATAGCAACCAAGACTTTATTTCAGGCACCGTGCAGCAAACAACTCATTAGTCCTCTCTGCCTCTAGCAGTAAAGGAGCAAGATTACTGTATGTAGGTTTGCATATGATCCTTGATCTGAAGTAGGAAATAACCATCTGTATTCAGTCTATCACCAGCTTAGAATAGCAGTATGATCATCACTTCTTATTTTCTAAAAATGTTTCCATTAATCCATGCATTCAATAGTGTTAAAGTTGCATGTATGTTTTGATAGCAGTCTTATAATGCATATCTTATAAGCATTGGTGTTATACTGATATATGATATACGTCCTGGTGCTATTTTAATAACTCCCCCGCTGCATATTTTCAAAGACTAAAATAGGATTTTTGACAAATTGAAGATTATCGGTTGTCACAACCGGAGTACCTTTTTGAAAACTGGCACAGATGTTAAACAAGTGCTATGCATTTGCTAATAAAAGCTGATAAGTATTATGAACCCCGTACACAGAGGCTTGACAGACTAATAAATTCAAAGCAACAGGCTGACTGAAGCATCCAGATGTCCACAAAAAGAGACTCAACAATCATTAAGCAACAGTAGTTCAGCTCTTTATTAAAGCAGCTGCTATGATATCAGTCAGTTCACATTTTCACTCTGTAATCAGAGGATCTGCATGCAACCTTTCGCATGCTCAAGCCTTCCACTCGGCTGGAAGTCTAAAATCAAACTCCAATCAGAAATATGTGAAGGAACAAAGGTAATACTAAGTCAGTCATTTTAGGTCAAATAAGCCCAAGGACAGAATTGGTGTCAGGAAAGAATTCAATCAAGTATGCATTCTCTGAATAACATAATGATGTGTTCCAAAGGAAACAAATTTTGATAAGTTGTTTTTTAAATAGTATTTGAGTTGTTCCAGTTGTGATGTAGTATTTTACTTTAATAACTTGAACCTCAGTTTTTAAAGTGAATTATTTACCAATTATAAAAAAAAACAAAAAAAAATTGAGATTAATATTTTAGATACCTTTTAAAAATTCACCCCCTTGAATGTAATATTTAATCCAATAGACCTAAGAAAAAAGTAATAATTGGCCCTTTTGTCATTAGAACTTATTTTAACATTTTAAGTGAATTCAGTCAGTCTATTTGTCTACTAACACGTCCACTGGCATATTCCAGATGGCTCATACTAAATCATTAAATTGTGCATAATACACTGCATTGTTGAACAGCTACTTTTAGCACAAATTAGTTGTGTTCTTTAAATTGCTTAAAAAAATAGGGAATAAAAATATGCATCTATGGCATAAGGTTGCAAAACTGAGGCTGTTTGGTTCTAATTGGAAGTAATTAATTTTCTGTGAGAATTACAGAAAATGTTTAGCGTGCAAGCATGCTTCTAGTGTGACAAAGTTGACCTTTATGAAAATGAGCAGGAATCTGATGCAACTTCAAGCTACCTTTCTTATCACTGTGTTGCTATATCTTAACCTGTTTTTTTTTCTTATCTATATTCAAGCAGGTTCATAGCTGCTGTTTGCAGAGTTAAACCAGATGGGAAATTAAGTGGTATACAGCTGCATGCCCGATGTAAGAGACAGACTCTTTCCCATTATAGAAGTCAGAGATTTCTATTGCAGTCAACTGACACAGCAGTAGACAATTAAGTGTGGAACCGCAGCATACTAAACAGCTCTCGCTGATGCAACACGGCCATCTCTCACATCAGTCATTCAACTCAAAAGTCTCATTTGTGTTTACCAGTGTCTCTAGGGACATTCGATTGTATGGCCAGCTGGTGTGTGCAAATATCGATATTGACAGTGTTCAGCATTCTGAGGTCCTTGAATATGGCAGAGCAAATTAACCACAAGCAGAATGGAAGCTTCAGAGAACAGAGAGATAAAACAGTTCTTTCCCAGAATGAATGCTGGCACTTCAGAGAGCAACACGGTATAAGCTCCAATGGCCCGACATATTAAAAGTCAGAATATTTGCTGTAGACTGTTCCACTTTTGGACTTGGTGGGGACATGTTAGAGTTCTCACTGCCATGAGAAAACACTGAGAATTTAATATTTTTGGTTTAGTGTTAGAGACGGGGATTGGAATAGTAACAAGCTGTGAACTCTTGAGTTGGTGGCAGAGAAAATAATTATCTAAGGCATAATCTGCAGTCAGCTGGTCATTATCGCAAAATAAAGACAGAGGCGATGCAGAGGGGTCGGTATCACCCCGAAGCGTATTATTTTGCGATAATGACTGGGTGATTGTACATTATCTGGCTCAATACACAGCTAGTTGCCAAGTGAATAAATAAATGGACATCAAATATTGATTTGAGTTTAAATTATTCTATTATGTGAGAAGGCAGCGACCATGGAGTGATACGAGACATCTGAAACTTGTCCAGTGGGAAATTGATTTCTTGAGACAGCAGTCAGTTATGTTGCTTGGTAGTCATTCTATGAACATATTTTCCTGTCTTTTCCATAAACTTAAAAGCAGACCATAAAATAGTCCATATGACTTGTGCGCTTTATTCCAAGTCTGATGAGGACATATGAACCACTACGCAAGGCAGTGATTAGTATTTTAGGGTGAACTATGGTGACCGAGAGAAAAAAAAAACAAAGAAACATACAAATACAAAAAGCACCAGTAAATTACGAGAACGTCTTGCTTTTATTATAGTAATATTGTATTAACCATGTTTTTTTTTCCCGGCATATTGATTACCTATTTGCATAACCACAGTTGTACAAATACCATGGTTAAACTTCTGTTAGAGCCAGCTTAGGCTATTTGCAGCGTGTTTCTATATCTGGTTGTGTTGTGATGAAGATGTTTCTCAATTTGCAGGTGTTAATTTCTATTTGTATGTGTTTTTGCAGGGCATTGAGCTCACTCTTACCGTAGTGAACTGTTCATTGTAAGTGTATTTTCAGCGACAAGTAAACTGCAGTTGGGAGATATTTTTCCTCTTTTCTACAAAAACGAGTTGTCTATTGTTTCGGATAGTGGTCATAAGTCATGGGAACAACAGACCACTGTATCCCCTCGTATTTCTTCAATTACTTCCATTTTTTTCCTTACAGAGTCAGCGAGGCTTCTGTACCTCATGTTGCCCAAGATCAAGCACACATTTTTATCTTTAATCCGTTATTGTAGATTTTATAAAAAATATTATATATATATATATATATATATATATATATATATATATGTATATATATGTATATATATATATTTTTTTTGTCACTACAATAGTAGCCGTAAACCTATTCGTTTGATGCAATAATACAGGTTACATTTCTGCTGACATGTTGGTAGGAACACAGTAGTGCTGGGTGATATACCGGTTCAATTGGTAAACCGGTTTGAATTACATATAATGTATTAATTTTTTAATTTTGACTAAGCAATGTAAACAGCGATCGTGAATTTACAGGAGATCCCTGTTAACTGCATACACTTCTGACTAATGGAAAACTATTAGTTAGAAAACTATTAATAACACACAACTAATTCTAAACTAATAACTGGACAAATAAACCAACTGTAAATGGTCAAAATATTGGAAGAAAATCCTAAATACTTAATTGAGAGTGGGATTTTATATGAATTGACTGTATTCAGAAAAGTTTAGATGGTATTTTCTTTTCATCTCACCTCCATACAATGCATAGTAGAATTTAAATGTGCAGCGCTGCTTTATAAGTGCCACCTGCTGTCAAAAAGTGAATTTGCATTCTCATTCAGATCGTCTGCTGTTTTTGTTTCATGCAAATGTTTTATGTAGCATAATTTCACAAAACTAAGGTCAGACCATTCTGTATTTGCTTTTACATTTTGAAATTATACAATCTTATTTGCATAAAAAACTATGGTTTGAGCAGTTTGGATCATGATTGAAATGCTGTGGTTCTGCAACTGTTTCATGCAATCTGATAAAAGCACAGTCTGGTAAAAACCATGATAAACTGTGAAACCGCCAGAATCCTAAACAAAAAAATACAGATTTTTGGTCAAACTGCCCAGCACTTGAGCACAGTCAACATATTTTAGTAAAATATTTTTGTTGACTCACATTTATATTCACACATGGAAATATAACCACCCACAAGACTTGCCACCCATGACCAGTCACGTCAGTTTTGTAGAAACTCAGCCAAGCCCTGTACCGCAGAGTATTGTAAAGTCTGCATCGCCTCTGCCGTGTTGACATCTAATTAAAGCGCTCTCCCTGTGGAGACAGCTGTGCTATCCTCTGAGAGAGACCCACCCGGGCCATCCCTCCTGCGCGCTACCTGCGAGATGCTGGGATAATGTTTAAAGATAAAGAGAGACCCTTTGTCTGGCAGCTTTTGCTTTTAATTTCCACTGTGCAATCAGCCTTGGGGCATCAGAACTTAATGAACTGTTTGTGCTGTCAACCACTAACACTTACTGACAACGCAGAAGTGATTTTACCAAACAGCTGAGAACCACTAGACTGTCGATCTTGTGACCTCCTGTGACATAAGGTCAAGGGATCAAAATCTGCTTTTTTGAGAATTTTGATTCAACCATATAAAACTGCATCTTTTAGTCAATACATATGTGTACCAATAGAATGCATTTGGTTGCATTTAATTCATTTTGTAATTATTATTTTTTTTTTTTATGATAAAGACAGTTGTGTTTCATCTATGCAAGGGCCTCCTACTCACTGGATGGGAGAATATTACAGTACTTAATATCTTGACCTTTTATTTAATGACTGGTGTGAGGGGAGGGTGTAGATGAAATTATCTTAGAGAGTTCACTACACCTGCAGTTTTCAGTAAACATGAGAAGAAATCATAAAATCTTGTGATTTTGTGAAGCTGAGCTGTTCACTGGTTTGTTTGCTGACAGCTGAGTGAATAGGATTTTTTGGGGGTAGGTTTGAGATAGAAGATATGGGTGCTGAAGCCCTAGTAAGTAGAGTCTAGAAATGCCTATGGAATGGAGAGTAGATATCTTCCTTATGGATCACTATCGGCTGATGAGAGCTATAATGCTGTATAAGGAAAATAGAGCTTCCTTGTTATTGAGTACCTGAATCTAAAATTTCTGTGTTTATATAATGCATACAAATATATAAAAAGCTTATATGTGATCCTGGACCATAAAACAGTCATAAGGGTCATTGTTTTAATAGTTTCCATTGATGTATGATTTTTTAGGATAGAAAAATATTTGTATTGAGAAAATTGCTTTTAAAGTTGTCCAAATGAAATTCTTAGCAATGCATATTACTAATCAAAAATGAAGTTTTTATATATTTCACAGTAGGAAATGTACAAAATACCTTCATGGAACATGATCTTTACTTAATATCCTAATGATTTTTGGCATAAAAGAAAAATCTATAATTTTGACCCACACAAAATATTTTTGGCTATTGTTGCAAATATACCAGTGCTACTTAAGGCTGGTTTTCTGATCCTGGGTCACATATTTGATTTATTTCTGTAAAAGAGTATGCCAAACTAAATGGGTGTCTTTGAGCTCAAGCACTTAAACATTATTCATTACAATAGAAGGAAATGTAACAGGTTTGACATAAGGATTAAATGTTTTAAAGAGAAATATCACTGAATTCATGAAATCTATCTTTTCTTCATGTTTTTGACATTTTTCCAACCCCCATGGAAAGCAACATGAGGAGAGAGAGAGAGAGAGAGAGAGAGAGAGAGAGACACACAATTAAAAGAATATTCCTAAGAAAACATGTTTTGATTGCAGCATTTGGATTGGAGATTGGAAACAATCCAAAAACAACAGTAAAGAAGCATTTTTTAATTAATATGAGTATTTCTTAAGAAATAGCTTAAGAAATCTTATTCTTAAGATTTTCTTATTCTTGACAAAAAATAACAACATCTGTAGTGAAATAATTTAAAGTTTACCATGCTCACTTAATTGCGGCATTGTGGAGTTTAAAGTTTTATACAACATATATCAAGACATGAAAATAAACCATATAGAAAAATTTCATAAAATGAAAATAAATGTAACAGGATTGACATTAAGAGCTAATGTAGCCAACGCCTGACAGTGCCAGCTTGAGGTTAAATGTAATATTTTCAGGATGAAATGTTTTATAGAGAAACGTCATGTGATTTCATGAAATGTGTCAGTTTTTCATGTTTTTGCTGTTTTTTTCCCCCTGTGGAAATAAAAATGAGAAAAAAGGTTACCAATTAAGATAATACTCCAAAGAAACGATGTTTTATTTGCAACATTTTTATATTGGAGATAGAAAACACTGCAAAAACAACACTGAAGAAGCATTTTTAGCAATATTAGCATTTCTAAATAAATAGCCAGGTTTCTTGTTAGAAATGCACAGTACTCGGGGGCATCACAAAAAATAGCATCTGTAGTGAAATAATTTAAAATTGACCACGTTCACTTAATTGTGGTGTTGTGGAGTTTAAAGTTTTATTCAATATATTTCAAGACATGAAAATGAATGATAGTAAGAATATTAAATGGTAGGAATGGCCAAAACATTCCATGTCATGGATCACGAGACACATCTATTGTAGCTGAAATCTATAAGGAAATGAGGACAGCCTGGTCTTATTTAGCTGATTCATTCCAACAGATAGCAGGAGAGAAGATGGATGACATGGTGAGAGAAAGCACAGCATTCTACTGTTGCAATAATTGATTTATTTCCTTAATGGAGCAGCTTTTTCCCATATTGAGATCCCATATTTTGTTAGCCTAGCCGTTTATGTGTCACCACATACATAAACTTATCTGTAGATGGATGGTGTGTCTCGCCCTCTCTATTACCATGAAATAAAGATGTATTCTGGGCATTTAGCCATAGTGTTATTTGGTGGAATTTTACTGTTTCAGTGGCTCATTTTGTATAGAATTGATGTCACATGGGGACATGAAGCAACAAATTGTCTCATGGATCTTTTCATCCCGACCCCGACGGCTACTGTCATCATTCTTAGCAAAATGGTGAAAATGGCCAGAGGAAGGCAATCTCAATCATCTGTCTGTTATTATTGGTGTTACAGTAGCACCTCTAGATATTTGTGGAGGATTATTAATCTAATCTGTTAAAATAAGGACATCTTTTGTTTCAATTAAGTGTTAACAACATAAACGTGACAGAAAAGCTGGAAATATTTTGAGTTATTAGACATTAAAGACTCAGAGTTAACAGATGCTGTTGGGATGAAATGTTCTCTCAAGTGACTCTATTTCATCAGCTCTGCACAGTCCGAGAAAGACGAGGTGATGTGATCTTTCCCATCGCTTCCCCTGATATGAACCGGTTGTTAAATGTCCTGAGGCGTCTACTGACCATTCGGGCAGAGCAGAAAAGCTCAAGGAGAAGGACATTACTATGATAGTGGAGTTCAGCTGAATGTATGTCCATTTTATGTTCCACAGATAACTGAAAATCTCTCTCTCTCTCTCTCTCTCTCTCTCTCTCTCTCTCTCTCTCTCTCTCTCTCTCTCTCTCCCTCCCTCTCTCAGTTTTATCAGTAAACTGAGGTACTCTGGGTATTAGTGTACAGGGAGTTTCATGGAGCTGTAACTTTAGCATTTTTTCTTACTTTCTTAATAAATACTGTACATATTTAATCCATCATGTGATATTCCTGTATTAAAGGGGTCACTTTTACATGTTGCTTGAATATAAACTTGTGTTGGCAGTGTGTGTTCACAATCACCCTATTATGATAAAAAATCCACCCAGGGGTGTTTTTTAAAACTTTATAAGAAATATCCCCTTTTTCAAATCAAGCCATTCTCAGCATCTTGTTTGTCGTCACACCGACCAACACTCTTAAAAATAAAGGTGCTTAAAAGGTTCTTCACAGCAATGCCATAGAAGAACCATTTTTGGTTCCACAAAGAACCAATCAGTGAAAGGTTCTTTAAAGAACCATCTCTTTCTTACTTTTTTATAGTCTGAAGAACCTTGTTTCGCCACACAAAAAAAGTTTTTGTGAAACAGAAAGGTTCTTCAGATGTTAAAGGTTTTTTTATGGAACCATATAGACAAAAAGGTTATTCTAAGCATTTCAAATGTCATTGTGTTGACTCCAGTGCAGGGGAAGACAAGAATGTCTCCGACTGAGGTTGTTCTGTTGTTGGATGTAATAATAAACATAGCAGTTGTCATTTAATCCCAACATCTGAGCCGCTGAAGACACGGGATTAACGTTACTTTCATTTTTTGAAGGAAATGTGCCCGGCAATCTACATACAGTCAAGGCCAAATTTGGTAGCACCCCCTTTGGACAAAATAACTGAAATCAATCAGGATTAACAGGATTAATCAGTAACCATGAATGAGCTTTTTACACCTCTCCACTCTTCTTTTGCAAACTGCTCCATGTCATTCAGATTTGAAGGATGCCTTCTCCCAACTGCTGTTTTGAGATCTCTTCACAGGTGTACTTTACTCCACAGCGCTTTGTTTGTAACCATTTCTGAGTGTGTTTTGAAGTGTGTTTTGGGTCATTGTCTTGCTGGAAGACCCATGACCTCTGATGGAGAAGCAGCTTTCTGACACTGGCCACTACGTTGCGCCCCAAAAATCTTTGTTAATCATTTAAAGGTGCTGTATGTAAGATTGACGATCAGTGGATGAACTAGGTATTGCAGTCCAAATTCAAAATATTGAACCCGCAGGTTGCCAGACAGACGACACCAACACGAACGAATGCAACCTGACCATGAAAAGCGTCGAGCCTTACACCAATTTGATCAGCTAATGTATACGTTTACAATATTTGTATTGTTTGCAAAGTATAAACCACCTCATGTAGATTTTTATAAATCTGAATCTGTGTTTAATTTCAGAGGCTGCTGCATCATCCGGAGGTCGCATTTGTTGGCCGCATACATTTGAGGTGGCTCAGTTGTAATCACAATCAAGTAGGCTGTTATTCGTTGTGAGGTGTAAAATACTATAATTTCTTTCTAACTTTGAAATCTAAAGGTTAATTTTCTCAAACGAGACTGCCTCAATGACTTATGCATAAAACATGCACAGACAGTTAAGCCGTTATGCCGAAAACCTAACATTAAGCCCTCTACTCCGCAAATCCACACTCTGGAGTTACTATTTTTACGTTTTCCCTTGCCCCAACGACAACACATTGATGAATAAAATTAATAAATAGTTTCACATTCATGTCTAAATAGTAGTAGCCTTGTGTTCTTTCTCACTGCAGCCCAAGACAGACCCTAATAGCTAAAAAAACAAAAAAAACAAAAGAATATAAGAAGTGTATAGCAATGTAGCTACATTAGAATAATTTAGCAACATCAGTTAATTCAGTTGCATTTGTATTGATAAATGAAATAAAAGCAGCCCCAAAACATCTTTTAACCTCCACCATGTTTGACTGTTTGACTTACACTGCCATTATATCCTTTACCAAAAAGGTCTACTTTTGTCTCATCTGTTCACAGTACGTTCTCCTAGAAGGATTGTGGTTTTGTCACATGTTTTGGCAAACTCCAGTCTTGCTTTTTTATTTCTTTGTGTCAGCAGTGGTGTCCTACCATAGAATCCCTTTTCATTCAGATGGCGATGGATAGTGCGAGCTGACACTGTTGTACCCTGTGTCTGCAGATCAGCTTGAATTTGTTTGGAAGTTATTCTGGGTTCTTTATCCACCATTTGAGGAATCCTTTGTTGTAATTTATCATTAATTTTGTTCTTCCGTCCACGTCCAGGGAGGTTAGCTACAGTGCCATGGACTGTAAACCTCTTAAAGATATTGCGCACAGTGGACACAGTTAAATTAAGATCTCTGGAGATGGACTTGCCTTGAAATTGTCATGTTTTTCCACAGTTTTTTTTTTTCTCTCAAATCCACAGACAATTCTTTACACTTCTTTCTTTTCTCCATGCTCAGTGTGACACACAACACAAAGGTTGAGTCAACTTTTCTCCATTTTAACTGGTTGCAAGTGTGATTACTATATTGCCTACACCGGTTACTTACGTGTGTGTCATAATGCGTCTATGTTTCCACTAATCATTACGTGATCCAACTTCACCCTTCAGCAGACGTGAGTATAAGGGTTTTATATGCATCTTTGCAAATCGTCTTTCTTAATAATGTGCTAGTTAGCAAGTTTCGTGGCTAAACAGAACGGCTCGTGGTGGGGCACGGTAAGCAAAGCTCATTAGCAATTAAAGGCAAATGTACCAAAACAGCTTGCTCTGAAAAGGGCTGATTTTGACATGGTAAAAGGGTGTTTTTACACTACCGCTGAGAAATTTTAACCAACGTATGGTATAGACCTCTCATTAAGACCCTAACGAATCATGCCAACTTGTGGAAAATGGGCATCCGATGACCCCTTTAAAGTATCGTAATTCTTTTTATTCAAACTAATTAAAACAAAGTTTGAAAGACTAAAATCGACTGATTTAAATATGTAATTTGTTTGTGAATAGGACTATACTGACTGTGCTGTAGTTTTTGATTCACTAAAAAGAACCAGCTCGAAAGAGGAATTTTTAATTTTTATTTAAATATATATTTAATTCATCATTATTCATAATAAAGCATTCCATAATTCTTTCAGTCAGATTATTTCAAATGAGGTTTGAATGATTCTTTAAAACGACTTCATGAAAAGAGTCAGAGTCCCAGGACTGCACTGATTGTGCTATGTTTTTGATTCACTAAAAGAACCAGTATAAGATATATTTTATTACTTTTTATTTAAATATGTATTTAATTCATCATGTAATATATTAATGCATTCCATAATTCTTTCAATGAAACTATTTTAAATGACGTTTGAATGATTCTTTAAAACGACTTTATGAAAAGAGTCATTTTCACTTTTTATTTAAACATATTTAATTCATCATGTGGTGATATTAATGTATTTCATAATTATTTCAGATAGACTAATTTAAACAAAGTTTGGATGATTCTTTAAAACTACTTTATGAAAAGAGTCATTTGTTCATGAATGGGACTACACTGACCGCGCTATACGTTTTTGATTCACCAAAAAGAACCAGTTCAAAAGAGGTATTTTGTTAACTTTTATTTAAATATGTATTTAATTCATCATGTAATATATTAATGCATTCCATAATTCTTTCAATGAAACTATTTTAAATGACGTTTGAATGATTCTTTAAAACGACTTTATGAAAAGAGTCAGAGTCATAGGACTGCACTGATTGTATTGTTTTGGATTCACTAAAAAGAACCAGTATAAAATATATTTTATTACTTTTTATTTAAACATATATTTAATTCATCATGTGATATATTAATGTATCCCATAATTATTTTAGTTAGACCAATTTAAACAAAGTTTGAATGATTCTTTAAAACTACTTTATGAAAAGAGTCATTTGTTCATAAATGGGACTACACTGACCGCGCTATATGTTTTTGATTCACCAAAAAGAACCAGTTCAGAAGGGTCATTTGTTAGTCATTTGAATTGGACTACCCTGCTGCACACTTTTATGTGCAGTTTATGAGGTCTAATCAACAGAAAGGCATTATTTTGTGGTACATGTCACATTCAGTTGGGACTTCACATTATTAGTGATGCCAAAAACAAAGTTCTGCAAAAAATCAAAGGTTTCTTCACAACTGTATAATAAATGGATTAATTACTCAAAGCTTTTTAACATGCTGTGGCAATTTAGTGGTCAAAAATCTGGATCTAGCAAAATAATTTGACAAGCTTGAATATACAGTGGCAGAACAAACTGCATCAGCATTGCGTTTACTATTGTACGAAATTGCTTCATGTAACTTTAACAACATCAGCACCTCCATAATGTATATGCACCTCTTTATATAAAGAGCTTTAGTTCTGTACCACACTGCATTTGCAGCAACTAAAAACAAAATAAATAAATAAAATAAAACCTCTCTGGGGAGGACTGCACTTTGAAAGACATGGTGTAAGAAGAATCTTTTACAGGGTGTTTGCCTTTGTTCTTTTATCATGGCCTCTACTGTCACTGTGTAATGGCAGTCATTCACTGTGTCACCCCTCTCCTTTATCCATCAAAGAGACAGCGTTCAGCACATTATGGCTAGCTGAATATTAAATGTCTGGGTTTAATAGCCACATGACAGCTGAGCCATTTGAGATAGCTTGGAGATATTAGACAGTGTGATATATGACAGATTCCTCTGCATTTGTGATCATCTCTGTGACAAAATACATTTTGATGTGCAAGGCTATTTACAGATATTTTGTCAGATATCAAATTCCCTTAAATTAGTTTTATCAAATGACTAATGAGAAGCAGACAATTAACAATTCATGTATTCAATTATATTTTGATGTGCCACCCGTATAGCCCACTAGTTTCCCTTTATTTGCCAGTTAAATGATGTCATTATTTTTCACTGTTCTATAAAATAGTGGTAGGGCACTATTTTATTAAAAATATACATTTGCCCCAATGATAATATAAGTATTTACAGTATCTCACAGAAGTGAGTACACCCCTCACATTTAGGTAAATATTTTATTATATCTTTTCATGTGACAACACTGAAGATATGACACTTTGCTACAATGTGAAGTAGTGAGTGTACAGCTTGTATAACAGTGTAAATTTGCTGTCCCCTCAAAATAACTCACAGCCATTAATGTCTAAAACGCCATTTTCTCTCCCCGGGAGAAAATGATGCCATTTTCTCTCCCCGGGATCATGTGACTCGTTAGTGTTACAAGGTCTCAGGTGTGAATGGAGAGCAGGTGTGTTAAATTTGGTGTGTTAAATATCGCTCTCACTCTCATACTGGTCACTAGAAGTTCAACATGGCACCTCATGGCAAAGAACTCTTCGAGGATCTGGAAAAAAAAAAAAAGTTGCTCTACATAGAGTTGGTGTAGGCTATAAGAAGATTACCAAGACCCTGAAACTGAGTTGTAGCATGGTGGCTGAGACCATACAGCGGTTTAACAGGACAGGTTCCACTCAGAACAGGTTGAAGGGGTGGAGGGTCAGCCTGTCAGTACTCAGTCGTCCCAGAAGGAAACCTCTTCCAAAGATGATGCACAAGAAAGCCTGCAAACAGTTTGCTGAAGACAAGCAAACTAAGGACATGGATTACTGGGACCATGTTCTGTGTTCTGATGAGACCAAGATAAACTTATTTGGTTCAGATGGTGTCAAGCGTGTGGCGGCAACCAGGTCAGGAGTACAATGACAAGTGTGTCTTGCCTGCAGTCAAGCATGGTGGTGGGAATGTCATGGTCTGGGGCTGCATGAGTGCTGCCAGCACTGGGGAGCCACAGTTCATTGAGGGAACCATGAATACCAACATGTACTGTGACATACTGAAGCAGAGCATGATACTGGGCCGCAGGGCAGTATTCCAACATTATAATGACCTCAAACACACCTCCAAGACGACCATTGCCTTGCTAAAGAAGCTAAGGGTAAAGGCTAAGCATGTGTGGCCAAGCATGTCTCCAGACCTAAACCGTATTAAGCACCTGTGGGGCATCCTCAAACGGAAGGATGGAGAGCGCAAAGTCTCTAACATCCACCAGCTCTTTGATGTCGTCATGGAGGAGTGGAAGAGGACTTCAGTGGCAACCTGTGAAGTTCTGGTGAACTCCATGCCCAAGAGGGTTAAGGCAGTGCTGGAAAATAATGGTGGCCACACAAAATATTGACACTTTGGGCCCAATTTGGACATTTTCGCTTAGGGGTGTACTCACTTTTCTGGCCAGCGGTTTAGACATTAATGGCTGTGTGTTAAGTTATTTTGAGGGCACAGCAAATTTACAGTTACATTTTGTATGTAATGCCAAAGTGGTTATATTGTTTCGTTTTTTATTAAGTTAATTTAGAAAAAACTTTTGGAGCACTTTTTTGTTTGTTAAATATACGTTTTTGTTTTTTTAAAGTTGCGAACAGCGGCCAGCGGAAGACTGTTCATAGTCTGATCAATCTGCCTTTTCAAATCATCACGACTTGCATAAAATAAAATCTATAGATCTAAAAAAGTTAAAGTAGCTATAGAACAATGTCAGTTTAAACATTAAACCTAGATAAATGTGCTCTATTAGGTGAATATCATTTTTGGAGAGGGGAAGCTGCTTTGCAGGTCATCGTCAGTGCGTTCATTTAAATTTTTTCAGCGAATACATGCCTCACAAACATGATAGATAAATAAATAAATAAATAGAAAGCTTTAAATTATTACTTAATGAAATAAAACAAATCGAAAAAAAAAAAAAAAAACGTTTTTATTATGTAATCTGTAAAGATGAATTTCTATCTAAAGTTGCGTCCAAAGAGGAGATTGCGAGTCAGGGTCTTTGCGACACTATCTCAGAATACACTAGTTTATTAATGGAACATTCAAATATCTCCTTACTGTTTCCCCCGAGACATTCATTGCTAATTATTTTTGCCGGTGCTTTGTGACAAGATGATTGAAGGGGACATATGCGGCAAAGCTCCCGTGGAGTGAAGAAGAGGTGGAGATACGAGCTCTTGTCAGACAGTTGAAGTGTTCAGTGGAGTTAAGAGATTTGCTCTCAAGCTATTTTCAACACTTTAGATTGGTTAATAATTTGTAAAAATAACAGACTGACCAGTGGCATCGATTTGTGAAAAAATATGAAATTGACAAAATTTGGACATACAAGGTTTCCGCCCAACAGCGACGATATACAGTATGAGTTAGCACATGAAGTTCTGGAGAAAATTAACTTTTTTTTTCATTTTAGACATCCTCTGATGATAATTTTCCAAATGGAAAATTCTAGTGACGTATGTTTTCTTTAGAAGTAGATAGTTTACATATATTTGGATTAATGTTAAACTGTATTATTTTGCAGTTTGTAATAAAAATACATCTATTTTTAATCTATTTGTTTCTGATTACAAGATTTTACTGTTTCTTAGTTTCCCAGTTTGTGCACATGAACTGTATCCGTTTGTGGCCTTGAATGTCCAAAAGAAATGGAGAAGAAATGTGCTGAGTAAAAATAAGGGACAAGCACAGAGGAAAGAAAGAGAGATTGGTACAACAAACACAAGGCCGATACTCATTCAGTTTATGACACAGACAAACATGTTGAATTCTTAACCACTACAGTCCATTGTAGCCTCAGTAACAACACTGAAATTGCCATTGATTTGCTTTCTTTCTTTTTTTCCCTCTCTAAACCACAGCCTATACATTGTCTGATTGCCTAATATTTCATGGACCTGGTCATACAACACCACATTCGGTTAGTGAAGGGGGGAAAAACAATCAATCAAAATAATTGTAGCTGATTGGAGTTTATCCACGGTCACATGTTTTGATGTAATGACAAAAAAAAGTGTTTTTGAAAGGTGTTCATTTGATAGATTTCCCTGAAGAGCAAACACCTTTCGCATGAAGCCATTAGTCATGTAATTCAACGCAATAATAATTGCTAATATCCAAATTGCAGCACTGTGATCACATTTGTATGCGAGTCCACAATGGATGTGGGTGAAACCAATTATTCTGTTTTGTTGAATGCAAATGCACAATCAGTCTACTTGAATGCTATGTATGTATGTATGTAAGAGCATCCTTCTTGAAATCTAATGGACTTACATGGAGCAGTGTCATATTTACAGTGGCCTTTACAAATTTAATGAAATGTAAAAGTTATCTCTGAATTGGTGATAAGTATTAATATATTCAATATTAAATTGAATCTACTAATTTACAAATATATACTACCATTCAAAGGTTTGGGGTGGGTAAGATTTATTAATATTTAAAAAAATCTCTTTTCCAAGGCTGCATTCATTTAATCAAAAATACAGTAAACTGTAATATTGTAAATTACAATTTAAATAAGTGGTTCTGTTTTATATATTTTAACATTACTTCAGTCTTCAGTGTCACATAATCATTCAATCAACACTTTAATATGCTTATTTGGTGCTCAAGAACATTTATTATTGTTACCAATCTTAGAAACAGCAGCATGAACCCTGGACCACAAAACCAGTCTTAAGTAGCACGGGTATATGTGTAACAATAGGCAAAAATACATTGTATTGGTCAAAATTATTGATTTATGCTAAAAATCATAAGGATATTAAGTAAAAATCATGTTCGATGAAGATATTTTGTAAATTTCCTACCGTAAATATATCAAAACTTAAATTTTTGAATTTGAATTTTTGATTAGTAATGTGCATTGCTAAGAACTTCATTTGCACAATTTTAAAGGCAATTTTCTCAATATTTCAATTTTTTTAGATACAAATACAAATAGTTGTATCTCTGCCAAATATATGATTCTGGCTTGACTATAATTTTTACTCTTACTTTCCATGATGTCCTGAAATAACTACAGGTTAAATTGATGTCATGATATGTGAATCAGCTCTTTGCAATCCATGTTCAGCTTATCTGTTGTTGTACATTAAGCACTTATGTGGCCATTTAGAAGATACCAGAAAATACCAGACACACTTCACATTTTCTCAGAAGGACAATAGCCATAGCTTATTCATTTGTGGAGTATTTCTTAATTTTAGCATATTTGAGTTTTTTGTGTGGCCACTCTGACATCTGCATCTCAGACTTAAATCCTTGCTCAAACTAAAGGCTGTAAAAGAGAACCAGTGTTTACCATGTGAAAATCAGGAGAGAAAGCCAGAAAATGGAATTTGAGTGTGTATGTGGAAAACATATTGTTCACCTCTGGATTCTGGACAGGAATAATAAGATACTGTTTATTGTCATTGTCACCTCCGGTCTGGAGAGAAGCCATGTTCTCATCTAATGAGCTCCACCAAGGGGCATCAAAGTCTGAGAAAGTGAGGAACTTTAGATAAGGAAACAGGAGAAGAGTAAAAAAAAAAAAACAAGTATGTGAGACAAATGGGAGAAAAAAAAACAGTGCAGAACTCAAATTAGAGGTGCTGCAGAATCGGTGAGATTACAGGAGCAGGTGGAAGTAACCTCTTAATGTCATGGGTACAGCATTCATTATGGAAGGGGACAGTGGTGCACATAGCTGTGTTAATAATGGGAGCATTCTGGTTTTTCTGTTTTCTGTTGGCATTTATTTGCAGTGGAAACATTCATATGGGAATGCTAATAATACTAATGAATACCGTAACTTTCTCCAGATAAAACTGAATGAATCTCCAAGACCAATCACCATCGAAAGTCAGTTTCTGCAGCCAAAAACATGGAAGCAACAGCATTCCTGTAAGATGAAATACTAGTGACCTTGTGTTTGAGGCCTTATGATATGTGTGTGTGTGTGTGTGTGTTATAGCCTATGGAAATATGGGCTCAGAGGAACAAGAAAGGAAATCAGAACTGAATTATTTTTTTATTCCTTCAGCACTGTTCAGTACATCAATACAACAGATGAAAAGTGCACAGGGTACAAAATATGTTCTGAAACTGTCCTTCAGAGACCTTTAAAAAATGTTGATTGTCAACCTCAGGAGGTAAACAACTGTAAATAATAAATATTATATTAATGTTTATGAGGTAGCCTATACTTAGTAGTAGTAGTGAAAGTAAATAATGAAGAAATCAATACATTTAAAAATGCATTCCAGGTTAATTTTAGAATAGAATAGAATAGAATAGAATGAGGCATTTATATAGCGCTTTATTGTGTATTGCGGTACACCCAAAGCTCTTTACAATCAAGTGGGGATCTCTCTTCAACCACCACCAGTGTGCAGCATCCACTTGGATGATGCGACGGCAGCCACAGTTTAACGGCGCCAATGCGCTCACCACACACCAGCTACAGGTGGAGAGGAGAGAGTGATAGAGCCAATTCAATGAATGGGGATTATTAGGAGGCCATGATGAACAAAGGCTAGAGGAGGGAATTTGGCCAGGACACCCCTACTCTTTACGAGAAGTGTCATGGGATTTTTAATGACCACAGAGAGTCAGGACCTCGGTTTAGCGTCTCATCTGAAGGACGGTGCTTTTTACCGTATAGTGTCCCCATCACTATACTGGGGCATTAGGACCCACATAGACCACAGGGTGAGCACCCCCTACTGGCCTCACTAACACCTCTTCCAACAGCAACCTAGTTTTCCTAGGAGGTCTCCCATCTAGGTACTAACCAGGCTCAGCCCTGCTTAGCTTCAGTGGGCAACCAGTCTTGGGCTGCAAGGTGATATTTTAATGAAATATATAATAGTGCTCACTACAAAAACTCTACATTTAAAAACTCATTTGTATGGACGCCTGTTTCCGCCACTGAAGAAAAAATAAAAGAGGTTATTGCAACTTATGAACAGGTTATAAACTCGCAATTGCAAGTTTGGGTGGGTTGCACTATATAGCACAACTATAGTTGCCGCAGTTTATAGTCTTTTTTTTAAATATTCAAGTCATTATAAGCTAGATGCAGCATCGAATGTTGTTCGACTTTTATACGTAATAAATATGTTTATGAATAAAGATTTATCTTCCCTGCTGAAAAAAACCTGGTCATCCAGCCTGGTTTTAGCTATGGTTTTGACTATATTCAGGCGCTGCGTAATATTATTGCGCCTGCTGCACCCATGGTACGGCAGCAAAGTTCCTTGATTATTACGCCGGAATGAGAGTGTAGTTCCTATCCATATCACCCTGGAAAATTGCAACTTTTCATTTTCTGTCAGTCTTGTAACTACAGAAGAGTCAAAGTTTTAAATAGGAAAAATATCAAAAAATTTGATCATTTTTGAACAAGATGCTAAAGGTCTAATCTAATGATTTAATCTAGATTACGCTTTTTGCAACCCACCTATAAAGTCAGAATTGCATGATGTAAACTCACAGTTGTGAGAAATAAAGTTAGAATTGCAATATACAAACTATTTTAATAGTTTAGATTTTTTTTTTTGCAATTGTGAGTTTGTATCCTGCAATTCTGACTTTATTTCTTGCAATTGCAAGTTTATATCACAATTCTGACTTGTTAAAAACTTTTTTTCTCCCCTCAGAATTGTAAGATATGAACTTGGAACTGCAAGTTCTAAAGTCCTATTTTTAGGGAACAAAAAAAGACGGGTTAATATCTCACAATTCTGACTTAATAACTCACAATTGCATGTTATAAAGTCAGAATTGTGAGATGTTAATTCGCAATTCTAAGAAAAGTCATAATTGCAAGATATAAACTTACAATTCTGACTTTTATTTTCTCAGAATTGTGTGATATAAACTTGCAATTCTGACTTTTTTTCTCAGAACTGTGGGATATAAACAAATCTGCGAGTTACAGTGTAAAGTCCAATTTTGAGGGACTGATATGCAAAATTGCAAGTTTATTCAGTATCTCACAATTCTGACTTAACTTGCAATTGCGTGTTATAAACTAATCTTTTTTTTCTTTTTTCAGCTTTTTTGCAATTTTAACTTATTTCTTGCAAAAGCAAGTTTATATCTCACAATTCTGACTTAATACCTCGCAATTGCAGGTTGCTCTGCGATATTAACTTGTTAGTATTGAATTGTTACACCATTAACAATTCATACTTTTTTACTTGCAAATGCGAGTTTATATCTCACAATTCTTTTTAACGCAATTCTGACTTTTTTTTTCTCAGAATTGAGATATAAACTGTTTTGAAGAGAAAAAAGACTGATATGTTCTCAGAATTGGGAATATATCTCAGAATTCTGACTTAGTAACTCGCAATTGCGTGTTATGAAGTCAGAACTGTAAAATATAAAAAAGTCTGAATTGCGAGTTTGTCTCACAATTATGACTTCATAACTCACAACTGAGAGTTTATATAATGTAATTCTGAGAAAATAGTCAGATATGCTAGTTTATATCTTGGAATTCTGACAGTAACTTGCATTTGTAAGTTTATATCACGCAGTTTTGAGAAAAAGTCAGAATTGCAAGATGTACATTTGCAATTGCAAAGAAAAAAAAACATAATTATGAGATGAAGTCCCAGTTGGCTGAACAGTGGCGGAAACGGGCTTCCATACATTTGACTCTAAATGTGTAATATTCATTTAATTTGTCCATTGCTAATAGTGTTATTATTTGCTGAAGAAACTACAGAAATGCGTGGTAAAAGGAAAAAAACCAAGAACACATAAGAACTAAATTTTATGTATCTATTATATATCATTTAGAAAGTACTGCCACGTATCTTAGAATAAAGCTGTGAAGTAAGCTGCCATTCAGTTGCAGATGGGGATAAATTTGATATCAAGGGATATTACTGGCACCCTTCCTGTTTGGAACATTTTGTATTAATTACATAAGTGAGCGGCCTCATCCAAGCAGAAAAAGATCAAGCTTCTGTTCTTCTGTTGGGCTTACTGAATGTGTTAATGTGTTGGTGATTGGTCATGCAACAGTATAAGATGTTTATTTTGAGGAGGATCTTATTTCGCTGTGTCCCTTAACAGGGGCAATCATTATTTGTCAATCACGTTTCTGTACAGGCAAAATTGAAACACAGGGTCACCGAAATTTAGGCTTTTGCTATATCTCATTTTTTGTTTTTTTTTTCTGTTCTGTGACAGTTCGCCTTGCTTATTGAAAACAATTTGTGTTCCTACGGGTGACTTTTTTCCTGTGCTATCTGTCTGCACGTCTCTTCACCTGCTAGAATCCAAATATGTGGGAGGATGAATTTTAATAGCACCGTACAGTAAAGGTCAAGTTAATCAAGCCAAAAAATCACAAATAAATCATGCACCCACACTACTTGTTTACTAAAAAGTGTAGTGTATCGACATAGGTCTCTTCAATCACACTATATAATTGGCCAGTTATATTTCTCCTTTTTCTAAAGTTCACCTAAAGTTAATCTTTAATGTAATAAAACTATTAAATGTAATCTTTAGGAATCTCAAAATTAATATTTTCTATTGTGTATATTATAATATTGTGATGCCAAATTCACTTGTAGAATTTAAAACTATTAACTTAAATTTTAGTGACTTATTTTCTTTAACTTCCTTAAATTAATTTTTAATTGATTGAGGTTTTAGTCTTTTTTTTTTTCATTTGTTTTGTTCAATTTAGTATTGAATTTTATTATTTCACTGTAAAGTATTAAAATACTTTAAAAAATGTAACGTAATCATACTACCAGTGTAATGTACTGTAAAAGCTGCAATTTCAGACCTAAATAAATCGCTTCATTATTTATCTACTAGTGCATCGGGTGATTTCCGTCTCCGTGGGTTGTGATGGTCCATCATACTGTAGGTCCCGGACGTTTTTTTTTAGTATCAGTCACTCCCTGCCTCTACATCCCCACGGAATTGAAATCACCTCCTGCAAGCTTGTACATCCCTCCGAATCCTTTCTAAGCAACATGATGACAGGATTCGCATCAGGACAGCCAACCTACAGCGCGGGTCAATAAAAGACAAGCACATGTGTCCTCTCTGAGTGACATTCTTATGCAGGAACAGACCCCAGGGTGAGGCAGGCCTCTAGTTGAACATGGGCTGAGTGGCATGATTATTAGGGCTGCTTCATCTCCTGCATGTTTATTGAGATGGAACGAGGTGAGATACTTGCTCACAGGTCTTTCATGAAGCATGAGACTAAACGGCTTCAAGTGCCTTAAATATCATCTTAGATTAATGTAAATTTACTCTTGAAAAAAGCTTTTGGATATAATCACTGAACAGAGCCTCTCTCAAGCTTGTATTATTTGGAAGTAGATAAGCAGTGGCAGCTTTTACTTTGATAGTTACAGTAGAAAGACTGCCAGGTATAGAGCACATCTCATTTGACTTTACAAGCTGTTTTTGTGTATCACCTGCGTAAATGTAAATACAAGTAAATCCCTCTACTTCAAAACAGCATATAGCCACTTATCGTTTAACTTGATTTAGCGATAAATTGAGGAAAATCTGCCTTGCTACCATCACTAAACTGTATTGTTATTGCACTTCCTTTGAAGTTTCTACATTCAAATGCAGTAGAATTACATTAATTATATTTATGTAATTTATGATAATGTATGATTTGAATATAATTAAAGCAGACCTATTATGCCCCTTTTTACAAGATATAAGTAATATAAGTCTCATATGTCCTCAGAATGCGCCTGTGAAGTTTAGCTCAAAGTATCTCACAGACCATGTATTATATTATTTTAAAAATGAATATTTGGAATAAAAGCAGAAATGCTGTGTTCGTGGCTGTCTCTTTTAATTCAAATGAGCTGTTGCTCCCTGCCTTTTCTAGAATAGGGCTGTGCCTTTACAGCTTGTACCTCAGATGCTCTGCTAAAAAGAACGTTTGTTTTTGATTATTATGAATGGCGTTAAAATGATGAATTTTAAACCATATTAGTTTAAACTTCTGATAGACGGTTTTCTGAGCGCACAGAAAGCGGCTGTCACACGGCATGTGAGTACTAAACTAAGTTCTCTTTCGTGTCTTATTGCACTTAAACTGTCAAATACAAGTTTATGTTACACACAGGAGTTACAAAAACAGTTATGTCTTGAAAGGTGAACAGCTGGGAAAGAAATCAAATTTATATTAGATCTGTGTGGCGGCAGTGTGATATACAGTAAATAAATCAATAAATCCACTACTCTCTTGTCTCCTCTGAGGCTGGGACTCTAAATGGTGTTCTCCGATGATCTGTGCAGCCAACGACAGAACAGTTAGCATGTTTTATTTGAACTTTTGCCATGGCGTCAAAACTGCTATGCCGTTGTCGCTTGCGAAAACAAAATGTCAGCGCCATGTGTAAACGTGCAGATTAAGGGGTGGTAATATTATCAGACGCAATTGTTTTTTCACATCCTTGCAAAAAAAGGCTTACCAAAACAAAGTTACTGGGTTGTCCTTTTTCATGTTTTCTGGGTTGGTAGATTATAGCACTTAAACACATAAAAAGTCATATTTTCATGATATGCCACCTTTAATTAATAATTTCTGATTTAATATTTGTCATTTATGATAAATTATTTTAATAATTACTGTATATTAAAGGGGTTCTATTATGCTCTTTTACAAAGTCTTGATTTTGTTTTGGGGGTGTACTAGAACATGTTCTCATGCTGGGTGGTTCAAAAAACGCAATATTTTTCACATAATTTACATTATTACAACAGCTTTCTCCCCAGCCTAGCACAAATGGCTCGATTACTTCCTTTGAGGAAGGCCCGCCTTCCGAAAATCAAAGTGTGTTGTGATTGGTTAGCTTTCCTACTGCGTTGTGATTGGCGAACAGTTTAGACAGTGTTTTAGTATTGTCATGACCCTTGCCAAAGCATCAAGCTTTGGTTATAGTTAAAGATAAATGAAGGTATAGTTGATGTTACAGTGTTGGGTCCTATCGTCAGCCAGCCAGATTGCCAATACATGATATTATTGTGCTATTTTATTAAGTTATTTACATAATTTCATTGCCTGAAACCAGTAAGAGTACATACTTTAAGGGCGTAGAATATAGGCACATTGAGACGCAGCACAAATGTTTCTCTCTTTTCCTTAGTTTTTGAAGACTAATCTAACGGGGGCAGCCGTGGCCTAATGGTTAGGGAGTCGTGCTTGTGACTGAAAGGTTGCAGGTTCGAGTCCCAGGTCCGGCAGGGATTGTTGGTGGGGTGAGTGATTAATCAGCGCTCTCTCCACCCTCAATACCACGACTGAGGTGAGACCCTTGAGCAAGGTCACCATACTTGGCCACACGTCACGTCACTTTCACTTTCACTTTTTAGCAGGGCTCCAGACAAAAAAATATTGAGTAAGGAGCCATTGGCTCATATAAGAAAAAAAAAACTTGTTTAGGTGCCACAGTATAAATGTGTTTTGTTTTAATTTAATTTTTTCTTCTTTTTTTTTTTTACATTTCAGTCGTATTTTCATGTGTTTATGTCTCATCTTGCCTGAAACCAGCTCCAGCATAAGGCTAAAAAGGCTAGTGTTTTTAACATGACTTAATTTATATTTAACATGACAACAATTGAATAAAAACATTGTAAGATACTAATTATAACGCTTACATTTTCTAAGTTATTCAAAACCAGCTTCAGAAAACAAGCAAAGAACATTAACATTATCAAATAACATCGCTGATTAGCCTAGCGTAGTCTAGTGCAAGTATATAAAAAAACACTCTCGTTATAAGAGAAGCTATGTACACTGTATAATGAATAAATCTCTTACCACACTGCGGCACTCTGATGCGGCCATCGGATCCGACCACAGCTACTCTAGTCAATGCTTGTGTTTATATCAGCCTCGCCTCTGTATGTGTTTTGCCCCCCATACTGCACGTCTGCGGCGCGCAGCTCTGACGTGGCCATCACTGTCGCCAGTGTTTGAAGCACTGCCGCTCGTTGAAGCATCCCAAAAGCGCCTCTCCGTGTTGCATCGCAACCATTCGAATTTCAGTAGGGGTTTATTTGAACATATTCTACTAGACTGCGTTATGAAATCGTAACATCCGGAAAACTACATTTGTAGTCCAAATGAGCCATTCATTGTAGTTCTTGAAAAAGGATTACATTTACATTTACATTTACATTTAGGCATTTGGCAGACGCTTTTGTCCAAAGCGACATACAGTTGGGAGAACATAGAGCGATTCTTCTTAAGGAGACAAACAGACACAGGCAGTGCTATAATACCAGATTTCAAGTGGTGCTTCAGACAAGTACAAGCTAGAAAGGGAAGGAATAAAGAGATTAATTTTTTTTTTTTTTTTTATGGTAACAGCAAATAGAGTTGAAAGAGATGAGTTTTAAGCTGTCGCTTGAAGCTTGTCAGGGAATCAGCATTCCGGATAGGGGTAGGAAGATCGTTCCACCAGCCAGGAACAGTAAAAGAGAATGTTCTGGATAGTGATTTAGCACCTCTCTGTGATGGTACCACAAGGCGTCGCTCACTAGCAGATCTCAGAGTTCTGGAGGGGGTGTAGATTTGCAATAGCGAGTGCAGATAAGCAGGTGCAGTAGCTGTGGTTGTCCTATATGCAAGCATCAGAGTCTTGAACTTGATACGAGCCGCAATTGGGAGCCAGTGCAAGGAGATAAAGAGAGGTGTAACATGGGCTCTTTTGGGCTCGTTGAAGACCAGCCGTGCCGCTGCATTCTGAATCATTTGTAGAGGTTTGATTGTGCATGATGGAAGACCAGTCAAAAGAGCATTGCAGTAGTCCAGTCTGGAGATGACAAGGGCCTGGACAAGAAGTTGTGTAGCCTGCACTGTTAGAAAGGGCCTGATCTTTCTGATGTTGTGCAAAGCAAACCTGCAAGATCGAGTAGTCTTTGCAATATGATCTTTGAAAGACAGCTGGTCATCAAAGATGACACCCAGATTCCTGATTGAGTGACTTACAACCCACCACACCCACTTCAAACACTCTCACTTTCTCCTTCTGTCCCCTCACTGAGACAGAAGTATCAAAACTTCTCCTCTCCAGCCACCCTACAACATGCCCACTTGATCCCATCCCCTCACACATTCTTCAAGCAATCTCTCCTACTGTCTTACCAGCACTCACACACATCATAAATACATCACTCCTCACAGGCACTTTTCCAACTTCTTTTAAGCAGGCTCGGGTAACCCCACTGCTTAAGAAACCAACACTGAACACCTCACTTCTTGACAGCTACAGACCGGTCTCTCTGCTTCCATTCATAGCAAAAACCCTCGAACGAGTTGTTTTCAACCAGGTATCATTGTTCTTTTCACAGAACAACTTACTGTATCCTAACCAGTCAGGTTTCAAGAGGGGCCACTCAACTGAGACTGCGCTACTGTCAGTTACTGAAGCCTTGCGGACAGCAAAAGCTGATTCTAAATCATCAGTTCTAATTCTGCTTGATTTATCCGCTGCTTTTGACACCGTCAACCATCAGATCCTCCTGTCCACCCTCTCATCGCTGGGCATCACAGGAACTCCGCTTCGCTGGTTTGAATCCTATCTCACCGGTAGGTCATTCACGGTAACCTGGGGAGGAGAGGTATCCAAAACACATCAACTGATCACTGGGGTTCCTCAGGGATCAGTTCTTGGTCCTCTCCTCTTCTCCATATACACAACATCACTGGGTCCCATCATAGAGTCACATGGCTTCTCCTACCATTGCTATGCTGACGACACACAACTCCATCTTTCATTTCAACCAGATGATCCAACAGTACCTGCACGGATCTCAGGCTGCTTGGCGGACATCTCAACGTGGATGAAAGAACATCACCTCCAGCTTAACTTGGCAAAAACTGAGCTTCTTGTTTTTCCTTGCACTCCAAACTTACAGCATGGGTTCACCATCCAGCTGGGCTCTTCCACAATCACTTCTTCAAACTCAATCAGGAATCTGGGTGTGCAATATGTCTTAGTCTTTGCAATATGATCTTTGAAAGACAGCTGGTCATCAAAGATGACACCCAGATTCCTGATTGAGTCCCATGTGACTCTATGATGGGACCCAGTGATGTTGTGTATATGGAGAAGAGGAGAGGACCAAGAACTGACCAAGAACTGATCCCTCTGATTGAGTCCCATGTGACTCTATGATGGGACCCAGTGATGTTGTGTATATGGAGAAGAGGAGAGGACCAAGAACTGATCCCTGAGGAACCCCAGTGATCAGTTGATGCGTTTTGGATACCTCTCCTCCCCAGGTTACCGTGAATGACCTACCGGTGAGATAGGATTCAAACCAGCGAAGCGGAGTTCCTGTGATGCCCAGCGATGAGAGGGTGGACAGGAGGATCTGATGGTTGACGGTGTCAAAAGCAGCGGATAAATCAAGCAGAATTAGAACTGATGATTTAGAATCAGCTTTTGCTGTCCGCAAGGCTTCAGTAACTGACAGTAGCGCAGTCTCAGTTGAGTGGCCCCTCTTGAAACCTGACTGGTTAGGATCCAGTAAGTTGTTCTGTGAAAAGAACAATGATACCTGGTTGAAAACAACTCGTTCGAGGGTTTTTGCTATGAATGGAAGCAGAGAGACCGGTCTGTAGCTGTCAAGAAGTGAGGTGTTCAGTGTTGGTTTCTTAAGCAGTGGGGTTACCCGAGCCTGCTTAAAAGAAGTTGGAAAAGTGCCTGTGAGGAGCGATGTATTTATGATGTGTGTGAGTGCTGGTAAGACAGTAGGAGAGATTGCTTGAAGAATGTGTGAGGGGATGGGATCAAGTGGGCATGTTGTAGGGTGGCTGGAGAGGAGAAGTTTTGATACTTCTGTCTCAGTGAGGGGACAGAAGGAGAAAGTGAGAGTGTTCGAAGTGGGTGTGGTGGGTTGTAAGTCATGTGTATGAGGGGCTAAGAATTGTTTGCTGATTGTTCGAGTTTTGTCTGTGAAGAATTGTGCGAAATCATTAGCTGTTAGTGTAGTGGTGGGTGGTGGTGGAGGGGGACAGAGGAGAGAGTTAAATGTTTTGAAGAGATTGCGCATGTCAGAAGCACTATTGATCTTGTTATGATAATATGAGGATTTGGCAGTGTGGAGTTGAGTAGAAAAAGCAGAAAGCAACGATTGGTACATACTCAGGTCAGACGGGTGTTTAGATTTGCGCCATTTTCTTTCTGCTTGCCTGAGTTTGGACCGATGTTCACGAAGAACATCAGTCAGCCAGGGGTTAGAGGGAGTAGCCCATGCTGGCCTGGTGGAAAGAGGACAGATATCGTCGAGACAAGACTTTAAGGTGTTGCATAAGGTGTCAGTGGCTGCATCCACAT
Organism: Cirrhinus molitorella; assembly: GCA_033026305.1. Lineage (NCBI taxonomy): Eukaryota > Metazoa > Chordata > Actinopteri > Cypriniformes > Cyprinidae > Cirrhinus > Cirrhinus molitorella. The sequence continues at coordinate 19,458,254 of CM065129.1, read as the reverse complement.
CCAGAGATGAGAAATGGGTAGGTGAGGGAAGAGAGGAGGAAAGTACAGAGGAAAAGTGTGAGGGTGAGAGGGAGCGTAGGTTTCGTCTGCAAGTAACCGGTAGAGGGGTTGGTGATGCATAGGTTGAAAGATGAATATTAAATGTAATAAGGAAATGGTCAGAGACGTGTAGGGGTTTGACCAGGATGTTGTCAGCGATACAATTGCGAGTGTAAATTAAGTCAAGTTGGTTGCCAGATTTGTGAGTGCTCGTAGTGGTAAGGCGTTTGAGATCAAATGAGGCAAGAAGTGAATGGAAATCTGTAGCATAAGGCTTGTTAAGATGAATGTTAAAATCACCAAAGACCAAAAGTGGACTGCCATCTTCTGGAAAAGAGGATAGCAGTCCATCCAATTCTTCTAGAAAGGATTAAAAAACAATAAACTAAATATCACTCTTTGGAGTGGACTTTGACATTGGTTATTGTGTACATCTTTTTTATGCACAAACATACCACACAGTGTAATTCAAAAAGTGAAAAAGCATAATAGGACCCTTTTAATGAATTTAATGTAAAATATTTCATTTCAAATTAATTTATAATAATGATTTAAGAAATGAATGTAGATTAAAGAGTAGAGAGTGGCAACTTCAAGGTCATTGATTTAATTTCTAGGGAAGTCAGGACTAGTTGCCAAAGTGCACTTTTTGTGGAAATCTACCTACAAATGTCTTAATTATAGCACCTATGAATATTAAACTGGGAGAAAGCATTTTAAGATTGAAAAAAATTGCTCCTTTCAAGCTTTATGGTCAGTTCTTGACATGATTGACGGCACAATATTGAGCCAGATTGAGTCTTTCTGTGAGTGCTGAGAATTAGTTTAATGTGTCTATAGCAGAGTGACAGTCTGAGCTCTAACTGATCCCAGTGAAAATCCATGCACAGTGGGGTATTACAAAGCACAATTTGATCTCTTTGTGGACATTTAATCACTTGAAATTTAATTTTAACTTTTTAAAGGTTCTGTAAGCGATTTTAACATTTCACTAACTTCCTTCACACTTAGTCATTGAATTAAACCAGCACATTTCTTCATCCATACACCTTTTTACTGAACAAACCTGTGTGTGCAAAATGATTTACATGCAGAAAGCATTTCCGATTGCCTTGATGTTTTTCTTTTTTTTTCTGTTTACAGACTCCAGGGCTGTCACAGAGACAGGTGTGATTTCTCAGGACATCTATTTCAGTCTCTTTCTGTCAGGTGGTAAGGACATTTTATGTATGATATTGAAAAAAAAAATTATGCTTACAGCACTTTTAAAAAGATTCTGACCTACTGCATTTCTCTACATAGTCTGATGTTACGTCCTCATGCCATAACTGAATAGTTTGAAAGTAATTTTCTCAAACTTTAATGCTGAAAGGGCTTTTTAAAATGGAGCTCAGCAAAACGAAGGTCTGGGTTTTTGGCCACAGTGATTAAAACAAAGAAATATGGACATAGTCTAGATTTTGTGATGTAAATTAGGAATGTATAGTTAATTGCATTAACTTTTCCCATCAGAAAAGGCCTCGAGCAAGAATGAGACTTTATTCCCAGTCCACCTTTTTAAATATTTCTCTTTTCATAAGATCAGCAAAGAGGGCTTCATTTGAAAGACCACATGTAATTAAAAATGCTCTGTCTTTTAGAATCGTCCATTTATTTGCCTTTGAAGTTCTCAGTGGTTTAGCATTTGCATATATTGTTGATGGTCTAGTCTTTTACACCCCAGGGAGAGCTCTTAGATCATCAAATGGCAACATTTTAAATACTCCCAGCGGGGAACATTTAAATTCGAATGCATCCAAAATATATAAAAAGACAGACCAAGAAACTGGCTTTGCTTTCTCTACTTCTTCATTGAAGTGTTTGTCTGTTTATTGTGATTTATTTATTTGTCAGGATAGACAAATATGAATCGCCCTGCAATATCATTTCTATTCCATGGTTCTTTGTTTGTGTTCACTGCTAGCTGTAATGCACTTTGTACTTTTATTATAGTAATTATCATTATAATTAATTATTTTGCTGACTGGAATGTAAATTATGAGACCACAGTTGGCCACTTTTTCATAATAAAACTAAATCATCAATAAAATCATAAACGGACTGTCATAAAGCAAAGCCAAAATTGCTATGTGCCTCTGGAGCTCTAGAAAAATCATGTTATGACAAACCTAATTGTCTGATGGGGCAACACAAACTGCAAAAATCTCCATGATCGTAGGCAAGTTTTTAAGCCATTCCTACAGTTCCCATCAAACAATATTGCATATTTTACATAAAATGTTAATCAACTTTCATGCCACATTATTTTAATGCATAAATGTATCCCATTAACACAAATTTATGATGATTAGTACCTGAAATAAAGGTCACACAGACACAGTATATTGAAAAGAGTATGCTAAAAGTCCCCGGATGTCTACAGTTAGATTATTTTAAGTGTAGATCCGTGCACACATTTCACTATTTGGATGAGAACTACAAACTAGGGGTTGAACGACTTCAGAATTTTTAAAGTCGACATTTATGTGATGAAAGTCGAGTCGACTAGTAATTGATGACGTCATTGATAAACAAATACACCTAAATCTTGATCTCGAACACCTTGTGCACCGCTATATGGCATATGACACAGCGCTGCCCACATGGCTACTGTTCCTATAATAGCTCATTTTTATCAGTTCCTTTGTCTTTGGGTCGTTATATTTAGCTCGTTCTTAATCAGATAAATAGATTAAGATTAGTGAGAAATAAATAAGCGTTACCGAGAGAGTGATTGTGTGTGTGAAGTAATTCTACCTGGCAGGAGCTCTCTTTAAATAGTAAAGCTGTGGGTTTTAATTACTAAGAAATATATGCTAGAACCTTTCGGTTTATAAACTGTATTATTGAGAAATCATAGAACAGTGCTGACAATACATTTCGAGGCTATTAAATTATCCTGTGTGCGCCTGATCTGCTTATATACGAGCTACTGTCTGTAGCTTATGTTACAACGCACATCACATTAGATTAGAACGTCAATTAATTTACCTGTACAATAAGGGTCTGTTCACATGTCGCGCCTAAAAACGCGTGGAAAACGCTAGTCGACGTAAAGCTTAAAGCGTCATGGCAGAGCATTGAAGTCGCCCAGTCGACTAATCCACTAGTCAGTTCAACCTCTACTACAAACACGAATAAAAAATGTTAGAAAAGTACAGACATGGTGGATGTGCATGACCGACAGTTAATTAAAGAGGTTTACATAAAGGGGTTTGAGTTGCTAATAATCACAATTTAACTTAAATTAAAAATAGAAAAAAAAAAAAAAACATAATTTTATCCATTATATTCAGTGTTGGGGAAAGTTACTTTTAATAGTAATTGCATTACAGTATTGCGTTACTCCCTAAAAAAGTAACTAATTGCATTACTTAGTTACTTTTTTATAGAAAGTCTACATTACATTTGAGTTACTTTTTGCGTTACTTTTTAAATCTGGGCAGGGCTTGCTTGTTTGTTTTTAATATAAAAAAGTGTGATTCTTAGCAAATGTAAAAGCTTAATAAAATGGGATTAATACTAAAGGAAACAAAAAGTAACTGGCATTACTTTTTTGAAACGTAACTCAGATATTTTCTTGAAAATTAAAAAGTAATGTGTGACTTTACTAGTTACTTGAAAAAGTAATATTATTACGTAACTTGCCTTACTTGTAATGCATTACCCCCAACACTGGTTATATTTCACCTGCAACAATAATGTGAACTTTCATAAACATCCGTTTGGCCATTAACTTTTATGCATCATTATGCTAAAAATATGAGCTCTGCAGAGTTTCTTTACATAAACACCCACGGCTGGTGGATCAACATGCTACTTCTTTTGTTCTCTTATATGGTAGGAAGGATGTGTAGGATGCTAACTGTGCCAAGTGGTCTGTTAAAGAGGCAATTGTATGATGTGTAGTATGTCCCAAAGCCTACTATTCTACTACACACTCAAAAGTGTGTACTTTTTCTTCACAAAAAGGGTACATACTTTAAGGGCGTAGTATATAGGCACACTGAGACACAGCACAAATGTTTCTCTCTTTTCCTCAGTTTTTGAAGACTTATCTAACAGCAGGGCTCCAGACAAAAATATAGAGCCATTGGCTCATGTAAGAAAAAAACTTGTGCCGAACATTTTTTTTGCACGTTTTGTTATTTTATTTTATTTCTTCTTTTTTTTTTACATTTCAAATTAATGTAGAAACAACATAAAGAATGTATATTTTAATATGTGTTTAATGGCATTTTTTTTTAATAACTGAAGGCAAGTATCACTGATTACAACTTGTGTTTCTATACATTTTTTCCTAATATTTAACCACTGAATATAACCATTCAACATTACAGTATAATTGAGAGCTATCACTTTAACATTTATTAGACTTTAAAAAACAACTTCTAATTTAAGTGAACTTGAAATGATCTTCACACAAACTCATTATAATAAATGTCATATAGGCTAGCTACCTGTGCCATTAAGCAAGAAAATATAGCCTAAAGTTATCAAACACTAAATTATATAAACATAAAGCTCAAAACTACAGAAGTAATTAATTTCTTCTTTTTCATTTTGTTGTTTGAGTAACATACATCTCAGCAGCTGGTTATTAGGATATTTTGTCTGCTGTTACTTTAAAAGCTGCCACTGCTTTAAATGTGACCTATAAATAATAAATACTTACATTGACAGTTAAAGTAGCCTTATTCGCCTTTTTTGTAAAGTCATGTCTCAATGTACAACATAACATTACATACTTGTAGTTTAATTTGGGTTTGAATATGATACATCATTTTAATATAGACTAATACAGTGCGCGCCGGCATTTTTGTGCATGCACTTAAAGAGCGATACATTATACCGGCTGACAGGACATGAAGATTCGTTTTTACGGACATATGGCCTAACAGCATCTCATATGACCGCAGTTTACTGATGTTCTACTGAAGCTCCTTATCATTGGTACAGTTTCCACGCTCCTTTGACTCCTTTGCTGAAGTGAAGTCGGAGCGGGGTTCTAAAAAGTTCCCCGTTTGATGCGTATCCAAATAAACTAATTTCTTTAGCAGTTGTGAGTTGGGTGTCCAAACATAGCCCTGCGTTAACGCTAATTTTGACACCACTATTTAAAATGCAATAGCACATTAATATAGCAAAATGCTCCTCTTTATAGTTATTTTCCAAACTGACTGATGAGCTTATAAACACCAAATGGTTATTCTGAGGTAGCCTAAATCTATTTTTGTGAGATAATGTTTGTCTAGTAGTGTACACATTTACATGTTTTCCGCAGTTTGACACATCAGAACGAGCATGAGACATTTCAGTAAGTTGTACTGTAGGCTCTGTTTTAAAGTAGCCTACCTTTTGATGCTAATTCATGTTAATTTCGTACTATACAGGGCTCCAGACTGCGACTAAAAAGGTCACATTTGCGACCAAAAATAATAATTTGCGAGTAAAATTTTAGCTGAAATCGCCAGTGGCGACTATGTAAATTTACGTTTTGACTTAAAACTGCATGTAATGCCCTTTTTCCTGATTGTTTTGCGATCACATATTTTATGTTCACGTATTAAACTGAAACGATGCTCATCAAAGTTTTAGTGGAAAAAGACTTCGAACAATTCTCCTCTCTGCCGAACAGCAGCGCTAACAGCACACCTGCTAAACGCAGCTCCAGTTGTTCAGCATGAGAAAGATGGTGCAGTGTCAATTCCGTGGCTTCGTTCACAACTTGACGAAACTTCAACAGGCAAAGCTATCAGGTGTGTGGATATTAGAAATATTGTTAAAAGTTCTCATTTATAATCGATACTATGGCTTCTTGTTATCAAGAACTTAGCCTAGCCGATATGCTGTGTTCTGTTAATGCATGAACTTCATATTATTTGTAGCGCACTTGCCACGCAGTAATCGCAAGAATCTTTATGATTTGTTACCTTTGAAGTATCAGCTTTAAAATTCTGCCAATTCATAATGAAATTTAAACAATAAATACGGTTTTGGCGCTCCCTAATGCAGCACGAACGATCACTTTAGTTTAGCTGCTCAGTTCAAGCGGCAAATGAACCCATTATATTTTTCTCTTTACTACTATAGTACGAAATGAACACAAATAAACATCAAAACGTAGGCTATTTTATAAGATAGACTACAGTACAATTTACTGAAATGTCTTATGTAATCGCTCACTCTGTGTTTCAAGCTGCAGAAACTGTAAAGCTTGTAAACATTGCCACATAACAATACGTTTACCTTAGACCATAACCATTCAGTGTCCATAAGCTTATCAGTCAGCTAAAAAAAAGGAGGAGCATTTTGCATTAATGCGCCATTGCATATTAATGTTTTCGTCTACAAGGAGCTAAACATAAAATTCAGCACTGTCTGTGTGAAAGACATATCACAGCCTTTATAGTATGTATTGAGAAGGAACCCAAACTACACTCAGTGGCCAAGATATTGGTACATATTCTGTGTAATAAACAGTTCTTTGTAACCGTATATTGTTTTCAAGTTGGAAAATCCGTTTGTTTCCACTTAATTGAACCTTAGTTCCCAGGTCATCTACAAGATGGATTAAAATGCTGATAAAGTCCAGATAAGATGAGACATAAACGCATGACCGTATTACTGAAATGTTAAAGTGCTATAAAATAAATAAATAAAATGCATTTATTCCTTGGCACCTGGCCAATGGCTCCTTACTCGATTTTTTTTTTTTTTTTTTGTTTGTCTGGAGCCCTGCTATAGTAGTAAAGAGAAAGATATAATGGGTTCACTCGCAGCTTGAAATAAGGTGCTACAGCGATCGCGCCTGCCACATTAAAGACCGCCAAAACTGTATGTATTGTGTGAGTTAGGTTATGAATTTGCCATCATTTTAAAGCTGATACTTTGTCCAATAAAAAAAGTGGAAAGTTCCATCCACCAAATTGTAAGAATGGCCCTTTTACATACTGTACAATTGATGTTTTGCTGAAAATATTTAACATTATTTTTTTTTAACCATTACTAAAGTAGATAACAGTTCATTGCTTGTACACACACACACACACACAGTTTTGACAACACTGACCTTCATCTCCCCTGTGCAATGTAGACAGGCATTTATCTTTTATTCATTCTGCCATTTCTGAGGTCGGCAGCTTTTCTGCCACTGTGGCTTTTCAAAGTAGAAGCCATTTCGTGAAGTGTGGAGCTCCATGTTTTTGCCTCATACACAATGTGTACACATACAAAACAGTAGATAAAAAATAATTCTATTTGCATTCACAAACACATTGATGCAGTCACATTGGATGTGATGTCTGTCAGTAAAACCACTCAGACATGCCATAGAAACCAGGTGCTCCTTTTCAGTCTTTGCTTTCCTCTGCCTCTCTATACCTTCTCTTCTTTGTGACATGAAGACAGAGTTGTAACTATGAAATGACATCAGCCAGTATTTTTTCCCCCTGCAAGAAATCGTAAAATACGGCAACTGACAAAATCATAGCTTTTGAAGTAGGCTTGACAAGTTGTTCCAATCGTTATTTTTGTCAGCCGTAAGGATTGTTTCAAGTGCCGAACACTTTCATGTGTTCTCTCTGACATGATTACTCGAATAATCCTTCCCTGTTTCTCTGACACCGTGCAATGCTTATGCTCACCAGCGTCGCTGTGTTAACTCTGATGTGTGTTTTTGTCATTCTGTGATATGCATTATGATTCATCTTTGTTTACATTAGTGGAAAGAAGCCTGTCGAAAGAAAAATTCAATGTCTCGATGTTTTATGTTCAGCAACATACTTCTAGAATGATAAGACACAGTTGTCATCCTCATCTTGTTAAGTTATGGAGTTGAATTGTTGACAAATTGACAGCTTGCTGCAAGCTTTGACTATTAGCATAACAATGTGCATAAGCATATGACATCTTTTGTGTTTTTTTATTTTATGGCAATTGCTTTTCAACCATTTTCACGCTTGTAGAAGGGTCAAGATCCAAAATCTGATCTAGAGGTCATGCATGAGACCTTGTTTGTACCATGTTTACTTTACATGTTAAAATTACTAGAACAATGAAATATATATGGGCACATCATGGGCAGCATCAGTCTACTCTACAATTTTTTTCATTCATTTGAATCAGTGCTCATCTTTGAAATAGTCCCACTTAAACTGGACTCTGCCTGCATAACATGCTGAATTTTTCTATCTGTCCTCCTTTGAAATCATGTTTTAATAAGACTGATGCTCAATTTTCATACCATTTGCACATCTCTAGAGAAAACGTGGCTGCAGTCTTTTCAAATACACCTCATTATATAATGAAGATTGCAGCTGGACCATTTCAGACTTCAGATTTCTAAATACAGAAGCTTGGCCTTTAGATATGACGCTACAGCAGGCAAAAAGGTGAATGAGCACTAGGGAATAGCCATTGGTTTCATAAAGCAATTAAAGCGGATTGCTATTCCATCTCGGTGAGGCTTATAGCGGATGATTTTCAAGGATTAAAGCTGAAGACATTTTTCCAGCTCCTCTTGGATTATTGATTGATATATGGAAGAGAGGCAAGCCTTCACAATTAGCTTTTGCTGTTTTGGTTGAATAGAGAGCAATATCCGTACTTTGTGGGAGTGAGAATTTTCAATTTATACCACATCTCTTCAGGTGTGTCATTAAATCTTTAGAGGCTGTAATATGTCAGTAATGAAGATTTATTGCCTCTTCTAAAACCTTGAATTACTTATTGTTGAAGTAAAATAAAAACCATTGATCACACATTAATTAGATTTGCAAAAAAATCCAAATGCAATTCATTATAATTATTATGTCATTATTTTGTCTAAACAAATATGAACTGCATACTATTAATCTTGTACTGCATGAACTTCACAAGAAACACATCCGTTGATCATGTTCTCCAGCCCAAACTTACTTATTTGTCCCCTGACCAAGAAATATAGTCTTGATTATTTTGTTAATTAGTTTTTCTGTTGTCAAAATTTCCAGATTTAAATTAGCTTTTTAATCCCAAATTTTCTATGGTTTCAAACATTTGGTAACCTTGTTGTCAGCTTGTTGCTTACTTAATTGTTTCCCGATGTTTGTGGCAGCACGCTTCCTGAATATGAATATTTTACACTCCTATTTCTTAAGCAAGTGTCTTATCTCTGTGAGCATTCTGTTTTTCCCCAGTGTGCCAAGAACAAACAGCAGAAGTGGGAAGAAAAACACAATAACAGCACAAACTGCACTTTATCCTTGTATGTGTTTAATCCAGCGTCTGAGTTTCAACTTTGCTGCTATAATAATGTTTACAGTCAACATCTGTGCGTAAACATGTAAAAAAACAAGAACACATGCATAAAATATGCTCAGATAGGGCTACAAAGTGAACTGTGAACTAAAGTGATTATTTCTGTTGGAAGCACAAAGTATTCACAGGTCATTTGTTTGTTTGAGAAATTAAAGACCGTTAGATTTTCACATTTTCTGGCTAATATGATTAGAGCTTGAGGTTTCATTTACTGGGAGGATTCAGCCAGTGAAGCATAACATGTAATGGAGATGCAGCAGTAAATATGTAATGAGTCATTGAAATAAAGTTAGTGGTCTCTGAAGCAGACGGGCACTCGAGACCTTGCAGACACTTTAAAGGTGAACCAAATCTAATTAAGCTTTAATTGAAGTCTGAAGTGATATCTTCCAAATGATCACTGAACAGTGACAGCCTAAAAAAACTATGCTTATCACATGCTCATTAAAGGGGATGTAGACAAAGACAAGGTGCATCAATTAACATTATGGTCCAAGATCAAGATATATTGGACCCTATTGGCAGCATTTCAGATATTTAAAGCAGAAGTGAGTCCAATATCAATAAGTAATGTAATGAAGAAATAGAGCAATTTGGAGTAGACGTCAGTTATGTCTCTAGCAGCTGTTTGCGCAATTTAACGACAGAAAAATATTGTAACTAGTGGAGGGAAATGGGTGAAAACCATGGAATGAGAGAAAAAATTGCCTTTGGATGTCAGATTTGGAAAGCAAAACATTTTTTATAGAATACTGTCATCAAAGACGCCATTTGAAACTAAGTGCAGACGTTTAAACAGACAGATAGATGAAACTTGCTATGATTAAGCTTTTAAAGCAAAAATTAGATTTAAACAATAGATCTACATAATATTCACACATGCAGTTCATAGGGGAAATATTGTATTAGCCTTACAGTTGAAACAACATGAAATACTATTTAAACCTATAACATTTACCTAATATAACTCATTTTAAACTCAACAATGGCGAGTTTGTCAATTCTGAGGTAAAAAGCTAGAAGTGTGGGATAAACTCATCATTCTGAGCCAAGTAGAAAAGAGAGAATGCCGAGCTGATTTTTTTTATTATCAGAAGTGTGAGATTTAATCTTGGGATTGCGATGATAATATCTGAATTTTAAAATATTGACTCATCCTGTCATTTAATGTTTTTTTTTAAAGAAGTCTCTTATGCTCATCAAGGCTGCATTTATTTGATTAAAAATACAGAAAAAACAGTAATATTGCAAAATGTTATTACAATATAAAATAATGTTTTTTTTATTTTAGTATACTTTACAATATAACTTATTCCTGTGATGCAAAGCTGAATTTACATCAGGTGTTACTCCAGTCTTAAGTGTCACATGATCCTTCAGAAATCATTCTAATATGCTGATTTATTGTAAGATTTATCAATGTTGGAAACTGCCAAATATTTTTTTGCAACCTGTGATTCTTTTTTTAGGATTCTTTGATGAATAACAAGTTAAAAAGAACAACATTTATTCAAAATATAAATCTTTTCTAACAATGTAGATCTGTGCTATCACTTTTTATTAATTTAACACATCCTTGGTAAATAAAAGTATTAATTTCTTCAAAAAAAGAAAGAATAAAAATTAACTGACCCCAAACTTTTGAACTATTTTAAATAAATGCTGTTCTGCTTTTTTTTAACCTTTTATGGATCAAAAAATCCTAAAAAAAAGTATCACAGGTTCCAAAAAAAAAAATATTAAGCAGTGCAACTGTTTCCAGCACTGATAATAAATCAGCATATTAGAATGATTTTTGAAGGGTCATGTGACACTGAAGACTGGAATAATGATTCTGGAAATTCAACTTTAATTACAGATGTAAATTAAATTTTAATGTATATTAATATAGAAAAACATTGATCTTCCACAGACTTGAAAACATTTTCTGCCACCAGATGGGCTCCACCCACAAAAAAAGACATCATCATTCTTTGGAAACACCAAAAGTAGACATACATATGACTTGCAACATAAAATCTTAACCTAGTCTCATGACAAAAACATTCTTCTGGGAATTTTTCCGCAAGGCGCAAAATCCCTACCACCATGTACGTTTCGTGACATATTTCATGTGAAATGTCCACTAGTTGGCGTACGTATTTCACATCTTGCGAAAAAGTTCCCAGAGGTACGTTTCCGTCATGAGACCAGGTAGCAAAATCTGGATCTAATCGCAGCTTATTTTGTGCAAAAACCCCAATTTAGACAGGGAAAGACTGTTTGATAACAAATACAGCTTTTGTTGTTTCTGAAAGTGATTATAGAACAATATTAGCAGTTTGAGCAGTAATTTAAAAAGCCTCAAACCATTTTAGGTTTGATGCCACAAAATTTGCAAACTCTGGCAAATCCATTGTTTAGTTTTTCCTTAAAAGTACTTATTGTATTCATTTGGTACCTTCTGAATATAACTTCCTCACAGACCGATAATAAAAAAAGCCTTTATACCCTTACTCCTGGAAATTGTGTAAAGCCAGTCAATCAAATTAAAGTTTACCAGACTGAGAAATCTCCTGCCACTTTCATGTGCGATGTGCATGCCATGCAATGGTATCAGTACTTCACAATATTTATGTTTCATCACCTGCTTTACACTAATGCTGCCTTTAATGTCAACTCTTCCTCTTGTATTTTCTTTCATGAGCCTTTACTAGCGCTGACATTTCAGATCCGCTCAGTTTCCACTGACATTCAGCAAGACGCATTGTAATTTTTCAAAGGTCTTGAGCAGGAGAAAATAACAAAAAAATCCATAATTAAGCGCTCTTCCTGGTTTTTTGAGTTTCGCTGTTGCTCATCTGTTGTCATGTAGAAACTTTTTTTTCTGAAGAAAAAGTTGACATTTGAGGAACACTTTACATCCCAAATCCTCTTCCTTATGTCTGCTTTCTCGCAGAAGGAGAGCGGGAGGCCTGTCGGCAAATCACTGCAAATATGACAAAGCTGAATGGAGCTTCTTCTCCTCGAGGAGTCGGTCCTCTGGACCTATTCTGCTTTATTCCTTGTCTTTGTGTATTCCCTCTTTTCTTCTCTTGCTGTTAATGTTTCTTATTGAATAGTGATGGAGTTTTCAATGAAGATGTATTCTACAGATTTCTGACTTGTGAAAGAAAACAAGGCTGTGGTGATATTTAAATGTTTTAAATCCAGTAGTTTGTCATTAGCATGTTGCTAAGCTAGCACTATAGTAGCTACTCCAGTAAGCATAAAAAAACATTAGGTATAAGCACACAGAGCCTGACTGTGTGCACCATATAAAACATTGCTTGACTCTTTTCAATATTTTTAATGTCTAGTCTTCACACAAACACTTTATATGTGATTTTCTGAACTCCAAGGTCTTTTATGATTGTTTTTATTCCCTATGTTGTCATTAAAAATGCAGACTCTCACAGCATTGTTTGTTATTGTTCAAATAACACATTGTGCCGATGAATTATTCATTCTTGCTACTGTGCTAATTCTATCTCTCTCATTCTCTGTCAATAAGAAACACTCTGTGGATTGGTACGATTTAATTATATACAGTCACTTACATGAGGAGGCCATAAAATAGTAATCATTTATCAAATTGACATCTGACAGTATCAGAAAACACTAACTGCTCATATAATCTCAGAGTTTATAAAGTACAAACAGCTCTGTTTCTGGAGGTTTTTAGTAGCTACACCTTAAAATGTTTGTACTCCAAACTGATGGAGTCTTAGCCACTCTGGTTGTAAAAAAGTAAACAGAGGTTGTCAATATGGGCTTGCATTGCTCAAACTGTACTGCTGTGCCAGTATATGAGCACTCCATGTGTACATCTGATGGGGGGGTGACAGCCCATGCGAGCATGAAATGCGTGCAGTTTTGTTTTGCAGAATCTCCTGAGAGCTTCGGGAGAGATGCAGGGTTGAGGTTTGCCATGAAAATCGCAAAGAAAAGGGAGCATCGCAAGGTACCTTATGCTTTGTGTAGCATAAGAGCACGAAAGATATTTTCTGCATCCTTTTTATGCAGTCACATGTTTTCCTTGTTGTAGCAAATAGAATATGGTAAATGAGAGGCTTTTTGAAACATGCTAAATGTATTATTTAAATTCTGGCCCTTTTCTGTGGCTCTAGAGACGGTTTTCTATTTCTCCTCAGGGGTTAGAGTAGCTCTCGTTTTTACGGCTTGATTGCTGTAAAGTGTGGCTCATTTATTCATAGATGTGCGGTGACAATTAATGTGCTTGTGTTTTTTATCATGCTCAGCTCCTGTTGTGCTTAAGCCTTGCTAGCTTTGGGGAGCCCTGGAAAAATGGACTAGTAATGCCCTGCATATTCTTTAGCATCAGTTTAGTAATTTTCGGAATCTGAGCTTCAATTTAAGGGATATTTTTATAGGTTCCCTGGTGATTGCATAAATGGGATAAAGGTTTTGCGCTGCAGTTGATAATATGAAGTGTTTGTTGAGAGTACAAATGTGTTGTTGTGTCTACAGAAAAACACCATTTAAAACTTCTTTGCCAAAAGGGAGCTAGTTTTAATCTAGTTTATTTGCAATAAATTGAGAATTGGTTGTACAAGGTCTACTGAAATTGCTTTGTGTATAAAATGTAAAAGTAAACAGAGAAATGCAATTAGGGAAATCAATTAATAATTTGTTTAAAAGAGCAAAAAAATAAAAAATAAATAAATAAATAAATAATATGAGCAATGAGCATGTCTGTATATCGGCACAACTACAAGTGTGATATTACATTTATAGAACAGTTTGTCGGCATGAGTGTGTACATACATAAACAAAAACATAGTGTCTTTAAAACCCTCTTTTGTGCAAACTAATTTCTTCCACCACAGATTCAAATCTCAGTTTGATAGTTTAACAGCTGAGCCCAAGCCTCCATTTCTAATTTGAATATGTCACTTTAGAACTAGTAACAAAGGAACGTTGAGTTGCTTTATTAAAAGCGTATTGTATTACTGTATGTATTAAAAGCAGTGTATTATATGGAGTAGAGTATTCAGGGTTCCCACGGGTCATGGAATTTCTGGAAAATCATGGAATTTTAAAAGGTCTATTCCAGTCATTGAAAGTCAGGGAATTTAATATTTTTTGGTCCAAGTCATGGAATATCAGGGATTTTTGTTGCTTTAAATTTTAGTTTCCATTTAGCAAAATGTAATTTTTCTATTTGTGTTTTACCATTTTATTCCCTTCCCCCACGTCAACTAGCAATCACTTACGTCAAATACAGGCACCAGGCTGTACCTGATAACTAAAGCAATGTCCACTTCAAAGACTGGGCGTGAAAAGCAGATGATAGAAAAGCAAAACTAAATGTAAAGAAATAAAAAAAAAAACTGAATGATGAACTTGATTACAAAGAGAAAATCCTTCAGCGTGTTTAACCCCTGATATCATAAAAGCCATAAATTAATTTCTGTAGAAATAGTACAGAAAAAGCCAGTTTCCGCCACTAAATAAAAAATAAAAAAAAGGTTATTGCGACTGATCTCACAATTCTGACTTATTTTCTCACAATTGCGTGATACAAACTCGCAATTCTGACTTTTTTCTCAGAATTGTGAGATATAAACTCGCAATTCTGAGAAATAAAGTCAGAATTGTGAGATAAAAATTTGCAATTGCGAGTTATAAAGTCAGAATTGCATGATATAAATTCGCAATTGAGAGTTAAGTCAGAATTGTGTGATATAAACTCACGATTCTGTGAATATTTCAGTGTTTTTTCTCCTCAGAAATGAGCTTATATCTTACAATTCTGAGGAAAAAGTCAGAATTGCAAGATACAAACTCGCAACTGCAAAAATGTCAGAATTGCGAGTGGCAGAAACAGGCTTCCATAGTTTTTTACTAACAACGTCTGTAAACAAGTAAATAAAGCTTGCAAATGGATGGATCCGTTCATTATAGATCATGGAAATTCAGCTTTTTAGTCAGTGAAAGTCAGGGAAAAGTCAGGGAATTTGACATTTGGCTTAGAGTGGGAACCCTGAGTATTATAAGAGAGGAATTGATTGAGCAAGTGTGATTACCTTAATCTGATGCAACATTTATTCTTCGGCTCGATCTCATATTCACAATAAAACATTAGTTTGAATTCCGCTGAAGAAAGCGATATCTTTGTTGTACTATCCTTTCATCTGTTATGGGTGGTTTACAATGACAGCACTGCTCAATGCATTTGTTTGCTGCATCTTTGTGCTGTTGAAGGTAAAAATAACTTCATTTACAACCCTGTTACAGTCTCTTTCACTCATAAAAATGTCTCTGGACGCCATCTAATAGCGAAATAATGTAACTAAAATCACCATCATGAACACACACACACCGTTTTCCAATACTAAATACTATTATTTAATACTATTATTTACATAAAATATTTTTTTATTGAATAATAATATTTAATAAACAACAACAGCCCTCATAAAAGTTGCTGTTCAATTCAGTCAAAAGAATAAAGGCAGCACTCTGATATACAGCATTACATTTACATAAAATATAACATTAAGAGATTTTGCCCTCATCCAAAACAGTTTGTTCTGGAACAAATAATAGATTAATGAGACCAAAGACTGTCTGTTAGATTTACCCCAAACAAATTATATCTCATGTTTAAGCACTATAGAGACATCGGCCCAAGGTAAGGCTGCTCTCTGTGGGTTCATGAGCACTGAACATCTGTTGGCGCTCTAAAGCTCACATCTCAGAAAACATCTAAGCAAATTTTCAAAAAGACACTATCTTTATTAACACACCACACATTTGAAGTTTAAACAAGTACTTGCCTAATAAACTTTTAAAACTACATTCTGTGAAGCAAAAACAGTATTATTTAGGCATACTGCAATACTGCAAGTGGAGTAATGCAAACAGTGACGGTTGGCATTCCGATATCACTAGAATATCACACCCCTTTCAGCCAATCAGATTCGGGGACCAGAAAGAACTGTTATACAGTCATGGCCAAAATTGTTGGCACCCCTGAGATTTTTCCAGAAAATCAAGTATTTCTCACAGAAAAGTATTGCATTAACACGTTTTGCTATACACATGTTTATTCCCTTTTTGTGTATTGGAACAAAACAAGAAAGGGAGGAAATAAAGCAAATTTGACATAATGTCACACAAAACTCCAAAAATGGGCTGGACAAAATTATTGGCACCCTTAACTTAATATTTGGTTGCACACCCTTTGGAAAAAATAACTGAAATCAGTCGCTTCCTATAACCATCAATAAGCTTCTTACACCTCTCACCCGGAATTTTGGACCACTCTTCCTTTGCAAACTGCTCCAGGTCTCTCATATTGGAAGAGCGCCTTTTCCCAACAGCAATTTTAAGATCTCTTGTTCAATGGGATTTAGATCCCAATGGGACATTGCGACCCAAAATCCTTTGGTAATCCTCAGATTTCATGATGTCTTGCATCCAGTCAAGGCACCCAGTGCTAGAGGCAGAAAAACACCCCCAAAACGTCTTCTCCACCATATTTGACTGTAGGTACTGTGTCCTTTTCTTTGTAGGCCTCATTCCATTTTCGGTAAACAGAATGATGTGCTTTACCAAAAAGCTCTATCTTGGTCTCATCTGTCCACAAGACGTTTTCCCAGAAGGATTTTGGCTTACTCAAGTACATTTTGGCAAACTGTAGTCTTGCTTTTTTATGTTTCTGTGTCAGCAGTGGGGTCCTCCTGGGTCTCCTGCCATAGCGTTTCATTTCATTTAAATGTCAACGGATTGTTCACGCTGACACTGATGCACCCTGAGCCTGCAGGACAGCTTGAATTTCTTTGGAACTTGTTTGGGGCTGCTTATCCACCATCCGGACTATCCTGCGTTGCAACCTTTCATCAATTTTTCTCTTCCGTCCACGCCCAGGGAGATCGGCTACAGTGCCATGGGTTGCAAACTTCTTGATAATGTTGTGCACTGTGGACAAAGGCAAATCTAGATCTCTGGTGATGGACTTGTAACCTTGAGATTGTTGATATTTTTCCACAGTTTTAGTTCTCTTCTCCTCTTTCTGTTGTCCATGCTTAGTGTGGCACACACAGACACACAATGCAAAGACTAAGTCAACTTCTCTCCTTTTTATCTGCTTTCAGGTGTGATTTTTATATTGCCCAACACCTGTTACTTGCCCCAGGTGAGTTTAATGGAGCATCACATGCTTGAAACAATCTTATTTATACACAATTTTGAAAGGGTGCCAATAATTTTGTCCAGCCCATTTTTGGTGTTTTGTGTGACATTGTCAAATTTGCTTTTTTTCCTCCCTTTTTTTGTTTTGTTCCAATACACACAAAGGGAATAAACATGTGTATAGCAAAACATGTTAATGCAATACTTTTCTCTGAGAAATACTTGATTTTCTGGAAAAAATTCAGGGGTGCCAACAATTTTGGCCATGACTGTATGTATTCACCTTTTTCGGTAAAACTGTTTACACTACAAACCAGTATGCTCACAATTAAGATAATACATAAAAATAATATGGCAAGACGCACAATTTGCAATATCAAGCAAGGCAAGAGACACAATTTGCAATATCAAGCAGCAAAACAAGCTGGATGCGAATGAGACTGGAAGCCAGACCCATAGAATTTACACATGGCCGTGCCCACTCTTACATGAAGAAAAAGGTGGATATATTAACTACACCTACACAAATATACATGCTAGATGGTGCAGTAACATTGTTTCTGGCAGAGTGTGTGATAAGAAACTAGGATATGCACTACAGGCTGTTCAAGACTTGCACAGCAGTTTATAAATCTCAATCAGAAGAGTTATACCTCTCTAATTAATCCAATTAGACTAAGCTAGCATGCTAATATGTGCATGTCACTTGGGGTCCAGGCTGACAAATGCCATGATTACTCTCCATGGAGGTCTGTAATACCTGGAGAGAGCTATCTGTTGGCATTTCCATTTATCTCTATGGCAGTTGGTGAAGTAGGTATGTGATTTTAAAAATTGTCATTTTTCCTCATAGCTTGTGACACTGAGATAATTAAATGTGTGAATAAGTAAAGTTAGAGGAATGTTCTAATCAAACGGATGAGAACAAAGAGAAGGGAGAGAAAAATAGAGATGCAGTTGATGCAGCTTTAGGTTAAAAGTTACATTAATGTACACAGTTTGTCACAGTTTTCCACACAATATAACAAAAAGTAACTTTGTTACTCTCAAAAAAGTTTGTTTTTATTGCACAGATTGTTTAGTGTCCATTTCAAGGGCAGATAGACTTAGATGCAATCTGTTTCAGGTATAGGGCTGTTAGAAATCATAGAGCAATGACAAGTAGGTCAATTTAGTCAAATGACCGGAAACTAAGATTGCAATAGCACATAAAGGCAGTCTTGCCTATACCGTATCTCCACTGGTTTTGATTTAGCTCTTCCTGCGGTAGTAGCATCACCGCTCTGTAATGGAAAAGAGTGTGAACTAAATCAAAACTGCAGTCTTGCACTTCAGGTTTAATTCCACGCTGCTGCTGTGAGAGATGGTCGAACCCTGAGGGAGAGTCTACTCATCTGCTACACGTGCTGTAAATGAGGGGGCAAAACCTCCACTTACTGTACTGTCATTAATCACAAACATTGACTCAGGATTAGGCCTTGACAGCTCTGCCATGCTATATATTCCTCCATGTTTGTTAGATCATCACTTCTGCTGTATGGAAAACGTTCTTGTATAAATAGGTTGATATAAATACGTTTGGGAATTTGACAGCTTGAAAATATTTTTTTTATGAGGCTACATGGAATATTATTTAAAACATTGTTTTGTCAAATGGGACTTTTTACAATTAAATGGTGCTTTTAAAATTATGAAATGCTGAATAGTTACAAAAATGTATATGTTCACAGTAATTAACCCAAAATCTTGACTTTTTTTCTTCTTTTGTTCTTGTCCTTTTAACGTCCCCTAATTTTACTTGAGATGTTCTGTCTTCCCATATTAATGGGCTGGTTTGCTCTAAGGAGTATTCAGAGCCTATTTAAACACAAAGAAGAGTAATTGAATGGTCAGGGAGGATATTATTAAAAGAACCAGAGCCATGCTACATCTACTGTCACACATTCCCTTTCACTTACACAGAGTAACATTATGCTGGTTAATATGTTATCAGTCTCTATTTATTACAAGCCATTTCAATCCTATCATACATGCCTGACAAAACAATAGGGCACAGACATTAATCATCACTGCAAGTTGTTTTGATAAAAATACATAATATAAAATGTAATATGAACCAAAAGGATCTAAAATACTTTGAGAGAGCTGTCGGTTAGCATTTCCATTTGCCTCAGTAGACAATTTCATGCTTTTTGTGCACTGTTAAAACATTTGAAAACACCAGCATTAAAAGAAAAACATCATTTTAAAACATAATTCCTAAAATATAAGAGCAGGAACTGACAATAGGCTTTTTTCAGCGAGGTATCAGGCTTGATATAGAGCTATATTCATAATATACTAGGCAAATGTGGTGTTCAGTGAACAAGGTACAGCTTTTTATTCTAAATTTCCAGCTCTCTTCTAATTTTATAGTGTGTGTGATCTTCTATCCATATGTAGTAGATGAAGAGCTTCATTTAACGGTCTGTGAAACAACAGAAGAGGAAAATCATGTCCATACACTCTAATGTTCTCAGATCCAGTGGTCCATGTGATTCAAATAATCTATTTAATAGTTGTTGCCTGACAACATATAAAGTTATTCTACAAAAACAGAAATTATATTAACACAATGAATACAATCAAAATGTTCCAGGCCATTTGTTTCATCCGGTTCTGGGAATCTCAACATGTACAAGAATAAATTCAGAGATAACAGCAGAGATGAGTGACGTAGACAGAGGTAATCTGTGTTAACAGGTTTTTTTTTTATTTGTTTTTTTATTTTTTTTTTTACCAGTCAGTTGTTTACGCATTGCACTCTACAGTGTGCATTCATTATGTGCTGTTATGAATTTTTCACAATAACACAATACCAGAGCAGATGTGCCTCTGCAATTTGACGATGAATTGTTAAATGAGAATATAAGATGAAACCTGAGAATTAAGATACACATGCTAACATACGAATGTACACACACACACACACACGTCATTTCTTCATTCTACATTACTCACAGTTTTACCGGTACAAAAAACTGCTGCTGAAACCTCAAGCACTCTTTGTGCCTTCATACGATATAAAAAGCATTATGAGGCATTATTGGCTTTCTCAGGCTGTTTAAAAAAATCATTTTGGTGTGACCTTTTAGAGACAAGACTTTAAATATCCTTTCTGAAAAGGCCACACAAACAAACTGAGAGCTGACACATAGGCTACATACACACTGCTGCTAAATATGGCCGTCACTATTTTTCTGAGTGCTTGAGCAATTCTGTATATACACACTCTCACACACAAATTGGTTGCATAATCTACTCCTGACATATTTAGGGAGATTTTTTTTGTTTCAGTTCATTAAAATGAACTGATTTGTGTAAATGACTGATAAAAGATAAACAAATATTTGTTGAACACTGATTTATGTCATGTATAGTGCATAGCAACAGATCTACTGTATTTGACATTTATTACTGTTCTTACTGCACATTTTCTATGAAGGTTGAACTTTTCATTATGGTTGTTTTTAGTGTACGGTTGATATTTTTAGTGACATCTATGCTGCAAGTTCGTGCTCCCAAGAGGTTCTATATCGGCCAGCATTTATTGTCTCTGGTAGCTTACAAATTTTTATTACAGAGTCCTATGTCATGAGTGTAACGAATGAGTTTAGAGCGCTGCTATAATAAGCTGTGCTATATGGCCGTATTAGTCCCTCTGGACGTTTTATTCTGCAGTTAGTTTACTGTGCAGTTCGTTTGGTATGGGCTTTGCATAACGGTACCATAATTAAGATGTTAATAGTGTTATGCTTCTCTTATTTGCATTTGCAATGACTTTGCAGTCATGCTGCTGTGTGATGTTGATCACTGTACTGTGCAGTGTATGTGCATTTAAAATAAACTAATTATGAAGTATTTAAGAAATTATGCAGTTTGGAGAAATGTAAGCTCTTTAGTAATTTAGTATCCATTTAGTTTTGTGATATTTGGCACGTTATTGATTGATTGATTGATTTTTGTCATAGATATTTTACAATGGTGTGTATTGAGATAAACTAATAAACTAATAAACCAATAATTCATTTCACTGGTTGTGTTGCATTGAGTAAAATGTTATATGACTCATCTTTTGTGTGACTCTGGTTCATAAAGGAATAGTTTACCCAAAAATTGGGGAAAACATTCTGTCATTAATTACTCAATTGTTCCAAACCTGTAAGTCCTTTGTTCCTCTTTGGAACACAAATTAAGATATTTTTGATTAAATACAAGAGCTTTCTGGCCCTGCATAGACAGCAATGCAACTGACACTTTCAACACTCAGAATGGTAGTAAGGACATTGTTAAAATAGTCCATGTGACATCAGTGGTTCAGCCGTAATGGTATAAAGCTACGAGAAAGTCTGCTTGTAAACGAGGTGCAGCGCATAAGGATGCTATGCCAGAAGGCTGGCTGCTGCGTTAGCAGCATCACACGCATGCGTTGTGGTACTCTCGTGAACGTGTGATGAAGAAACGGAAGAGAAGACATTGATGAATAATGTCATTATTTTTGCTTATTTTTTGCGCAAATGTATTATAGTTTCATAAAATTAAGGTTGAACCACTGTTGTCACATGGACTATTGAAGTGGTCAGAATGATTCTCACATCATTTTGAAGTAAATATTCTAGCCTAAAAGACTGATTACTCAAATGATTTAATCAGAACTATTCAGTATGTGTTTTAAGGCCGTATTTTAGCTCAATGTTTTTTCCTAAAATGTGCTAACCATGCATAATATTTTTTTCTACAAAATGCAAACATGTACATCCATCTTTCTCACATATTATTGTAGCACAGTTTGTGCTGAATACAAAAAAAAATTATAATAATACATATGGGCAAATAGTATGTTATAAGTAGCTGAAATAAGCACAAATGTCCGGGCATGTCAACAAACCTCAAGGGCCCCAAAATCACCTCAGACCCCAGAGGGTTAATGATATTCTTACCTTTCTGGGCCTTGAATGTGTCAGTTGCATTTCTGTCTATGCAGGGTCAGAAAGCTCTTGGATATCATCAAAAATGTCTTAATTTGTGTACCAAAGATGATCAAAGGCCTCATGGGTTTAGAACAACATGAGGGTAAGTAATTAATGACAAAATTTTCATTTGTGGGTGATGCAGCAAGAAAACCAGTCATTCGTTTAGGTATCTCTTTCTCTGTGTTTATTTGGTTTGCATTCAACTGTATATTGTTTCATTTTGTGTATCGATATACACTTTCAGTAGTTAGATTTTATTTCAGTTGTGTCTGTTTGGCAAATGCATCTCAGATTAGTAATTGTTTTCATTTCCAAGAACTTTCCAAGAACTGAGCCAATCTTCACATTGTATACATTTATTATTGGTTTAGGTTAGGCAGATCTTTATTGTGTAGGTGTTTAGTAAGGAGTCATTGCAGGGTGTTGAATGGTCTGCTCACTTTTTGTGAAACTTGTAAAGGAGTAAAAAGAGAAAACAAGTGTTAACTGTATCCCCCTCAGTGCCTAAGCACACACTGCTGCATGTGTTCTGTATCTAGGCCTAGCCTCTTATCCGTGTGTTTGTTTGAATCTTTATTGCTGATCTTTGTTTGAAAGATTCACACTGTGGGAATCCAACAAATATTGTTGCACTTAGGAGCATTTTTGAGTGTCGACTTTCAACTGCTGGCTCAGATGACAAATTCATCCATCTGTTTAGACTAACAATCATTGCAGTGTCCACAAAACAACCCTCTTTGAATGTTGAGACGAGAGAGACCAATGATATTCACCTGAATGTTGTCCCATCTGGCGTAACAAACAGTCAGCTGGATGAATATTTTCATCTTGAATAATGCTGTATTAATGCATTGCGGCATGAATAAATTATAGTTGGTGCTATAGGAATATAAATTACTTTCATTTTGTTTTTATTGTATTATTTAATGCAGTTTCTTTTTAGCGCAAAAAACTTCTCTGAGGTACGTCTGTTGGAAGCTGAGAATTCAAACAAGCTCTTGCATCACATTGGCTTGACGATTTGATTTTTCTCGACTTTTCATCTTTGACAGTGCAGTTATATAGTTTTGGAGAACCTCTCAGTGTGCACTGTGAAGCATTTTAAAATGCAACCTGACTGCCCTGTGGCAACCAATGTCTAAATAAATTCCAAAACTATTCCGAAAGGATTTAATGGTTTAAACTTGATTTGAGAGTTGCGGTGAAACTCTTGCTCTGCTAAACACTGGAATTCAACATTGAAGCACCTCACAGCAGTAAAAACACTTCCATATGAATGAAATGAGGTGCTTCAGAAGAGCGGGATTGCTTGCGAGATGGCTGAGGGTTATACAAACATCACAGAGCAGACGATGAAAGAGAAAATGAAACGGCAAGCACTTTTCCATAGATACGGTGAGATAACAATGTTGATGGCAATAGCACTCATTCGTCTTCTCGCGTACTGTGTTTTGAGAATTTAGTTGTGCGATTTTGATTTATGTTTTCGTGTCTGATGATTGTGTTTTAGTGCATGGAGCTTCATGCCAGTTGATCTGTTTGTGTTTGTCAAGCTGAAAGCCTGACTCACTCTGGGCTCTCTGTAATTGAGTCATCACAAGTCTGCGATAACACTAGCCTCAGTCCTAGCCCGATACATTAAATGTTTATAAAATTTTAAAGTGTGTACGGCGCTTAGGGCTGCCAAGATCCTGTTCTAGAACTTTCGCCCTGGGCTCCCTTAAGGGTTTCTATCCCTCTGTTCTTTGTCCAGAATGGACACACTGATACCACAGACACTTACTTGCTATGTATGTCTGCTATATTGGGCTGTGTTCCTCAAACACCATGTCCCATTAGTTACAAAAAGAAGAGAGGTTAGTGAATAGGTTGGCTGTGCAATCAAATCGACAAGCAGGTTGATTCAGGACTTTTTTTTCTCTGACAAACAGTGTTGTCATGTCTCAGGGGTATTGTGACTTCCCAGAGCACTTAACGTCATCATGCAAGCTTTATAGATCCCACGACTCAGGCATGAAGGCCGTGTACTCTACCCGTGACTACAGATTTTTCTCTTTTCAGTAAATTTTCTACAGGACCAAGGCCATGTTGCAACAACAGACAACTAAATGTTGTTTGTAAACGGCAACATTCAGTAACACTTTATTTTAATGGTCCCTTTTGAAAATTCTGTTGACACTAAGTAACGTTGCACCTACATGTCAACTAACTCTCATTAGAGTGTTAGTAGACAATCTACTTAATATCTCCCAACAGACATTTTACTGACTATAAGTAACTTTGCAAGTGCATGTCAACTTATCTCTAACCCTAACCATAATACTTTACTTAGACTCTAATGAGAGTTAGTAGATATGTAGGTACATAGGTACATGGGCAAAAATACAATTGCAATTTTATCAGAAAATGCAACCCTTCTCTCAGAAAATTGTTGCAGTTGCAAATGTTTTGGTACTTACGTTTATTTTTTTGTTTGTATTGGAACAACACAAAAAAGCAGAAAAGAAAAGTAAAATTTGATACAATTCCACACAGAACCCAAAAACGCATTGGTAGCGCCCCCTTTGGAAAAAATAACTGAAATCAATTGCTTCCTGTAACCATGAATGAGTTTCTTACACCGCTCTACTGGAATTTTGGACCACTCTTCTTTTGCAAACTGCTCCAGGTCATTCTGATTTGAAGGATGCCTTCTCCCAACTGCTGTTTTGAGATCTCTGCTGGCCATTCAGAACTCTCCAGCGCTTTGTTTGTAACCATTTCTTTACTTTTTGAAAACCTCTGCTGGAGATGCAACTTTCTGGCACTACGTTGCGCCCCAAAATTCTTTGGTAATCATCAGATTTCATGATAACGTTCACACAGTCAAGGCATCCAGTGCCAGAAACAGCAAAGCAACCCCAAAACATCTTTGAACCTCCACCATGTTTGACTGTAGGGACTGTGCTCTTTTCTTTGAAGGCCTCATTTCTTTTTCTGTAAACGGTGCCATGATGTCCTTTAACAAAAAGCTATCAGCAGTGGTGTCCTACCATAGCGTCCCTTTTCATTCAGATGGCGACGGATAGTGCAAGCTGACACTGTTAAACAATAAGCACGTGAATAACAAAACATTTGCAACTGGAACAATTTTAAGAGACAAGTGTTAAATTTTCTGACAGAATTGCAAGGGTACTGATATTTTTGGCCATGACTGTATATGTAAGAAGACTGTGCACTCCTATTATTTAGGAAAGCTCTGCCGTCTAAATGAAAGAGCCAATCGCTGATTAGTCATCGCGTCACTACAGCTGTCGTTAGAAGCTTCAGTTTCCGTAGAACCAGACAGCATTCACAAACTTGACTGCACATGCACATGGGGAACAACATTTATGAGGCAGTTGTTGTCAGATTTCACTGGTAATTTCAAATTTGAAATTTAATCATAAGCTTGGTAAACCGTTTTGGAGAATTTGATGTTTCCCCATTTAAAAATGATTGTTTCAAAGTTAAAATAAGAATGTAGTATTGAAATTAACTCTTGATTAAATACAGTGTGCAGAATTTAAGTTATTTATGCTCTTGAACTGAAACACAAATTTCAGATGAAAAATGAAAGCTCAGATGGTCTCCAATGAGTGTTTTAGTTAGAAATACAGTTCATTTTTGCGGAATGGATTTTAGTATGATAAAATGTATTTGTTCACACGATTTACTGTATTCATACTGGTAGCTGAAAGCGTTATTAACATCTGGTGGATGTACACATGCACACATCCGGTGGAAAGTTTTTGAACAGTATGATTTTAATTTTTTTTTTACATTTTTTTTAAAGAAGTTTCTTCTACTCACCAAACCTTAATTAATTTAATTTAAAGTACAGGAAAAACAGTACAACTTTGAAATTCTGTTTTACTATTTAAAAAAACAAAACAAAACAAAACAAAAAAGGTATTAAAAACTGTATTAAAATGTAATTTATTCCTATGATTTCAAAGCTGAATTTTTTGCATCATTACTCCAGTCACATGATCCTTTAGAAATCATTATAATATTCTGATATTCTCCTAAAAAAAAAAAAAAAAATCAAATATTACGTTGAAAAACGCTATCTACTCAAATATACATTTTAAATGGTAAAAATATTTCAAAATGTTTTTGGTTTTTACTGTACTTTGGATCAAATAAATGCAGCCTTGGTGAGCAGAAGAGACTTATTTAAATAACAATAAAAATCTTACTGTTAGGACTGGTAGTGTAGAACTGTGTACAATTTCTGTATGTTCAGATTCTGCATGGTTCAAATCCACAGTTATATTGAGTCTCACAATATTGAGTCACTTACATTTGAAACAGAATTTCCCTGTCTATTTTTGCTGCTTCATTAAAAATAGTTAATTGTATTGACAGCTAAGACTAGGAAGCCTATTTATGGTTTTGAATAAGTTATTTACATTAATGTAGTGTGATGGAGCTTGTAAATTTGTATACTACATACAATATCTTTAAAATAATTTTAAGGCATAATTTAGTTCTGCTGCTCTTTTTCATGTGTCTTCTCATGTGTCTGTTAAATGTTTGTCTTTTAAAGGGGACATTGGATGACCATTTTCCCTCAAGTTGGTGTTCTTTAGGGTCTTTATAAAGTGTCTGCAAAATACTTTGGTTAAAATTCCTCAATGATCATGTAAAACACCCTTTTTATGTCATCAAAAACACAGTGTTCACAGGGACCTGTTTAGGTGCATGTGTCTTTAAAGGATAATGAGCTACTGTTCACTCCACCCCTTTTTGTGTGTGTGTGTGTGTGTGTGTGTGTGTGTGTGTGTTTGGTGGTGCATAACAATCAAAAACAAAACTAATCCACTGTATCTTCAGTGTTTCGGATGTCGGGAGAAAATGAAGACTTTTATGTTCACTTTTACAAAAACAAAACATTGTTATCACTACACTACAATCATACTGCTTAGAAAATCAAAACAGCTTGAAAATTTAGATTGTTTAGGTTTTTTGGCGATTAAAAAAATGGAGTGAATGAATTTTTATCATTGTAAGGTGGTTGGGTCCATACACTGCTAAGCAGGGTTGCCAGGTTTTCACAACAAAACCCTCCCAGTTGCTATTCAAAACTAGGCCAATGGCATTTTGAAGGGGGTCTCTAATTAAAAATTGTGTTCTGGGGAGTAAAATACAAATTTTTTGGTGGGGTTCCCATGGTAAAATTTGAATTCCAGGGGCTAAACATCACGTGATTGGGGTCGCTTCAACCTGCGGACATGAAAAACAACCCGCAGCAAGTGTGTTAAAGCAGTCCAATTCAACGGTAAAACCACAGACTTGGCAACACTGCTGCTAAAACACATTTATATGCAAACACCATGTAAAAGTTAATTTTGTGTCCCATGTCCCTTTTAAAGACTTGTGCTCCATATGCTGCAAAGTTTAATTAAACCTATATAAACTGTATACTGGAATTGAACACTGAAAGTAGACTATGTTCGGTTAGATTTTTTTGTTTGTTTGTTTTTTAAGCAGAAGTTGAACTGAATAAAGGTGCCAAAATCTTTCCTCAATTCACTAAGCAGATACTCATTGGTGTTTCCGTTGGTGTTTTGTTTTTTTGCGTTTATGCCCTCTACCCCTGCACCATCTGCTTGATGTTTCTATCCTACAGAGGGCCCCTGCTCCTGCTTTCCAAAAAGTTAGGTCATCTTTTTAAAAAGTAAACAGCATGTCTACAAAGACTGGACAGACGGCTGCATGTCAAACATTCTGTAACATTTTTTATTTTTTATTTTTTTAAATTGGCCGTTCTGAGCTGTAAATCCCAGAGCAACAAAAGCTTGTAAGAATATCAACAGACCCAGTCTACATTTAAGCAAAGTAGCTTATGCGTATTAATGTGCTCAAAATGAGGACGCTTGCTGAACGTTGCATCACATTGTGCAGCTGGATGCATTAAAAATCTCTCAGGGAGAATTAAAACAAACTATTCACTGAAGGTAGGGAAATTAATATGAGAATTATATCTGTATTTTCTTGGGATGGCATGTAGGCTTTAATATCTACACTTTCAAAGTTAAAAACAAAATAGAACCTATTATTATTCTCTTGATATCAAAGACAAAAGCAGCGCACGTTTGAACAACACATTTGTTGTTTTGTTTTTTGGCTCTCACAATTATTGTATTAACTTAAGATATTAAATACGTCACACCATGCATTGAACATTTACTGAATTTAATATTTATATTGATACACATTAGGTATTTTTTGGAAAAAAACAGCTATTTATTGTGGTGAAATACATTTGAATAGAAAATTCTTAATTCATTAATAGGCTGACATTCTGTCAACATGATACTAAATATATATTTTTTTCTTACATTGGGATTTATTTATAGTTTTTTGCTCTTTATATTGCTGCTCTTATAATTTAGACAAGTTTCAAAGAGTTTAAATGCCATAATATCCATTTAGTAATATGAAATTTATTCAGATTCATAGTATGTTTCTAAAGCATGCCTGTAATCATGACAAATGAGACTCTTAGACCATTGTTATGTTTAAAATAGAATGCTGTTATGCAAAATAGGTAATGTTAAATTGACCTGAATATAGTGTAGCTTTTTACATGATCAACCAAAATAGAACAAAATTACTTACTCATTTCAAGCACATTTAGAAGCACTTACTCGTAATTTCTTTTCCCAAAACACCTAAATTGTTCTTCACTGCCATATAACTGTCTCCTATAGCTCTTAAACGGCTCACCTGTGGTTTGAACCGGTTTCCTCAGTACAGATCACCTTGCACACAATTCTGGACCTCGAGACCTGCGTGCGTTGACCCTCCACCACTGAGATTGTTGAAGCTAATGAGCTCTGGCTCTACATTAAAAGTCTGTGACTCACAAATGGAGAAGATTAGGGTGTAGGCTGCTGGACTGTTGGGCTGAGTGTTCAAGTCGATGCCTTTGTCCTTCTCTTCTCCTCTGCGAGTGTCTGTTCTCTGGAGCTTAATGACCAGCCATGCAGCACACAGGTAGATTTGAGAGCTGAGGAGGTTAGACAGAGGAGAGCGGTTAGAGTGGAAGGCCAGAGGGCATACTGACTCTCCAGAGTGGGTATCTATTAATATTCAGTTAACTTATTCTATTCTGAGTTCTTCTCACTTATTACTGTAGGCTGTAAGAGAAGGTAGGAGAGAAGAGGGGTCAGTAGCCTCCAACGCCGGCTTTTCCAATCACTGAGATTCATTTTCTCCTCCATTCGTTTTTACTGAAAATGTGACACTGAATATTCTGAGTACATGACTGATTTTTTTTTTTTTTTTTTTTTTGGCAAGTATGTGAAAGTCTTTTACTGTCACAATTTTGGCTACAGTTGAGGTCAAAAGTTTACATCCCCCTTTTCAGAATCCACAAAACGTTATTATTTTACCAAAATAGGAGGGATCATTGAAAATGTATGTTTATTTAGTAGTGACCTGAATAAGATATTTCACATGAAAGATGTTTACATATAGTCCACAAGAGAAAATAATAGTTGAATTTGTAAACATTCAAAAGTTTACATACCCTTGATTTTTAATACTATGTTCTTATCTGTTTGTTTGTTTGTTTGTTTTTTTGTTTAGTGATAGTTGTTCATGAGTCTCTTGTTTGTCCTGAACAGTTATACTGCCTGCTGTTCTTCAGAAAAATCCTTCAGGTCAAAATTCTTTGGTTTTTCAGCTTTTTTGTGTATTTTAACCAACAATGACCAGGGTAAAGATCAGGGTAAATGTAACTTATTGTGTTTTCTGGGAAGCATGTAACTTCTGTAGCCTCTGAAGGGCAGTACTAAAAAAAAAAAAAAAAAAAGTGATATGTAGGCAAAATAAGAAAAACTTAGACATCTCCATTCTGTTCAGAAGTTTTCACCCCCCAGCTCTTTGCATCGTCCCTCAGTTGTCCTCAGTGTAAATAAATGGATATCAAAATCATAGTCACTGTTGCTGGGAAACCAAAGAATTAGTGGGACCTGAAAGATTTTTTGAGCAGGCGGGCAGTTTAACTGTTCCAGACAAACAAGGCATGAACAACTTATCACTAAACCTATTGCTAAACAAAACAAGAAACTTCTGTGGATCTTTCAGGTAAAAGAACAGTATTAAGAATCAAGGGGATGTAAACTTTTGAACGGGGTAATTTTTATAAATGTATAAATGTTATTATTTTCTCTTGTTGATTATATGTAAACATCTCGTGAAATATGTGAACTATATTATTTAGGTCAATACTAAAACAATAACACACAGTTTGTATGATCTCTCTTATTTTAGTAAAATATTTAACATTTTGCAGATTCTGAAAGGGGGATGCAAACTTTTGACCTCAACTGTATATACATATTATGTACACACAGACATACACATTTATGTTTTTGAAATGTACAACAAAATATACAGTTACTTGGAGCAATGATTTACTGTAATTTTGGAGGGAAATGATTGTCAGTTTGTCATTTCATTCCATATATTCACAGTCTAGTGCAGTACACATTTTGGATTCATTTAGTGTACGTACAGAAAACTACATTGCCAGAATTGTTGTAATGCATAATGCTAATTTCGCTTTTGATCTGTATGGTTATCACTGCGAGCAAACACTTTTCTGCTTGTGTTTACTCAAAGGATGCTGCTGGTAAATGGATTTATTCCTATGAGCTTGTGAGTTTATGGCTTGAAGTGGATTAAATTTTGCCCCTTCATTTGATTCATAAAATACTTCTGCAAGGAGCTTAGCTCTCATGTCTGAGGACTGTCATCCATTTGCTTTCATCACAGACATATCTGCTGAAAGCAGTTGGACATTTATGTGTAAATATTTGTTCTCCTCACTCCCATATAAACAGCGTTTTGCTTTATTAGCAGAAAAGAAAGATGGATTATACGTTATTGGCCTGTTATTAAAAGAGAACATGACTTTTTGTTCTTTGGTTTGAGTGATTGTGTCCTCCTTTTACTCCTGAACCCACTGACAATTAAAGGTACGCTTATTTATATTTGTCCTCCAGATCCTCAAGTTTATTCTGCATTCAGTAGCACACTATTCAGGTTAGTATCAAGGCTTTGACAGCCAACAGTGTCTGTACTACTCAAACGTAATAGAATTAAATTTTTAATATTTTAATATTTAAGCAAAGGATGGTGAGTGTGACAATTTAGGAGAGGTGCCACTCAAACACCGTATAAGTGGCATTATGTAGCAATGGAGCTCTAAAAAAACAACTTTTTGTGACTCAGACTTAAGATTTAATGATTCATTTTTGTTTATATTTTGACGTTCATCTAGTCCCCTCTTACCAACTGTGACCTGTAGTCAAAGGCTTTAGAGAGATACAATTTTATTTGATTGAAAAATGTCTGTGATTACAGTCTGGGAATTGTGTTGTGTTGTACCACAACCACTGTAGACACACACACACACACACACAGAGGGACTCATATACCACTATTAAAGAAGCTTCAAATGCTCACTGATACTTCAGAAAGAAACATGACGCATTAAGCCGGAGGGGGAACACTTTTTGAATTTGAAGATCAGAGTAAATTCACCATATTTTATCTTCCACGGCTTCTGATCTTTATTTTGTTCAAAAGTTTACACCCTTGACTCTTAATTCATTGTTTTTTCACTGAAGAATCTGAATTAACTGTCTTTATTAAAGTTAAAAATATTATTTGATAGTCCTATCACTTAATCAGCATTAATTTTTATTTTATTTTATTTTATGCTTTGGTTGCTTTTGCCATACTACAGCAGTTCGGTCAGTCATGCTGGTTTTGCCACTGTCCATCTGCACCCTAAACATTGACCTCTGGCTTGTCTTTTTGTTTTAATGCTCTCCCATTGCATCTCTCTCACCTGTGTGAGTGCTTTTCGACTCATTAAAACACACACACGCACACTCATATAGACACATCCCTTTGGGGGAGAGGGAGAGGAAACAGATGGTGGAGGATGTAGCCCACTGTTTCTGTCTTCGACACACAGACACACATTCTCCTCCAAACGTCCCTTCTTTCAATCATCGCTGTACCTGATTTTCACTTTTCATGCTGTATATCATCACTGTATCCTCAGTTTGAACAAATAACTTTGAAAGTTTCACATCAGCTAAGATATAAATATATATTTCTGCTGTTTTGGTTTTTGGGCACCTTATAACATGTACAACACAAACAGTAATCAGCAAGAGTATAGGTTTGGTTTTACCATTTGACATTTTGAAATCAACTAAACAGATCCATCATGTTTCCACCTACACAGTAAAACTGCAGGTTACAGCTGATCAGTTGTTCTTATTAGAAGGATTATTTTAAAAGTACAAGGTATTTGTCAAACCATGATAGACAGTGACCCTGGTGACTGTTTATTTAATTTCTAAAAAGGGGGGGGGGGGAGCACTTTAATCTGGCAAATGAAATTGAGACTTTGTTTTTATTTTATTCAGTTCAAAATACAGTCTGTTTGCAAATCAGATAATACAAGTTAAATTGCATGTTTATTGTTGAGGACAGTGCAGTTGAATCCATTACCTGCCATACTATTTCATTTATATTGATTTAAATTTTACATTTGCCTGTCTTAAACCGCATTTTTACACATTAAAAGGCAGTACATGTACATGTGTACTTGAACACAATAGATACAAAAAATCAACAGTGTGAAACAGGTGGTAAAAGTACAATAATTATTTTAGTTAATTTAAGAGCTGTATAGCGGTTTTTCAATGTAGCCGGCATTGATTTCATCCACAGACAGAATGGCAGAAACACACGTACACATGATGTAACCTTGTAGCCGCACAACGAGACACAAACAGAATACAACTTATAAAGGACACTAACTAATTTCAAACAGGTGAAGTGATTACACTTAACGAGATAGGAATACCAAATATGGGCACACAAGGGAGAGACCAAAACAGACAGTTCACAGGGGTGTGACAATCATGAAATGTCTCAGTGCTCCCTATGACCAATTCATCCTTGAATCTGTCTGTTATTTCACAGCGAGCAGTCTTTTCCTCTCATTATATTCAACTCAGACTTCAAGTTCACAAATAAGCTGAAATTGTTTTGTCATGGGGCTGTAAATTCAGCAGTGACGCAGCCCTGCTAAGTAGCAATGCAGGAATTATAGTGTCAAGGCTGAGTATAAAGTCAAGGAAACAGATACGATTCCAACATTCGATTTTCTCCGGTGACTTATTGTTAACATGAGAAAGAGAGGTTAAATGCTAAATGTTTACTGATTAGATTTCCATATTATATTTATCAGCTGCTGGAGATCAGAATGCCTGCTAGAGACTCCAGTGCAAATGTGAAGCATTAAATTATGCCAATGCAAGCTGCCTGTGGGGTGTCATACACTGAAAAGCCAATCATTCAAATACCCTACATACTAAACTGACCTAATTAAATAAAGGAACATGATTTATTGTTCTCAATTCTGCCACGTCTCACATCTCGTTCATGAGCGAGTGCACATGAAATCAATGGATCCCAATTTTGAAATCAATGGCAGCTCAGCAGCAGTCATCTCTGGTTATCCAGCTGTTTTGCTTGGATGCAGCTGTTGCACTGGGTCCACAAACTTACTTTTTAAAAAATCTTTTTTATCCCTAAAATCTGTGAAAAGATCAATCGTAAATCCCACTGAGACTAACTTCAACCAAGGAGGTCTAGCATACCTGGTGAGAGCTGTCCATTTAGTATTCCCATTCATCTCAATGTTAGTTGCAAGTTCTGCGCTAGAGGTATATTAGAAACTCTTGCTTCAGGCTAGTGCATGAGATGTGATGTTAAATGAGGATGGGGAAAAAACATATTTCATGTTTTTAAGATATATATATATATATTAGTTCTTTCTGGTCCTCAGATGCAGGTAATCACACTCGCCCACTGCTTTTACTACAGTAATACAATACGCTTTTAATGAAACAACTCTCAATGTTTCTTCGTTACTAGTTCTAAAGTGCTTTTTGCTTGTGCCATCGAACTATTGTTTAAACACAATATCACACTCGTAGATGTGTGATATAGCTGTATATCTTCTCACTGTGATTACCACTGTGCTTAAATTAAATGTTAAAGAGCACCTATTATGCCCCTTTTTGCAAGATTTTTCCAGAATGTGTCTGTGAAGTTTCAACTCAAAATACAACACAGATCATTTATATCATTTTGAAAATGCTCATTTTGAGTGGAAGCAGAAACATGTCTCTTCATTTGTGCATGTCTCTTCAAATGCAAATGAGCTGCTGTTCCCAGCCTCTTTTTCCAGAATATCGATGTGCCTCTACAGCTTCTAACTCATATATTATGAGAAAAAAAACTGTTTATTTTTGATTTGGTTGAAATCATGCATTTTATACACATATCAGTTTAAACTTCTGATATACAGTCTTCTGAGTGCACACATCAGAACCACACGCACAGAAAGCAGCTGTCAGGAATAAACAAATTTCTCTTTCATGTCTTATTGCACTTAAACTGTCAAATACACACAAGTTTATGTAAAAACACAGGAGTTGCAGAAACAGTCGGTTATGTCTGTGAAGGTGAACAGCTGAGACTGGGATTATAAATGGTGTTCTGTGCTCAGCTGTGCGGCCAACAACAAAACAGTTATCATGCTTTGCTCAAACTTTTGCCATGCGTTAAAACTGGTACACCAAGCTGTCACTTGCGAAAACTGGTGGAAAGGTGGAAACAAGCACTCAATCGAATTTGCATTTAAAAAAAAAAAAATTAAATGCTTACATTAATGAAAATACAACTTCATGACCTGTTTGAAAAGATCAACATGTTCACTTCACAGTATTTTTTTATTTGAGCAAATTCAGCTAGTAGGAGACAAGAAACATTTTACACTGAAGACACTGAGGCACCTGCCTCTCCTGTAGCAGTGCTGGAGATGACATCATCCTCACTGTTTGTGCAGGACTCTGCTCAGGAAACACATATGTATAAGTCATGATATGCAGCCCATCTATCCTTACAGTGGAGCTTCTCTTCCCGTTTTAGTGCATTATTCATTATGCTGAACGTTAATAGTTTATAAACTTCAGATGTAATAATAGAATGAGCAGGGTTCAAATAATGGAAGAAAAGTCTCAGTGATCTCATATTCTCTTTTATGTGGCCTGAAGCAGAGCTGAGCAGGTGGTAATCACTGACAGCAGCTTGGTGAGGCTCAGTAAATATCAAAAGTTCAAATATGGAGAGCAAGCTCAAGTCTCAGATAAATCACCAAATAAAGACTATTTCAAAAATATTTACTGGTTTAAAATTCTATGGAATTATGTCAGCTTGTTTCTGCCATAGGTTAACAAAATAAGAGGGTTGTTATCTCACAATTCTGAGAAAAAAGTCACAATTACCTTTTTATTTTTGTGGTGCAGAAAGTAAGTGGAGAAGTAAATAAAGAATTCATGGGGAACAAAGTCTTGGAGTAATTGGATTATTTATTTTTTAATGTGGTCTCTATGGTATAGAAACACTTTTACTTTTTAAAGTATTAAACACTTAAAGGTCCAGTGGCAGTTACCCTGTAGAAGCTTCTCTCATGGCCACCTAATGAGGAGACATCGCTATGAATTTGCATTAGATTTGCAGCTCATTGGTATACAGCTGACATCCCAAAGATGAGTACAGCAGTTTGGAGGATATGAGCCCATTAGTTCCTGTCAAAGACTGAAATATACTGATTCCATTTAGTCCAAAGACATTTAAAAGTTGAATATTATAAGATCTATGTAGTTATCTTTCATCTCAAATAACCATTCGAGCAAAAGAGCAGTTTTAAAAATTTAACTAGCCAATAATCTATTAAGTTCACACTTGTTAAAAAGGGGGCCAGATTCAATCATTGTTGTGATTCAAATGCATGTAGGATCTTCCAAGGTTTGTTTGTGAATCTCTTCCATCATTTATTATTCAATATCTCCAAGCATAAATGGCTAAAACTGATTTAATTTCAACACATGCATATTTGTGATAAGAGATCTCACAAATAATGACTCTGCAAATACTGTTAAAAATATTCCAGTTAACGAGGAACGTTAAATCTGAAGTTTGTTATGACCATAACAAGGTTCATATTAACCAAGCCTTCAAAACATACAGTATAACCTCTGTATGAATTATTCATGTGGAGTATAACAAGCAAATAATTTCACACTACTCAGGCTTTGAAACAATAAGCTCCAAAGGGCCACAGATGGCAAGAAGCCAAATCTGGAGCATTTATTATTCTACATTCAAAACAAAATGAAACATGGCATTTGCATAGATTTAGATCATGTTTCTTTCCCCTATTTTGAAAGTTCTTTTGTTGCCACCCCCACACACTCGCATCAAACCAGCATCTTTGCTTCACAAGTGATATGATCTGTTGTTTCCAAAGTGTTTATGTATAAAATTATAGCTTACTTTTTCATATACAATCGTCCTTAGTGTCAGATGCTCCAAAATGTAGTGATTAACTCTGTGATCCCTGTGATCTAATGGAAAGTGGCATACAGGTTCAGGCTAACCTACAATCACATGACATTTTAATGGTTATATTTGTCAGGTTGTTGGGAAATG
Organism: Cirrhinus molitorella; assembly: GCA_033026305.1. Classification (NCBI taxonomy): domain Eukaryota; kingdom Metazoa; phylum Chordata; class Actinopteri; order Cypriniformes; family Cyprinidae; genus Cirrhinus; species Cirrhinus molitorella. The sequence goes on along the minus strand of CM065129.1, from coordinate 19,421,067 downwards.
TAGTCCACAGATGAAAAATATGATTATTGTAATTAGTAGATAACAAAGGTTTTTGATCGTTAACATGAGCCATTTAACAGCTGTTGATAAACATTGTAACTTTTCAGATGGAAAAAAGCCTCTTTCTCTATTGACTGGCATTTAAAAATATCTGTGTGTTCTGATGGTTTGAGATGAGTGAGAATGCTAACCGATAGCTTTATCTGAGTACATTAGGAGTCTTGGTCCCGACAGAAGCCCAGGCTTTCTTCACAGGTCATCTAATTTAAGCCAGTCCTGCCCATGTTCTCCCTGCATGCATAAAGGGACAGTATTTTCTCAGATTCCACTACTGCTCTACCCACTGATCTGGAGTCAGTTCATCCAGACCCTTTGATCTCTGCTCTGACAGATGAACTCCTCCAGCTGTCTGGATCAACACTTGCTGTAGACCGTCTCATGCACAGTTTGTTCAGCTCCTCAAGCAGACTGAAATGACCTCTCTATATATAGAGATACCTGAAGTACCCTTGGGAGAATTCACTAAGAACTAATTGCATTCGCCGTTATATTTGCATGTGCTGTCTGCAAGGTGCAATTCCCGATCTTGTCGGTTCTGCTAGGTTATATAGGAAGCAGACTAGTTTTGTCTAAAAAAAAAAAAAAAAATGACATAAAGCACAGTTTTACTTAATTTAGCATTAGTTAAACTGGATTCTAGTTCAGCTATTCTTTTTAATAGTTAACTTTTAACTATGTTTACATTTTCATCAAAGCTCTGTAAATATTGGTCACAGACACAGAGATTTACTTTAAATTTCACCAAGCTGATTGCTCACTAAAAACCCCAACTGATCATGTTTTCATGCCATTTTAGGTCTTATTTTTAACAAAGTGGTTATATCTAAGTGTGAGTTGTTTACTTACTTTTTTTAAAGGGGTCATCGGATGCCCATTTTAGTTGATATGATTCTTTAGGGTCTTAATGAAAAGTCTAATATATTTTGGTTAAAATTCTCAAAAGTAGTGTAAAAAAACACCATTTTACCATGTCAAAATCAGCCCTGCAAAAAATCTACTGATTCTATTGCATGTCCCTCTAAATACAAATGAGCTCTGCTCGCTCCGCTCTCTTCTCTCCATGGAGTGATGAGGCATTGTCTACTTTAGAGCATTTAGCTGTGAAACTTGCTAACTAGCATGTTATTAGGAAAGGCGATTGCAAAGATTCATAAAAAAAATATATATATATATATATATATATATATATATATATATATACTCACTTATGCTGTAAGTGAAGCTGGATCACCGTTGATCACAGACGCATTTATGTAGATCGGGAGGTGCAATCCATTCACAAAAAAAAGTCATCCACTGCGTATCAGCAGGTCAGATGTCTGGATAAATGACGACTATGTTCATTTTTACATCTAACAAAAGAACACCTCAATTGCTTAGGAGCCATTCTTGTCTACTTCCCTGTCTGGCATTGAAACACTGGCGATTGGACTGTTACCGCTCATTCAGGGCAGGTCTGAGGTAAGATGCCTGTGTCAATCAGTCTATCGTAGGAGCGGCCTCTGTCTCTGTTATGTCACACCAACAAGAAGCTGAGGATGGCTTGATTTGAAAAAGGGGAAATTATTTTTACATATTAAATAATAAACACTGGGTGGATTTTTGTCATTATACTGCCAACACACCTTTATGTTCAAACAACATGCAAAAGTGACCTTTGCATCCGATGATCCCTTTAAGTAGTCTTCCCATTAACGCCATTATATTGTTCATTCAGACTGATTCGTGAACACAGAATGTGCCTGGACACAAGAGGTGGGATTTATCGCATGAACCAATCACAGCCGAACATAGACAGTCATATTGTGATAGAGGCTTGTCTCCTGTCATGTGACTTTCTCCCATTCATTTTCTATTACCCCCCACCAAACTCACCATGTGAGTCTGTTAAAACTCAGTGGGCTCAGGGGAGGTGAGAGAGGCGTGGAATCCTGTTGTAACTTTACCTGCTGTTGTTGCTGTTGGACAATTTTTCTTTAGAAAAACGAGTGATTTATAAATTTTTAGTGTTATTAAATATTATATATAATATAATAATAATAATAATATAAATATTTTGTAGCATTACCGCTTTTTTTTTTTGTTACTTTTGTACTAATTTTTTTCATCCAATGTTTTGAGGAGACAATGCCTTCTCAGAGGAACCGCCTCTGATTATCATATAATAATTATGATAATTTATTATTGTTATTATCATTAAATAAAAGTACATTCTATCTTTTTGGGTATGTGTCTGCCTGGCGATATTTCTCAAAATGTTAAGTTATGCATTTTTGTCATTTCAAAGGCTAAAAGCTTCCAAGCAAACAAACTACCAGTGTCGGATTGGGATATCAACTGGATTATTGTCAAATTGGATGTGAGGAATGCTGTCGACAGGGATTTCTTTACATTTCAGTCCTTTTAATGACAGATCTAAATGCATAAGCCTGGGATAATATGGATTCAGTCAGAACATTTACGCTCACTACCTGAAGCCATCAGAGGCATTTTTTGTCACACCGTATGATCTTTTTACATTCAAGCTGGCAGAGTTGTTTAAAATTCACAGTGAGGAAGATCTGTGAGTGTGAATGATACAGCTTCAACTTTGGAAGATGGTTTTTTTGTCATCTTTGTACATTTTCCAGCTTTGTGAATACCTGTAAAACACACTGTACTGTATGTAGAAGACAAAAATCAAAGTGATACCGACATTGCACGGTCATACAGTAGCCTACAGTATGTGAACTCCTCAACATTGAGCATTTAATTGCAAGACAAAACTATGGTAATTCATTTAAAAAGTGCTTTGCAAACTGTTACTACTATACAAAATATTACTGCATACTGTGTTGTTGCCCATACTGGAATAGCCAAATTTGTTCATAGAAAAAGGTGTCCACATATATTAGGGTGTGTTAGAAAATAAAACTTCAGTTGTGATGTGACATGTGGGAATGATGAAAGTAGTTGAGCGAGTGTTTGTGGAAGATTACAGCTTTTGAAAGGTCATAGAGGAAGAGATAATAGCAATCACACATCTCCGAGACAAAACCGGGTGAAGATGATGGTTGACCGTCTGCAATTGTGGTCAGTGCTACACTGCAGGTAACAAAGACAGAAAGGTGACTCTTTGAGGGGCGATAATGATCTTGGTCTCCCGTCTTTCCTCCTCAAGTTTTAAAGGTCAGACATTATCCCACGGGCTGTGTTCTGGATCTCATAGGAGTGGACATCTGTAGATAAAATAAAGCAGAGCATGGGGATGCTTAGTTGTATTCCAGTTTTTTTTTCTCCCCTCCATCACTGCAAGTTCTTTAAAGTTTTAAGTAGCACTTGACATCTTATAAACACCTGGGAAATCGTTTGGAGAGTGCTTAATGTAATACAAGAGCAGAAATAAATTAGTCTTCAAAGTCATTTGTGCCTCTAATTAATTATTAAAGTCCATTTGGTCCTCAAAGATACTTTGGCTATACGGTATGCTGAAAGTCTAGGATAATGTGAAGCACTCAAGCGTAATCATGTTGATCTATTCGAGATGGGAGAGACAGCTTGTAGCTGTCATGTCTGGGGAATAAAAACCGCCAAAAGTATTTAAAGAGGTCAGATAAGCAACTGCTCTGAATGACTAAAATCATGTTACTCTGCTGCGCTTTTGATGTTTGCATCAGTCAGCGGTGTTGTTGCATGTTAGCTTTAGTTTTGGTAAGTGTAAAAAGTAGATTACGAACCAGATTGTATTAGGACTAATTACTATGAGATGCATAGCATCACGTCCAGAGTATTCTTGTGGATCTTGGCACAGCGATGCATTTTCCCATATTGCCCTCTTAATCAGAACCGTCTGCAGCAGCCCCATGTGTTCCATTAAATTTTAAATATTTTCTCTCTAACTATCATTAAACTGTGCTTTATGATAAATTAAGCCTAATTCGAGGCTGTTATACAGCAAGAAAGCTTCACCATTTTTCTGCTTAGAATTCTCTACCTGAATGTCATCTAAAGATTTTAGATCCAGTTTGTCTTTGCTCTTGTGTAGATCCTGTCTGTTTTGTGTTCTAGATGTGATCTGAATTTTAATTCAACTGTTGAGTACAAATACACAAATTGCACCATAAGTGTAATTTTTAGTTCAGTATCACCCAAGTTCGATTGACATCAGAGTTCGGTATGTTTGGATGATGTAAATGCTGTCTTCCCAACTTGGGTGCACATCTGCAAACCGTACCCGTGTATGCTTAAAAAGGGTGGTCTGGGGTACGGTTCATGTGAACTCTGGTACGGTTCGCTGCTGATATGAATGCAATCGTACCAAATCACGGAAGTGAACCACTATTAATGATGTGTTATTTGCTTAAAATGTGTGTCCTGATGAACGTAACTGAGGCGCTGCAAGTAGAGAGCTGTATATGTCATTTCTGTTCGTCTTCAACTGTCTTTAGAGCATTTTGTTGTAAGACAGATGTTAGGTGCTGTTATGTACTAAAGCTTTGAAAACAAAACGAACGTTTCAAAAACTAAATACATATAAGTGAAGAGAGCAATGTTATTTTGCCGCCTTCTCCTGTGCCATTGTTACTAAGCATTGGGGTAAACAGCTGCTGGGATGATGACGCAAACGAACCACGGTTCGGACCCAAATAAAATAATATGAACACAGTCCAGTTGGGGGAGGGGGAGCAATCAAACTCTGGTTCAGACACCTAAGGTCTATAGTTTATAGCTCCCCCATAAAAACATAAATGCCAGTTAACAAAGCTGTGGTGTGTTTTAAAATGGTATTGGGTGTGGATTTAATTTTTTGGCTACACATTTGGGCAATTCATCCTAATTTAAATTCACATTAAATGTTTAGACATAATTCACCCTCATGTTTTTCAAAACTATGATCAAATAAAACTTTTGAATTCTGGTTTCAAGGTTTCAAAACTTCATATCTTCCACTGCTGAAAAAAAAGTTATTTAAAGACCAGAAAATCATGTCAATCATGTAGAGTACTGAAATGCATTTTATTTTAAGGGCAAACAACAAAACTTACAAGCCTACATCCTAAACATTTCCTAAAGCTCTAGATAACATGACAATAGTTCTTCTAATCATCTAACATTAACTTACTGCTTCCTAACTTCTGTTTACACAAGGATATTGATAAAACTGCGCTGAAAAGATGCTTGTCTTTAAACAAAATAGTATTACTATTATTATTTTATTTATTTATTTTTTATAACTCACCTGATAGGATGTTGTGCTCAAACGCCCGGAGTTGATATCCATGCACCAGTGTTTGCACTGCAGCGCTGTATTCCTTGTCTCCCACTTTTTACAAAAGCTTGAAAACCGCACTATTTTTGGAAACTCTACCTATGCCAGTTCCGGTGAGTGTCGCGAGAGTTTCACGGTCAAAACATTATCGTGTAGTTGGTATAGACATGATCAAGGTTCTCCTAGATCAATATTTTAAAAAAATATTTTTGTCTCTTAAAAATGCAAGGGTGGCCAATGGGGTGGCCGTGATTATGTCCATGGTGGCCGCAGCCACCCCTGCCCACACCAGTGAACGATAACTGTCTGTTTTTGTTGCATTTACACAACTTCAACCAGTAGATGTCCTCAGCATGCATGTTTCAAAGCGCATCTAAACAGTGAATCTAGCGTAAACTATCTGATCTATAATGTATCAGTGCAGTGGAATAAAAATAATACAGACTATTTTTTACTGCACTTTCAAATGAGGCAAGACAATGTTGTCCAACCCTGCACTGAATTCCTGAGGTAATTTTAAGTTTTATGTTACTCTGTTTGCTGTGCAATGTCTGTTTGCTTTTCTACAATGTTGCCTGTCATTTCAAAAGCGCAAGCCTTTTAAATTTGAATGAAGTCTAATTAGCTGTCAGTGTTTTCTCGTTTATCAGCTGTAAAAACAAACAAAAAATATATATATATCTTTCTGACAGTGAGCCCAACGATATCGTTGCCCTGTATAGTTATCATTATAGTTGTGGTGTGAATTCTGCTATTCTCTTAAATTTGAAACGATTTTTAGAACATTATCTTTATAGTTATATTTATATTTATCGTGCTTTGTGTGAACGGGCCTTTAGTCGTTAACATGTCCGTCTGAAGTCTACTTCTAACTGTAACAGTTTTGTAGCCATTTTAGACTGAGTGGGTGGGAAGAAAGGTATGGCAGAAATGCCTTTTAGACAGCTCTAATCCATAGTTCAACTAGCAATCACTGAAAATAGCTTAGAAGCATTGCTGTCTCTTCTGTTTATGCAGCTTTTTATGGGTTACGTTATGTGGTAAGCCCAGAAAACCGCAGTTTATCCTTAATCACACTGTATCTGACAGAGAGCTCTTTGTGGGCAAGTCCTCCAGCGGGATTCCAGCTCTTTGCGGGATATTGCAGCTCTGAGGCAGCAATTACTGGCACTTTTGAAAAGCTCAAGGATTTTTCAACTCCAATCTAAGCCTAAAGTCAGCTTGGTTTTCAGAAAAGTTTTCCAACTTTCAGCCTACAATAGGAATGGACATCTTCTGAAGTAGCCTATTTCAGCAACTGTCACTTTCTGAAGTGTTGTTCCATGCCCAAGGGTATTAAGCCAGTTTCCAATACTGTTCAAGTCTGCTTTGATCATTAAAATGAAAGAACACTTCTAAACAAATAATGCTCCTATCCTTTATAAGTAGGGGTACTATAATTGTTTTACAAAACTGTTAATGAAGGAACATAGTATGTGTTTCCTCTATTACTTTCTAGCAGTGTTGCTTTTAAAGAAAACACTACACAACCTTTGCCTTAATTTCCCCCCGATTTACAGTATGCCAAATTACCAAAAGACAATAAAGCTGTTCTTGGCAGGTACATGAGCACTAAATATTTGAGGTCTAAACAACTACATTCTTGCCTAAAAATCTCTTAAAACTACATTCTGTGACACAATAGCACAGTAAAAATGTGATTATTGTTTTGAATTAATATTGGGTTCACTCTTCCACCATTGACGCTCACTGAGACAAATGCTGTTAGTACAGATCCGACAAAGTGATATATTCTTTCTGGTCTTTGAATCTGATTGACTGAAACAAGTGTGTTATTCTAATGATATCAGAACTCCCACCATTTGTACCGCTCCACTTGCGTTTTTTCTCACAGCGAGTGTCATGGCAGACGCCGAAATCCACTATAATTTTAAAAATAATACTGTTTTTGGGTCATGGAATGTAGTTTTAAGAGTTTTCGGGCGTGAATGTACTTGTTTAGACTTCAGATATACTTAATGTATATAAAGTGTTATTATTCTGATTAGCCCTTCACTAAATTTGTCAATCAGTTATGTTTATGTAATATGTATATTTAAAATAAATAATTTATACATAAATAAGCCTTTGCTCTACATGGCTCCCCTTTCCCTTGTATAAAATGGGTCATATTTTCACATGGGATAGTTTGCACGAGTAATTATAGTGGTCTTAATTAAATCATATCTACTCTCTTAATTATACGGCACCTTTGGGAAAAATTGCATAACGGCACATTGAGGTGATTTCGGTAGGTTCGCTCATCCAGTGAAGAGTTTAATGGTTTTGAAATGCTTTGATAGACTTGCAATGCCTCATATCAGCTGCAGTTGTTCTGACCCTCTGGGACCCCTCTGTGCAACCAATCTTTTGCTTTAACAAAGATAGCATGGCCTAGTGTTGGTAAAACAGGAGCGCTAATATCTTTTGCTCTACATTAGCACTAGCAAAACAGAGGACGATATGACCTACTGAGCTACAAAGAAACTGTCCGCTGTCCACCTCTGTTATCTTTGCGTTGACCTGCCCTCAAGTTCTTCTGCAAGGACGGCTCCCCTGCTGAGGTGATGAAAGTTAATATTCATCCTCCTCTTCATGTTTTGTTTGCTAGGATTCATCATATAACCTTCAAAGAAACCACCCCCACACAAGACGTCATTGCTAACCAAATACAAACCACTGCACGGCATTTGAATGACATTCCTATTTTTCACCAAGTGACCTTTCTGTTGTTTAAGTTTAAAACACTTTCACTGAGATCCACAGGCAACTGTGAGAAAGGTTCAGTAATTAGAACAGAAGGATGAAGTCAATCCTATGAACCTAATGCTAAATACTGTCAATAATGGTCTCCAGTCTTACTTTCTGAGGCTGATGAATGGTTTTGTGAAAGGTAAAAGGGCACTGCAGAAGGATGGGCACTTGTCAGCACTGATTTTTGTAGTAAAAGGCCTTCCACCTGTTGCATCACTGAGATTTGTGCTTTTGTTTTACACAGAGTTATGGTAGCTCTCAGAAACAGAGATATGAGTTGCATCATCTGAAGGCTTAAGATCCAGTCTGTTTTGTGGTACGTGTGCTCTGAATTTTAATTCAGTTTGTACTATGGGGCTGCTGAATGCTTGATGAACGTTCTGAGGTGTGCAATAATTTTCAGGGAAACATACTGCTTAAGTAGTTTTGGCAGGTCTTGACCGTATTACGTGTCCGTATCACTTTGCCAAATGATTTCAGTTATTTTCAAATGTCCTTATAACTTATCAAAAGAACCAAAACCCACAATGACACTGAGCAAGCAAATAAATATAGTAAACAAAAAGATAAAAATGACACAATATTTCTGTGTTTTTGCCACAAAATTGTTTAATTGTGTACAGAAAGCAATACCCTCTTTCTTCCAGTCTCTATCCCTTACAAACATACACACATTGTACAGACAAACATGAAAACATACACTCGCACAGAAACATGTTGTTAGCGCTGCTCTGACATTTCTCTGTAGGGAGGTAACAGTGTTCTTAAAACAGATAAACTTTTTACATACTTCACACATAATCTCTCTCTCTCTCTCTCTCTCTCTCTCTCTCTAATAACTGCATTATTAACTGCATTAGTTTGCTAAAAATGGCTTAAGCCTTCAATACTAAGTCTAAACTTACGCTTTGGAATTAGCAACAGAAGTGTGGGGTGAGATGCTTAAAAAAATAATTCTATACACAAAAGATTTTTAAGGACCAAAACCTGACAGATATCTTGAAAAACCTTATCTAAACAGTGTTTTGAGGTATGGTAATGTAGTATAAATGGAATAATTGACTCAGTTCCGTAGAATTATTTGAAAATAATGCACACCCGAGGTGTAACGACATCACTATTTCAGGGGTGCATTATTTTCTAATACAGGGTTCGTACAAGGTGCTTGAAAATACTTAATTTAACTGTTTTTTTTTTTGTTTTTTTTTATTTAAGGCCTGGAAAACCCTTGAAAATAGTAATATTGTGTTTAATTTTTTCAATAACCACTTATCTTTTCACACAAAAAATCATACAATTCAAAAAACATCATACTTCTTTCTGCTTATTTCAGTTAATGTCATAAAACTAAGCCTGTAGTACTGTAAACATAGCTAAGGATGCGAAAAGAGGAACGGGTGAACTGAATAAATTAAGTGAAGTCATTTGCTGCAGATCGAAACTTCAAAGCACAGATCATGCATAATTTGATTTGGATTGGGATTCCGGAGCGGGTTCACAAGTCATTTGATTTAGATCAGAACTTTGGAGCAGGTTCATGAATTTTTTGCTTCAGATTGGAACTTTGAAGCCCAGGTCATGAATCATTTGATTTAGAATGGGTGTGGGAGTCATTTGATTTAGATCAGAAATTCAGGGCAGGTTCGTGAATTTTTTGCTTCAGATCGGAACTTCGGAGCGTGGAGTGTGAATCATTTGATTTAGATCGGAACTTCAGAGTGGGTTCGTGAATCTTTTGCTTCAGATCAGAACTTTGGAGCCTATATCGCAAATCATTTAATTTAGAACGGGATTTCGGAGCAGGTGTGGGAGTCATTTGATTTACATCATAACTTCGGAGCAGGTTCATTAATTTTTTGCTTCAGATCGGAAATTCGGAGCATGGAGTGCGAATCATTTGATTTAGTTTGGGATTTCAGAGCAGGTTTGTGAATCTTTTGCTTCAGATCGGAACATCGGAGCGTGGAGTGCGAATCATTTGATTTAGATCAGAACTTCGTAGCAGGTTCATGAATTTTTTGCTTCAGATCGGAACTTCGGAGCAGGTTCATGAATTTTTTGACTCAGATCGGAACTTCGGAGCGTGGAGTGCAAATCATTTGATTTAGAACGGGATTTCAGAGCAGGTTTGTGAATCTTTTGCTTCAGTTCGGAACTTCGGAGCATGGATCGCGAATCATTTGATTTAGATCTGAACTTCGGAGTGGGTTTGTGAATCTTTGGAGTGTGGATCAAGAATCATTTGATTTAGATTGGGATTGCAGAACAGGTTAGTGAATCTTTTACTGCACATCAGAACTTCAGAGCGTGGACCACAAATCATTTGACTTAGATTGGGATTTTGCATATCATTTTATTAGTATATTGTATTATTATTAATTATTATTATTATTTATTTTATTTTTTGTTTTTTTTAGAATTTAAAAGATAAGACATTGTTTGATAAGTGAGACATCTGATTAATGTCTTTGAAAATAAAAAAGTAGTGCCTGAAAAGTCCTTGAAAAACCTGGAATTTCATTTTACAGTATCTGTATGAACCCTGCTAGTAATTCAATGGACTCGAGTCAATTATTCTTACCTAACAAACATTCTTAACCCATGAAATTTTGCAAAATAATTTTTTTTTTTTTGTTAAAGAATAAGTAATATGTAAAGATGTCACTAGTCTCTGTCTTATATCGTTTCAAGATTGCCTTCGCTTCCATTGTTCATGTTCTTATAAAAGTTTTCAATTTTCCTTCAGTGCAAAATGAATGCATATGCAGGAGGTGAACAAGCACTTTCAAAAGATTAAATTCACACTTTTTTTTTTTTTTTTTTTTGCTGTTATTTATTGTTCTGTCTTTAGCGGTACTGGAAGTGAATGTGCGAGAGATAGAGACAGAGAGAGAAAAAAATAATAGGAAGTTGAATGTGTGAGATTAGAATCGCAGTTGAATTGTGGGAGATTGCTTTGCAGACTGCTGTGAGATAGAGACACGAACAGAATTAGAAAGAATCAGATAAGTACAGAACACTTAGAGGTCATATCTTCACTTTAAAATCCAATGCTGAACAATCTGGAAATGATGGAAACAGTAGCAGTTCTTGCTAATGAGACATATTCATCAATTAACCCTCTATTGCATTTTATTTTCACTTTTATGGTATAAAGAATATAAAAAATATTATTTGATCAGGTTTGTTGCCTGGAGGCAACACTGTGTGACAATGGAGGGAAATTAATCAAAGGCTGGGTTTTATTTATTTATTTCAATAATAGTAGTTTTCTTTAATGATACCATAATGCAAAACATGCTTTCATGTGGGCCATTCTCTGTGTTCCCCATAATGCACCATGCCAGAAAATATTCTACAATAAGCTCCAGGACATATTTGACCAAGAGTAAACAAAAGGGTTAAACTCTGTGGTGCTTCTTTTCTTCTTCTCACAAATAACAAAGATAGCTTGATAATGGCATGTTAATGTCAGTTTAAACCATATGTGTGGGTGTCTCGGTGGACAAAAAAAATTGCTACACACTGTTCATATTGATTATATGTGAGTAAGTCAAATCAATAAGTTCCTCAGGTTGCAAAGCATAATTACTTTAGCCGAATAAAACACCATTTTTTATCACAAACTACAAAAATAATAACCAGGAATTGGAGCCACTCTGCAAGTAAGAGGTAAGAGATCTTGTGCACTGCCACTGACATACAGTAAGTGTGTATGTCTGTAATACATTCAAATAATATGGGGTGGATTATTATGCATCTTTTTATAATAAGCAAGTCAGTATATTTTCTTTTTAGTAGGCGATTTTACATAATTTATGTAAATGAACACTGGTTGTTTTCAGAGATTATTTAATGCAACCGGCTAATTATAACTCAATAACGTTGTATATCCTTATGTCACCTTTTGTCCCCAGCTTTCCAGTCTCATTTAATAGTTCTTCCTCTATACTGCTTACAGTCTTGGGACTAGACATATATTTTACAGCCTTGTATAAGAACACCACCAAAGTCATCCAGCTAGTAACCTGCACCATTCATACACACATCCAATTCAGCAGGAGGTTGCGCTGCTCGCATGGGGGCTGTCTCGTAAAAGAGAGAAAGAGCTGTTAAATCTTGGTCTACAAAATAAAACAGGTTTCCTCCTCGACTGGCCTCACCTTATAACAAATTACTAAATTTGATAGGATCTGTTCATTTGGCAGTGTTTAGTTTTGTTGACTAAGCTCTGTCAGGAGACCTAGGAAAATATGATGACTTTTTGATTTGTGAATGTCGTGCTAGATACACAAATGATTTCCAGTTTTATCTATCACATATGTATATCAGGGGCATACACATAATATGTATTTAAGATGCACATGATGTGTAATGTGAGATATCATAGTATGATATACTTCTATTTAATATATGTGACACTGGACCACATAACCATTTTTTTTTCTTTTTAATTATATATGAAAGCTGAATAAATAAGCTTTCCATTGATGTATGGTTAGTTAGGACAGGACAGTGTTTGGCCAAAATACAACTATTTGAAAATCAGGAATCTGAGGGTGCAAAAACATGAAAACATTGCCTTTAAAGTTGTCCAAATGTAGCTCTTAGCATATTACTAGTCAAAAATTTAATTATTGATATATTTATGGTAGGAAATTTACAAAAAAACTTCATGGAATAAGATTTTTACTTAATATCCTTGATGATTTGTGGCATAAAAGGTCGATAAAAATCTATAATTTTGACCCATACAATGTCACATATTTGGGGCAACTGTGGCCTAATGGTTAGGGAGTCGGACTTGTAATAGAAAGGTTGCAGGTTTGAGTCCCAGGTCTGGCAGGGATTGTCGGCGGGGGGAGTGATTAATCAGCGCTCTCAATACCACAACTGAGGTGAGACCCTTGAGCAAGGCACTGAACCCCCAAACTGCTCCCCGGGCGCTGCAGCGATAGCAATATGGCTGCCCACTGCTCCGGGTGTATGTTCACTACTGTGTGTGTGTGTGCACTTGGATGGGTTAAATGCAGAGCATAAATTCCGAGTATGGGTCACCATACTTGGCCACATGTCACGTCACATATGTAAAGTCCTGGGGGTGAAAACTTTTGAACAGGTTGAAGTTGTGCAATTATTTCTTATCTTTTTCCCCCTTCCATTCAGAAGCTACAGAAGACTCTTACAAAATACTTACAAAATAAGTACGATTACCCTGACCTTCAAATTCTAAAAGTTTTTACCCCCCAGCTATTTAATGCATCTCGTTTTCTTCTGGAACATCAATGAATGTTTGAACCTTTTGTGATAGTTGCCTATGAGTCCCTCAGTTGTTGTCAGTGTGTGAAAAGATGAATCTCAAAATCATAATGGCACTGCTAGAAAGGGTTCTGAAATGCATAAAGTGTTGGAAAACCTAATCATCTGTGGGATCTCAGCAGTTTAACTGTTCAGGACAAACAAAAGACTCATTAACACATCACAAAACAAAATAAAAGTTGACAGTTGTCATAGGTAATGATGCACAACATTAAGGATCAAGGGCATGTAAACTTTTGAATAGGGACTTTTTTATTCATTCTGCTATTATTTTGTCTTGTGGACTATATGTAAATCTTTTAATGTAATATATATATTTTTCCAGTTCTATCTGTCTATTACATATGCCTGTCAAAGGCAGAACAGTACTAAATAAAAAAATAACATCTATTTTTTTTATGATTCCTCTTATTTTGATCAAATAATTATTGTTGTTGTTAACTGTTATTTTATTTATATTTATAGTTTCACGTAAATTGATAATTAAATGGCTTCAGGATATTTTGTTGCTGCAAGTATGTGAATACCCTTAAAATGTATCATGCAGAGCTCCAGTCTATCCCTGCAAGTATACATACAAATATAAACATCTCTTCCCATGACATGACCAATATTTCAACTTCATTTAATTAGTGTTGACTCGACTGTTTACAGTGATCACAGCGAGTCCCATGTGGCTGCAGTCTAGAGTTTGATCTTCAGCACTTGTCATTGCTTGGACTCCTTCTCCTGACAACTTTTGACATCGCTTTCATCCCTCCTTGAAGCAACATATCATTTGTGAGATCTTTTGATAAACTGATGTTAGATTTACACATGTATTTTAATGGGCGCTTCCCTCTTTCCCACTGTTTCATCAGAGCTATGCGCACTGATGAGACGCCAGTGTTTGTGCGGATCTCCGGTGCCATGAATGCAGAGTGTGAGCTCTTGGCCTCCAGAGAGGCAGCAGGCCTCTATTAGGACATCAATCAAATGCCAGGCTGTAACGGCAAGCACCGGACCAAATGCTGTCTGGGGAAGAACATAGAAAAAACACTGCTGCAACGGTTTTTCAATGTTCTGCTCATGGGATATGACTTTCACGTTTGCCTCTGTCTAATTTAAATTCAGATGGGTATGGATTGATAGATTATTGTGATGATGAGACAGTTCATTATGGGTACAGTTAACACCAGCACAATGGCAGAATGAAGAAGTAGAAAGTCAACTGGCTGAACTTCACCCAGTGATGCATCATTAATAGCCAGTCAGAGCATTGCTTAAAATATGTTCTCCGTTTTCTTTTAATGGTTATCATGGCATTTGGTTGACCACCTTTCGCTCACATTTGACTGCTGTTACTAAGAATGTTTGTACTAGTTATTTTGCCTGTACTGCATGTAAGTTATTTAGTTATTTTTGTACTTTTAGTCAAATATAAATCTGTTCGGGCATCTAGAGGTCTGGCTTTTTAAATATGCCTACCATTTTCTCTCAAGTTATCCATAATTTAAGTGATGTGGGGAAGCGAGTAAACATTTGTGCAATGGGGTTTTGTCAGGTTTAAGAAAGAGCCCCTCCAGCTGCCCCACGGCTCAAGAAAAGACTGAAAATGTTCTTCAGCCAGTAAGAATATGAGCTGAAAAATACCCTAAGGGAAAGGATTGTCCCTTTTTTATTTTTTGACCTCTTTTATAAGTTTTAACAAATTATTGATTGTGGGCTGTGATTTTGGATTCTAGTCTATCTATCTATCTATCTATCTATCTATCTACAAAAATGCTAATATCTCCCAGAAACCATCATAAAACTTCTAAAGTCGTAAGCTAGCTTTGTGTGAGGAACAGGGAGAAATTTAAGTTGTTGTTAATCTTCCCTTCCAGTGAGATGTTGACTGGAGAATGGCTGTGACTGGATCATTAAACACTGATCGAATAAATCCGTCTGATTCATGAAGGAATTCATTGATCCAATTTGTGAACCAAATCAGTTTGTTGCAAAGAACTGACCCAAAAGAAGCATTCATACTGATTCAGTTTTCAGATTCATCACACTGAGGCTATGTTCACACTGTGAGCCTACGTTCACACTGTGCTCCATTCCGATTTTTGTTCACATCCGATTTTTTTCACGTTGTTGTTTTAAATGAGGCCAATATCAGATTTCCAGTGTGAACAAAGCGTAGTTCTGAAAACATTCGCAAAACAACAATACGAACAGGGTTCCCAGGTTTTCACAACAAAATCCATCCAATTACCTCTTAAGACTAGTCCAGAACTAACTTATTCATGTTCCTGGTGGTAAATATCGCGTTAGTGGGGTCGCTTCAACCCTCGTTGAAAAACAACTTTCGGCAACAGTGGAAAAAGTAGCTCAATTCCAAAGGGTAAACACTAGACTTGGTAGACAGCAAACACCAGACACTGGGAAACATGGGGTTTAAATACTTCAAACAGGAAACACGTGGGATAAATTAACTAAGACAAGAAACAAGGGCAAAACGGAACTAAGGCTGGGACAAAAACATGAAACAGACATGCAGAAACCTGACAGCATTTTATGTCCATTTTTTATGCCCGTCACTCGCCAATCTCATTTACTTGGATGTACGTCATTGATTACATTGCATAAGTGCCCACTACTGGTGGAACCCTTGCAATGGGCTGAATTGGAACGTCTTAAGTACTTGATCACTTAAGTATGTACACTACATGTTAAGGATGTGACAAGGTCTTGTGGCGCGAGATTCGATGTGTTTTGCGAGATCCGACTGGTGTCGCGAGAACGTGATGATATCCTCGCAAAACATTTCGCGCTGTTTATATTATAGCTGCACAATTCATTTTTAAAAGATTGCGATCTTGATTCAAACACCTTATTCCTGAATAACAATGATTCATGCTTCACTAACTCTTATGATGTGAAACAAGTGTTAGACATTCAAATCTGTATTCTTGCTGCTGTTGACCTCGAAAGAGTGATACAAACAGTCTTTTCAACCACATAATAATCATTATTTCTGTTACATACATTTAAATAACAGAAGTACTGAGATAAAAGTTTGAGTATAAGTTTGAGTATAAACACTTATTGTCTACAGTAGTGATCAAAGCGAAAGTATCTTAACACTTGTATGTATTGTAACGCATAACCTCTTCCGCCAGGAGGTGGCGACAACTGTCCGTTTAAAAAAGTATTTGTCATTGAATCATTCATTCAAGGAGATTCCGATAGTGGAACAAGTCTTTATGAATTGAGACACTGACTTCATTTATATAGATATTTTTAATTTTGTTCAAATTAATGTATTTTTTAAAACACTTAAGCAATAAACATTTTGTCTGAACCACTAGTAAATTATATTATTTTGTTTAGATTTCTCATCTTATGTTTTCTTCAGAATCGTGAGAGAATCGTGATCTCCAATTTATTTAAAAAAAAATCATGATTCTCAATTTATCCAGAATCATGCAGCTTTAGTTTACATGTTTATTAATGCATATAATTCATTAAAATAGAAATTACATTTCATAAAGTACAAGTTGATAACAAAATGCACTACTTTTTTGTGTGTTTTTCACTTGAATATAATACCCCTCTATATTTTATCATTGAGGATTTTTTTTTTAAAGTTTAAAAATCTTGTCTCGTCTCGTCTCGTTCTCGTGAACCCAGTCTCATGTCTCGTCTTGTGGGATAAGTGTCTCGTCACATGAAACGCTGGTTGTGTAGCCAGTGAAACCAAAGATTTTGTGTTTTGGCATCAGAGAGCATACTTTTTTTAGGCTTCTGATTGGTCAACATGGCTGTACAGTTAGGGTTATATCGCCACTTGTTGGTGTGGCATGCTCTTGACAGCGCTTCATAATGTATTTTTTTGCAATTTCGTGTGACTCAGTTTATAAAAATATCTATATACATGTGAACTAGGCATATCTCAATGATACAGTCACGGCAGTTCCTGAGTTGAGAAAGATTTTCTTCATTTTCTGACACTCACACAAAGATTTCATATGCCTATGGCTAGAATACAGAACACTGGTTGCACAGATTATTTTTATGGTGCTTTTTTAAACACCAACGAACAAAAGTCTGGAATAAATAATTTCCTGATCATTTACTCACCCCCATGTTATCCATGATATTAATGTCTTTCTTTATTCAGTCGCAAAGAAATTGTGTTTTTTGAGGAAAACATTCAAGGATTTTTCTCTATATAATGGACTTCAATGATGCTCAAAAGATTGAAGGTTCAGTGCAGCTTCAAAAGACTCTAAACAATCCCAACTGAATAATAAGGGTCTTATCTAGCAAAACAATCTGTCACTTTCTTAAAAAAAAAAAATATATAATAATAAAAATACACTTTTTAACCAAAAGCTAGCTCTGTGCTGCACAGAGTATGTCGAAAATTTCATTTTCATCTCCAACTTCAAAATCATCCTACATCGCTGATTTACCTTTTATGTAAAGCAATGTAAAAAAAAAACACACATAATATGTTGAGTCAACTTAAAATAATTTGTTACCCTGCTGCCTTAAAATTTTAAGTTCAATCAACTCAAATAAGTTCAGAAGATATTAGATATTCAAGTTAACTAAACTAAAAAATTGTTTGTTAAACTTAACAGCTGTGTTTGTTACTCTGCTACTTTAAATTTTTAAGTTGAATCATTTCAAATACTAAGTTGTCACTTAGTAAAATGCAACATTTCAAGTTGACTAAACTTTTTTCGAGTTGACTAAACATAATTTTAAGGCAGCCAGGTAACAAATTATTTTAAGTTGACTTAAATTGTTTTTTTACAGTGAGGGTCTTTGAGCTTCTTTGCATATTCACTTTGTAAATACTGGGTCGATACTTCTGCAGCAATGTAGGACGATTTTGAAGTTGGAGTAGAAAATGAGATGGGAGTTTTTCTACAAACCCTGATTTGAAAAAAAAAAAAAAAAAAATCTTTGCTGTTGAAGATAGAAAGACATGAACATCTTGAATGACATGGGGTTGAGTAAATGATCAGGAAATTTTTACTTTGTAAGTGGAGTAATCCTTTAAGATTTTATTCTGTTGAAAGAAGTCTATTATGCTCACCAAGGCTGCTTTCATTTCATAAAAAAAAAAAAAACATAATAATTATTATTATAAATTATTATATTATTATTATTATTATTAAATAAATTGATAATAATAATAATAAATAAAATTTAACTAGTGTAGAATCTGAAAAAGAAGTGAACCCATTTATGTGCCTCTCTGTAATCACCAAACAAGGGTGATAACTGCAGACATCTGATCCCAGATGGACATTCAGGTTAGCCAATAAACTGTAATGATTCTCCTCAAAGCTGTTCTCCTCAAATACTTGGTTTACTATGCCTCTGGAACAGTTTAAAAATTGGCTGAAGCAGTAAAACGAGTGATTCATAGACATCAGAAACACATTTTTCATGGATAATTAATCAAACCACATTATGTGTGGGGAAACACTGTGTACACAAGTTGCTATACATTAATTCAAATGACTTACATATTATGACATCCTAATGAGCTTGATTCGACTGTGACTCTGTTCCTAACATTCAAAGAATTGAATTCCTCTGCAGTCATGCTTTTATGTGCTCACGATTGCTTTGCTCTGTCATGGCCTGTTTGGGTGTGTGTTCCAAGTTCAAGAGCACTGAATGGCCTGGCTGATGTGCTCGGTTGAGATTTTCATTTATCTCCCACAGCGAACACCCTTTTGAGTGCCAGCTGGTGCCACTCTTGCTGCCAGTCCTCACCTGGGCATCCTGGGATGCCTAATGTTGCTCTGGCGTGCATCGCACATTCGTTATTTGGTCAGCTAGAGGTTTGGTTTCATTACCTCAAATTAGCAAGTGCTAATTAGCCACCTGATCCAGCTGTGACAAAGAGATACCGGCTCATTCTACTTCTTTCATCTCAGACATTTCACACAGCTCACAGAGACAAATATCGTCTCTCAGGAGCCACTGCAGTCCCAATCACTCTTAGAAATAAAGGTTCTTTATTGACATTGATGGTTCCATGTAGAATCTTTAACATTCAAAAATACTTATACTGCAGGAGGACACCATGCAGACAGAATCTTAAAGGAACACTCCACTTTTTAAAAAAAATAGCCTCATTTTCCAACTCCCCTAGAGTTAAACTGTTGAGTTTACCGCTTTTGAATCCATTCAGCTGATCTCCGGGTCTGCCGGTAGCACTTTTAGCATAGTTTTAAATAGGAAAAATATTGAAAATCTTTGGTCATTTTTGAACGAGATGCTAATAGTCTAATCTGATTCAGTGATTTATGCTAAGCTATTCTAAAAGTGCTAACGGCAGACCCGGAGATCGGCTGAATGGGTTCAAAAACAGTAAAACACGTCTGTTTAACTCTAGGGGAGTTGGAAAATGAGAATATTTTCAAAAAAAGGGGAGTATTCCTTTAAAACAATGACCTAGTCATCTTTTTTTTTTCTTCAAAATAAAGCAAATTTGCTTGTTGAACTTCAGTGTCCCTGCCTGATCTAGTTTGCTTTGCTAGTACTTAATGGTTTACTTGGCTTCTCTGGTTCAGTTTGTACAAATTGTGAAATTAGGAAAGACAAAGCTATTGTTTGTTTTCATGTACTTGTGGTAATTTGGTTATAGAAATATTCAATATTTAAAATTAATAGACAATACTCTATTTTTTATTTTTTATTTATTTATTTATTTTAGCCTGACATTTCCAGGTCTAAATTTGATTTTAAATCCCTTGATTTTCAATGTGCTCTCTGATGTTTGGACTCCACTGTGTAAGTGAACTAAATAACTTGCTGAAGCATCATTTCTGGTCCACCTTGAATATGTATTTATAGAGAAGAGCCTCCTCTTAATCTTAATCCTCTGAAGGAGGGGAGGTAGAAAGTCGTATAGAACGTCAGTATTGCACATCTGTTCCCCCAGATTACTTCACGAATGGAGATTTGAGCCGGAACCAACAAACTCCTCATTTGACAGAAAACATGAACAGCAGAATTTGCTATTCTTCTCCCTTGTACAACTGCTTAGTTAAATAATAATAATAAAAAAAAAAAACAGAAAATCTTAAATTCCACAAATTGTTCTTAAAGAAAATTGAGGAAGAACAGACTATGTGTGGGATACCAAAAACAGAGAACAAGATGAGAATGTATTTTTTATCTTATTTTATTTTTAGAATTCTTGATGCAACAATTAGAGTTGCATAAAAGTCTTATCCTGCATAAAATGAATGACTCGTCTCTCAATGTCTAAAAATATTGAAATATTTATGGATGAAAAGCTGATATTCCAAGACTTGATGAACCAGAGACGCTATCAGTGGTTCTTCTATAATTCAGACCTTCTTTACTGAAACAAAGTGCTTTCTTAATGTAAAGGCCAGTTGCAGTGAGTTTTTTTTTCCTCCTGTCATTGCAAACAATTATATTTAGCAAAATATTTTTTTATATTATCATGTAATCATTTTAAACAAATAATGTGTTCAACGTGTGTTCTTGTTTACAACTTAAAACATTTTTTTATATATAATGCATAAAATATACCATTTATATGTTATAGTATATATAGTGTAATAGTTTTAGAAAGAACTAGCAACATGACAACCCATCTTTTTGGTTTTCTGTGCAACAGCAACGTGAAAGGTTTTTGTAACCAGGCGTGAGGTTTTAAGAAATCTAAAAAAACCATCCCAGGTAATTTTAGCCAAGTCACTCCAGGACTCCACGCTGGCAGATGGGCTGTTTTTGAGCTTTAATCAAACCCTGTGAAAAACAGCCTTCAAACAGAAGAGGGGAAAAAAATCCACCTAACTACTGCTCCCAGTGTACTTTTTCATAAAACGCAGATCCAGCTCAGCATGGGTTTTTCAGTCAATATTTTTTAGAGTATGCCCAAGTAATGCAAGCAGTAGCAGGCAGTCTCTATGGGAACACATATCAAATGACTGGCCTAAATACAGCAGAGAAACACCTGTCCCCTTTAATACACCAAGTTTGACAGATTCCGATGAAAAAAAAATACACTGTTGGACGGGTATAATTTACTTACTACTGTTGTAATTAAAGCTTTCAAGCATACATGTGAGAGATTAAATGAGTGATAGATCCAATGAAGAAAACACCAGCTGCATCTTTTATGGTCCTGTTGATGGTGTGACTCTTCCATGTATCAGGTGATCAGCCAGGCCGGTGGTAGCACGTCCCACCACAGGGTAGAGGATTACTTCATTCCTCTCATAAGCCTTACCATCAATCACATCAGGGATGAGAGAGAAAGACCTCCACTGCTCCCAATTTTTTAAATCGATTGACAGACCTTTTTTTCCCTGTGGTTTTCAAGCTCTCTGTTGCAAGAAGTCATCTACAGCTAAAACCCACTTCAATGTGTATTTTAGAATTGAAAATAGACCAATTTAATGTGGGTAAAACGTCTCTTTGGAGAAGTAGATTTAGCAGGAAATCAGTGAATTGAATCAATGAATAAACATCGCAATAGAAGTTGTCTTGACCCTTTTACTGTCTTCTAGTAGATAGTGGATGTTCAAGATTTGAAGCCTGCTGAATAACAAGTGAAAATATTCAATTGTTCTGTTCTCTGAGAGCCCAGGACACAATGTTCCTTGTGCGTAGCAGGTTCACGTTCAATGGAAAGTGTTCACACAGAGATTTCACACACACTTTTCACACTGCAACAGAAATAAGGTGTGCGTTTAACCGTAAAAAGCAAGAAAGATGTTCGATCAAGTCTTTTACTTGCTATTGTCAGAGGTTATTCACTCTTAAGGACAATGGTTCTAAACAGTACCAGAAAAGGGTTCTTTGGCTTGTAACAATAGCAGAACCCTTTTTGGTGCTAAATAGAACCCTTTTTATAGGGTTCCATAAAGAACCATGCTTTGAAAATGCTATATAGGACCTTAATGGTATTATAAATAACCTCTTTAATGATCTTCTACAATGCCTGAAAGTTCATCATTGTGTGTATTTTGGTGTGACTGAGTGGCAGTTTCTCTCTGCAGATGATGAAGTTGTAGGATGTGACGCAACACAATTGATTTTAGAGTTTGTTTTGTCCATTTGTTTTTGTAAAAATACAAAAATTATTAAAATATTTTGTTACTTACTTAGTGGTGAAGAGGTCTCCTTAACTGAACAGGGCTGGTCACAGTTACATGTTCTTTTCAACTGAAAAGAGAAAAAGACATTATTGGAAAAAGTTACAATTTAAAAAGTAAAAAAATATAGACATTTTAAGAAAGAAATCATTTACCTGCTAAGAGTGTGTTGATAGTCTGTGTAGTTGGGTAGCTGAACTCCAGAAGATCAGTAATGAGACACATTTTTTTAGAGTGTAGCCTCTGTTAGTAATAAATAAATAAGTGGAATACAAAAAAAATAACAATATTGATTATAAATTCACTGTCTCTGTTACTTGTACTTGTGTAGAAGAGGAGTATCCTCAGCTTAACAGAGCTGCTCACACTTACAGTACATGTGATCAAAAAAAGAAGAGAAAAGAACGTTTGCTGGAAACCAGATACAGTTTTAACGTTAAATTTGTATTTAAAATTAAGAATGAAATCATTCATCTGTTGAGAGTGTGTTGACAGTCTGTGTAGTTGGATCACTGACCTCCAGAAATTCGGTAATGAGGTGCTTTGACAGTTACAGATTTGAAAAACAAAAGGGCGGGAATAAAGAACCCAAACTCTGACACAAAGAACCATTTCAGCATTAAAAGGGTTCTTCAGGATGCTATGGTTCTAAATAGAACTGTTACTACATGTAAAAAACACTTTAGAGAACCATCTTTTTTAGAGTATTGGTTTTAATTTGCACACTGGTAGTTTATTCTTTAGAGTCTTCAGTGTGCTTCACAGCTCAGGAAAAAAGGCAGTAAATCATAAACTTGTCCAAATATAGCACTTTCAATCTGGTTTCATCAGAACTTAACTGAAATTGTGCAACTGAGGTTGCTGGTGTTAATTAATATTGTCATAATATGATTTATTATGTGTTGACTTGAAAAAAGTAAATATTTAGTGTTGCAGGAGAGTGTAATTTTTTGTGTCCAACTGGGCAAAAAGGAAAGTGTAAACCAAAGACGGAATTCTGTCTTCTTAACACAGCATCAAGAGAATAATAGTGCTGATAAAAAAAAGGTCTAATAGCTTCTGTGCTGTTTTTCGCATTCTTTTACAACTGAGTGGGAGAATAAATATGGTGCTGTAAAAACTCATACAACCATTACATCTAATAAAATAAACCAAGCAGAACATGTTCGTTGGCTGAAGGATTTAGGATCATATTGTAGTTTTCCACTAGATGTGAGATGCTTTGTGAGTTGGAAGAGAAAATCTGAAAATCTCTTGCGTAAATCAGATCTGACACTTACATTTAATCATTTAGCAGACACTTACACTCAAAAATAAAGGTTCTAAAAGGGGGGTTTTCGCAGTAATGTTACATATTTTGAACTATGGGGGGCACCATTATGACATGAAATGGCAATGGATATAAGCATAGGCTTAAACCAAATGTGATCTTGGACCAGAAAACTAGTCATACACATCATCTGAAAGTTGAATAAATAAGCTTTCCATTGATGTATGATCCATTGATTATGGTAGGACAATATTTGGCCGAGATACAATTATTGGAAAATCTGTTTCTGAGGGTGCAAAAAAATTTAAATATTGAGAAAATTGCCTTTAAAGTTGTCCAAATTAAGTTCTTAGCAATGCATATTACTTATCAAAAATTAAATTTGTGTATAATTACGGTAGGAAATTTACAAAATATCTTAAAGGAACATGATCTTTACTTAATATCCTAATGATTTTTGGCAATCAATAATTTTGACCCATACAATGTATTTTTATGCTATTGCCACAAATATACCCCAGCGACTTAAGACTGGTTTTGTGGTCCAGGGTCACAAATGTCATACCATCGATTTTCCTCACAAGGAGTCTTAACGCACCCGGATATCGAGTGAAATTCGTTCACAGGCATCTTCCCATTCTTTACTCCTCTTCTTATCGCTAGGAAAAGCAGACTTGCATCGCTTCTCTGTCTGTTATTTTCAGAGTTGTGTTGCGGTAAAAATAGCAACAGGTAGTGCCAGTATGTCACTGAGTGCAGCCATTTCACGTCATCAAAATAATCCAAAATAGGTATAAAACGGTGTGGATTTTTAAAATAATGTAAAGTCTTTCATGGGTTTTCTACTACATGTTTCAGTAGGAGACATAATTTAAGTTATATATAGCCTTTCAAGTCTTGATACTCGGGGCTATCTTTAAACAATCATTTTTTTTTTTTCTCAGTGTAAAGACTGTTTAATAATCTAAGAACCTTTCACTATCGAACTTTTAGTGCAATGGAAAGGTTATATAAATGGAACCACTAAGGACCTTTATTTCTAAAGTGTATATCCAAAGTGACTCAGAAACGAGAAAAAGATCAGCAATATATTGAAAAAGCTATACTGAATTTCAAGCGTGCATCAGAGCAGTAAAAATGCTTTAGCAGAAGTGTGGATAAGTAGAAAATGGGAAGAAGGAGAAAGATAATTTATTGTTGTTAATAGGAAGTGCTTTTATTTATGGTTGCGGATTAATGGCTTGAATTGAAAATATGCTTTTCTTCACTGTCATTTGTCACCCAGACATATTTGGAATAGCCTCCTTAAACCAAAAGAGAAGAAGATTAAGAAGAAAGCTTTTGATTTAGAATGCGGCCTCGACTAATGTGGGACTTTTAAACCTTTAGGGAATAAGATCACAGTATGCCTTCTGTATTTCAGAAAACTGAAGGTACAAAAACATCCTCTTCCAAATGCTTAATCCCATACCTGTATTTTTCTTAAAAAATAATCCAATTATATACTTATGAAACTCTAATGACCGAAAAAAGCATACGTTTTACACTTAAAGCATATTTTCAAGGGAGAATACAAATAAAACATAAGTATTGAAACAAGTATCCAACAAGGATCGATTGGATCTGATATTTTCTGACACGTGCCTTAAACTCAATGACATACATCTTCTTTTATTCACTTCAGATAGAGATTCCTGTCTTTTTAGTTGACAGGGCACGTCTGCCTCAGACCAGTGGAACGGATTATAAGCCCCATGATGAGCCGTATTGATTGGCTGATGCTATCTGTCTATTAACTTAAGGTCGTGCTCTTCTAGCAGTATGGATGTGTTTTGTAATGAGCCAGAGCCTGTGAGCTAATGGATCATTTTTGCTCAAGACAGTGTTTGCACTTCATAGGCAAACTGGAAGTGTCAGAGAATTTTAAACTTTCATTATGAACTTGTGATTTCCATGTAGATCGAAATAGATTTCATATAAGTGTTGATAATTAATAAACAACACAAAACCTGATGGTGTTGTTGTTTTTGTGATTCTGTATAATTTGAAGTTAATTGAGGAGAAATCATTATTTAAAATATTTTTATATATATTTTTGTTCTGAAACTAATCTAATTGGATGCTAATCAGTCCACCAATTAGTTTGAAAAAGCCCAGAGGGGGTAAGAAAATTTAAATAAATAAAAGTCGATTTGCTGTATACACAAATACAGAGAATCAAAAAATCAATTAATGGCCGTATTAAATTCTGTTGCGCTTAAGTAGTAAAAATGCTGAAGTAATTTAGCAACCTGACAAAAAGTGCAGCATACAGTCTTGCCCACAAATGATTTGTTTCTCATCGGTTCACTGCTAAAGGTTAGGTCAAAGCATCGAAGGCATTTCACATGAGAAAAGAGAGACTTATTATGAAGTCATGAATCATAGGCTAAAAAATATCTGACAGGAGTGTAATGTACAGATGATACTGCTCTTGTTTACCAGTGGCAAATCTCATTATGTGAGCATGTGCATGTAAATCATATATAATTAATAAACCTGGTCAGTTGAATATGATCAAACCACTGTGTTTTGGACAGTTTCGAAGCTAATTCCCACCTCCAACATCTCTGAAGCAACTGGCAGATGTTCTGACAAACGACATTCAACTATTCAAAAGTTGTATGAATCCATACTAGGAAGGTTGGATGCTGTATTAAAGGCAAATATATGTTCACATTTTCAATATATTTTTATCACAGAAATGTTGTGACAAAAGAAAATAGTTACCTGACATTTCTGGGTAATAGAAATGCTTTAAGTACACCCACATTGTGCACTTTTCTGTCTAATGTGAAGTGGTGTGACTCATTTTGACTTGGTGCATTGTGGTTGTCTTTTGATGTGTTCAAGCTAGTCTCAAACCTCAGGTAAACTATAATCAAAAGAGTTACTTTTTTTTCTAAGATAAAACGCATACTGCAGCATAAAGGCAAGGATGAAAAGAATGACAACGTACACTAAGGAAATGGCTCACTGAGGTGTTTTAGATGTGGAAGCTAAGAGTTTCATACCTGACTGATTTTATATTCAATGCTTAGATGGATATTCAGGTTGAAAAAATGTATCTTTATATATTACCAAGCTGTGGAATTTTAATTCCTGAAACAGTTTAAATGATGTGCGATTCTTGACAAGATTATGTGAATACAAGCAGAATATAAATGTATGTTTAACCATACTGTACCTTTTAAATTTTTCTTTCTTATTTATATGATTAACAAGGTCAACCTTGTTCCAACCAATGTTCCTCCCAAAGGAAACACTAATTAAAAATTCCACCTGTTGTTCTACCTACTATATAGACTTTGAACATGTTCTTGCTAAATCTCAGGTGTCCCCAGAATTTGTCTGTGCTTAAAATACCCCACAGATCATTTATTACATAATTTTGAAAATAGCTATTTTAAGTTTATTTTGGAAGCAAAAACGTGCTGTTTAAAATGAAATAAAAAACATGCTGTTTTCGTGCATGTCTCTTTAAATGCAAATGAACTGCTGCTCCCCGCCCCCTTTTCCAGATTAGTGCTGTGCCTTTACAGCTCATACCTCAGATTTTCTGCCAAAAAACATATCATCATCTTCTAATATACGATTTTCTGAGCGCACTCATCTGAAACACGCACACAGAAAGTAGCCGTCACATGTTTTTAAACTGTTAAATACACACAAGTTTGTGTTAAAACACACGTTACAATAACTGTAAGTTATGTTTGTGAAGGTAAACAGCTGAAAAAGATTGCATGTTCATATTATATCTGTGTTGCAGCAGTGTAATATACAGTAAATAAATCAATAAATCCATTTATATCTTGTCTCCCTTGCAGAGAAAGGCTTACCAAAAAAAAAAAAAACATTATAGCACTTAAACACAGAAGTCAGATCTTCATGATATGTCACCGTTAAGTAGTTTGTTATAATGAGACAAATTAGATTTTGTTTAAGGTGTTGTGCCTGACAACTATATTTGTCAATCTGTCATGTCTTCTATTTCTATAATTAATCATCTAGACCTCAAGTTTGCCATTTAAACTTCACAATAAAATACAATTACAAATGACTTCAGCAAAACACAGCAAAAAAATTGCACCACCTAATTATAAAAGACAAGCTATAAAAAAAAAAAAAAAAAAATCCCAGCAAGATGAATTTCACGCTAACTTTTGTGACTTCTGGACATTAATGACCTTTATATAACAGCCAGAATGTAACAAGAACTGCAACACCTGCAAAATGGCAGAGTTAAAAGTTCGCATGAGGAATTAGTCCACTGTCAATATGCCGAGGCCAAATTCATGTGGCTAAGTTGAGGAATCTAACACATCTAAATTTAGCCAGTTACATGACCTTTCCAAGCAAATGATTTTATTGCTTTCCCACAGATTTGACAGTAACAGGAGCATGACTGTTATTCATTGCTACTTATTGAAAGAAAGAATATATTAATCTCAATGTGTTAAGAAGGAGTCACAATTGCTCTTAGCTATAAAGTATGGCTCAGTTCCATAATGCTTGCCTTTTGACTATTCTTTTTAACCAGACATCTAGGCTCGTTTCCAAAACTTAGTGAACTGCTTTGCTATCAGCTATAGGCTATACTTTTTTAATGGAACCTGGATAAATGAAAGCAGCTTTGTTTAAAATAAAATAAGTGCATAAATAAATAAAACACCTGGCCAGTTTGGAACGCTCTACATAGACAGCAACATACAAATAGCACTCCTCACAGCAGGAACTAATGAAGCTAAATATTTGTTGTTATATTTATTTATTTATTTATTTTATGTAATGCTAAATTTCTCTAAATTTGTTCTGATGAAAAAACAAACCCATCTACATTTTGACAGTGAACTACTCCTTAAAAGCAATTGTTTTTAAACATTTGATTTATTCAGTCCTGCACATGAAAATGCCTGAGAAGTTGTGCTGTACACAAGAAAGCCCCTGTTATAAGTACTGCATGTCCCTCGCTCTTTTTCTGCATTCTCGCTCACTACTCACTGTCTTATCATTCTCTCCCTTTTGTTGTGTAATGTGTTAGCTAATGGTTTCATGCATGTTGTTGAATGATAGTGGAGAACCTATAGCATATGGTCTCAACCTTCATGTCAGGTGTGTTTACTTTCTCTGTTCCGCTCCGCTTTGTTATTCTTCCTCTCTTCATTGCTCCTACAGTGTAATGCTTGTTTGAAGATTTTTAATTGAATTAATCGCATGATATGCTGATTAATTAATCAAATTAACCTCAGCTAATCACGTAAATCAATATTTGGTGAATAAAAATATTCTTTAGAAATTACTGGCCTACATATTTAGACAATTAAACAGCCTGAAATCAGAAAAAAAGTATCTATATGCTCGTCAAAGTACTATTGATTTGATCAAAAATACAAAAAAAAACAACCCAGTAATATTATGAAATATTATTACAATTTTAAATAAGTTTTTGATTTTAATATACTTTAAAATATAATTTATTCCTTTGCAAAACTGAATTTTCATTAGCTACTACTCCAGTCTTCAGTGTCACACGATCCTTCAGAAATCATTCTAATATGCTGATTTATTATCTTAATATTTCTTAATATGTTTTTGGAACCTTTATTCAAGGTTCTTTGATGAATAAAAGTTAAAAAGAACAGCACTGATTCAAAATAGAAGTATTTTTTACTTTCACTTTTTATCAATTCAACACATCCTATTTGAGTAAAAGTATTAATTTCTGTTAAAGAAAGAAAGAAAGAAAAAATGTACTGACCCCAAACTTAACAGTAGTGTATATTGTTACATTGTTATATTGAATATTGCACATCCTGTAGGTATGGATCTGACTGTCACCAGTGTTGCAACAGCCTCACTGCCTTGAACCGACATCAGTGACAGACAATGTGTACCGAAAACACAATATGCACAAATCTACACACACAGCTGCTAACCTGCTTGGTTTAGCAGAGCTGCAGAGCCGCAGAGCTCATGTTAGAAGCTCCGGCTGTCAAGCCCCAGTCAAAAAGAATGTAAATGTGTCAACAGTCTCTGGTTGTCATGTAACACAACAAAGATCTTCTTGCGAAATATCTTTTGTTAGAGTATAGCAAACTTCCTCCCAACATCATGTTCAAATTCTAAGCAACCTCACTTTCTGGTTTCTAAAACTGGAAACGATGTAAGGAATCAGCCAGCACTTAAGTCTACCACTTAAAATGTAGTGGACATGAGCTTAAAAGCTTTTTAATTATAATGGAAATCAAAATGTACTCTGTATAATAACCTACTGATTTCAAGTGCATAGTGACATTATAGGTTAAAAGGAATGCCTTTAGGTCTAAGTTCAGCAATTTACTACAGCGACTTGGAGGCTCATGTTAACGTTAGTCAGTTTCTATGACAACATCTCGCCTCTGTTGGCCTGTTCCTATTCCCATTTCATTTCATGGGTTCTCTCACAGTTACGAATTATTAACCACCCCTATTTGTCAGATGCTGATGGGATAGATGGAAGCCCCTGTGTCATATACCACTATCACTTATGCCTGCATGTTGGTATGAATAGAGACAGGCTACAGTGATGTCTCTACAGAGCACTATGGTGCACCATTCAAAACTGAACTGAGAATGACTTTCGATGGAAAGTGAAGCAGAAGTTAAACTGAGGTAGTAACTTAGATCCAGAATTGGAATTGAAATTCCAGTAGAACTGAAATGCAATGAAATTCAATGAAATGTTACATATGTTCAGTTTCCCATGATATACTCAACATATAGGAATAGCAAATTTGATATATTTATATCAATAATGTATGATTGTATGATTTATTCTTCTGTGACACAATGTGGTAGTTTGTTAAAACAGTTTTGATGGCTGTTCATTATTATTCAACAAAGTAGTTTACACTGCACTCTTTCATCTCCTGTTATCATATTTTGATGTCAGTATAACTTGCATCAAAATCTTAATGGCGTTGCACACTCAAACATTAAAAGTTATAAAAGTTAAAAGTTTAATTCATTAATCAAAAATCACATGCAGAAAAATACACAGGGTCCCCTGTGATTAATAAAAGCAGTATATCATGCTAACAACATGCTAGCAAGATTCTAGTCTCAGCCACAGACATCACGCCCATGGAGCGTTGGTTAAAAGTCTGACGCATATGGCACACTTATCTGGAAACACTTAAGGAGCTTTGAAGTCGTCATTGGATTGCTTAGATTATACGGGATTTCCGAGAGACGCGTGTCACGTTCTTTAATGTTCCACCTGGAAACAAAAATGCCATAGTTAGGATCAACTAAATGCTGGAATTTCAAAAGAATGTGAAAAATGTAAAGTTTGCGGCGTAGAATCTTTAAAATGTGTCCGCGAGTTTCACACACCAGTGTTATTGTGGCAACATTTCCACACCCCTAAACATGACGCGGCACAAAACAAATTGTGTTTGGTTGCTTTACCTTTCAGTCATATGGCCTAATGGGTGGGCTGCGCGACACTAGCAAAATTCTAACTACATGCTAGAAACATGATTAGCAACAAATGATAACTACATGCCAGTCATGCTATCAATATGTTAATCCTGCTAACAACATGTCAACAACATGCTAATCATGTTAACACTATGCCAACTAATCATAACAATATGCTAATCATGTTAGAAACAGGCTAACCGCATGCTAATAATGTTAACAACTTGTCAACATGGTAGAAACATGCTAAAACATGATTTACAACATCCTAACGACATGCTAATAACATACTATTAACATGCTAATCATGCTAAAATATGCTAGCAAGATGGTTATCATGCTAGAAACATGCTATCAACATTATCTAATTTTTCTATATTTTCAAACTTAAAGTTTAAACTTTCAGGCTTGGCTTTGTCTTGACAAACTTTTTAGTCTAGTTATTATTATGATTATTATTATTATTATTATTGACAAAACAAAATTTATTTGTTCAGTTTGATCAGATTTTGCCTAGAGTTAGTAGTACATTTTGATCTGTTTTTGTCATGATCGGATCCAGTGAGTAAAGAGTAGAAAAACGAAGTGGAGCTGGCAGCTGACATTTAGCAGAGTAAAAATATACTATTTACAACTGGAACATGAACATGAACCTGAAACATTAGTTACTGAATATTAACTTAGAATTCAGCTCATGAACTGAAAGGGAATGGGTTCTTAAATTGTGTATTTTACTGAACCATGCTGCCGAATGAGTGAGCTTGTGTTTATAAGAAAGAAGAAAGGACACTGCATTCATTACAAGACTTGGGCCCATGCCAGAGATTTATCATTAGGGAAATATTGCTAATCCTGTGACTCGGGGGGGTTGCAGACACGAGAAGCTTCTTTCTCTTGTGTGCTTGTTAGACCAAGCCAGATGTGTGGTAGGGGACCACTGATGCCAAATTAAAATCTTTCTTTCTCTGCCTCTGTCATTTTTGGATCATTCTTACATTTAAGACCACAGCTGCACTGGAGAAATAACATTCATTTAACGTTTGCACCAGCGTTTGTCTGAACTAACACCAGAGATCTGTAAATAAGTATGATGGATACAATGGCAATGGGACTTCGACTGTGAAATATTGAACGTTTGTTTGTTTGTTTGTTTGTTTCTGGTGCCAGAGGCAGGAGTATAGCATCATTAGAGCTGAAATTATTACTAAATAAAAGAGCACACAGGTGTCAAAACGCAAACGGTAAACATAAGACAAAGGAATGTTTTGGTGGCGTAAGATTCTGGCTTGTGTACAGAATCTGACTGGAAGAAGCCCAAAGATAAAAATGTTTTTAACAGTTTTAGGCAGCTGCTCAAATACACTGGTGAATCAGGAAATTAATTCTGATGCTCTGAACAGAGGGCATCTCTATTTCTGCCCAATAACAGAGACTCTGGCTACAGTCCCACAGCAGACATGCTAACCAACCAGGGTCAAATGTGTTAATGTGGGATTTTTCTTTAGACTAGAATTCAGAAATCTTCAGAAAAGATAGTAAATGCTAAAATAAATGACATTATCATATATGGTAAAATGTTATTTTAAAAACAAACACTGAATTTTACTGTAAAACATTGTTACAAAACTGCTTTTATATATTTTTCTTTCATATGTTTCAGTGTTTTTTGCATTGTTTTGGGGTTATGTGCATTACCTAGATGTTGTTTAACCTCATATTGGGGAGCACTGTGATTATTGGCTGCAGTTGCTTAATATATAAACAGTTCTTTCTGGTCCTCGAATCTTATTGGCTGTGAGGAATGCGATATTCTAGTGATAACAGAATAAAAAGTTTGAATAACTTTGCTTGCAGTATTTCTCACCGCTATCACAGTTATGAACTCTTTTGTGTATTTGTCTTCAATATTGGTTTAGTTTTTTCAGTTTGGTTCCTTCCACTTCCCCTTTGCCCATATTTGGTAATGTCCTGTTCCTCCCCTCCTTATGTCTTTATTAGTTTATCACCTTCACCTGTCTGTGTCTCGTTAACTATCCTTCTTAAGTTGTATTCAGTTCAGTGTTTGTTTGTCTGTTCTCGTTGATGTGTACGTGAGTTTTTGCCTGCCCTTCTTTGACTACCTGTTGTGGATTTATTAAAGACTTGTTTTTGCACCTTATCTTCATCTTCTGCTCCTTCATCCTCACGACCCGTGATAACCGTGTGTGTCATGGCAGACACCCAAATTCAGACGCTCTATTTTTAGAATGTACACTCTAAAAAGTGCTGGGTTATTTCTGTAAACACATTGTTGGGTTAATTGTGCTGGGTCAAAATTCTGGGTTGTTTGAGGTACTGTAAACACACAGTTGGGTTGATCATGCTGGGTCAAATGGATTGTTCACCACTGAACACCTGGGTTGGGTTATTTTGACCCAACCGGTTTATTTATTTTTCCTCTTCATCGAACTTTCTGGATTCTTCACTCGTCTCGTCTTCAGGCGGTCACGCACATCGCAGCGAGCAGGATTATATGGTAAGTTAATATGATTATTTACTTCTATGTTTAATAAGTTGTGGTAAGAGTACACTAATTTCACCGTTTAATTCAATATTTGATCTGTCGCTGTGCTGGGTTAGCGTTTTTTTCTGTGAATGATTAACTCACGTTAACCTTTAGGTCAGAAATACGGGAGTAACGTTAAGTTCAGTTAGGGTCTGCGTATGGCTATGTTTTGTCAGAATTAGATCATTTCGTGTTAATATTGATCTTTTAAGGGTATATTTTTTAACGTAAATGTCCGTGACTTGCCGAATCCAACCAACAATAACGTTAGATCCACCATTTTTATGTTGAGCACTTTCGCGCTTTTTTCTTCAGGTAAGTTAGCTGCATTAGCTAAAAAGCTATACCCCTTACTTTAACGTTAAACCACGATATTACTAGTATGTACTATTATTCACTACTTAAATTTAATGCTGTCTTAGCCACAGTATGTACAGTTAGACACTTGTCATGTTTGGTTCGATTAAAACGAACACTGGTGCGATTGCTGACAGTGCCGTTCGTTTGAGTAACGTTAAGTGTGAGCGCTGCCATCCGAAGCCTGGTGCGCACCAAGCGGACCGAGACCGCTAAAAAGATAGTTCCAAAACGAACGAACTCTGGTGGGGTTCGAATGAAATTTGAACGCAATACGGACCAAATAATTCTAAACAAACCAAAACCAGGAAGTAATAACAAGATGTGACGCTATGCGACATAATTTCACAAAGAGAACACGCTGTGCCCAAAACAAAAAGAGCAGAGGGTAAACGTAGAGCAACGAGGAGGTAAAGTACATTGTATGAGCTCTTTTGAGTTCGTAGATAGTGAGAATAAACATACGCACGCAAAAATGAGCGTGCTTAGTCCAGCAGACGGTATTGCGTAAATCCGACTTAAAGCGGCAATCAGCAGACCGATCAGTGAATGGGTAATTTGATGTCGTACACCTGCAGCGCCGCTTTAAGTATATTCTATTTATCTAAAAATATTCTATTTTTCTTGATCTGAAA
This sequence comes from Cirrhinus molitorella, assembly GCA_033026305.1. Taxonomy (NCBI): domain Eukaryota; kingdom Metazoa; phylum Chordata; class Actinopteri; order Cypriniformes; family Cyprinidae; genus Cirrhinus; species Cirrhinus molitorella. Next base: position 19,386,212 of record CM065129.1, on the reverse strand, counting down.
CTTCCTTCTAGATATGCAGGATTCTTGCTGTTTTGTAATCGAGAAGTCGAAGGAATGGCAGCTTGACACCCTGGTCGACACCTTTAAAGGTAAGTTATAACTAACATTCAATAACCATGATTTGTTTTAGAGTTTGATCTTGTCATTAAAAATAGCCATATATATATATATATATATATATATATATATATATATATATATATATATATATATATATATATATATATATATATATATATATATATATTTCTCTTTTTTTAACCAGCTAATGGTTTTAAATCAGCAGCTGTAGTGTGTCAGTAGGAAATATCAGTTTACATTTCCAAACATTCATTTTGCCATTAATTGTAATAATCCAGTGAGATTTTTGTTGGCACAAGGATTCTGACAACAGACAGTGCTTCACACAGAGATCTGATCTCATCATCATCCAGTCTGTCTGGAATGACATGAAGAAACAGAAAATCAAACAGACTACATCCAGATGAACTGTGGCAATGTCTCCGAGATGCATCAAGAGAACTACCTGCAAAGTTACTTGGAAAAACTATGAGCAAGTGCACCTAGGGCAAAGCTGCTTTAAACACAAAGGATGGTTAGATCAATTGTTGATTTAATTTATAGATGCTAATTGATAGATCTATTTATGACATTATTTTTGACAGCATCCTCATTTTATGGAATTGTTACACAAGTGTCTAAAACTTTTAACAGTACTATAGCTTTGCAGGCAGGTTCTTGAAGTATCTTGGAGACATTGCCACAGTTCTTCTGGATTTATTCTGTCTCAGTTTGTTCCAGATAGACATGATGATGAGATCAGATCTCTGTGTGGAGAACTGGCCATTTTAATACTCCTTGTGCAAACTAAAATCTCACTGTATTATTACAATTAATGGCAGAATGAATGTTTGGGAATGTAAACTGATATTTCCTACTGACGCACTACAACAAAAGATGTTCAGATGTAAAAGACTGTAAGTGTAGTTTGAAATTTTATTTTAAAAGGAGCATTTTTATCAGGCCTGTTTATGTTCATAAAATACACATAGCTTATATGTTAGTAATGTTGCAAGACTAAATGTCATATAATTAACAGGTGGGGACCAACATGGTGGAATATTTGCCTTGGGAATGAGAACACAACATCCCAGACCTTCGTCATCATTTCTTGTCATGCCGTTGAAACGGAATCATTGCTTGAGGCTGTTGATCTTTTTTCAAGTCCTTTTTTGTGCTGGATGTAAACTACACTAAGCAGTGTAGTTTGGGAATTCCTCCAGCACGCAGTGTATCTTATTGATGGACACGAGTCTTCATGTGTGAAGTTAAGGGCATCAGTTTTTTCTGGCCACTTGTAACAGTTTATTTGTCTGTAAGAGTTAAAAATGAGTTTACAAAGTACTGTCTTAAAGAAACTCATCTACAGAAACTGTTTGTTTGTCTGTAAGAGTTAAAATGAGTTTATAAAGTATTGTCTTAATAGAAACTGTTTGTATGTAGGGGTTAAAATGTGTGACAAACTCATTAAATGGACATTTCAAGTTGCAGTTTTTTGTGCTGTGTAATTGTATTACAGTAAAAAAGGTAATTTTACATTCCTTTTTGATTTATTTATTATTATTGGTAAAAAATAAAGGTATTAAGGCAGTGCAACAACAAATAACCCAATGTTTAGGTAGTGTTTAACCCAGCAACACAGTTAATCTGACCCACTGGTTGGGTCAAATAAACAACCCAACCTTCTAGGTTAAATGGTTAAACCCAGCACTTGGGTCAAAACAACCCAGCGCGTGTTCTGTCCCATAGTTACCCAGCGGCTGGGTTAAGGTTGGGTTATTTTTTTAACCCAGCACTTTTTAGAGTGTACTTGTTCAGACTTCTAATATGCGGTTTGTTCATTAAAAAAAAAAAAAAAAAACCTTACCTCGACCAGATCTTCTGGAATTTGCCACTGACTCTGATAATTGTTAAACATGAGCTATAATTTGTTTTGGGAAAATCTAAAAGGCAGTCTTTGTTCTCATTAATCTATTTGTTGCAGAGCAAATAGTTTCTGAAGACAAAACCTTATATTTTATGTAAATTTAATGCTGTATATCAGAGTGCTGCCTTTATACTTTTGACTGAATTGCCTAGTTGTTGTTTATTAAATCTTATAATTTCATAAATAATATTTTAAATAAATGATAGTAGTATTTATATTAAAAGAGATTGAAAAAGGTTGTAAACAAGTAAGTTGAGGAAAGAATAGTATGTCAAAGATATCGCTTTCTTGACATTCAAACTAATGTTTTATTGTGAATATAAGATTGAACTGAAGAATAAATGTACTATGAGATGCAGGTAATCACACTCGTTCAGTCCATCTCTCTTATAATACTCTGCTCCACATAACACAGTAAAACAATAAACTTTCAGGCTCAGCTGTTAAACTGTCAACCTGAGATTTGAATCGATGGAGGAAGGAAGTAGTTTGCTCAAAACAGGGTTTTTAAAGACATATTTCTTATCTTTTTACACACCCATGCCGTCAAACTGTTGTATAAACGCATTGCTGATATATTGCTCATATAATAAAAAAAAATGTTTATAAATATCATATAATTTAATGATGTATAGTGTAATGAAATGGGTTGTTTGATCATCATTGACAGGATCCCCTAAACTGACATAGAGTATGTCAAAGATATCACTTTCCTAAGCGGACATTCAAACTAATGTTTTATTGTGAATATGAGATTGAACTGAAGAATAAATGTGGTATGAGATGCAGGTAATCACACTCGTTCAGTCCATCTCTCTCATAATACTCTACTTCACATAATACATTAAAAATAAGCTTTCAGTAAAGCAACTTAACATACCTTTGTTACTAATTGTGTGATAATTAGTAATGGAGGCATGGGCTCAGCTATTAAACTGTCAACCTGAGATTTGAATCGATGGAGGAAGTAAGTAGTTTGCTCAAAACAGGGTTTTCAAAGACACTATTCTTATCTATATACACACTTTTACACATATTACATGCCATCAAACTGTTGTATAAATGCATTGATACTCATTATATTGCTCATATAATTTAAAATAATATTTATAAATATTGTATAATTTAATGATGTATAGAGTAATAAAATGGGTTGTTTGATCATCATTACCAGGATAGTCTGATTCAATAAAAAAATAAACCCTCCAAATTAAAGGTCTATGTCAATTTAGGTGGATCCCCTATGAAAAGTTAAAGCTAAAAATCTTGGTCTCAGAATAATAAGCTTATCAGTAGATCATCAGCTTCTGTTGTGTTGTATTCTTGTTGAAATCAGAAACTGTTAAGTAGAGGTGACACTTAAAGGTTCTTTTGAAAACGCCTATCAGCCAATGTTAAATTGTTGTTTGAGGAGCTGAATACACAAACTAATATCACAATAAACATCAGCTTTACAAAGCTTCAATAAGGAGTCTGTGAAATTGTGACTTTGAGAAAAATATTTGATCTGTATTTCGGCCGTGAATGTATCTTGAGCCCTACCGTTGAGAGCAACATCCGCTTTGTATATCTGAGGCCTTGAGTCCCACAGAGAGCTTTGACTGCCCCCTTCAGAGAGAGTCCTCTGTGTTCTGTGACCTTCAAATTAAACAGTTGCCATAACATTCTGATCTCTCTCTCTCTCTCTCTCTCTCTCACACACACACACACACACACACACACACACACACACACTCGATTTGCATCAAAGAGAAACATTTTGACTTTCTTGCTCGGGTTGGGTTTATCCTTGTGAATACTGCTATAATCTCTTCTGTTCTTTATTTAACAGAGACCAATTGTTTGTGCTCCGTAAATGAGACAATGAATTATTAAGAGATCAAAGTACAATGAGGCTCATTTCAGAGTGGAAATTGAATGCTTAGCATATTGACATTTATCATGAATAACGTCATTTTCAACACTCACAGTCAGTAATTAATATTTTCCAATTGTTCGTTGTTTTAATTTAATCAATTATACATGCAGCATGTGAAAATGTTAATGTAACTTTACACATTATCAGACTCACCTTTTGTAAGTTTATTATTTTTCTAGCAGTGAGAGCAGAACTTTAACTTGTTTGTATTAAAATGTGTTTTTGAAAGAAGTTTAAATACAGTATGAAATAAGTTATTTTTGTTTTAATGTATTTTAAAATGTAATTTATTCCTGTAATAACAAAGCTGAATTTTCAGCATCATTACCCCAGTCTTCAGTATCACGTGATCCTTCAGAAATAATTCTAATATGCTGATATTTATTATTATTGTCAATGTTGAAAACCATTGTGTTTCTATTTATTTATTTTTTTTTTTTAATCTTTGATGAATAGAAAGTTCAGCATTTATTTAAACAGAACTCTTTTGTAACAATGTTAAAAGTCTAAAAATATCCTTGCTCTCAAATCTTTGAATGTCAGTGCACATCTGAAATAATTGTAATATGTGTTGCCTGTGGATGGACAGGAATTTCAGTGGTTTCTTTGCAGCTTATTTAACAGACAGTTTTAACAGTAATATTAACTATTTCAGATAAACACGCTTCTAATTAGCACATAAATGACCTGTGCTTAGTTGGTTGGTTTGTTATGCAGATTTTGTTCTTCTGAGTGAGCAATTCTTGGCCAGAATATGCTGACTTAATAGTCTACATTCTGGCGATGCTAGACTAGAGGTCGCATCCAGAGATTTTCATCTCTTGATGGACAGCTCTAAAGATACAAAGTGGCTTATTTCAATAGCAGCCATTTGATCATGTCATAGGTAATTTTGTTGGACCTAACTGCACATCTAAAAGTGGGAAAGAGGGGGTCCAAGATGAGTCAGATGCTCCTATATTTCTCCTGTTCTGGGCATTCCAGCATATTTTCAATTGCTTGACTTGCTCAGTGTTTGGAAGGGTCAGTAGGAGATTTTAAAGGGTTGAGGCAGCCAGACAGGAGCCCAGTGCCCAGAGCCAATACCTCCTGAGGTCCTTCCTGTATACTCATGCAGGTGCCATTCCCATAATTGTCAGTCTGTTTGGGCTGATGACTGCCAGAAATCTTCTGTCAGGATTTGAACACACTTCCTGTTTTCCCACCCACCTTGTAATGCTCTTTGTGCCGCTAATACTCTGATTTGCTGGTATTTTGCAGCCTTGTTTGTGTGGCAAATCACTCCTTTTGTTGAGGAATCCAGCACAGATGGCAGACTCTATTTGCACTGGTTCATAGAAAGCCATGTCACATATTTCCAGTGTTTTTTTTTTAGATTTCTAACCCAATAAAAGAGTGCAGCGTGAACGTCAGAGAGCAACAGGGATCTCACAGCAGCCGGTGAAGGTGTGGAAGAGAATATGAAGAATGAGGACGACAGATAAGTGGAAACAACTGGACACTTTTATTGATACTATTATTTATAATGATTGAATAATTGTTTCTATATTTGCTTGCTTAGTCAAGTACATGTGAGGCCTATCTAGTCTATCTAGTCTAATTCTAGGATTTTATTTTCTTCTTCTTCTTCTTCTTCTTCTTATTATTATTATTATTATTATTATTATTATTATTATTATTATTATTATTATTATTTTGTTCAAACATTTAACATTTTCAGCAAATTAATGACCAAGCAGCTTCGTCCAGATTCTAAACTTTTAACAATTACATGTTTTTTGTGTACATTTTGAACTAAATGTCTGAGTGTATAATCCAGTGGTTCTCAACCTTTTTACCGTGGCGTACCCCCTGGCGCATTTAACGTTCTTCTGAGTACCCCCACTTAGACTTAAGTCACACCTTTTCCATTAAGGGATAAAAATTCCCCCCTTTAAATTGATGTACACATGAATTTTAGCTTTTATAGAGGCATCTTAATATTCTGTTAAGTGTATTATGTAACCCTGGACTACAAAACCAGTCTTAAGTAGCACGGGTATACCCTGTAGCAAAGGCCAAAAATACATTGTAGGGTCAAAATGACCAATTTTTCTTTCATGACGAAAAACATTAGGATATTAAGTAAAGATCATGTTCTCTGAAGATATTTTGTAAACTTCCTACTGTAAATATATCAAAACTTAATTTCTGATTAGTAATATGCATTGAACTTCATTTTCAACTTTAAAATGATTTTCTCAATATTTTGAAAATTCCAGCTTTTCAAATAGTTGTATCTTGGCCAAATATTGTCCAATATTAATATTAATATTAATAAATTGCCAGTAGGTGGCACTATGAGCATCTTAATGAGTGAGACGTCACGTATTCATTCAGTAAGGAAGCAAACGGTTCACTGACTCTCCGAATCGTTCAAATTCAATCGTCCACTTCTGTTGCGGATTTCGTTGCAACTGTTTTGTTGAAAACATAAACAGTAATGTAAGGTATATTTAAAATGTAAAATCCTCACTTAATAATACATTTTTGTTTAACTGTTATATAAAATCAAAATTTGCAATCGATTATATTCAGAGAAAACTGCGTTCCTGCTCGTATTTTAAACATGAAAAATAATTAACTCGCACAAGACATGTTTCTGTATCGAAATTCTTATCGAGTTTCTTAAATCGATCTTTATGTAGCCTACAGTCTGTCAATATTTGTTGCTATTAAGTGCTACAGAGCTAACATTAACGTTACTTTAAACACGCAATGAACAGCAGCGCGTTTTGCTAAAGCAGCATACTCTGCGGGCATCTTACCATACGCACGATGCTGGTGTGGTTACAGTCAGTTTTGACCGCAAGAGATGAGGTAATTTGATGTAATTTGACTGTTCACGGAACTCCCATTTTCCTGTTTTATAATAAAAGCTTGTCAGAAATACATGCTCGGTTTTAATGCTACTTTAAATTGTGGTAGAATTAAATGAATGGCAAAGCTCAGCATTTTGTTCGCGTACCCCCTTCCGCCACCTCACGTACCCCCAGGGGTACGCGTACCCCAGTTTGAGAACCACTGGTATAATCCAATGACTCACTCATGAATACAGTCACTTCATTAATTCCTAAAAGAATCATCATTTTGAAGTAAATATTTGAATGTATGATCCAGTGACTTACTCATAAATACAGTCACTTGATTCATTCCTAAATGATTCAGCATTGTAAACTAGTCATTTGAATGTATGATCTAATGACTCACTCATAAATACAGTCACTTGCTTCATTCCTTAATGATTCAGCGTTGTAAACTAGTCATTTGAATGTATGATCCAATGACTCACTCAAATACAGTCACTTGTTTCATTCAAAAATGAATTGGCGTTTTTGAGCAAATTGGTTGAATTGAGTCACTGACAGTCAATGAATTATTCAATAACTCACTCATGAATATTGTTACTTGTTGGCATTACATAATGAATCAACATCTTTGAAGAAATCGGTTAAATTAATGATTCAATGACTCATAAATACAGACACTTGTCAACTAATTTTAATTAGAGATTTAATCTGAAAGAAAGTAAATATATATGGTAATTGCTATTGGCCACAACTGGTTATCAGTTTGTGGTTGTTGTAGCCCAAAATTTCATACTGGCAAATCCCTAAGAAATCACCAAATTCAGTTAGACTGTAAGTATGTACGTAAATAAATAAATATTAATAATTCACTCATTTATTTATTTATTGGCTTAAACAAAAAAAAAAAAAAAAAATTATGTAATTTAAGACATATCTGGCCTGTATTTTGCATCATTAATCCACATACCTGCTCTTTCTCTCTCTCTCTCTCTCTCTCTCTCTCTCTCTTGCTCTCGCTCTCTCTCTTTGTGGATGATCTAAATGGAGAATGGCAGCTGGTGAGTCACTAAAACTGCTTTACCTGTTAAAGGCCTGAAGGGTTTGGCGAGTCCATGCTAGAGACAAAGAAAACGTTTTCGCCACATCATCAGCTGCTCAGATCCACCTGCCTCCTGCTGACAAGATAGACGTTTGTTCGTTTTCTCTTTGTCTTTCTCTCACGCCCTCCTACTCTGGGAACAAGGTAATGTTGAACATACAGGGGTTGGACAATGAAACTGAAACACTGGCCAATGTAGCGTTGGAGGTTTCATGGCTATATTTGCGCAGCCTAGTGGCCAATCTTCACTTATTGCATATTCCACCAGTAAAAGGAAAGTGTGAAGGTTGACTATGTGCACCCAGTGGTTCAGACATTGTACCCTAAAGGTGGTGCCATGTATAAGGAAGATAATGCACTAATACACACAGCAAGACTGGTGACAGAGAGGTTTGATGAACATGAAAGTAAAGTTGAACATCTCCCATGGCCTGCACAGTCACCAGATCTGATTATTATTGAGGCACTTTGGGATGTTTTGGAGGCGCGAGTCAGAAAACCTCCCTCTGGCTACTGTGCATGACATGTATTTGTCATTCCCAAAACAAAATGATGCTGTATTGGCCACAAAAGGAGGCCCAACACCGTACTAATTGTGGTCTAAAACCAAGTGTTTCAGTTTCATTGTCCAACCCCTGTATGTTTTCAGCTGGCAAAGGTACAAAGTTATTTTGCCTGAACCACATATTTCTTTCCATTTTTTTCCTTTGCCATCCTACACATGTATTATACAATATACAGGGATTTTGCTAAAACACAGCAAAACTAAATAAAAAAACGAATATTCTTAAGCTTCATCCTTATTCATAACATAACATTTAGTAGGCGCTAGACAATCTGTATGATTTCCATAAATCAGTGTTTAAAGATAACAGAATTGCAGTAGAAAAGCACAATAAAGTTCGCTACATTCAGTTCTGTCATTCCTCAAGTCCCTAGTGAGAGTTGCTCTCGGATGTAGCATTTGAGAGCTGATGGGACTCAGGCAGCTGCCAGAGCAATTTAAGAGCTTGAATGATTTCAGTCGGTTTACCTTTGATACGAGCAGTTTCAAAGCATATCCTCTGAGCATTTCAAAGCATCCGTGTCTCATAAACAGGTCCTTCTTGTCCTCCACAACAGACCTTTGTCAAACAACAAACAACCAAGGGGAGGTGATACAAGCACACCGTGTAAGAAATAATAGAAGCTTTAGATACAGACAAGGTATGCAAGTTGTGGGGTGGTGCATCTATGGATTGGATTTGTTTGATTGAGCTCTGGGGAACTTGGAAGCCAAGGGTTTTTGCTTGTCCAACATATGAAATTTAAGAACTGACCCAATATGTGACCCAGTCATAAGGGTCATTTTTTTAAATAGGAAACGATTAAATAAGCATTCCATTGATGTGTGGTTTGTTAGGATAGTACAATATTTGGCTGAGATACAACTATTTGAAAATCTGGAATCTGAAGGTGCAAAAAAATCTAAATACTGAGAATTGCTACAAATATGCCCGTGCTACTTACTGTACGACTGGTTTTGTGGTCCAGGGTCACATATATCCCACCCCTTGACAAGTGTCATATATTTGTAAAGCTATTAGGATGAATCTGTCTTTTTTGTAATTTGATGTCTAAAAGGTTGTTCTAATAAATGGATGCAAGAATGATATGCTGCTATAGCATGTAAATGAACTCGCTCAATTGGTTCAGCTATTCAGTGTGTCACAGTTAATGAAACCATTCAGACCTGAACAATTTAGTTGGTAACATCAGTCGGTCTCAAGAAGCATCCTTGGAGATGAAAGGTTGGCATTGTCCAATATGTGGTCATCTGTGCAAATCTAAGACTGGAACTAATTGTGCCATTTAAGAGGAACAGAATTGATCCATGTATTTGGTCTGTCTTAATAGATCAAACAAAAGCAGAATACTAATCAGCATGACAAACACACATTGACAGAGCTACATAGCTCATACACTTGTATCATTAGAAACGTCTTAAAGAACTGAAATCCTTTACAAGGTATTCCTTTCAAATAAAATTTTTGCAGCAAACAGAAAGAAAAAAAAGAAAAAGAAAATTGTTAACTCCGTAAAATCCTTAGCAATATGCCACTAGATATTTGTCTAAGGAGCGAAACTTTCTTAAAAAAAGTTTCTTGTGTTTTTGTTAACTATCTTCCCCAGCTTCAAGGCTATGAAATCTCATGTAAAAAGTTTAATCCAAACTTGGTATGTTGCTATCAGTAACAAAACACCTGAGAGCCAATGGCATGTTGCATTAAACCCAAAATGAGATTTAAGTTATAGGGTAGAAGGAAAGGTTTCCAAGGATGTTCAGGGAATAATTTAAATTTCTCACATTATTGTACGATTTTGAAAGCACAAGTAGAACGGACAGCTTTTATTGTGCTGTTTTGGCGCTTTTGTCAATTTTGGAAAAGTATAATTTAGTGTCCACTTTCCACAAAGAACAGCTCATTGTGTAATCAACAATTGATAAAATCTTTTTTTGTCCAGGTTTCAAATAGCACAAAGATGACAATGTTCATTTTAACCCTAAAAGCTTGGAATATGGCACCAGACGTATCCAGCAGGTACACAACATCATAAGATGTTGATATTTGTTTCCATTTCGATTTCAATGTCTAATGTCAGTGTTAATTTGATGTCCAATACCGAAGTTCAGCTGATGTTGATGTTTGTTGGTTTTAGGTTGTGTAACCAAAATCCAACGCTGTCAACTTCAAATTGGCGTCATATACTGACGTCAAACCAATTTTCATTCTCAACCAAAATGCAACGCCTGTCCAACGTCATGTTCAGTGTTAACCTGATTTTATATAGACGTCCTGTGCCTGCCTGTTTACATTTGTTAACTCAAAAATAACAATGAACATTGAATAATGCCTTTACCCTGCAAGATTCAAGATTAATTGTAGTATATTCATTCAAGGTTAATTCTGTTTATTCTAACAATTCTACAAATACCAATACATTTTTATTAATACATTTTAAGCTATATAAATTAAAGTTGGTTAATTTATGTACAAATATGAATTAACAATGAAAAAGCTATGTTGAATATTAAATTAACTAAACTAAAAGTTAAAAAAACTGAAACTTGGATACGACGAACCACATATTTAATTTAGATCATATTTTCTAAAGATGTTTAAGCGTTTCTTCAGCCCTTGAGCAAAGTTAAACTGTTCACCTGCCTTTGAAGCAGTCTTTGAACCCTTTAATCTTTCATGAGCATTTTTATCTCCACCTTGCCATCTTACATTCTGATCATCCAGATCCTCTGGTGGGTTCCTAGTAGTTTTTACAAGTCTACTGGACATGAGTCATTATGTAATCTGTGCGAGACATTTTCATTGGGCTCATGGCCATCTAACCTCGAGTTCATAAGCTCAGTTTCTTGATGGATGGCTCCATGCTGCATCTGCTCCATGATCAAGCGCATGATTTAAAAGAGTGTTGCCTTTAATAAGACATAGAGGGGAGAGAACACCTGCGGCTGGGATTGTGGTGTGTGAATGCTTATTTTTTGTTTGTGCACAATTTGACAAATTGACAATTTGGCAAAGAAACTACTGACTGCAAATATCATGGTTCAACAAGCAAAAAATAAAAATAAATAATATTCTTGAACTTACATTTTGAACATACAAAATATTGCCAATTATTGTCTATTTACTCCAATGGAAATAGCTGCAGTCAAAGTCACAGCACAAGTCATGTGTATGTTTATGAGCAACAATGGTGCTGTTTCATACTAAACTAAATGTTTGAATGATCCAATGACTCACTCCTAAATACAGTCACTTAATTCATTCCTAAATAAATCAGCATTTTGAACTAGTTGTTTGAATGTGTGATCCAATGACTCACTTATAAATACAGTCACTTGATTCATTCATAAATGACTCAGCGTTTTGAACTAGTGGTTTGAATGTGTGATCCAATGACTCACTTATAAATACAGTCACTTGATTCATTCATAAATGACTCAGTGTTTTGAACTAGTCGTTTGAATGTATGTTACAATGACTCACTCATAAATACAGTCACTTGATTCATTCATAAATGACTCATTTATGATTCATTCATAAATGTTTTGAACTAGTGGTTTGAATGTATGATCCAATGACTCACTTATAAATGCAGTCACTTGATTCATTCATAAATGACTCAGCGTTTTGAACCACTGGTTTGAATGTATGATCGAATGACTCACTCATACATGCAGTCACTTGATTCATTCATAAATGACTCAGCGTTTTGAACCAGTGGTTTGAATGTGTGATCCAATGACTCACTTATAAATACAGTCACTTGATTCATTCATAAATGACTCAGCGTTTTGAACTAGTGGTTTGAATGTATGATCCAATGACTCACTTATAAATACAATCACTTGATTCATTCATAAATGACTCAGTGTTTTGAACTAGTTGTTTGAATGTATGTTACAATGACTCACTTATAAATACAGTCACTTGATTCATTCATAAATGACTCAGCGTTTTGAACCAGTGGTTTGAATGTATGATCCAATGACTCACTTATAAATACAGTCACTTGATTCATTCATAAATGACTCAGCGTTTTGAACCAGTGGTTTGAATGTATGATCCAATGACTCACTTATAAATCCAGTCACTTGATTCATTCATAAATGACTCAGCGTTTTGAACTAGTGGTTTGAATGTATGATCCAATGACTCACTTATAAATACAATCACTTGATTCATTCATAAATGACTCAGTGTTTTGAACTAGTTTGAATGTATGTTACAATGACTCACTTATAAATCCAGTCACTTGATTCATTCATAAATGACTCAGCGTTTTGAACTAGTGGTTTGAATGTATGATCCAATGACTCACTTATAAATACAATCACTTGATTCATTCATAAATGACTCAGTGTTTTGAACTAGTTTGAATGTATGTTACAATGACTCACTCATAAATACAGTCACTTGATTCATTCATAAATAACTCAGCGTTTTGAACTAGTTGTTTGAATGTATGATCCAATGACTCACTTATAAATACAATCACTTGATTCATTCATAAATGACTCAGTTTTTTGAACCAGTGGTTTGAATGTATGATCCAATGACTCACTTATAAATACAGTCACTTGATTCATTCATAAATGGCTCAGCGTTTTGAACTAGTTGTTTGAATGTATGTTACAATGACTCACTCATAAATACAGTCACTTGATTCATTCATAAATGACTCAGCGTTTTTAACTAGTTTTTAACCACTGGTTTGAATGTATGATCCAATCACTCACTTATAAATAGTCACTTGATTCTTTCCTTAATAAATCAACATTTTGAACTAGTCGTTTAAATGTCTGATCCGATGACTCACTCAATACAGTCACTTGATTCATTCCTAAATAAATCAGTGTTTTGAACTAGTCACTTGAATGTATGATCTAATTAGGGCTGTCACGATATTAGGTTTTTCACACCACGGTTATTGTACCCACACACACAAAAAAATCACGATATCGATATATCGCGATATCTATAGAAATCTTAGGGAATCAGTCAAATTCATTTTTACTTTGTTTATTTTGTTTTTCTTTTCACCCAAATAACATAAGGATACTAATAAGCACAGGACACAAGCATTTTCCTTACTTCTTCAGGTCACAGCTGACCTGAGACTTCGGATTTCTCCATCTTCTTTGAAGCTCCCTGTGAAATAACAAGAGAGAAAATACTGTCAAGTTCAACAGTATGATGAATAAATAATAACATCAAAACTGAAAGTTTAACCTGTTAACTTGCGTACCTATATTTTAATCTCTTTAATTTATAGTTGTGCCGGCGCCAGTGAAGTCATTCAGTTTTAATGTGCGTCTAGAACTCCCGCAGATGAGGCATTAAGTGCATGACACTGCGACCAACTCAATATTTTACAGAGTTTAATGTAGCAATGTGGTCGCTCAGTTTTTCTAGATTTGATATAATCGTGATTTGAACAAATAAATCAAGTGCTACGCACATATATTGGCCATGATTTGATTGCAAATACAAATATTAGACGAGCAAAGGGGTTCTTATTAAAGAATAGCCCCTTTATTTGAACACATGAACACAGGAAACCACTGTTAACAGGTTAATGTAACGTTTCTCATTCCATGACAAGTAAAATAATGACAACTTACTGTATAATATTGAACACGGAGGTCGCAGCCTCCGAAAAGAGACGCATATTCATCTCGGAGTAGGTGCGTGCGCTGTCTTCTTCTTGTTGTGTCAGCGTTAAGGCGCAATACTGCCACCTGGGAGGTCAACCAGGTACTGACGCCTGAGCAGGCTATTTGCGTGTCTTGTTGTAAGTGTCCTGTTCATTTTAAATATTGTGGTTATCGCCAATACCGGTATATCGTCAGACCCTAAATTAACACGATGTCGATATTTCATTATTTAAATATCACGATTATCGTCAATACCGGTATATCGCGACACCCCTAGATCCAATGACTCACTCATAAATACATTCACTTGATTCATTCCTAAATAAATCAGCATTTTGAACTAGTCGTTTAAATGTTTGATCCAATGCCTCGCTTATAAATACAATCACTTGATTCATAAATGACTCTGCGTTTTGAACTAGTTGTTTGAATGTATGATCCAATGACTCACTCATAAATACAGTCAGTGTTTGATAAGCTTTATTATTTATGAAGTTAAATTAGCATGCATGTGATTAAACGTGAAAGGTGATTAGTTTAGTAATTTATAGCAAACATTTAATTTAGTGGGTTTAGTGGGGCTACTAGAAAGCAAAATTTAGAATCGTCCCGCGTCTTGTCTATTTTTCTTTGCTAGCAACGTTGTCAATGAAAAATGGTGCTGTCAAAACTGTGGAAAGGTGGGTGGGATAATGAATATTTTTTGTCAAAATAACAAATCACTGTTCATCAGTCAGACTTGCTTAGAACGGCCAATTTAGGTCCTTTCCTAACTCAGAACGGTGAAGGGTTGCTGTGCTCTCTAGGTAATGAAGCTTCCCTGACCTTGTTCTGACCAGCAGATATTGAAGAGATGAATGCCTACAGCTGCCAGTGTTTGGAGAGCTGCTGCATTTGGTCTAATTGTTTGGCCTTTGTCAAATAATTACCTCATATTCTGGTGAAAAGCATGATGGGTCTCTATGGAGGTATCACTCTTGATTCAAGAGGTATCTGGCTGCAGGATGCTGTAAATGTATAATGGGAGACTAGTGTAATATTTTACTGATACCAAATATTATGTTGTGAAATGAACAATCATATAAAGACAATAAAGCAAACTTTTGCATGATTGTTTGTTGCAGAAAGCTTATTTAACGGCCGTCACAAGCAGTTAAACATAGGATACTGCTAATGAAATAGCCTTCCTTTTGGATTACCATAGTCCCTCTCTCTGCATGAAGTTTATGGTGTTTATTGCTCTCCCGATGGGATTGCAGCTGAATTTAGAGAGGCCATAGGATGGATGTGCCTTAAAATAAATGGCCAACAAGACCATTGAATGCAAGGTGCAATCCCACATTATTAGCTGTAATGGCTCCTTATCGACAAACTAATTCTCCTCTCAAATTGAATGTGCCACCTCAGAAAAAGGATGATAGGAAAACGGAAGTTGTATTTCCTTCAGACTGTTGTCATGGTTGACGCCATTGCCTCTTTTCCACACCCTAACTTTAATTTTGTTGAGAAAACCTATAGCTAATACCAAATGTGGAGTTAATTGTGTAAAATAAGGTCAAATTTGCCATGTTATGGATGGAAAATAATGTTTCAAGACTAAGTATCTGCACCATGGCATACTAAATAGTTATATTTCTAAAGCATATTGTGAAATAACTGAATAATTATATGGTTAAAATATGCTTCCAATTTTTATACATTTTAAAATGCAGTTTATTCCTGTGATGGCAAAGCTGAATTTTCAGCATTATTACTCAGAAATCTTTCTAATATGCAATTATTATTGGCGGTCAATTATTAATAATGGTTCTCATTATCATCAGTGTTGAACACAGTTTTTGCTGCTTAATTGTTCTGCAAAAAAAAATATAGTGCCACCCCCCCCCCCCACCTTAGTAACACACATCTTTACTGTCACTTTTGATCAATATAACGTGTGCTTGCTGAATTAAAACATTTATTTATTTATTTTTCTTTCTTTCTTTCTTTCTTTCAAATGAGCATATTAGAATAACAGAATCACAGAAATGAATTACTTTTTAAAATATATTGTAATAGAAAACCATTCTTAATGTTTAATGTTTCGGAATTTCCATAATTTTGACCAACTAAAATGCAGCTTTGGTGAGCATACAAGACTTCTTTCAAAAACATTGAAACGTCAGGTGCGTGTACTGTCCTGGTTCATTAAAACTTAATGACTCCTGTCAGTGAGTGTCCTCATCCAAAACATGTCGTTTTAATGGCTTGGCAAATTACATAACAGGTGGCCATGATTATGTCTGAACAGAGGGACGGTGGAAATAAATTCTAGCTCTTTCTCTTTCTTGCATTCTTTGTGAGGATCTGGCTGAAATAGTGGACAGTGATGGTCAGCCCACTGAGATGTTCAGATCTGAAACGAGAATGGACTTTGGTTGTAATCACAGCCTGGCCCTAAAGCATCCGAGTCCAGCTCATAAAACAACTATCCCTTCACAAGGCAGGCCTCTAAAGCTTAATAAAGAATGTCCCAGCAGGTACAAACAGCCTACTGGCAAAACAACCAGGAGATGAATGGATGTGCCTTTTCTATCAGCAAACAGAGAAATGGAATCAATGGAGTCACACTGTTTGGTACAGTAAAGATTTGTTGTCCTGACCTAGAGTACAGTTTTTTTTTTTTTATTTATGTTTTTTAACAGATCATTCATAATTTAGTGCTATTGATCTTTATGGAGTGGAATTGCCTATTGGGGTGAAGTTTGAGCTCAGATGGATTTGGCACTTAGTCTTGTAGAAACACAGGCTTTTATGGCTCTCATCGATTAATTCCAAATGCATTATATGCTTGTGGGAATAAACTGCACAGTAAGGTATAGGTTCATTTACTCACTGTGCATCAACAAACAACCAAACTGCTTTCTGATAGGTTGATATCAGGTTTAAAGCTCTCAGCAGGTTACTCACAGACAAGATCAGAATGAAGTGTTTTCAGGCGTGACCATCTACGGCCTCTGTGAGTGCCGCAGTGTATCACTGCAGTCATCCAGGTGAAGAGAGAGTCTCTAAAAAACAAAATCTGGACTTCAATTCCTAAAACAGCATCTTACTCACAGCAGGACTGAAAGCTCAGAGGGCTGTTCATACTTCTCTCTGTTCTCTTATGCTCTCCTATCACTTTTAGCCCCCATCACGCCTCTGTAGATAACAGCGACCTCATCTGAATGCACTTGTGACATAATGTCATATCTGCTCTGGACTCAGCTGGCCATCATGTCTGTTGAAACATCACTGACAGAATGCTAAAGAGTCCATTTTAGGCATGCAGTGGAAGAAAACAGTAGAAAAAGGAAAACGCAATGAAGAAAGTCTTTTTGAGACAAAGGTCATAACTGTTATGAAGTAGATTTTTGAAGTGGACTCTTGTCATAAACTAATCTATTACTTTTCCTACATAATTTGTAACACAAAAAGATGATAACATATCTTTAAGAATCTTAGACCTTTCCAACGATATATAGTTTGTCATGATTAAAGAATTATTTGTAAAATGGTGACGTAAATAAGCTTTCCATTTATGTACAGTTTATTAGGACAATGTTATGCCCAAGGTAAAACTACTTGAAAATCTGGAATTTGAGGGTGCAAAAAAAAAAAAAAAGTACCTTCAAAGTTGTTCAAATGAAGTTCTTAGCAATGCTGGTTTTTATTATATATGTGGTAGGAAATTTACAAAATATCTTCATGGAACATGATCTTTACTTAATATCCTAATGATTTTTGGCATGAAATAAATATAGATAATTTTGACTCATACAATGTATATTTTTTTTTTACTTTAAGGCAGCCAAAGTCTAAATATCGATAGAGGCTATTTACACTAAGTGCAAATAGCAATTATATGCTATATACACTGAGTAAAAATAGCATATTTTCTTAGTTTTCAAGGTAATATGATTTTAAAAAGGGAGGGGAAAAAAAGTTTTACAAAAGGCAGATGTGAGTTTTTTCGCGTCAGAAAGACTATAACGTGCTTTACCATCTACATCAATGAAGCCATTGTTTGATAATTGCCTTTAGTAGTGTTGACTAGCCCACTCGTACGATGGTGGGTGGAGTTAGTGTAAATAGCCTCTGCCAACAAGGCATTTTAAGGCAGCAGGGTAACAAATTATTTTAAGTTGACTCAACAAATTGTGTTTTTTGTTTTTTACTGTGTAGACACTCCTATACTTTAATGTGTTAGCCACTTTGTTAGTAGCGTTATACTGTAGCTTAGCTATAAGTCACATGCAGCTTGAGAAGCTACAGTTTCAGAGCAGCATTTCCAAAACAGAAAATGAACAGTGAAAAAAAGAAAAGGATAACATTTGTATGGGAACGTGACATGATTTGTAATAGTCGTTACAAAGCTATACTTGTGTGAACAACTTGGTCTGGTCAAGGAAAAACTGTCCTTTGGGGTTGAACAAAAAACATCAAAGAGACCTGTAACACAGAACAAAGAACAGCTTGAAAGGATAGTAAGTGTGTGTGGATGTGAATGTGTTTTTGAAGAGGCCGTGGATAAGATACTGTGGATATAGTCGTTATTCACTGAATGATCCTGTAGCTCCATGTAGCTGTAGAGGGAAATGCGAACCATGTCACTGGTGGAGAAATTGTACAACACCCCTAGAATGCTCCATCTCTCCGTTTGTGCACAGATATCACAGAGGCAGGTGGACCACCACCTGTTCTGGTCACCAGACAGTATGTTAATGCAAAACTGGATGTCTCATCTCATTGTGGTGGTGTCATGTTGATGCTTGTTAGTTTATTAGACATGGCATTGGCCATTTTCAAGCTACCACAGTTGGAGACATCAGACATCCCAGAATATTAATCAAATAGGTCTTGTATTTTGGTTGTGAGAGATGACAGTAGACTCATGTGGTGGGAGATTTTCAATCTCCATCCATTGGAATCCCTCAATTTTAAAATTGAGTCCAACTTTAACAATCAATATTAAAATGAAGGACTTCCAGTACTCAGTGAGCAATGTGTAAAACCTTAGAGATTTTTCAGAGGAGGATAGAGAAAGCCAAACATTTAAGCATTATAGGACAGTGAAGCTGGTTAGATCTGGTTCTGCAAAGGTAGTTTGCAATGCTTCCTTAGTTTAGTAAACAAGCCGATTGCAGCCTCAGGTCCCGTGGGGGCGACTGGCATTTTTCAAAGTGATTGTTCCCATATCTCATTTGTCAAGCATGTGCCCCTGTTATGCCAGATGATCCACATTCAGTCTCAGCATTGATTTATTATGAGGTGCAAATCTAATCTGTCATATATTGTGGCGTGTTGAAACCGCATCTCCCGTTAAAACATGCTCATCTCTATATTTGAGCACTTGACAAAGTGTTGGCTGTCATGTTTATGCGCTAAAGATTCCTGTAAGTTAAACAGATCCATCATCTTTATCCCTTTGGTAAAATGTCATTCAGTAGGCTAAAAATAACACCACAGAAGTGCAACAAAAGTACTCAAACTTCAAAACAAATTAGTTAGGAGCTCATGATGTCAAAACTCAATGAATAAGAATGTTTAAAGCTTGGCCTTTTTTATTTAGATGAAAGTATAGGCTTGTTTGCTTAGGTATATGTCTGTATGAAATAGACAAACTTAAGAGTATTTTGACAGTATTGTGTTGGCATGAGGCATTAAAAAAAGCTTTAAAAAGCTCTCGTCTAATGAAAACCTCTCAAATTAATCAGGGTGGCTTAATGGATAGGCTTTGATATTTTTATACAAAAACTATTATATCCACTGCAATATATAGTAACCATGTGTCACATTCTTCATCATTCTGGGACCAGACTTTAACTGAAAATTAGGCTTGTGTACCCAAACTTGAGATGCTTTAGATCAGAGTATGCTAGGATAGTTTACAGATAACATTACTTAGATATGTTAAATTGTGTTTCTTGGAGCATATTTTAAAAGAAAAATGCCTTTGACCTCAATTAATTACAGACTGTGATGACCATGTCCCATTATTTCCAACTGATAAGACAAGATGACTTTTCATAAGGGCAAAGAACATGCCTCTGATTTGGATTTCAAACACATCGACACTCGCTGTCCTGATACAAATCAGTTCCATTTTGAATAAGCTCTTTACATGTTGCCATGCATTTCATCTTCATTGCTCATTTATGAACAACAACAGCACAGCACTCATACGACAATGTTAGAAAACATTGTCATCCCAAGCTTAATAATAAATACATGCTCTCTGAAAATTAAAGATGGTCCATAGAAATTAATTTCCTGAACAAACAGGGCCTGAGAAGGACAGGCACTTGTGTTATGAAGATTCTTAATAATCAAGACCGTATGTAAACAAGTCAGTCGCCATTGAGCTGTACATTTAAACTTCCACTTCAGCTTTTCAGAATTTACACAGTTTAAGACTTTAAACTTTAGTTGGAATATGTCTAAGGGAAGTTAATATTTCAATAACTTACCTTTTTGTATGTTTACAATTCGATGTTGCTGACATGTAGGCAAACAAATGAAATATTTCTGTTTTTGGTGCTCAAATGTTGTAATGTTGATATCAAAAAATGGAATATATTTTCTTGCTCTATGTTTTTTAGATCAGTGTGGTATGTTTAACTGTAACTTTAAAACAAGTTTGACTAAAAAAAAAAAAAAAGTAATCTAAAAGTAAACACATAGATGGCAACCTGTGAAGCTCTGGTGAACTCCATGCCCAAGAGGGTTAAGGCAGTGCTGGAAAATAATGGTGGCCACACAAAATATTGACACTTTAGGCCCAATTTGGAGATTTTCACTTAGGGGTGTACTCACTTTTGTGGCCAGTGGTTTAGACATTAGTGTGTGTTGAGTTATTTTGAGTGGACAGCAAATTTACACTGTTATACAAGCTGTACACTCACTATTTTACATTGTAGCAAAGTGTCATATCTTCAGTGTTGTCACATGAAAAGATAAAATAAAATATTTAGAAAAATGTGAGGGGTGTACTCACTTCTGTGAGATACTGTATACTCTATCTATATCCAGACTATATATTCTACAACTATTTATTGTGACATTTATATATTCGCATGTGTGCCTTCCAAAAAAGAAAGAAAGATAGAATGAAAGAAAGGGAAAGAAAGAAAGAAAAAAATAGAAAAATATGCCTTAAAAGATGACAGTATAAGAAGTTATCAGGGACCTGAATGAACATGCCTTGTTAATAGACCACAAATATGTGGATAATATTGGGACAGTGATTGCAATGACCACACTCGTCAGATTACTTATGACAGATCTCATGTTAATAGTACCCTTCAGCGTCTGAGCCATTATGCATACAAAGCTCTGTCCATGTAAACAAACGACTGACAAAATGCGCTCTTTGGAAGATGGCAAGGGGTATGAAAGGTGAAAAATGGAGAAAGCAGCAACCACAATAAAGTGCTATCACGACTCATTTACTGACAATGCGCTGTCCCTTGTGCATTTGAGGCGAATAAAAGCCCAGTGTGACAAAAGCACAAGCTGTCCCTGTCAGAGAGGATGATGTTTAACAAGTATTCAAGTACTTCAGAACAAAAGTGCATCCAGCTTCCAAAATAGTCCCAATGTTTTTGCTGACAAAAACTGATTTGCATCAGAGATATATAATGGCTCTGAGAAATATAATGAACTTAAATATATTTATATTATATCACTGGTTAAGTGTACAGTATGTTGACATTTATCTGTCGGAATACACCTGCTGAACGGCTGTCAGTGGAGAAACATGTTTTCTGCCTGCTTAATATAACTGCTAAAGCGTACCAGCCACGTATTTGACAGAAACCTCTTTGCTTTTATTTGTGTGTTTTGTGTAAGAAAAGATTCTAGGATATTGAATATTAAACATGGAATCTTTTTGTTTTGTATTAACAAGCATCATCTCTCAAACTGTGATGACACAAATTGCATATTCTATGGAAGGAATATGCCTGAGCCTTCCTGCTGACTTGCATTGTAAATGAGATGAAGCGTGTTAGATTCTCATGAGCCCTCAATGCGAAATATTGAAGAAATGAACAAACAAAAGAAAGGGAGCAGAACAGACAATTCAATAACACCCCAGAAACAACTTAAGGAATGAACAAATTCACAGAGTTTTCACAGCTCATTTTCTTCTTTTACCCAACACTAGGTTCATAGGAGAAAATATATGTGTACTATTAATACACTCTCTAGGGAAACACTTAGAGAAGTGTTGCTTTTTTTCCAGTAGTTCCTCTGACATCCAAAGCCGTTTGAATCTGTGAGCATTATTGATTTTGATAAGCAAGATGCTGCATTATTTTGTCAAGCTGAATGAGATTCCATCTGGTTGTTTGATCATTTTTTGTGTAACTGTGGGCCTAAAGACCTGCGTTTTGATTAGCTAGAAACAAGATGATGCCCTTTAAATCTCATCAACCATTAAAAAGAACAAAATGAAACAAACTGATAAAGCCTCCAGAGAAACTTCACATTCGTGTTAATTAATTCGGTAGACTTGCCTGTTCAGAAAGATTCACTATAGTACTTTCGTAACTTATATCATACACTACCGTTATGTCACATAGGCATGTTTACAACTCATTCCAGAGGATTTTATTAAATGATTTAAGAATAAACAATTAGGATAGCTCTACAGGTATTATTTATTCATTCCTGTGAAGGCAAAAGTGACATTTCAGGAGCCATTACTCCAGTCTTTAGTGTCACATTATCTTTCAGAAATCATTCTAATATGCTGATTTGCTGCTCATAAAGCATTCCTATTATTTTCAATGTTGAAAACAATTGTGCTCTTTAATATTTTTTGCTGAAACTGTGATACATTTTTTCAGGATTATTTAAAAGAAGACACTTGAGGATTTATTAGTAAGAATTAATTATAGTCTTATTGTAATAAATTGTAATGAAGTGCTTAAATATATTGTAAATGTGTCTGAATGACATTTATGAAAAAAATGTGAAATATATATTGAAATATATATAGACTTTCGAATAGTTGTGTCTGTGAAGGGAAAAGTAGGAAAGTAGGAAGAGAATTTATCTGTCCATCAGGTGTTTTGACTACACTGAGTGCTGCTGTGTTTCTGTGCTCCTAGCTCTGGAAGCTTCCTCTTTTTTTCCCTCGCGGTGCACTTAGAAGATTGATATGTCCTTCATGATGATCGATCTCCAGGTCACAAGCTGGAGGACAAAGGAGTGAGAAATGAGGAAGCACCACCTATTGAGGAGCAGCCATTGTTTGATTTCTAATCGTCTTTGTTCATTTAAATGTCCATTTGCATGTCACTGATTCGCATTTTTAATTCAGTGTTGACTTTTGTACCTACAGATTCTTGAAGAGTAATTATTCTGATTATTGTCATTCGCAGATTGGCTAATTGTTTGCGTCAGCACATTAAGGGTAAATAGTCCCCTGGAGCCGCCAAACAATCACAAACCTCTCATAAAGTCACAACTATGAAACGTACCCATTTCCTCTTTGTTTATATTCAAGAAGACAAGAGAAAATGAAAAGACTCAATGCATGCAGAAGAACACCTGCAGGCATTATTAGTAAGACCTACACAGGAAATGAACAGTTAAGGGTTTTATTTCTGTTGTCTCCCACAGGCCTCTGTTCTTCACCTCCCGTCTCCAGAAATCCCTGGTGGATCAGGAAACCTAGACAGACGACAGGTAGGACTCCTGAGATAATAGTCTCTTTTTAACTCTGTGCTGTCGCTGAACTCCAGATCTGAGATTGGACCTGAATAAAATGTTCCTATATGCAGCTTTAATTAGTGTGTGATGTGACGGGGTGACAAGCCATAGACGGCCCTTAGCGGTGCGCGTTACAATCTCCAGTCAGACTGCGGCTTTCACCAGCACTGTGTATTCCTCCTTGGGGAGTTTTGAAGTCTGTGGTAGTCTGAGAACTTCATTTGGCTGATTTGTGTCAATTATACACTGTGCATGTAGTCAGTATTTGGTTATAGGGTTTGGTGTAGACAGGAATTATTATTATTAGATGTGAAATAACACACTTTTACATAATAATGGGTAATTCATAACAGACTATTTCTGCTATCTGAGATTCGCTCTTATTATGCTCAGTAACCATTAAAAAACCTAATGCACTTCTCTTTCAGTTTGGTCGTGTAAGACGCATTAACATTCAGTGCTCACATTCATCTCATTGTTTCAATAATGATGTGGCTTGACGTGAATTTTAAAGGGAATCTGTAATTGCAGGTGATTGTAGAACTGCAAAAACAATACGTTTCTGCATCTGTGCCAATATGTGTTTAAATGCAAAGCTAATTTCTCCATTTTAGAAATGACTTTGTTTTCATCAAAATAATGATTCACAAACTGGGCATGGCAACATAGTAATAAGAATGAGTCAAAAAGCTAATTTTAAATGTTTAAATACCCTGCAGTCTGATGAAAATACTGTATTTACATATGCACTACATTTACTCCAAGCAAAGTTTCTATGCACGCTAAGAGCAGCATTTAGTGTCAGTGCTCCCATAACAGCGAGACGCTTTTGAGCACTGTCAGAGGTCTTGTCGGAGAAAGCGAATGAGAAAACTAAAGTTAAGAAACTCAGCATGATACCCCAGTACGTAACTGCTGAATTTGCTTTCGAACATATCCAAAAATATGTCTGAAGATGTACACAAAGATTCAAAGTTTGCATGGTAATTACTTTTCCATTTACTGGGTTGTTTAAGATCGGCTGCTCTTTCATTATTATAAGTCTAGAATAGAATCTTGAATCTTTTCTTTCCAATTTAAGTGTTTGCCTGAAAGCTTTTCATTCAGATTGAATTCATGACCTCTATATCTACTGTTATTCATTTCAACCACCGGTGAATGTGGTTGGAACAGAGTTAATGGATATATGATTCTGAGGTTGAGTGTGTACTCAGACAGGGTCAGTTGAAAAAAAGATGCACATGACATGTCAACATTATAGCTGCAAAAGGACATTTTAGTCATAGCTTCTTATTGTGGACATGACAGGATCAAATCTTAAGAGAAAATGTCGGTCGTTCATCTGTCCATCACATGCCACTCAAAGCCATGAGCTCAATACCCATTTCAGATGAGCTCTTCTTTCTGCTTCGCGAGACATGAAATACGTACCAATAAGTACATATCACTGCAGTTTCCATTAAAAAAAAACAAAACCCAGAAGCAGTAAAACCTTTTATTCGTTTTTCACTCAAAGTATGATTTACAGAGTTTGCTAAAATTAAATTTTTGCACAATTACATGAAGAATATTATAGTATGACTTAAAAGCAATTTTAATATGCTCGGAGATTTGAAAACTAATGCTTTTGAATGTTAGCATGACATAACCAGCTTCATATCTATGGGTTTTCAGTAGGTTTGTTTGGTAGCTTACGCAGAATGGAGATGTCCTTGAGAGGTGAAGAACTCCAGTTTGAATCCTGTGTAACTACGGTTTGACAAAAGAGTAAAAATCTACACACAAGGAAGATTCAAATGGTGTCAACAAATGCGTTTTTTATATCAGTTTTGCATTTGTTAACACTATCGGGTAGGTTTAGGGTTGGGTTGGGCATATTTCCAAAACGATTAATTCCAACAGAATTCATTTTTAGCAACAGTCCCCAGAAATTTGAACTCTGAACCGCCGCAATACGTCCCTGAAGCAATGTAATAAAAACACAGCAATACGTAACTATATCAATGTAATAAATATGTGCCAGGGTTCACATGTTGAACCTGTGTTTTAGCACCACACAGTGGACATTTATTTTTTAAACTGCCACAAAACATGCAGTGAGGTACATAAAAACTCTGCTGCTAAAAAGTACCCAGAGGTATGTATTTTTATGAGACTGGGTTGGTCTGCTTGGGATTAAAGAAGTAAAAAGAATCTAAGAAGTTTTCTCTTTTAATATTGTGATTGCTAAAAGGAACATTAATAAAATGTATACAACGGTTCTTTCTGGTCCTCGTATCTGATGGGCTGATAAGAATGCAACATTCACTGTTTGTATCACTTCGCTTGCAGTATTTCTCACAGTGAGTGTCATGACAGGCGCCCAAATCCACCATATTTTTAGAAATAATAAAGTTTTTTTGGTCTCATTATTATTATTTGTTCCAGAGCAAATAGTTTTGGCTGAGGGCTCTTATATTTTCTGTAGGCTAAAAGTGCTGCTTTAAGTGCTGCCTTTGTACATTTGACTGAATTGCCTATCAACTTTTATGATGACTGTTGTTGTTTTTATTAAATATTATTATTCCATAAATATTATTTTAGATAAATAGTAGTATTTAATAATTTAGTATTAAGAAACAGTGTGTGTGTTCATGGTGGTGATTTTAGTTACATTGTTCTGCCAAGATGTTGACAAGAGACTGCTTTTAAAAGTCAGCAGTAAAGACTTTTATATTGGAAGAGACTGAAATGCTGTTATAAAGAAGGAAGTTACTTTTACTTTCAACAACATCTTGTAAAATGCAGCCAACAAATGCACTGAGCAGTGCTGTCATTAGAATTTACCCTCAACACATGAAAAGTTTCCTCACTTTCCTCACACTCAGTGGACATTGAAAACTAATGTTTTATTTTGAATATGAGATTGAGCTGAAGAATGAATGCTGTTTCAGATGCAGTTATTCACACTTGCTCAGTCCTCTCTCACACAATACTCTACTAAAATACCCCAGACAGCAGCTGACTCTGTGCCGGTTTTTATTTTCAAACGGGCAAATCCGCATTACAGTCACATCCGTTTCAGTGCTGTATTACCGTCTTAGACGGATCCAGGCCGGGCCTGGTTTCAGTGGGCGCGGACTACTGCCGCAAAGCGAATCTGGGTAGTGGTACGGAGCTGGCCCAGTGCTGGTCCAGATGAGGGAAAACCTGATGTGTGTTGGTTGGTATTGGCCCGTTGTGCCAAAAGACACCGACCCAAGTCCATTTTGCGGATTTGTGGATGTATGGGCCGGATCTGGACCACATGATTTTTGCTGTCTGGGACACATCTTTTAATACAATACTGCAATAAGCTTTCAACCCTTTTAACCAGCTGTGTCAGCGCTGACACATCAAACCAAGCTGTATTCATATTACCATAACTCTTCAACCGTTTGCACTATCAAAATCATTCAAATGCTTCTGACAGCAAACAGCGTGCGCTTTTCGGCAATATATGGCTTATTACTTGCGCTCCGTCAGCAAATGGCGGCAGATTTCAGGAAAGCGGGAAGGATGAATTTGAATGGAGAGATGCAGAGATTTGGAATGAATAAAATAATAAACAAAAAAGTAAACAACACAAGAGGTGACTGGGGTGATATTTGATGAGACTTGGGAGCAGGCTTTTCACATGTGGTGTGAGTCCATGCGTGCAAGTGTATGGGTGTATGTAAGTGTTTGCATGTGTAAATATGTGCATGTATGAACAAAAAAAGCCTCCTAAATAAAAACAGTGCAACCCAGTGTCACAAAAATACTTTTACTTTTTACTTTTAATTTTGAAGTAAGAAGGGTTGAGTTATTTCGATCATGATTTTTCTTTTTGTTTTCCTAATTAAAATTTGAAAAATGTATTCCTGTTTTTTTTTTTTTTTTTTTTTTTTTTGTAAATTATGTTTACAAACTCAAGACACAACATTAATGGCCAACAACTGTATTTTATTGAAAGCTGTTTGTTTTATGAAAAAAAAAATGTCACATTGAACTTGAAAATAGCACATTCTGATAGAATTTTACAGTCAAATAAATTAAACGTGAAAAATACCTATTTTGTCCATAGGTTGTAAAGGTTAATGAAGCAATTGTTAGTTTTAAAGGGACATTTTTGAATTAGTAATGGAGGCTTGGGCTCAGCTGTTAAACTGTCAAACTGAGATGTGAATCCATGGCGGAATAAAGTAGTTCACACAAAAGAGGAATTTTAAAGACACTCCGTTGTTGTTTCTTATGTATTTACATTGAACTGTTGTATAAATGCAATAATGCTATATCAGATATCAGATGCTATATATCGACAAATAAAAATATACAATCTTTTAATGCTCTCTAGTCAAATATATTATTTCAGGGAAAAGTAATTGGACATTGTGTTTATAAAACAATGTGAACAGAAACACAATAAAAGACACGTTCATTAAATTATTTAGAATGTAACTGCTTTAAATATATTTTAAAGTATAGTGTAAATATCTCTTTTTTTTTTTTTTTTTTAGTAGTGTATATGATATTAGCTCTTGTTTTCTCACTGCCTGGATGTGAAAATTCAATCATAAATACCTGGGGAGCGAATGGTGGTCTTTGCTTTGTCTGGATTAGTTTTCATCAGCAACAGGGAAGAGCAGAAAGGAAGGTAGGAAGAGCAAGCTGGAGCTGGTTCTTAACCTTTCTCTAAGTAACAGCTGCCTTCTGGGGATTTAGACTTTGATGCCAAGCGAGCGTCTCCCCAGAATGTCATCCCTAATTGCCTCCCGAATCCATCTCATTCTGCGTTCAACTTGCCAGCCTGTGTGGAGATGTGGGCTTTGCCACAGGCTAGCCCTTCTTCTGCTGATGCTGGATTTGAATTCTTGTTTGTAGACAAACACGAAGAAACAGCAGTCACTCAGCAGCAAGCAGAATTGGTACAACCTCAAACAATGTTCCTAACTTTTTCCTATGAACTGATGCTAATACAAAGGTGGAAAAGTGTTTTTACGGTTTTCTGACATTATTTCATGAGTAGTTCAACAACTCCAGTTTGAGATTAAAGACAGCTTTGTCTAGTTTTCTAGGCATGTTTTCTTCTGCTCAGCGGTAAAGAATTTCATTGAGCTTGTGTAACGTTTGAAGCTTGTGCACATTTGTGTGAACTATGTCTGTGTGAGGCTTATTGAAATGGTTTAGGGAAAATTATTACATTAAGCAGACAAAAGCTGATTAATCCGTCCAAAATACATCCATCCAAAAAAAAAAAAAAAAATGGTGCCATAATCCAGAAACAGACTAAATGTCAGAATTGCTATGCAGAACTATGCAGGTTATGTTCAGAATCGAATATTACTGTTAAAGGGTACATCGGATGCAAAATTTTGCATATAAATGTGTCTTAGCAGTGTATGAACACAACAATGATAAAATCCATTCACTCCTTTTTTTTAATCCTCAAAAAACTTCTCAATTATCAGGACATTTTGATTTCCTGAGCAGTATGACATCATATTGCTCAAACTCCGCCCACGACCGCTGACGGACTGTCCCATATTAGCATATTTTTGCTTTCAGCCAGTTATACGCTGTCCACCATTTTCTATGCACAGCTGTAGCGACAATGCCAATGCAGGTTTTTTTGTAGTTGGATGTAAAAGTTAACTTAAAAGTCTCAGAATGACTGAGGATGCGCCACTGAATACACAAAAAAACAGAGGAAAGGGGTGGAGTGAGCAGTGGGTCATTATCATTTAAAGAGACATGCACCAAAAAGGGTCACTGTGAACAGAGCATTTTTGACAAGGTAAAAAGGATGCTGTTTCACAAGACCATTGAGGAATTTTAACCAAAGTATGTTGCAGACATTTTATGCAGACCATCATACCAACTTGTGAAAAATGGGCATCCAATGTCCCCTTTAAAAAAATCCACCTACTTCAACTTAAATATTTTAAGTGTTATCAAATTGGCCATACAAGTAATTTTAACTTGCATTATATTACGGAAGAACAATAATGGAAGAACATATGTTTCCATGAATTAATGATTATTTCACTTTTTTACAGTGTACTCTTGATAAACTATATAGTATGCAAGTTTTCTGTTTGTGAATACCTAAATGATCCATCACAAGTAGGCATAGCATATGAAATCACTTAATTTTCTATTTTCAGTGTGGTGAATAAACTGTAGACAATTACATGTAATTTTTATTCTTCAGACTTCTCAAAGGTTACAACATTTGTCATTAAATTGGATTTAAAAAGCAAAACATTTTTATTTGTTGAATTAAGCATGCCTTGAGCTCAATTAAAAATGAAGTACAAAATGATAATTTGCTAAATTCTCTACACAAGCCCTAAACAACAAACATCCACACTATTTATATTCTAAAAACAGGGAGTAGACAAGCTGATTAGTTCAACTAATTCACATTAAGTTAACATTATTTGATTCAAAGTTAGTAATTAAAGCCTCATCTACCTTTTTTTCCCTCCATAAACATTTAGAGAAAATGTATTGTGTTTCTCCCGAATCCAGTATTTATTGGTCATTTGGTTCCTGTGAGAGAAACAAGATGGGCATACATAATTCTCACCCTCTTGTGATGCCTATTGTCTGTCAGTCTAATTTAATTCCCTATTAAAATGAGTGACGGTGGGTAGTGAATGAATCAGCTCAGGTTCAGACGCTCTCTAACTCTTCTCACCATTTGCCAGCAGACGCATTAAATCAGTCCAACTCCTGGCCTCATTTGACCAACCTGTTTCACGACACTTATGACTTTAATGAACACTCTGCTTGCGTGAGATAAGACTCAGATAAGTGACGATGTTAGAAGAGATCAAGTCAGGTGACAGATTATTTTCCATCAAAGCAGATACCCACTGTATATGCTTATAGCTACTTAAAAATCAGGATTTAATTTTTCATTAAAAGATGTATGTACATCTTTTCTAAATTATGGCATGTCTTCCCACACCCTAAGTAATGTAATTGCTAATCTTAATCTAATTTAGTTAAGTAATAAAGCTCCATAATGAATATAATTCTCCCTGTCTTCAGCCCTCAATTAACATTCCTCCTCCGTGGCATTTAGACTTTGGCTTTCGATGGGTCTGGACTGGATTGAGTTCAACAGATTTCAACATGGTGTGACTGTCAGAATTAACACCTTTTTATCAGCCATGACAACCAGAGATAAACTCAAGAAAGAAAGAAAGAAGTCTGCATTCAATATGGCAAAGACACGCAAATCCAATTCCATGCTGATTATTTGCAACCGTTAACATCTCTTTGAATGTCTCAGTGCTTGTTCATTTGTTTTAGCTTGTGGGTTTCATTGTGGACAGGGATTCACTCCCCTCTATTTGCCTTTTTTCATAGACTTTATTTTGTATTCTGTGTATCTTGTGTTACAGTGTGCATAAACTAGCTTTAACACTTGGTAGTTGTTTTAAACAACTCATTTGTATCACTTGAACAGGCTGTAAAAAAAAGTGTGCTTTAAAAAAGTGCTTTATCTTTGCTCTGTGTACAGGCTTCATTTGACTAGATATGACTTGACTTGTTCAGTGAGAAATATTAGCAATGTAACAGAGCACATTAGCAAGGTTTAAACTGAGGGTGTTTTTACTCCATGTAACTTTTAAACAGCTAAAATCAAACTGCAAAAAAACATAATCTTTGCATAAAATGCTATCATGTATATAACACATATTGGAAGCAGATGTGTTTTGTTTGGAGTTGGGGATGAAGCCTTTTTCCACTGTAAATGAGAGTATGAGTCATTTTAATGCTCAATAAATTAAGTCCTCTACATCTGACATTTGCTGTAATTATGTTGAAAGTATATTTTGACTAATAATATCACATAACACAGGTTTCCACATTTTTTTTTAAACTGCCTTTATAAGTATATATAGGTGTTATAAATGTCCTGTATGCAGATTGTTTTTGCCCTGATGACGAATTAAATACTAACAATATAATTGACCAAATAATAAATAAGTGTATCTATGTATCTAAGTGCTACTGAGAGATGGAAATGGAGATTTGGTCAAAATTAGGCAGGTCAGACAATTGTGCAGAAACTTGTCAAGAGACTATTATGGGGGTATAATTTAACGGCTTATGATATTGACCAGAGACATTGTTAGTGGGGTGAGAAACAGGAGTCAGTTTATTACACACGAAACAAATAAGGGGTTTGAATTACGCTAATGAAGTCCTGAACGGCTCTCAGGGCCATTTAGGACAAAACATCAGTGACAGAGTCAGACTTCTGCTGCTCTATAAAAAACTAAATATGAGATATCTGACCTTTGGTTTAATGTGTTTAGTGCTATTAAATTAGGCCAGACATTCCCTCTCTGTTTCACACTCTCCTTCTTTCTGTCTCAGACAAAGGGCAATTGACTTAATTTACAGCTCTCATTTGTCAGTAGAGTGTTCTCCATTAAGACTGTTTATAGTGCAGTGGCTGAAACATTTAAAGATGAATAGGAGAAGCACACTGGAGGAAATAGTCCTATCCATTTATCTCTTAACACATGGCATTAAAGAATGTCACCGAGGTAAACATGTTGGGAAAACAAATGAGTCATTAAATACTACACAACAGCTAAATCTATACTGTGCCACATAGTTAGCGAAGGTCATAACATAAAAAACTGGTTGTGATTATGACCAGGATATGAAATACATTTCGAATAAACAACTTGGACAAGGGACAAAGCTAGTCAGTTACATGGCCTTGGGATGAATTCTGTGGAATTTCGAATGGTAGATGCCTCTTATTTTGAATCAGCACTCATGTGTTTGTACCAGAATAAAAAAATCCTGATAAATTACTCACCACCATGTCATCCAAGATGTTCATGTCTTTCTTTCTTCAGTTGAAAGGTTTTTGAGGAAAACATTCCAGGATTTTTCTCCATATAATTGACTTCAGTCGGGATCAACGGGTTGATGTTCCAAATTGCAGTTTCAATACAGCTTATAGGTCTTATCTCGTGAAAGATCTGTCATTTTCTAAAAAAAACTAGATACTTTTTAACCACAAATGCTCGTCTGGCGCTAGCTCTGCGATCCACGTCTGCAACAAAGATCACATGTAGATTGTGACTTCAACTTCAACTTTTACCTATTTTTGTAAAAGGCTTTTGACTTTCTTTGCACATGTAGCCAATTGGGAAAATAAATATTTTATTTTAATTTTTGTGATGAACTTTCCAAAACTAGGTTAAAGACAATTATTCTGTATTAAATACCTACACGGTTCATTCTGAATTACTGCGTGTAGGAACTTTAATTATGGTGATTTTAGGGAATGTTTGTATGCTGTTTTGTGAGAACATTAATTTTATACATCATTCACTTGTTGATAATACATGTGAAAAGAACAACATACAACCAATCATTTTGTTTCAATTTCTTTATTTCTTATGTTTTTCTTATGTATTTCTTATGAACATAATTGTTGTAATTGTCAGCCTCAGACCGCAAGTAGATGCTGACGAGGTAAGACTCTAAAAAGTTTTCTCCTCATCTCCTGGTTAATTTTGTAGGGAGAGGATACCGTGGAGAACATGGTTTTCTGATTAAGTGTCCCATATGTTCCAGGATCAATAAAAAGTGGTGATTTGAAGCTGTTCTTGCTGTCTCCAGTGTGAATCTTCTTATGTTCAGATCTGGAACTGCTACACACGCTCACTTAGTAAACACTGTACTTTGTACTTTTGCCTACGTCACGCGAGACCTTTCCAATGTGACTACGTAATGTGTGAAGTTGAGTTAGTGCAAGAAGAGCACTTGTGGTTAAAAAGTATATAATTTTTTATTTTCTTTTTGTACAAAATGACGATCGTTTCACTAGATAAGACCCTTATTCCTCAACAGGGATCAGGTGTAGAGCCCTTTGAAGCTGGACCTTCAACCCACTGATCAATGCTTTCTTGTAAGAAAGACATGAACATCTCAGGAAATTTTCATTCCGGAAGTGAACTTATCCTGTGGTGCATGAGATGAAACACCTACAAGCAGTGATGCCATACATGAAAATTTGTAATAGGGTCAGTACTTGTAACATTTTGTGTATTTTCTGTGTTTTCATTTCTTTAAAATCTTAAACTTGGAAGTGCATGAACTATGCCACCTTGGTAGATAAAGCTAAAAAAAAGTTGTGCTTCGTTTGTTTGAGGAAATGGTTTGATATGTAAATTCGGTTAATTTTATATTTTGCCAAACAAAGAGTTTGTCTGTGTGTGCTCTGGGTCCTGCTGCGTGAACAGAGTGGTTTTGTTTGCTTCTTACGCCACCTCAGAAAGCTGAATGGGAGCAGTATAGTAATTAAACTTCTATTTGGAATCGGAGCAAAAAGCAAGGTAAATTACAGAGAAAAAAAACCTGAAAATCTCCATATTAAGGATTTTTTGCCTCTTAAAACGTCTTTTAATATTGTTTATAGTAACAGCTACCATGGAGCAGAATTCCAGTTTTGTATCTAGCTTGAAATAATAGTGTTCTGGATAGTTGCTAGCAGGGCCAGACCTTCCATAGGCCATATGGAGATAGAGCCTCAGCGTTCCCTAGTGTGATATTTCAGTGTTATTTTAACAAGTAAATATACTAGAAAGTAAAGCGATATTTTATACATTATATGTGGCCCTGGGCCACAAAACTAGTCATAAGTAGCATGGGTATATTTGTAGAAATAGCCAACAATACATTGTATAGGTCAAAATTATTTTTCTTTTATGCCAAAAATCATTAGGATATTAAGTAAAGATCATGCCATTTTCTCAATATTTTGAGATTTTTTTTTTTTTTACACCCACAGATTTCAGTTTCAAATAGTTGCCAAATATTGTCCTATCCTAACAAACCATATGTCGATAGAAAGCTTACTTTTTTTTCTTATTTTTACATTCTTTCTTATGATGTATAAATGATGATGATGTATGAGACTTGTTTTGTGGTCCAGGGTCATATATACTGTTCTTTAAAAATAATAATAATAATAATGTGGGGTTGCCAGTGTGCAGGAGATTTTTAAAACTTTTGGCATTTTAAAACTTTTTTGAAGTTCAAATAATCACAAAATAATTATTGTTTTTATTATTGTTGTTGTTGCCACAGGGATTTATTTATGATTTATGTGCTCACTCTTGCACATAAAAGCAACACTGAACACATGGTAAAAAGAAAAAAAGAAAGCATTTTAAAAAAACATAATTTGTCATAAAGAGACCTATTTAACCTCAATTATAGTGTTTTTAAATAATAAAGTAAAATTAGTTCTTACTTTTTATTTGTGTATTTTTTTCATCATTTGGTAAATAACAGGTTTTTAGGTTTGTAGCGTTGTGAACTTTATTTTCTATTAACATTTAAGAACATTTTCTACAGTGCACAAAGAGACAGTGCAGCATCAAAGCAATGGTACAGTTTTGTTTTTCTTCAGAATAATTTTCCTGTCCCACTTTTACAGTATTATGCTCCACAGCTTTTCTCTACAGGTCTCTGCTTCACACATTCATTAATGACAGGGAGAGAAAAAAAAGGGAATCGTTTTATGTGGCAAACCTAAATACAGCCAAGACTATTTACCCTATGCTGTACAGTTTACCTGCCGTCCCTGTCAGATTCTCCAGCTGAGTTTTTGTCTGGTAATTGAATTTGGTTGTTTATGCCTCTTTTCTGTCTCAGTGCCTGCAGGTGACGTGCTATCACCACTCACCCTTCACACTCATTTTCATGCGCTCAGCACATGATTAGGTGCCATTTTATAATTCACACATCCATCCAATAAGCGCCTCTTTCTTTTGTCAGGAAGATAAATGAGGCCAAAACTGGGATGCTCTTTCACAATTATTCAGTTTTCATTTTAAAGCATAGGTGGCAAGAATGAAACATGGGATTTTAATTACATCAAGTATAGAGACTAGCGCAATGTTTATGTAAAGGATACAATACAATCAACTGGTCCTTGTTGCAAAATAAACCCTTGACAGAAGACAAAAGCATAGCTATTTATCAAATAAATAAATAAATGGAAATGAAAAATCGATTTGAAATGATTTATGTGAGAAGACTTTGAAACGAACAGTGCTAAACAGGTGTAAACAGGGTCCAACACATCTTGTGATCACTGAAACATTATACTGAGAGGAAACATCACTGTGCTCACATCACACTTGTAGCATTTAAGGAATAGTTCACACACAAAAAGGAAATTTTCTCAAAATTCACTCTCACTTAGATCATCCAAAATGTAGATGAGTTTGTTTCTTGATCTTGATTTGGATAAATGTAACATTACATCACAAATGGATCTTGTGTAGTGAATGGGTGCTGTCCAAACAGTTGATAAAAACATTACAATAATCTACAAGTAATCCACACGATCGGTTAACATCTTGTGAAGTAAAAAGCTGAGTGCTTGTAATTAAAAAACAAAACAAAACAAAAAAAAAAAAACACATTTTTAACTTCAAACTATAGCTTCTGGCTAAAAAACTCTAGTCCTCTATCCATAGAATGTATAGAATATATTCTCTTCTGAATCTGGAGAGAAATGTGCACAGATTAAGCACTGTTTACAAGCAAAAACAGTCCACAGTAGTTCACAGTGACTTGTATTATGGCCAGAATCAAAAGATTAAAGTTAAAGTATTTTAATGATTAATTTGTTTCTTACAAACACACAGCTTTTAAAATGAGATTAAAATTTAAATTGTACTTAAATGCAACAGTCTCAGAGGCAAACATGCACTATTTAAACCATCTCAGTAAGTGGAAAAAAATGTTAAAAGATCAGATTTTTTCAAAAATAGGAAGAAGAAGGGAGACAGTTTTAGATTTTCTGAATTTTGGAAAGAGTATAACTATAATTACCTAATATTTTGAGACATTAAAGCCTAAAGTGGTGCTGAATGAGAAAATCAGAATTAATAGCTTGGTTCTGAAGATTTTGTGTTAATCTCAATGCAGATCAGAGGTGTGTAAAACAGGTTTAGATGATTTGAACAGAGATTTACAGGGTAATGTGAAAATCAAGGGTTTGTTGGTGCTCATATTTTTAATGCCACAGCATCTTCAAAGGTCCACTGAAGTGCTTTAAAAAACGTAGCATTACTCTATGTGTTGACGTAATTTCAACTGATAATTTCAAGCAGTCCCACCCCGTTTTTTATATAGCCAGGCCAGAGACATTGGGCTCTGTAAAGGTGCATTTAACAAAGAATGACAGACATAATCGTATCCATATTGCTATAAAATATAGCATTCTGTGTAAAATCCAATGGGGTCCGATACATTTTGTTGTCTGCGTCAATTTACGCATATGAACTAGCATGAACTGTGCTATCATGCCACATGAACCAAAGCAGACTATGTGCACGCTGCGTGGTTCACGTGACATAACGTGAAACTCATTTCACCCCAATGGAAAGCATATTTACACTGAATAGTTCCCCATCCCCTATATAATGTACTGTATGCCATTCACCATCCAGAAAATTCTATCTCTGTAAACAAGTAACCAATTTCTACTACAGCTTCAGTGTCTATTTATAGTGTAGGGGGTGGGGCGCTTCGAATTCTAAAGAGCGTTTGATTGAACAAAAAGAAGTTGAAGTGCAGGATGATGTCATCAAAATCGTATATCTTGTGAATTTTGTTTCGGAGCACATTAGTTTATAAGGTTAATATATAGGTGCAGCTCAAAAAATTAGAATATCATGAAAAAGTTCCTTTTTTTATTGGATTTTTTATTTATTTTTTATTAACTTTCATATACTCTAGATTCATTACATGTAAAGTAAAATATTTCAAATGTTTTTTGATTTCATTTCAATGATTAGAGCTTACAACTCATGAAAGTCAAAAATCCAGTATCTCAAAATATTAGAATATTTCCTAAGATCAATCAATCGGATTTGCAAAACAGAAAAGTTCAAGTTCTTTAAAGTATGTTAATTTGTGCACTCAGTACTTTGTCGGCAGCACGTTACAGCAAATGACTTGCTCCTAGCACAAATTACAGCATCAGTGCTGCTGAGGCACTATTGAGCCTTCAGATCATGTATATTGTTGGATCGACTGTTTCTCATCTTTCTCTTGAAAATTTCCCATAGATTCTCAATGGGGTTCAGGTCAGGCATGTTGGCTGGCCAGTAAAGCACAGTAATATCATGGCCAGCAAACCACTTGCAAGTGGTTGTTGCACTGTGGGCAGGTGCTAAAGTCCTGCTGGAAAAGGAAATCAGCATCTCCATAAAGCTTGTCAGCAGATGGAAGCATAAAGTGCTCCAAAATCTCCTGGTAGATGGCTGCACTGACTTTGCACTTGATAAAACACAATGGACCAACACCAGCAGACGTCATGGCACCCCAAATCATTACTGACTTCAGAAACTTCACACTGGACTTCAAGCTGTTTGGATTCTGTGCCTCTCTAGTCTTCCTTCAAACTCTGGGACCATGATTTCAACATGAAATGCAAAATTTA
This sequence comes from Cirrhinus molitorella, assembly GCA_033026305.1. Classification (NCBI taxonomy): domain Eukaryota; kingdom Metazoa; phylum Chordata; class Actinopteri; order Cypriniformes; family Cyprinidae; genus Cirrhinus; species Cirrhinus molitorella. The sequence goes on along the minus strand of CM065129.1, from coordinate 19,347,901 downwards.
CTTTTATCTGAAATCAGGGACTTTCGACCAATGTTCACTGTCCAGTTCTTTTTCTCCTTAGCCCAGGTAAGATGCTTCTGACGTTGTTTCTGTTTTAGAAGTGGCTTGGTAGTCCTTTTCCTGAAGACGTCAAAGTGTGGGGACTCTTGATGCTTTACTCCTTGTGAAGCTCTCCCAAGCTTGCAGTCATCCCTGTTGCCTGTGCACCTTTGCCTACCCAATTTTTTCCTTACAGTCAACTTTGCGTTTGGTATGCTTTGATACAGCACTCTGTAAACAGCCACCCCATTCAGTGATGACCTTATGTGACTTACTCTCTTTGTGGAGGGTGTCAATGATTGTCTCCTGGACCATTGCCAAGTCAACAGTCTTCTGGTTTCAAAGAACAAGACACACCCAAAATGTATACTGTAGGGATGGTCTTTTAATGAAACTCAAATGTAAATATTTTAATATTTTGAGATACTGGATTTTTGACTTTCATGAGCTATATGCTCTAATCATCAAAATTTAAAAAAAAAAACTTTTGAAATGTTTTACTTTACATGTAGGTAATCTATAATATATGAACATTTCATTTTTTAAAATGTTACAATAACAAAAAAATAACTTTTTTACGATATTCTAATTTTTTGAGCTGCACCTTTATTCATACTAAAAGCCAAAAAATTATTTTGTTTTCATGGGGACTTTAAAGATTCTTGCAAAGTGTTACAGAGACACCAGAATCAGAGATACGGCAAACAACACAGGGATAGTTATTCACAGAATGCAGGTGAGTAGCAATGGGTATGATTGATGGAGCAATGGCAATATTGGAAAATAATAAGCTTAACTGACTTTGCAGGAGGAGAAGGAGATCGTGAATTGGCTGGAGTGCACACAGTTCGCCGGGATGATGACCTGAGAGGTTACACATGATGGAGAACGATGGCAATACAGGAGGAGATCACAGGAGTAAGTTACAGGATGTATGTAGTCTGTATACCAACGAATAGACCAGACCATGAGCATAGTATGTGTGTGCTTTTCATGCAGGAGCTGATGAGAGTGCTGACAAGGTGCCAGTGCAGGTGATCAGTAATCAGAGGATTGTGAGCAGAGTGAGGGAGTGACGGTGGAGCCTGGTGAGACTGTGACACAAAGTAAGAATTTAAATTTTATTTTGCATCTTGATATTTTACACAGGGTCAATTTGAAAAAGCACAATTAGATCTTCACATGTTTTAACATGACAGCACTTTGAGACATATTAAAATGCAGATGGCTGTGCTGTCACTAGTAATATGAAGCACTTAAGGGTGTGAGAAATTAATGAGAGCTTATCTCAGATGAGTTACAGCTCACCAAAGGCATCTGACTTAAATATGATAGATGGAGCATGCAGATAGCGAATTACAAATTCCACCTCAGGAACTTTGAGTGACATAACTGCTAATGGCCAAGTTTGTTGTTTCTTGTTTGTGTATGCTAATGTAGTATAATCATAATGACCTCATAATTTTTAGCTGTTATTTCAGGCCCAAATTATGCAATGATGCTGTGTAAGTAAAGCACAAGAATCCATCATAAAATGCTGAGCGAATTCATTCGACTGAATTGCATGAAATATAAATTAACCATGAGAACCTGCTGAGGAAATGACAGTTTGATGCAAGTATATATTTGAAAGAGAAAGTGCTTATTTCTTTGAAGAATAATTTCACTACAATCCCCACTGAGACTTCCCAAAAGCAAACACTGTTTTAATAAGGTTAGCCAAGGAAAATAGTTATCCAAAAGCCTCAACTGGCATTTCAAAACTCACAAAGGAATGTGCAAAATGATTCCTGAATATCACAAAGCTCACAATTATTCTTCTATTAGCAGAGCTGGTTCAGTCTTAATTGAAATTTGGCCCATTTCTTAGGAGGTTCCCCCAGTACAAATTATTTAAAAATCCTCAGTCATTTCATATAGCTGCAGTGTTATTTAGAATTCTTAAGTAATTAAAAACAATTTTAGATCTTGCACAATGGGCACCTTAATATCTTAAAAGGTGATGCTGAGGGTAACATAATGTGCTGTGATATGTGCATCTGCTGATAAAGAAAGACTGTAGTGTCAGCCTTCTGTCGGTCTATCCTAGAATTTTCTCATTATAGTCTCACATCTGGCATCAATGGCACAAGGCCAGACGCACACAAGCACACCCACACTATGGAGAGTTGACATAAGCAGTAAGTTAACTACCACTGAAGGTCCTGCTAAACTAGTTTATAGCACATATTAAAAACAAAGGGACAAGTTTACTAAGTGTGTGCCTGTTTTGCACCTTATTTCCCCCAAAATACCTGCATCCTAATCACTAATCAGTGAAATATGTGACCCTGGACCACAAAAACAATCTTACGTAGCATGGGTATATTTGTAGCAATAGGCAAAAATACACTGTATAGGTCAAATGTATCAATATTTCTTTTATGCCAAAAATCAGGTAAGTAAAGATTATGTTCCATGAAGGTATTTTTAAATTTTCATAAATATATTTTTATTTTGTGTTTGTGAATGCACTGTGACTAGTTTGTATGTAATGTGTAGTTCTATATACGCACCTTCTGTGAAGATGAATTTCCTCTTTGAGGACAAATAAACTATCTATTCACTTGTAACTGTTTGGCTATTGTTGATCTTTATCAAAAAAAAAAAAGTGTTAATTGTGCACAATGTTGTATGTTTCAGAAACCAATATTTTCCTGTGGGACTGAATCTGAGTTCTGACCTCATCTGCCAGTTATTTCTGTAGACTCTGACGCAGGAACATATCACACTGCTGTTTATCTGTGTGCCACAGTTCTCAAGATCACAGGGCAAAGAGAAGAGTGTGAAGAGTGAGTCACCTGCCTCTATGTTCAGTATGCATGTTTAAAATATAGGCTATACCCAATAAACGTCACATATGCATTTCAAAGTAAATACAAATGAGGCAACGTTCCACAGGTGTCTTTTGCAAAAAAAAAAAAAAATCTTAATTTTCCTTAATTTTGCATCTCTAACTAACCAAAAATAATTAAAATAAATAAATGAAATAGTTTTAAATTCAGATATATAGAAAAAAACTTAAAATGCACTCAATTGAAATATATTAATAATTTTATATTGATAAATTTTTTTAAATGTCATTAATGTAAAATACTACATCAACTATTCCATTTAACAATTGAGTTAAATAATTGAATAACCAAGTGGCAGACAAAACAGAATCGTTTCCTAAATTTCAGAGTCACTGCTTAGTCCTATTTTAAGTTATCCTAACAGGAGTAGAAGGGCAGTTTATAAACCTATTTCATAAATGAATGTATTCTGATGCACAGTATAAAAACATAATTGAGATGTTTGAAAAAGAACTCTGATCAAAATTAGACAACACTTACAGATACCTCAAAGATCTTGGTGCTAATCTGGCACCTGGTGCTAATTGTCTTAATTTTATGACAAATCCTATTTAACTGGTAGCAATTCTTCAATTTTGACTCAGATTGTAAAATGGCAGGCCACTCTAAGGTGACTGAAATCCCTGCGACAGGAGGTTGTCTAGATGAAGGCCAAAATGATGACCCTTTCAGCAATTGCAAGAGAAGTTGGTTATTCCAATTCTGCGATTTCTTGAATATATACAAAGCATAAACCAGCTCAAACCAGCATCCTTGCCTCAAAACCTACCTAACCAGCATGTGCTGTTTTTTTTCAACAGGGCGGTGTCAAACTGAGGAAGGACTGAAGCCCAAGTGCATAAAGAAGTCAGTGAAAGGTGGAGGAGGAAGTGTCATGGTTTGGGGGATATTTTCTGCAGCAGACGTTGGGTCTCTTATACGGCAGAGTGAATGCAAATGTTTATCAGAACCTCCTTCAGCAGCATGCAGTTCCTTCCCTGCAAGCATCTCCCAATCAGCCTGCAATTTTTATGCAAGACAATGCCCCTGTCACACTGCAAAACAGGTAAAGCAGTTCCTTGAAGATAAGCACACAGAAATAATGAAAATCTGGAAACTCCTTGGCAACACAGTTATGGCTAAGAAACCCACTACAGTTACCAAACCATATATATATATTCATATTATATAGATATATAATATAATACCGGTGTTAAATAAAACATAATACAGAACAAATGAGCAAGTGCTCTAATCCTTGGTCCAGCAGATGGCTGCAGGCTTAAGCATTTGAATACTAATGTCCCCCTGGTCCACTTCAACCTTCTTTCAGTCACGGCTCAGTTCTGCTGCTCTCTCTGGATGAAGCTGTCCCTCACCAGCTCTGTTTGCTCTGGTTTGTCAGATCTCCTTGAGTCTTCTGGCTCTAGTTCTTGTACCTCAACACAGCACAGTCTTCTGGTCATGGGTTGTCGAGGAGAATAACATCAGTGCTGATTTTGGCATCTGCAGTAAATGCTGTTTCCTCATGGGTTAAAACACAGAACACAGCCTGTAAATAGTTTCACAGAGGTGTACATCAATATCCACGGTGGCTGATATTGATTTAACGTGTCTGGTGTAAAGGTGAGGGGAAAGGCTTTGACGTTTCGGTCTCCATCTCATACGCACAAGAGGCTGAAGGATAGCTGTGTTTGCTGACCTTACATGTCAAACTCTTTATGTGCTTTTGTCTGAAGATCTTGCAGGTTCTCGTTCGCACTGCTGCATTAAGTATTAACTATGTCTCTTGCTGTTTTCCAGTAGCTGGAAAGCACATCTGCCCATGGAGCTGCAGTTTAAGGGAGAAGGGTTGACTAATGCACCTATCTCGTGCTCTCCTGCGCTCTTTAAATGGTTGACAAGATGAATCACATCATTCTCGGTGCAGCACTCTAAATGAAAAGCAGGTTTAATTTTGTGAAGCCTGGAGAGAACGGCTCTAAAAGTGACTCTTACTGCATAAGATATGAAACATGATGCTTAATTTTAAACGGTTACAATCTCTTCCTGGAAAACAACTTAAGCGCATGTTCTTCTGTTTTGCTCTTAGTATAAGATTTGCAGGAATATTCCAGGTCAAATACAACTTATGTTGTGATTGCACAGAAAATCATTTTGAAAAAGCTAAGAAAAACATGCAAACAATTTTAAAAGTAGACATATGAAACAACTTTCATTTGAAGTGGAGCTTTTTTTCTAGGTGTATAAAAAGCTTTCTCAGTTTAAGTCTGTGCTATATGAGCTGTATAGCTATAGCGTATGTCTCTTTCTGGTATTTATGCACAGACATTCAAAAGTTAGACTTTGTCTTATCAAGCTGGAATACACTATACCACCTTCAAAATCCAACCACTAGACATCATACACTTTCAAGTTTTTCTGAACACAACAAACTCATGTAGAAACACGTGCCTCATTGTTAGTAGATGCCCAACAAAATAAATCATTATGTATTCTAAAATCATCTCAAAATATCAAATGTTTAATATCTTATGACTGGAAAGATTCATAGTCTGAAGGTAAATCTGAGTTTTGAGTTTTTATATACATTTTTTGAGTAACATTTGATATATCAAAGCTAATTTTCAAAAAGACGTTATCTTTATTAACAAACCGCATGTTTGAAGTCTAAACAGATACAATCAACTAAACAACTACAATCCGTGACACAAAAACAGTACTATTTATACAGTTATAGTGGATTATGTCATGACACTCGCTGTGAGAAATACCGTAAACAGAGTGATACATACATAAAATATACATATATACATAAAATATTGCACTCCTCTCAGCCAATCAGATTCAAGGCTGATTCGATATCAACTATTCTATTTAAAATTGTGTTTTAACAATTGAGTTATCCTAGTAAAAGAGATTGAAAAGTAAATGTATTCTATACATTTTCAAGTATATGAATATTTACATGTTTTAATTTAGGATGTCATAATAGCAATGCTATGAAGTACTATTGTATGACTTCACTTTTATGGCTCATATAGTATGACACAGAATATAGAGCAAAAAAAATAATAATAATTTAATTTAGTGCTGTTGCTGATATTTATATGGCCAAAAAGTAAGATGAATGTATATCATGTATAGCAGACTACTATAAATATCAGTTGACACTCTATAATATCTTAGCAAATCATGTAATTCAAAGCAGTACAATGACTGACAGATGCTGATACAAATACACATTCCTTAAATGTATCATACTATACTTTTATACTCACATTATAAAGATTTTTTTCCAAAAAGAAAGAAAGAAAGATGTATGTAATTAAAACAAACCAAAAAGACATGCGTACCACAACCTGAAACTATCGATCAGGTGACAGAAAGTTTTCTCAGCAAAATTTTTATCACGTTAATAATTCACAAGCCATATCAAATATAGAGTCAAACTATTTTGGGGGGAACAAAACCTTAAAGCAAACAGCCACATTTTGTTTTTATCTGTCATGTAGGATCCAGTTTATCTGATTAGCCTACTTGATACCACAAAAAATAACTGGAATGGAAAAATTGTGAAATAATTGGGGTTCCTTGTAACCCTGACGTGCGTGAAGCTTGTCATCATACTGTCTAACTCTCAAACTAAGTTTTTTAAGCATGCTTATACTTTTGAAATACTTTGTGCACGATTCACAAGGCCTGTCTGTGACATTTCTCACCTACCAGAGGTGTCCTCAGCTTAGATGCGCATGCAGCCTCTGAAATCACACTTAAGACTTTCTGAGTCTTCAATCTCCAGTAGCAAAGCCACCAGATTCAGTCAGAGAGATGCATGAGAAGCCATGTAATGTCAGTCAGTCATGTTAGAATAGTGGAAGTGTGAAAGTGTGTGAAGGTCACCTGTTCAGACACTTCATTTTCAATATTTCATTTCTATTCATGGCTACTGCTATGCAAGGACATAGAGATGGTCTCTAAGAAGAACTGTCATAGAAAAACACTTCTAACTTCATATAGACAATGTGAGCACATGTGAGTAGTGGGCTTACTGAATGCAGAACTTGCACAGTTGGTATATAGAGCAAATAACCATTAAAATTACTGTAGATAACCTTTAAAAGCGTGGAACACAAACACTATGCATATTATACAAACACAATGCACACATACTGTACACACACTTTCGCACACAAACACATTGTTGCCTGCAAGTCATCTAGGGAGCACAAGAAGTCCTTGCTTTTTGATCCAGCAGCTTTTTTTCCCCTGCAGCCTTGCATTTATTTGGAAACAATTAATCATTCCTGACTCCTCAAGTCGCTGGCTTATACCGCAAACATCACCTGATTACTGGTCAGTGGAGCAGAGGCGCCACCAAGTGGGAAGATATGTGATATACATCACAGCAGGGGGGCACATGAGGGGCCACAATAAATACAGAAGGGCCAATATTATGTTGTGTATTATGTGTAGTTGACAAGGCAATACATATTTTTTGTAAAAGAATTTTTGAAAAAATGCATACTTTTATGTAGTGTGAAGTCTGATCTTTTGCCCTCTACCTCTAGTAGTATCTATTTCTATTTATACAAAGGTTTCATTCTCTATTCTTTTTATATCTTATATATTTTCTATCTGTTTTCTTTTTACTTATACAATTAACAAAAAGCAAAAAAAAAAAAAAAAAAAACAATTTCAAGACAAACTTTGCCAGACCTAGCATTTCAACAAAATGCAGGGCAACAAATATAAATGCAGTTATGACAAAAAATTCTAAATATTAGTGCAAAAAAATCCTCATATTTATGTATTGGCTATCACATACCACAGGATAGCACACATAGACATCAAAGGGGGCTTGAGTATCTGCCCTTTTTTTTCCTTGAGAGAAAGTGCCCTTTTTTCTTGGGATTATTATTATTATTATTATTATTATTGTTGTTGTTATTATTATTATTATTATTTTGTAAATGAATATATGTATATACAGGTATGTGCCAAAAAAATTTGAATATCGAGGGAAAGTCCATTTATTTCAATAATTGGTTTCAAAAAGTGAAAATTGTATGTTATATTAGTTCACTACACACAAAGTGAAATATTTCAAGCCTTTATTTCTTTCAATTTTAATGATTATGGATTAAATATAAAAAATAAAAAAAAATCCAGTATTTAACAAAATTAGAATATCATGACAAAGTTGTAGTGTGACAACATTGTAAGCTCCCTGTGTCCCAATCTAGTCAGCTAATTAACGCAAAACACCTGCAAAGATTTCCTCAGCCTTGAAATTGTCTCAGTCTGGCTTAGTAGGCTTCAGAATCATGGGGAAGACTGCTGACTTGACGGTTGTGCAGAAGACCATCATTGACACCCTCCATAAGGAGGAAAAGTCTCAAAAGGCTATTGCAAAAGAAGCTGGATGCTCACAGAGCGCAGTATTAAGGTATATTAACAGAGTGTTAAGAGGAAGAGAAAAATGTGTCCGGAAAAGTTGCACAAGTGACAGGGATGACCGCAGCCTTGAGAGGATTGTCAAGCAAGGATGATTCAGCAATCTGGGGGAACTTCACAAGGAGTGGATTGAGGCTGGTGTCAGTGCATCAAGAGCCACCACATACAGACGTCTACGTGACATGGGCTACAGCTGTAGAATTCCATGCGTCAAGCCACTCCTGAACCAAAAACAATGTCAGAAGCGTCACTGGTCTAAGGAGAAAAAGTACTGGTCTGTTGCCCAGTGGTCCCAAGTTCTGTTTTCAGATGAAAGCAAATTTTGCATTTCGTTTGGAAATCAAGGTCCTAGAGTCTGGAGGAAGACCGGCGAGGCACAAAGTCAAGCTGATTAAAGTCCAGTGTGAAGTTTCCACTGTCAGTGATGGTTTGGGGAGCCATGTCATCTGCTGGCGTGGGTCCATTGTCTTTTATCAGGTCCACATTCAACGCAGCTGTCTACCAGGAAATTTTAGAGCATTTCATGCTTCCCGCTGCCGACAAGCTTTTTGGAGATGATGATTTTATTTTCCAGCAGGATAGGGCACCTGCCCACAAAGCCAAAACTACGAATACCTGGTTTAATAGGCATGGAATAACTGTACTTGATTGGCCGGCAAACTCGCCTGACTTAAACCTCATTGAAAATCTATGGGGTATTGTCAAGAGGAAGATGAGGGAACAAGGAATCTACTGTAACATCTCAACTGTGTCAAAGGCTGATCGCCTCCATGCCACGCGGCCTTGAAGCTGTAATTAGGGCAAAAGGAGGTCCAGCAAAGTACTGAGGACATAATACAGTACATTAATACACTTTTCAGAAGGCCAGCATGTGTTTAAGATCCTTTTTTATTGGTCACATGAAATATTCTAATTTTGTGAAATACTGGATTTGGTTTGTTTTTTTGTCTTTAATCCATAATCATCAAAATTTAATCAAATAAAGGCTTGAGATATTTCACTTTATGTGTAGTGAACTAATATAACATACAAGTTTCACTTTTTGAAACAAATTATTGAAATAAATGGACTTTCCCTCGATATTCTAATTTTTTGGATTAGATTAGTTTCTGTGTGCACCTGTCAAACTGATAAAAATCTTAATATTAGTTTGGGTCAGGAAATATTAAAACTAAACTAAAAAAAGACTATTTTTTATTATGCCAAAAACAAAACGCAAAGATAGTTAATTTGAGGTCCAATTTTTTCATGTTCAAAAATAATGAATGAACAAATTAATTAATTAATTAATTACTAATTTGCATTTTAAAACTCATATGAGGGTCTAAATAAGGTTTGGCCAGTTTCCAAGAATGATCGCTGAGACGCTAGCGAAGTGAAAGAGGCTTAAGAGAGTTGTGAGTGAGGGCGCTGGCGCGTGTTGCCAGATCCAGTTTTTGTAAGCGTCTTTGGATTTGTCTATTCTACTTAATTTGACAGTGTAGAAAGTTAACAAAGTGAGAAGTTGCAGTTTTAGGAAAACAAAATATTTATTTTCTACTAGCCTATTTGCAGAAGATTAGAAATTAAGAATAATAAGAAAGATAAGAAATTAACTAATTTCGCTTTATAGCCTATAGGCATACCACATTCGGTAAGGCAAACGCCAAAAAAAAAACAAAACAAAAAAAACACTAATTTTCACTAATTTTCAAACCCTAGTTACGGCCATGTTTGCTAACATCCATGACTCATGAGCTACCATACAATAATAATTTAGCTAAAGTTTGGCTAAGGCAATATCTCATGGGCATACAGGCTAACTTAATGGAGAAAGGACATCTGAACACAGTAAAATTAATAACGTAATCAGAATCACTGCATCTAAATATACTTGAAACTAGCATAGAAGACATGCACATTGTGGTTTAGTTTCCTTTGTTGTTGCCTGTTCTTGTGATAAAATGCTATGTGAACTGATTATTTTGTAGATATCTGTTGAAAAATGAAACAACCTGAAACAATTGGGTGCAAATTGAGTGTGATGTGAATTAAAATAAATTGGTAAAGTAGCCTAAGTCAGGATTGTGTTAATATATTTAACATTTACCTAGAAAGAAAAATGGAGTGCCCTTTTTCCACTCGAGCCCCTGCCCCTCAAAATGTCCGTGCACGTCCCTGGGCAAGAGCAATGCGACGCGAGTGCTGATTTTGTAGGCTACCAATCATACAAACAAAAACAGACCCTTTACAGTTCTGAATGCTGTTATTTTACCTTTATGAGCAAAAATTATGGCGTAAAAATGTTACCAATGCAAGTGATCGGCGCTGGCGCCTCCATGTAAAGCGCGTTTCAGCTTCCACTCTCCGCACAAACGATTGGATATGCGTCTAACAGCGCACATTTATATTACATAGGTTAAGCGTTTAAACTAACATTGTGATATGGTTAAGCTGTTATATTTAGACATATAGATTTTATTTTAGGCAAGTCGTGATGATTTGAGAAGGCTAAATTCATCAAACATATCAACTCACTGTCTGCTGCTGGCCGCTTAAGTCATTAGCCTACTTAAAAAAAAAAAATTAACAAACAAAAATGCTCCAAACTTTTTCTAAATTAACTTAATAAAATAACGAAACGAAATATACGGACCCTCAAGCGCAACTTGTTTAGTTATGGAGTAAAAAGGCTACTGTTTCATTTTGCCTTATAATGTATATCTTTTCCATCTAATCAATCTCAGCGTGTCTTAATTTTGTGTTATAGAGGTTTCGTCATCTTAATGGCTTTGGTCTGTGCTTTGGAAGTGTTCTGTTAATTCTGCTAAACTTTAATTACTAAATCGCCAGCCACCCCACACAATAACAGCAATAAGCTTTGTGCTTTTGGTGCTTTTAATATAAAAAGTCTCAGTCAGCTTTCAAATTCTTTAATTACTAAAGCTGAAATTAAAAACTAAACTATAAAAATACTATACTAAACTAGGCTAGAAAACTGTTCACAAACTAGCCTAAAATCAAAACTAAAATTAACCAAATTTTGAATCAAACTAATAAAAAACAAACTAAATTTTACTGAAACCAGCCCTGCATATATACTTAATATTTAACATATTATATTATTTTTATTGCATTTCGTGTATTAGCCTATACTAATAGATAAAACATTAGCAGTTGGTTTGTAAAAGTGATTTATCCATCAGTTCTTGTTGCATTTACAGACGCACAATAATGTGCATTTTTGACACATTGTTGTCCTATTTAATACTTTAACGTTGCTTTGACACAAGCTGAATTGTTAAAAGCGCTGTATAAATAAACTTTACAAATACAAAAGAATTTCAAAGAAGCTTCGAAAAGGTTTGCTACTCCCATCACTAACTACGAGGTCACGATATGACGTATCGATCTGCTGTTGGTCACGTGATGTAAATTCGCAGGTCAGAGTTCACCAACCTTGACTTTCGGAGGTCAGTGGAACGCCAAAGATTTCGCAGGTGCTTGCTTTTCTGAATGGAAGTAAATGCAATGAAAAGTGTGTTACCGACTGGGCGAATCTCCTTTCCACCGCACACTACAAGATGATTTTGAAGAAGAGAAGAAAGACGCCCGCCTCAACGCTGCAAACGAGCGATTATGCGATGCGGCTGCTACCATGAGTACACAAAGCTACGTGAGGTGAGTGTCTACTAGAGCACAGCATATAAATTCTTTGCTAGAGCCCAGCAACTCACGGATTCCTATTCACGGGTTTGATGGAAGAAGAAGAGCCAACCGCTACTGTCGTGAGGTGAGTGAGAAACTGTAAACAACAACAACAACAACAACAGCAGCAGCAAAAGTAGTCGTAATAGTAGTGATAGCAGTAATTTAGGCCTTCAGGTTAAGCCATGATTTGATCATACCTCAATTCAGGCATATATTCTACAAAACAAGGCGCTGACATATTTTAAGATGCGCATCTGAATATAATTATGTGAAATATATGAGTTCAGATGCAAAAGCCTCTAAATCCATCTGACATATTTCTTTAAAAAACTTTCATCAGGCTCCGATGTATAGGTTTCTGTGTAAATACTGGTACTTCTGATTGGGCTGAGGCTGAGATTTTTTAGCAAGTTTGAAGTACAAGTATTTGATGGATATATAATATGTGTCGAGAGCATTCACTCAGTATCATTATCTCATTTTTGACCGAGATGGCTTTTAGCTGGTTTTGCATCTGAACTCTTCATATATAGATCACAATAGCATATTTGATAAATGTATGTTACAAACAGTGAGGAAAATATTTCTACAATTCAAACTAGATTTAATTTCACCTTTTAGCAAAATATATTACATATATATTACATATATTTCAGGGGCATAAACTATTACTATTAAACTACTATTCTGCAGTAGCCTACATTTAGGCTGAATACAAATGTAGGTGAAAATGATTTGATAATTTTCATGCTTTTTTATTTTATTTACTGTAATGGTCTTGTTTTTGTAATATTGTAAATTTTTCAGTTTTTTTATTCAAATGTTATTGAAAAAATGTGTATGACATTTTATGTATGTGGACAAGACACAACTATTTGAAAATCTGCAATCTGAGGGTGCAAAAAAATCAAAATACTGAGAAAATCTCCTCCTTTAAAGTTGTCCAAATTAGGTTTTTTGCAATACTAATCAAAAATTAAGGTTTTATATATTTACAGAAGGAAATTTACCAAATATCTTCATGGAACATGATCTTTACTTAAAGCTGCAGTCCATAAGTTTTGCCTCTTTGTCGCCATCTCTGTCTCAAACCTGCAATTGCAGTTAAATGCGGAATTATCCAAGTGGTACTCGCTGCAGAGCCAAATGGGAGGAGCTAGAGCTCTAGCTCCCCCTCGCTGGAGCTCCAGCTCCCCCTCGCTGGATCTAGGGGGCGGGGCTTGAGGTGCTATCAAGCGCCACCAAGTGGCTGTTAATGTTATTGCGAGTTCATCCGTAATGGAAGTAAATGCTTGTTTTGATGCGCAAGATGCTTTTTTTAATCATATTGTAATTTTAAATGGAATATTGACTAATTTTAGATAGACTTGTTTTGAGATTAGTGATGCGTCCTCTCCAACAACATTTGGGATAAGATGTAAGATGTAATTTAATAGTCACATACTCACATACACTGTCCTACAAGTGTTGCACTGGATTTATTTGTTTCTATTAACCCAAATGTGCAAAAGGTGCATCTAAACATAAAATAAACCTTAAATCTAGATAAAATGTAATAATAATAATAATAATAATAATAATAAATATCATAAATATATTTCAAGAACACAACACTTCTTTCATACAACATTTTAATGGTATAACAATAAAATAATAAATATATTTCAAGAACACATAAAAAATTTTACAGAGTCAAAATTTTAGGAACACCACCTAATCAATAATCAAATAATCTCATAAAACATTTGCCTTCAGATTACGAGGTGATATTTAACTCCTTAAAGTGATTTAACTTTATTAAAAGTATGTCTTCTTTTATGTCAGTTTTAATATATTATATTATATATATATATATATATATATATATATATATAATAAAAATGTATATATAACATTTTGAATATATAAATATTAAATGATTTAAATAGGCTAACTTAAAAGATCATTTAAAAATTAAAATAAAGCCACTGATTTAATTACTGAATCATATCATTCATTTGATTCGTTTGAACGGCTTATTCTTTATAAACGCACATTCCTTCATAAACGAAACGAAACTGTGTTTGAATGTAGATGCGCAGTTTTGACTTCTTTCAGACCATTTTTGGCAACAAAATAGAGCAACATCAGGCAATAGTGTTATAGTCAGACAAAGTAAATTACTTAATATTAACTTTTTGTTTAACTGTTGTATTAAAATAATATCTCATTTACAAACTACCTTAAAATCATTAAAAGCTGTCACTCATCATTGTTAATAGCAATTTCACAAAGTTCCATAATCAACGAAGCTCTATACACTGCACAATCAATATCTTATTTACACTCTCTCTACACTTTGTTTATGAAAGGATTCGTGAAGTATGTCCGTGATACATTACTCAACGTTGCAAAACACGTAGAAACCTTTGAGGCTCCCCTCAGTGCAAACACAAATATGCTGATCGGCTCACATATTTTTTTCATAGTCGCAAATGCGTCTGAAATGATCAAACTGTAGAGCCCTGTTGTATACATCACAAATTCAGTTTATTTTTAAGGTACAGTTTTCATACAGGTTGTTTGAATGGACTCTATTTGCGTGCGCGGTAGTACGTCTGGACCTATGACGTCTCAAGCCCCGCCCCCTAGATCCAGCGAGGGGGAGCTGGAGCTCCAGCGAGGGGGAGCTAGAGCTCTAGCTCCTCCCATTTGGCTCTGCAGCGAGCACCCTCTCGAATTATCTACCATGAGTGGGTTGTCCTTCGGCACGGCTCCAGCACGGATGAATCTAATGTTTCGGTAGCTGTCAGTCACCGCACCGTTTTTGGATTTTCACTGTATTTAGGAATCACAGATGAACATATTCAAATATATGACCCAAATAAGAATCTTCATCGGATATTGTCATCTAGTAAGTGACAAGTGTAAAACTTTTGATATGACCAACTGAGGAAAAACGCTACAGGTGTTCCAATCTAACGATCGGTTATCTCATATCACATCAAACTAGCAAGTTATTATTACTGTTATACATTGTTCTCAGTTTGTTCATGTTAGCAACATCAGCATTGCGTAACTACGTGTATGTAGTGTGTAAAGGCCTATTAGCGTTTCTGTTTCTGTACAGTCTAATCTCTGATTGACATAAAATTCAAATTTCATGTCAAGAAATTCTTTTAGCAGAAAAAGCAAATTATTCTTCCTTGGGACCAGTGTTCTTTAAAATACAAAACTTGTGTAATCCCACATGGGCTATCTGCAAACAGATGTATATTTAAAACTGGAGTAATCTAATTTCAGTCACTTGTGTTTCATAAACTCATAAACTTTCTTGATCACAATCCGCAACCAAAAAAAATGTGTGATTATTTCACCCGCTGTGAGAAAAGGCTATAAACTATCCGCATCTGCAGGATTCTCACATGCCACTATGTTACTAGCCTGGACGCCTTCTTTATGTTTACAGACGTGACGTAATGACACAGTGGCATGCTTGAATTTCCCGCGAAAACCTACCTGTACCACTCAATTTAAAAAACATTATTATAAGCTAACCGTTGTGAATCGGGCTAAAGTAAGGCGATAGTTTTGAACACTGGCTGGTTATGTACTTGCACAGAAATTTATTTTGTATAATTTAACCAAAAAAGTTACGGACTGCATCTTTAATATCCTAATGATTTTTGGCATAAAAGTAAAATCATTCATTTTGACCCACAGAATGTATTTTTGGCTATTGCTACAAATTAACCCGTGCTACTCAAGACTGATTTTGTGGTCCAGGGTCACATATACGAAAGACAAAAAAAGATTGTATGAATATACACTGCTGTTCAAAAGTTTGGGATCAAGATTTGCAATGTTTGTTTGTTTGTTTGTTTGTTTTTTTAAAGAATTCTAATGCTCATCAAGGCTGCATTTACTTGATCAAAAATATAGGGAAAAAAGATAATATTGTGAAATAAGTATTAATCCAGTTCAAAATAATAGTTTTCTATTTTAATATATTTTGAAATATTTTGTTCTAGTGATGCAAAGCTTTTGTCAGCCATTACTCCAGTCTTCAGTGTCACATGATCCTTCAGAAATCATTTTACTATGCTGATTTATTACTTGTATTAACAATGTTCGAAACAGTTGTGCTACCAAATATGTTTTTGGAACCTGTGATGCATTTTACAAAGAACATCATTTATTCAAAATATAAATCTTTTCTAACAATATAAGTTTTTGCCAACATTTTTTTCAATTTAACACATCCTTGGTGTAGTATTCATTTCTAAAAGAACTTACATACTGAAAAACCTAGCTATCGTTTAGTTGGAAGATGTAGCCAGTACTGCCCCGCGATCGCGAGGTCTGACTTTCCAGGTGCAGTATCTCCTCTCTCTACGTCTATTCTGTGCAGCGAATGGCAGAGAAGCGCTTTCATTTGGCCATAAATCGGCTTTCATACTGAACGCCGGAAAGCTCTGCGCTATGAAATCCATTCATTTCAATGGCTTGCGCGGCACAAGGACTGTTGGTTGCTGCATCCACCAAATATGAATATGATTTCTCTGTATATATATTTATAGTTTGTTACTCAGACGCTTTGATAAACGTGTGTATCCTTCTCCATCTTTATGAGCATTAACAATTCTTTCTCTCAAGTCCAAACTAATTTCTTTTGTCTTTGCCGTGATGAAGGCGCATATTATTTTACTAGTTGTTTCACAAGATACTAATCCTCAGCTTAAATGGCAATTTAAAGCCTTAACTAGGTTAATTAGGTTAATCAGGCAAATTAGTTTTTTATTTTTTATTTATTTATTTTTGGGCGGCAATTCATTGGACAACAGTGGTTTGTTCTATAGCTAATCAAACTAATAATTTCTTAAGGGGGCTAATAATATTGACAGTTTATTTATTTATTTTTGTATTATTTTATTCAAGCAACTATAAGAAATCAGACTTTCTCTTGAAGAAAAAAATAATAGGAAGTAATGTGAAAACATTCTCTTGCTCTGTTAAACATCACTTGAGAAAATATTCTAAAAAAAAAAATTAAATTCCACAGGGGGGCTAATAATTTTGTCTTCAACTGTATTTCCAATTGTAAGTCGCTTTGGATAAAAGCATCTGCTAAATGTAAATGTAACATGCTGTGACTGACTTCATAATCTGCCCATAAACAAACAGTAGACAGCTCTAAGGACATATTTTAACATCCAAAGTTACTGTATTTAGTGTTTTTAGGTTTTTGTAAGTTAACCCCCAAAAAATCATTTTATCTAGTCTTGTTCTTTCAAATTGTCCATGGACCCCCATGTGGACTCAGACCCGTTTGAAAACCCCTGCATAAACTTTATAATGGAAAAGCAGAAACCCACATATTTACCATTTAAATGGTTATTTCTGTTGCTGGTTATTTCAGAGAAATATTTAAATGGGACAGTGGAATGTGACATGTTGATTTATCCCAACTTGTCGCATTCCACTGTCAATTGTGCTCGTTCTGTTGAATGTCCTCAATCTGGCAACACCTGTGACCATCTGGTGTCTGAGGAAGAGGGAAAGGGAGAAGTAACTCTCAAATGCTTAAAATTTGGGCTGCAGCACCCATTTTGACCGCTAGATGTCAATATTGCATACTGCACCTTTAAAGTAACAGTTAGCTACAGATTAGGCTACAACTGTTTACAGTGCACGTTTCACATTTAATATGTAATTGCTTGTGTGTACTTACGTTGGAGTTGTTTTTGATTTCATGTGAGTTTAAGTATCAGCTATCAATGTTCTTGTCTTTAATAAAGCATGTAACATGTAGTCATGTGTTTACAAATGGGAGATGCAGACACAGGGTGATTAATGAGACAGTGTGCTGTTAATTAGGACAGTGATTTAGTCATTAATGAGTGTGTGTTACAGCTGGAGGGAGCAGGAGGATGCTGGCTTGGTTACAGTGTCACCTCTGTTCAGGGAGCAGGAGAGCAGCAGCAGCTGGACCATCATAAAAGGTTGATGGCGCAGATAAGCGTACTGTAGCCTACTCCCACACAAACACACATGGATGTAGACAAATACTTACTACATGATTAGTAGTACATATTTTTAATTAAATCCAAATGAATCATTTACACAAAATTCTGAATTTTATCCATGCACATAATAAAAACAGATAATTTGTAGAGAGATGAGAAATAAGAGTGAAAGGTATATTTAAAAGAAAGCGTTTTGACAATGTCTGTCAAAAGTTCTAATTCTGAATACATTCTAAAGCATGTTTTAGATGTGCAATAAATTACTGACAAATGACTGGCAAGTGGTATCTGAGCATTAAATTAAACTACATGGACGTTTTAGGATCATTTTAAGATTTAATTTAAATGGGGATTTAACATACATTTCTAGTTATGATCATGTAAACTTTTAGAGATTTGACTGAACTCAATTGATTGAGTAAACTCATTTCCCCAGCTGAATTGAGTAACGGGGTACAACAAAAAGTGTATATTTAAGTTTACTTAACTTATTGCTCAGACACATACATCTTGCATAACAAAGCAAATTGGCTTAGCATTACACACCACATACTTTGTCTTTTTTTGGATGTGCCTGGGTGATTACACGTTTAAAAGTGTACACTTGCACCCTGACCTGAAAGAAGTTGATTTGCTTCAAAATAGTCACCATCTTGAAATGACTAGTAATGGTCAGACTGTTCAACGGGAGTATTATTGACCACTGCTTTTAGTCTCTCTTCTCTTTTCAAGACTTCACACTAGAATTGGAACATAAACAATTGTATGAGTCATTTTAGGTGCACTCAAAACATATTCAGCAGGTTCAATAACTGCAAAATACTGTCTATAAAATGATTGCCTTTTTATCTCTGTACCAAGAGGCCATTCTCTTGATGAAAAATTGTAAGGGTCTGAATTTTGTAAAGCTTTAATTAAAGAGTCTTTGATTACATTTTTCTTCCTTAAAAATATTTTCAGTTGATTGCTTAGTTGTTTTCAAGAACACTCACCAATATCAAATAAATCCTCTACAATTTCTTGGACTGCTGATAGACACTATCATTGAGACATGTAGAATTGCTTGCATCCGAAGGAAAAAAGGAATGCAGCTCACTGCTGAATGGACTCATTACACAACACTTGCATGTATTTTTTTGTGCAGGATTAAAATATGATTAATTCATTTAACGTAATACATAATTTACAGAGTAACTATTTACAACTTGTTGGCTTGTTGTTGTTTACACTAACTTCACTCACCAACGTGTTATTGGGCTAGTCAACACTAGACAATGGTTAAACAACAGCTCCAGTGGCTTATGGTAAAGTGCATGCCATTTGACACAATCGATCCGATAAAAATTTTAAATCTCTTATGCTGTAACGGCATTTTTTTATATAAAAAATAAGGAAATAATCAAAGTTGAAAAGAAAATATTGGGTAGTGTAGGTTTAGGTGCTATAGTCCCCCACGTCCACTGCGTTCTCAAAATTCTGGCAATTTGATACAATATCAATGACTGTTTCGGAGGCAGACTCAGTTTTTGTCAGTTTAAATCTAGATCTCTTTAAGCTGAAAAAAGACTTATCTCTTTACGCTGGTTTACACATTAACACCTTTCTAGAATTTAAATCCATTTAAGGATTGTTAGGCTGCATTAATTAGGTCAACCGGAACTTGGAACACTTCCCATAACACCCCATGTACTCGTTGCATCGTAAGAAGGATGGCGTACGTTAATATTTATCTCATTCTTATAACCGAGGTCACCGTTGCCACTCGCATCCAGTCTGTATCAAGAACAGATGGACACTGCAGTCCCCTAGATCCAGTCTGTATCCAGCACAAATGGTGGATCACCACCTAGACCTCTACAGCCCTGAACATCAGCGGAGACCACGTCAACTCGATGAGTCCAGAGACAGATCCCCTACATGGCCATCCGGCGCAAGACCCCGGGAACTTGATGAGTCCTCTACACAACCTGACTTTGCTGCAACCTGGAATAAACTACTGCTTTCATCTGGTCAAAGGAAACCTGGCCCCCTGACTGAGCCTGGTTTCACCAATGGAGTTTTGGTTCCATGCCACTGTCACCTCTGGCTTGCTTAGCTGTGGATACTTAATTTCCAGCGATATCGTATACTATTTGAACTGAGCTGGATGATGACATCAATTCAATGATGAAATTCCTTTAACTGAAAATTGTGTTAACTGTTGTCCTTTTGCATTATTGACACACTAAAATGTGCTATATTAATAAAGGTGACTTGACTAGGGAGGACTTATTGTCCCATATGGTGGCATCTCTTTATTAATTTGAATTAAAATTATAATTTGCACTCAATATGTTGTTATTATTGCATACTGTTTGATTATGTACTACAATAGTGAGGTGCAGATAATTGCCACTATTTATAATGAATAATATGAATGGCAGAAAATCCTGCTATTTTAGCATAATGTAAATAGAATCTATAGCTATTGAAGCTATTAAAACTTTGAAGGTCAGTTGGAATTCAGTAATGAGCTTAAAAACTTAGTGGGTTTTTATAGGGTAGATGAATGACTGTTCACTTAAATAAATATACAAACATACATATGCATACATAACTTATTGTCAACCACATTACACAAGCCATAAGTTGTTCGGTTGAATTATATCAGTGGATCAACACAACCAACACAGAAGATTGCAATCATATGTTGCATGATAATTCGGAAAGTTTTAAAATAGAGCTCAACATATGAATATTAACAGTCAGTTGTCATTAAAAATAACTGAATAGCAGTTTAAACAGTTTGAACAAGAAGAAATAAAACTGTAAACATTTATAAATTATCAGGACATAATTAAAATATATGATAACTGAAAACAGACATAAACACAGCATGCAGTTACAATGACCGGTAAACCGCACAACCCCATGCAATGATTTGACATCTCAGACCATTTTGTATTTTTGTTATGTGAGTGCTTGAGTGCAAGCATTTAGGAGCAATATGTCTAGAACATTTAGAATTCCAATTCCAAAAGAGTTTTACAAAAGATACTTATACTTATTAACATGCTGATTCTAAACAACCCAACATCACAGATGGCTTTAATGTAACCTTGTTTCTATGTAAATGGTTTTAAAATAGTTAACTGAAGATAGTATGTGTGTAATTGAGGATTGATTGCCAGTTGCTAAGGAGCATTTCTTGAAACCTGTCCACGTTTTCTCATTCTCAACATTAAACCCAAAACCAAGGGCCTTATTTTAACAATCTGAGTGCATGGTCTAAAGCGCACAGCACAGGTGCACTTAGGCCGTGACCAAATCGACTTTTAAGGATGGGAAAATTGGTCGGCGCGCCCGGCACATCTCCTAATGAGTCATGGATGTGTTTTGGACGTAACATGCATCAAACCAATCAGTGTCTCATCATTCCGTTTAAGAGCCAGTTGCACTCTCACCATGGCAGATTCACTGTTTACATTGCGAAATTTGCAAGAACAATAGTGATGTTACGTTCGTGAACGAATCGTTCTTTTTGAACGAAACTTTTAGGCGAACGAATCATTCTCGTTCACGTAATCCATTGACTCGTATTTCTTGTTCACTGAAATTCCTCCCTCCACAACAGCGCGGCGCTACAAGCAGTGCATGCGCACCTCAGGGAACCTAGTTCTGTGGACTGTTTAACCAAAGAGTATAGAATCCCAAGAGGCGAAACTCAATAGAACGCTCCATAGCAACAGTTGCGCCCAGCAGCAGTCCTACGCTTCCGCCATTTTGGATTGAAAGTGACTCGCCAGTCCACTAGCTTCTTGCTGTCGCTATGGCAAATATCAGTTGTTGTTTTTTAAAAAAACGTACATTAAAGCTAAAATACACAACCAGAATGGTGACTCGTTTCCATATTACTTCTGTTAACTAACTAACCAACCATAACTTGTGTATTATTGAAAGTATTTCTGTATGTTTTGTACGTACTGTAATGTTATTTGTTATTATTGCGATACAAAAAATATAAGAACAGAATAATGTAGTGTCCTAGACTAATGATTATCAAAAACAGACTTTCTTCCATTTATTTTTCACAAAATCTTTACTCTCTAGAAATCAGTTTCGGGTGAAATTCCTATTTTAAGTTGAAGTATTAGCATTATAAACGCTGATTTAATGCCAACAAAATTAAGGACATGCATCAGAAAATTGGGAATGTTAGACAATAAATATATAACATAATATAACAGCTTCACAGTAAATTGTTTTTGCAGCATTATCTTTTAATGTCCGTTAAAGTATGACTGTAAACAAACAAAAAAAGTCTCCAAAATTACTTGATTATTCAGTTATGATGGACATAGCAATGCATTATTTCTGTAAGATCAAAATGTTTGTAGTGTGTTCCAGGGGTTAAAACATACAATATAATGTAGAATTACAATATTCATTTCAGACCTATAATAGTAACCAATAATAGTAATAGTAAATGTGTAAAGTATATGAAAATACTCAATAAAGCAGGCCAAACTGACTCAAATAATTAATGGTTGGATTCCACAATTGATAACGTAAACATATATAATAACACAATACAAATATGTAGTAGTCATAAAATGTGCTGATGACTAAATTTGAGAATTTTTCCATTGCACTTCTGATTTGGCTGAGATTCGCCAATTTTGGTGAGTAAAATGTGATGGATTTGTAAAAAAAAAAAAAAAAAGTGTAGAAAAACCATATAGAATGACTTTTTGCAGTTTTTCGTCTCATACACTACTTCCGTGCAGTGATTGCATTATTTTATTTGCTCTTTGACCTCTCTTTCGTTGTCATTCTGTCTGCTTCTGTGAGGTTCGGTTACCAGAAAAGCATCAGAGTTTCGCCTCTTGGGATTCTATACTCTTTGGTTTAACCCAGGTTTAACCCATCAAAGAATGACTAAACTTCGAGCCAATAGCCTTCGAGTATGAGATGTGACGGAGCATGTGATTTACGTCACATGCTCCGAATACGCAAACGAATACGCCCACCACTGACTGTTTTTGAGTCGCTGTTTGAATCTGAACGAGAGAGATCTCGTTCATGAACGAGTTGAATGAACTGGTGAATGTCATTCATGAACGAAATGACCGAACTGTACATCTCGTTCGTGAATGAAAAGAACCATCTACTGAACGAATACGCCCATCACTGACTGAGTCGCAGTTTTGAGTCTGAACGAGAGAGAGATTTCGTTCATGAACTAAATGGTACATGCTGTTCGTGAACGAATTGAACTATACATGTCGTTCGTGAATGATTGTGTACCGGGTACGTTGGTCATGAACTCATTCAGCAATCAGCAGAAAGCGGATGCAAATTGCAGCAGGTGGTACTGTGCAGTGTGCACACACGCTTGTTTATATATATTCATATTTAATATACAGAACATAACACCACGATTTATTTAACTGTCTGACCAAACAATTAAAATGTTAATTATGCTGGAAAACCTTATGTTTTGGTCACCTAAACCTTATTTTATTTATTTAATGAGTAGATTACACATTTTAATAAGTCAAGTCAGTTTTTGTAACAAGTAAATAGTAATGCAGTACAATCGTTGACTCAGTCGTAGACATAACGCATAAGATACTCTTTTTCGCCCCCTGCTGGCGTATATATATATATATATATATATATATATATATATATATATATATATATATATATATATATATATATATATATATGTCATTTGAAGAAATGGTTACTGAACGAATCAGTGAACGATTCTGAACGAATCATTTTGGTGAATGAACTGAAAATGAACAAATCTCTTGAAAGAATCAAACTTTCCATCACTAAAGAACAAAGACTGAACGCTTCTCCAGAGAGCAGGGCCGGCACCAAGTGAGGGCATTCGTGGGCCGTGCCCCGCAAATGAGTTACTGTGCACCCCCTTTCCATCCTATCCCCGCCTTGCTGAATGTGATATATTTAAAAGCAAAAGTGAACCCGAAATAACAGTGCACATAAGAAAGTGATTTACTATCCACTATGACATTTTTATAAAAAGTACACATTAATGTTCTGGTAACACTTTATAGTAACGTTCAGTTGTAACTAATTTATAAGTTATTGATTAGTTAATGGTGAAATAACCTTTTACAAAACATTCACAAATGATTAATAAGTGATATGCTAACAGTTTGTGTATGTTTTGTTAATTCATTTACAAGTCAATTAGTTAATGATGAACTAATAATTTACAAAACATGAATGTGTTTATAAATGATTACTAAGTGCTATGTTAAAAAGCGCAAAAATGTAATTATTCTAAAACTATTTTCTTTTTTAAATAATATATATATATTTTTTTTTTTTGCTGTCAAGTGAATTAACGTGTAAACCCTTTCTCTCATCAGCACAGACTTGTGTTCTGTGTTGGATCTAGTGATAATGTAAAACCAATTTTACCCTCCAACGAAGATCACACCAGGTGCACATTGTGTGTGACACATGTGTGTCACAGATGGCATCTTTACTCTCACCAGTCAGCCCTTACATTGCATTACACACTACAAATTATTCAAAACCTGTTGTGTAAGTGCATAAATAATTGACAAATCTTTCTGCATCCCCTAATCTAAAGTGTAAACAATTCATTACTTGTAAATGTGTTACACGTCATTTGTAGATCTTTCTTACATGTTAAATACAAGGCATTTAAAACACTTTCTGCATCCCCTAATCTAAAGTGTAAACTACTTATTAGTTGTAAATGTTTTATAAACCTGCTGGTTACAGGTTGTGTGGGTATACACACTGGGGGGAAAGATCTACAAATGATTTACAACTGATAAATTGTTTACACTTTAGAATAGGGGATGCAGAAAGATTTGTAAATGATTTCTTCATTGTGTGATCTTCAATGGAGGATAAACTTTTTAATGACTGACATTTCAATTTTTTATAATTATTTAATAATATATCAACTAGTAACTTATTACCCATTTACTAAGGATCTGTTTGATTATTTTATGATATGCTTTTTTTTAAGATAACTTATGACAGATTTGTAAATTGTTAGCATATCACTTATTAGTCATTTATGAATGCATAGTCATGTTTTGTAAATGATTGGTTCATCATTAACTAATTAATTGTACATCAATTAACAAAACATACATAAATTGTTAGCATATCACTTATTAATGGTTTCTAAATGTTTTGTAAATGATTATTTCATCATTAACTAATCACTTATAAATGACTTAAAACTGAACGTTACTATAAAGTGTTACCAAAAAATCAATCGGCCAAAAAACATTTCATCTGCCCAACTCAATCTGAGCAGCTCTGAGTCTTTAGCCATCTTCAAGAAACCGCTAAATATACATTTCTTCCATTTGCATTTGACCCTATTCTTTTTCTATTCATTTTGTTAATTTGATTTATTATTAAAAAAAGATATCTTGAACTAAACCACTTACACTAGTACTCTTTATTTCTATTTTATCTACTTGTTTTCTTTCCATTTATTGAAGAAACCTTGACCCTCTAACACTAGAGTTCTCTACTGTTTTTCTATTATTTTGCTTGGGTTTTTTTTATTTGTTACAAAAAAGTATTTATTGTTTTATTATTATGAATTTTTTTTTGCTACATGTACTGTTTTAGACTAACTGGGACTTGTCACAGCACTCTATATTGTTGCTCTTTGGTCGGTTTTATTGCTTCTATTGTCCTCATTTGTAATAAAAGTCGCTTTATATAAAAGTATATGCTACATTTTTAAATGTAAATGTAATTGTTGCTCTTTTGTTGGTTTTATTGCATCTGTTGTCCTCGTTTGTAATAAAAGTCGCTTTGCATAAAAGTATATACTAAATTATTAAATGTAGATGTAATGTACATATTTGCACATCAGTGTTTTGCTATACATTGTAAAATAGTATGCAATGTATTAAAATAATTAATGTGTGCTGCTTTTATTTACTAAAGCCCACCCCAAGATCTAACCCTTACCATATTGAACCTGCTGATCAGTAATGGAAGGGAGCCGTGGTTACAAGTGGTTCAATATGAAATATACTTTGAAAAACTATGTGTACGGCTGTACCAGTCAGTATCTGGTGTGACCACCATTTGCCTCACACAGTGCAACACATCTCCTTCACATAGAGTTGATCAGGTTGTTGATTGTGGCCTTTGGAATGTTGGTCCATTCCTCTTCAATGGCTGTGCAAAGTTGCTGGATGTTGGTAGGAACTGGAACACGCTGTCGTATATGCCAATCCAGAGCATCCCAAACATGCTCAATGGGTGACAAATCGACTTGAATTTTATAACTTTTTTTGGCATGGTCTGAAGATGATGGTTCAATTTTGGTGAAAATTGGAGCAACGATCTAGGAGGAGTTCGAAAAAGTAGGTTTTTACAAAATTAAAAATGGTGGACGGTGCATTCAAATCGGAGGAATCTGAGGTTTCTAGCCCTTACAGTTCAAAAGTTATTATCATAAACATGAGTTTGAATTAGAGACTTCAAACTTTCTATGGTTAATGTTGAGACTGTCCTCTATCTGTGTGCCAAATTACACAACTTTCCCGTAAATGGTTCTATGGGCTGCCATAGACTCAAGCGGAAGAAGAATAATAATAAGAACGCCAATGGATAGAATAGCTGTCTTCGCACCTTTGGTGCTAGGCCCCTAATTAATATACTGCAGATAAACAGGCATTTTCTGGATATTATTTTATTGGTATAAATTCTAAAATAAGTGGACAACAACATTAATTTTTTTTTTTTAATCAAAATAATAATTATAGCATTCTGGCTTCTGATTATTCAATACAGCATAAAAGAACAGCTATGACCTTGAAATGTGATTTTGTAATATAATTGCACTCAAAGCTAAGAGAAGACAGAGAGACATTTTTAAAGAATGCTGGAACACTGCGCAGAATTCAACATTTTATAATATATTCAAATATAATCATAAAATATATTAATATAAAGTTTCTTTTTGGACACAAACCAGTTCATTAGGTTTTTATATACTGAAGGGCATTTCAGGACATTTCTTAAAATCATTTTCAAGAAGTTTGTAAGAATATCATGAGTGCAACACACAATTGCATAAGTGCAGTTTGTGAAAAATTCTTAAGAACATTTTTCTTCTTCTTTTCTTCTTCTTAAGAAGAAAATGATAGGCTTTATCTGATTGAATAAATGTCGTTTCATGCTAAAGACTCACTGATAAACTAAATGAAAAACATTTCAAGGATTGTCTTTGTTGCACAACCTACAAAGTGCTATAATAGTGGTGCGCGGGGCTAAAGCGGGCTTAGCTGTAACACGTGATTTAAATATTTCCACACATGCTGTGTATTTAGTGGCATTTGAACACTATATAGGGAAAACAAGTGCACCAAAATTCAAAAATATTTAAAATATGTCACTGAACATTTATTTTACTATGGCAAAATTTTTAGTATTCATTTAAAATGCTATGAAAAATAAAATATGTGGTTACACTTTCAGTAATAAATCATTAACAAACATTATGTAATGGTTAACAGATCATTAGTTCATGTACTCACATATCTAGAAATGTGAAATAATGTGCTTGTCAATGTTTACTAATAAATGTATTAAACATTACCTAATAATTAACATTTCATGTAAATTAAAATGTAAATTAATTTACATGAGAAAAGTACATTAACAAAAAAGCTTGTAAACATTGTATAATATCTGTTAAAATTATTTGTATATTTTTAAAACACATTAAAATTTTAATTACATTTGTAAACATTACACTACTGATCCATGAAGCATTATAATGTTTGTTAACAATTTATTAATGAAGTTTTTAATCATTGAAAACCATCTGTCAAAATCTTTTAAAGATAAAAAAGCATGATCATATGAATTGAAAGTTTAATGACATTTGTAAGCATTTCAGTTTACATTAAATAATGATCTGTTAGTCATTTGGTAATGTTAATAAGGTCATTAGTTAACTAGCACATTATCTCATATTTCTAGATATGTGAATATATTAAATAATGATTTATTAAAGTTATTATAAAGTGTTACCAAATGTGTTATTATTTTCATCTCCAAGCTGTTTTTTATTAGTTTCAATTTTTATTAATTCTAATAAAATATAATATTTTTTTAAATCTACGTGCGCAGATGGGGAACTTTGTAACACTGCGTTACAATGTGCCCCGCTATTATTAAACCATGCTATTCTATGACATTAGTGATGTAATTTACCCTGTTTACTTTAATGAGTTTTAATGAGAAACCATAATAAACAAAATAAATAAATAAATAAAGATTGACAGACAATGTTTAATGTTCAGAAATTGTTATTTTAAGAAATTTAAGCATTTTGGCTTATTTCATTGTGTGCTGTGTGTGCAGGAAGGGAAGCGTTATGTTAATCTCTGTTTTTTTTTTCTTCATCTGTTTGCCCACATTGTTTTAAATGCTGTATAGCTTTGTGTTGCGATCAGAGCCGTCTCAAGTGGGGCCCTGATTGCAATGTGTTCCAAAATTCATTTTTTTGTTTTAATTCTTAAAAATGCTATTATTTAATTTCTATCAATTGTAGTTTATTGACAAAATATTTTGTCTTGTATGTTTGTTTCATTAGATCAGATAACATTTTAAGGTGTCATATGGTCATGTTTCAACGTGCCTCTTAGATGTTACAATGTACAACATGTTTATACTAGACAAGTGTGAAATTAATATGGATAACAGAAAATGTACTCTGAACCCCGAACGTGGATTTACACAAACTGAGAAAGTCAAAAGGTGTTAGGTTGTGCTCAGCTCTTCCATAATCATAATAAGCATTCACATTTGTAATGATTTTGACTAGTTTTTAAAACAGCCTGTCTCATGGACGAAGCAATTTGTTTCATACATTTGTTCACCGTCTTTTTGCGCTCATAGAGTGAACGAGTATGTGTGTGTGCTGCTACAGGAAACGTGTCTTGTGTATGGCTGCATTCATATGCAGCGAATGCTGCCAAAGATTGTCATATTTCTAGGTTAAAATCAAAATCTCATTATCTGACTTGTTTTTGTAGAGTTGTCACTGAATTTTGAAGTCACAAAAGTTTGCATTGCAGTTTGTTGCGTGTGGTGCTGCATAGCTGGAGACCAGTCAGGGTGCCCATGCCGACCCCTGTCCACTCCCAAAAGTGCCAACAGTGGGCACGTGATCATCAGAACTTAACCACGGAGCAATGAAAGAAGGTGGCCTGGTCTGATGAATCACATTTTCTTTTACATTATGTGGATGGCCGGGTACATGTGCATCACTTACCTGGGGAACATATGTCACCAGGATGGACTATGGGAAATAGGCAAGACGGCAGTGTGATGCTTTGGGCAATGTTTTGCTGGGAAATCTTGGGTCCTGGCATCCATGTGGATGTTACTTTGACATCTACCATCTAACTAAGCATTTCTGAACCTTCTGTTTGACCACTTACAATCAAGGAAAGGAAAGTACTTGACATGTGGCAAAAGAAGGTGACCCATACTTGGAATTTGTGCTCTGCATTTAACCCATCCCACACATAGAGCAGTGTGCAGCCAGTGCTGCGGCGCCCGGGGAGTGGTCGGGGTTTGGTGCCTTGCTCAAGGGACTCAAGGAGCAGTGGGCAACCAGTGCTGCGGTGCCTGGGGAGCAGTTGGGGGTTTGGTGCCTTGCTCAAGGGACTCAAGCAGCAGTGGGCGGCCAGTGCTGCGGTGCCTGGGGAGCAGTTGGGGGTTCGGTGCCTTGCTCAAGGGAGTCACCCAGAGGCGTCACTAGGTTTTAAGGACGGGGGGGCTTAGCCCCCAACAGATGCACACAGTGAACGAATGTAGTGATAGAATACCTGAATGAGCTCAGTTCGATTTTTCAGAGCCAAAACATGAGTCAGAAATCAACATTAACAATTTAACTTAGTGTGCTAGCCTAGCCAGGTTTTTATTTATCAAAATGGGAGCTCCTGGTTCATTAATTTCACGGGACTCTCTGCTGTTAGCTGGAGCCTGGAGCTAACTGGTACCAGCAGTGATGAAGACTTACTTTCTTGAAAAACTTTCGTATATCCATGTTCTCTCGCTGTGTGTAGTATGTACGTATGTGTGTCCGCAGGAGTAGATGCAGCGGAGCGTAAAGTAGCAGTGAAAACGTGGACTGGATTTTCAGTAATGTGGGTGTTCCCTATGAACAACTGGAACGGATTCAATAACGAAGCGCTGACGCTACCTTAACAGATTTATGATCAGAAATAGTGACGGGTCATAACTCATATTAGTCCGTCTTTATATTGAATTTGTCTGCAATTTTTGTAGAAAAAAGTAGAATAAGTTAAAAAAAAACTTAAATAAACCCCCACCTATTTTAGGGGGGCTTAAGAATATTTTAGTGAGGCTTCAGCCCCCCTAAAATAGGCCTAACGAAGCCCGTGGAGTCACCTCATTCGTGTACATTTACTCCCCCCACCTACCTGCTGGACTTGAGACTGTTACAAGACGGGTTACAAGTCCGACTCTCTAACCATTAGGCCATGACTGCAAGGAGGCCATCTGTAAAACCTCAGTCATGCCTGTCGTGGCCTGTGAGGTGTTTATGAACTCCCTGTTATACAGTACCTGTCATGGATCCAGTCCTTGTTCTTTCTCTTCCACCTGAAGTCTCCTTGCACCACAGAGACTCTAACACTACACAGACTGTTGTATTGCACCCTAGACTATTACTATCCAATGAGGGCAGAGTACTGTTTAGTCTCAACGGCACTACAAAGCCATTGCCTTGTCTAGTTCCTAGTCCTAGCTATAGTTATAGTCTTGTTCTAGCCTAATTTTCTGTGTCTTGATCCTTGCCTGTTTATCTGGTCTGTTTATTCTCTGCCTGCCCTGAACTATTGCCTGGATTTTGGATTTCCACTTTTCCTAGCCCTTTGGACTAGTAGATTGACCCTACATCTGTACACTGAATAATGCTTCTGTCTCGTCTACATGCATCTGTTTGCCGGTAATGACTCATGCCTGTTTAAACCACATTTTCCAATAATGTACGCAGATGGATCCACACTCTGGTTGTCACACTCAATGTGTATCACCCAAAGAAGGTACTTTTTTTAATACACCAATGGGTAAAATTCCACTGTTAAGTCAAGTCACCGTCATTTAAATACTGTTTTTACAATATAGATGTGTCAAATCAGCATTATAGTATTAAACAGGGAAATAGTATGTCAAAGGAATCAAAACTCTATAGTTTTCTGGCTAGACCTTTAGATCTGGCAAGATTGTTCTCTTACCACCCTTTGATACAGGGGAGGCAGCCCGACCTAGTGGACTATTCTTCTTCTTTGCAGTATCTCCATGCAACTTATTGCACTTCATTGTGTTCTCTCACATGAGTCTACGCTAAATGCCCTAAATGCCACCTGTCTCTATCTTGCACAATTCTCTTTGGAACTGGTCTAATGTCGTATCTTGTCAGCAGTGATGACATCCATGTTGTTTTTCGATGTTCTCTTTCTACTTCTCCATGCTATGCAATTTTGGCAATCCTGTTTTGATCCATACGAAGTACACTGGTATTTTTCAACTACTTTTTGCATGTCATTTCTGTCTGATTGAGAGGCTTTTTGATGTCATTTTTTCTCATCTTGTCTATGATGAAAACAGCAAGTATTTTTCTAAGTACTGCCATCTCAAATACAAGTAGTGGTTTCTCTTCACATCACCTATATGTCCATGTTTTGCAACCATACAAGACAGTAGGGAGTATGAGGGATCTCGCATGATGTGCTCCAGATAAATGCTGAAGAGATCCAGAGACAAGTTCTTGTCTTGAAATGCGAGATACTTCTCTACTATTAATATGATCGGTTCGATAGTGCCTCTACCTGGTTTGAATCCGGCTTGTTCCTCCGCAATCTGTGATTCAATATGGTTCATCTGGCTCCTTATGGTCTCAAGAATGACTTTACTTGAGTGGCAGATTAGGCTAATTGAACGGTGATTTCACCATTTAATTGTATTCCTTTTTTGAGATGGTGACCATCCATAGTGTAGGAATTCGCCAGTAACCCAAATTGTATTGCAAATCTTGCGCATAATATAGACTACAGCTTCACTACTGCCTTTGATTAGCTTGCCTTCTATGCCATCGATAACAGGAACTTTCAAGGATTTGATCTTTGAGATGGCTGTTCTGAATTAGCTCCCAAGGAGGTCCAGTTCATGCACATCTCTCTTGCAGTTTGGTCAGAGTTGCTCCAGAACATCATTATCTGCCTCAACAGTTACATTGTAAAGACCCCATTGCCATACTCATACCATCAATTAAGTATATCAGCATCCTTGGTGAGTAAGTTGTCGTCTTTGTTTCTTATGTAGCCACATCCTTTCTTCAGTGTTTTGATCTTTTGGGGAAAAAAACGCACATGACATTCTTTCGGCTTGCTTCTTCTGGTAGGAGACTATACGAGAGATCAATCCAAGAAACCAAAAAAAGGGGATGGGGGGCAACTCATACATGCAGACCGAACAGAGGGAGCAAGGAACCCTACTTTAATATCCACATACATAGTGAGGGACATCTTGGTCCACTCAAGCCAAATAGCAACAAAGGAAACTGTCCTCAGATATTTCTTGTAGGCCACTGTGAATACACTAGAGGAAGCCCAACATGAGATGCTGCTAAGAAGAGAGCAAGCAACACTACTTTAAACCCAACATGCATTTAACGGTCCAATAGATTTGGAGTGTTTTCATCCGCGCTTCAGACACCGGACATGGTGATGGCATTCCTCATAGTGTTCGAAGGGAAAATGAAAAATTTTGTGAACTGAAAAAAAAAATTTGTCAATTTGTCACACATTTATGTGATTAATGAGCTAAAAACAGCATAGAATATTTCAATTCAAATATTTTATTATAATTATTTACTTAACAAATTGGTTGAAATGTTGTACAATCATTTTTAATGTAAATTAACTGCTTATATTCATATTTTGAGTTCTATTTCAAAACTTTCTGAATTATCATGCAACATAAGATTGCAATCTTGGGCGTAGGTTGTGTTGTTGCATAACCTTGATGATACACTGATAAAGGATTCAGCTTATAAGGATCTTTTTTTTTTTTAAGTAGATTAATTCATCTATAAAAACTCAAACGTCTGCACTGAGAAACAGACCGATACAGCAAGCTCTCTGTTAGTATCACTAAATTAATACATAAATGAAAACATTTTCAGTAGTATCAGCATAATACTTAGACACATTTTAGATATGTTTAATGCGTTTCATTGTTGTTTCAGATGTGCAGTATTCCTGGCTGATTTCAGTGAGAAACAATGGGAGTCTGGACTGTCTGTTTGTCTCTCTGTCTGCTCTTTGCTATGAATGCTTCAGGTGAGATACATCGTGATAATAGTGCAGGATTTATACCACCACTGAATTTTCACTGAACTTCAGTGTTTATTATCTGAACTTTAATTTAATTTAATTTAATTTTTGAATAATTTCCATTGGAAGAGAAACAGTGTTGTTTTACTCTGGGGTAAAGTCTGGGGTATAAGTCTATGCTAATATTCAGCATAGTTGCACAAGTTATATTGCATATTGAATCCAATATGCTGCCCTGCAAACAGTGTTGTGCAAGTTACTTTGAAAAGTAATTAAATGACTGAGTTCTGATTACTCCTGAAAACATACATCATCATCATCATCAAAAAAAAAAAAAAAAAATATATATATATATATAATATATGTATATGTATATATATATATAGCATATTTAGTATGTATATGTATATATATATATATATATATATATATATATATATATATCTATGTTCATTTTTGTCTTTAAATTGATAATAGATATATAATGGAATTAATTAAAGGTCATTTAAACTTACAATTAAACAAACCAAATCTCAATGTAACAGCTTGTGAGACTGGATGGCAGCAATTTGGACGTAACTGCTTCAAGTTTTTTTCCAATCCAATGCCCTGGATGGATGCAGAGGTATGAAATGTTCAGCAACATCTAAGTTTAAATAAATTATCTATCTATCTATCTATCTATCTATAATAGCTGTGTCATTTTCTCTTCAGTTACAGTGCTTGAGCTATGGCGGGAACCTTGCCTCTGTACACAGTCACAATGAGAATGCCTTTATAAAGCTCACGATCTCAAAAAAAACGTTATGGATCGGAGGCTATGATGCTGTTTCAGTATGCTATGTTGTTAATTCCTTCTATACTTATTTTTGTTGTGTGCAAGTAGCATCTGCCAGATCCTCAGTCTTTATTTTACACATGCAAATAATGCCATACGATCCTAAACACAGTGATCTTTAAGATCTCCTGTTTGCAGGAGGGAATGTGGTTATGGAGTGATGGGACCAAAATGAAATTCAAACTTTGGCGCGCCAAAGAACCCAACAACTTGGGGGGAAAGGAGAACTGCCTTACAATGAACGCAGGAAGTAAATAATTTGAATGATGTAAATGTCATTACATGTTTTCAGTTCAGGACAGTTAAGAATTCCCTTCAACTTCAGTGTTTATGTTTATGTTACAGGCTAGACATTCTTTATTTCTTTCTAAATATAAGCATTATGATGTTAATACCTGTATAACATCTGTACTCGTATAATTAAAAAATTTTTTCTTTCTCATCACAGCTCCAGGAAAATGGAATGACGAAGAGTGTACAGACAAATTTCCATTTGTGTGTTCTATTCCTGCCTGATCTCTTCCTCTACATGCTATGTTAAATCAGGTGTCATGCCTATTCAACCTTATTTTTTAATCTTTTAAACATTTTTAAAATGTACCAGAATCACTGATTCTAAGTTCAACTTTGTTGCATGATGCCTCTGTATTAAACATCTTTCTATCTGTAACTCAATAAAACTAACAGCATTCAGATATTGTCCTGAGAATCTGTTGCACCACAAATGTGGACACAAACAGTAATAATAATAAAAAAAAACTCTGAGAAGAGCTCACTGAGAGCATAAAGAGTTTTTTCTATGTAGTTAATGTAGCTTATGTCTTGGTCAGTCATGATTATCACATGTCAGCCTCTCCTAAATCACAAGTATTGCAGAGACACAAAGAAAGTGATGGAGCGGAACCATGTTATATTCAGCTACATGAATCCTCATTTTCATGTGTTTTCTGCTTTCTGTGGTAAAGTGTCTTGGGTTACACATGTAACCATGGTTCCCCGAGAGGGAATGAGATGCTGCATCCTCTAGCGGACACCTTGGGCAATACTGTCAGTTTGAATCACGTGTGAAAAAAAAAATTCTATTGGTCCACTTAGTCCATGACATCATTGGCAGGCACCCATAAATAGGCGCCTGCAAAATGCATCACCAGCTTACTTGTCTGACGGAGACGTGAAACAGGCAGGTCATGCATATCCTGAGATGTTCCCCCTTAAGGAACTCATGCTTCATCCTCTAACAGACACTTTGGGGAACAAAATGGCAACTGTGCCATGTCGCAGTGCATGCCTGTCTTCCTAGCAAGAAAGAACTAAGGAAGTGACAGACATACACCTAACCTTTCCTAAAAAATCTTGTCCCTTTTTGCAGATCCTCTCTAAGTCATTAAGGTTTCAAGGCTTAGTGTTGCCAACTCGAACCTTCAGCTCCTTCCGCAGATTTTTTATGAGATTAAGGTCTGAGGTCTGGCTAGGCCACTCCAGGATCTTAATGTGCTTCTTCTTGAGCCACTCTTTTGTTTCCTTGGCCATGTGTTTTGGGTCATTGTTACACTGGAATACCCATCCACAACCCATTTTCAATGCCCTGGTTGAGGGAAGGAGGTTCCCACCCAAGGTTTGATGGTACATGCCCCATCCATCGTCCTTTTGATTAGGCGCAGTTGTCCTGTCCCCTTAGCAGAAAAACACCCCCCAAAACATAATGTTTGCACCTTCATGTTTGATGGTGGGGATGGTGTTCTTGGGGTCATAGGCAGCATTCCTGACTGACAGTGCTGACAAAAAAAAAACAAAAAAAAACAACAACCTTGCTTTGAAATTTTAATAAGCGTTGCTTTTGATAAAACAAGCTCTTTTTCATCATAAAATAAAATAAAATTAAATAAAATAAAATTAAATTAAATTAAATTAAATTAAATTAAATTAAATTAAATTAAATTAAATTAATCTATTTTATAGTATATGAATGATTGAACCCTTCTCTGTGGACATACTGTTTTAGATCTAGTGAGAAGACAATAAGTGTCATATATTTGATATAATAATGCTAAATTTAACAAGCTTATTACTGTAGTAAAAGCAAAGTATTATGTGTAGTAGAGTATTATGAGAGGGATGAACTGAACGATCATGATTACCTGCATCTGATACAGCATTCATTGTTAAGCTAAAAAAAAACAAAAACATTGGTTTGAATATCCGTTGAGGAAAGCGCTGTCTTTGTCATAATGTTAATATCCTTTCGTCTGTTTAGGGTGACTTCTGATGACAGTGCTGCCCAGTGCATTTGTTAGCTGCATTAAGCTGATGTTGAAACTAAAAAAAAAAGTATTTACTGCTGACTTGTAAAAACAGTCTCGTCACCATCTAATGAAAATCACCATCACAAACACATCACTGTTTCTCAATACTAAACAATATTCTTCTATTGTTTATAGAAAATACAGCATTAAATACCACTATAATTTCTATAAAATTTATTTAGATTTATGTATTTAATTAACAACAACAGCCATCATAAAAGTTGCTAGGCAATTCAGTATGTAATGTTACACAGACAGCGCTCTGACACACAGCATTGAATTTACATAAACATGATGAGATTTTGCCAAAATGATTTGCTCTGGAACAAATAAAAGATTAATGAGACCAAAGACTGCCGTTAGATTTGCTCAAAACAAATTATATCTCATGTTTAACCACTGTAGAGACATTAGAGCCAGCGGCAAATTCCAGAGGATCTGGCTTAGTTGAAGCTTCTCTGAGGCGGGTTTATGAGTGCCGAATGTCCAAAAGCGTAGACTCAAATAGGAAATTTACAAACAGGACCTATCTTTATTAACAAACTGCATATTTAAACAAGTACATTCTCACCTGAAAACCTCTTAAAACTACATTCCATGACACAGACACAGTAATAATTGTAAAATTATAGTGGATTTAGACGTCAGCCATGACACTCCCTGTAAGAAGTATTGCAAGCGGAGTGATACAATTACAAATAGTGAAACTGCTGTTGGAGTTCTGTTGGACTCTAATACTGCGCTTTTACTAGCCAGTCAGATTTGAGAACCAATACTATAGAACTTAAACTTAGATATATTTAGAGTAGTCAATGTGCAACTTGTATAGAAGTATAGATTTACTGTCCTGAAAACCATCAGCACTCATGCAGCCCGAGACCATCAGAGATGGGCACAATTACATCAAAAAGTATTTAGTTACAAATGACAAATACTTGCTCAGTTTAACTGTTTTTTAGCACAACTAACTTCTCCAAAAGTTCAGCTGTTAATCGCCTTCTGTGAGGGCGGTAAACCATGCCTGCAAAGGAAAAAAGATGCTCAACTGGTGCAGATGATGGCAAAGTGGTGTTGTATCTAATGAAGAGTTGCTTGATCAATGGATATGAATCCAGAGAAGACAGGTCCTTCCTGGGGTCCTCCAAAAAATGAAGGGTCTCCAGCTCTGCTTTGCTGTGGCTAGGTAACATCTCTCTAACATTGCGCGCTGGACTGGATCCAACAGGATGTCACGTGATTTGTTTGTGTCCAGACAGAAAAATGTGATAGGCTAATTGGTAGTCCTATTATGCCAGGTAATAAAGGTTATTGCATGTGTGTGAGAATAAAATGAAGTATTTTAATAAGTATTTTAAGTATTTTAAATACAAAATACTGTCTCTCAAAGTATTTAAATACAAATGACATTTGATTATTTTTTGTCCAGCAAAATACAAATGACAAAATACGTATTTTGTAATTAAGTACGTATTTCAAATACATTTAATTAAAATACTGCCCATCTCTGGAGACCATGATGCTACTACCGCCATGCTTGACTGTAGGCAAGACACAATTTTCTTGGTAATCTTAACCAGGGCATCGCCACACATGCTGGACACAATCTGAGCCAAACAAGTTTATCTTAGTCTTATCAGACCACAAGACATGATTCCAGTAAATCATGCTCTTGGACAGGTTGTCTTGTAAGCCAGGTTCAGAAGAGGCTTCCTTCTGCGACTATGCCCATGCAAACCAACTTGTGGCGTATGGTCTGAGCACTGACAAGCTGACCCTCTACTTCTGCAACCTCTAAAACAATGCTGGCAGCTCTCATGCATCTGTTTTTTTGAAGCCAGGTTCTGCACCTGATGCACAGAACGATTACTCAACTTCGTTTATCAACCCTTGCAAGGTCTCTTCTGAATGGAACCCATCTTGGAAAACCTTTGTTCGACCCTGACCACTGTAGTGTAACTCGGTTTTTAGGGTGTTACTGAACCTCTGAACCTTTGTGGAGAACAAAAATTATAATTCTCAAATCCTCAGAGAGTTCTTTGCCATGAGGTACCAAGTTGAACATCCAGTGGTCAGTATGGGAGAATTGTACTTAAAGCACCACATTTTAAATGTTCTAATACAAGATACACAACTTTGTATTGTCCTGTCAAGCAGACAAAGACATAAACATGATGGATAGGACATTTGGCATGACTGTTATCACTCAGGATGTACTCCCTTTTGTTGCCAGCTATTTTGACAATAATGGCTGTATGTTGAGTTATTTTCAGAGGACACTAAATCTGTACTGCTATACAAGCTGCACATTGAGTACTCTAAAATATATCTAAGTTCCATTTCTACAGTATTGTCCCTTGAGAAGATATACTGAAATGATTGCTGAAATGTGAGGGGTGTAATCACTTTTGTGAGATACTGTACAAGCCAAGAAGAAGAATAGCTATTGTAAAATGGCATATGTCCCATTCATACTTTCTCTTTAATAAGAAATGTCAACATACAGTAGATAAGAAAACAACACTTGTCAACCTATTCCAGTGGGGTCTTTAAATATACGTGTTAGCTCTAAAATGAAGGCTGTAGCTAAAATAGTGTGACGCACTGTCACTGCTGTCCACTTCTACACTCTGAGGATTCTGCATTTGAAAGATTGACAGAAATCACAAGAGTCCACACTTTGTCATTGTGTTTTCTGCAAATTTTAAAAGAGCCATGAGAATTTTTACGTATTTACAATTTTAACTTTTATTTCTGTTGTTTTTACTTACATTTGACTATAATATCTTTATATAAGAAGGTTATCTACACATGATAGCCACTAAATTAACTAATATTATTCAAGTCCAGAACATTATTTAAGATCAGATCGTTTGTCAGTAAAACTCGTGGTGAAGAGTGAATTGTGTTCACTCCTCTTGCGTGGCATCAATCTTGCAACCTGCATGTGCATCGAGTCTGAGGAAGAGAGAAAGGGTGAAACAAGTCCCTCAAATACAGCACAGTGGGGCAGTCCTGGCCTAATGGTTAGAGAGTCAGACTTGTAACCCAATGGTTGCGGGCTCAAGTCTGAGTGGGGCCCAACTACCCCAACTACTCCCTGCATACTGCTCTGGGTGTGTTCACCTGACATGTTAAGAACTAACACAATAAAAAGTATGGTTTTAGTTAAACTTTTTTTTTTTACACAGAACTTGTTATAAATGTGTCGTGTGTCCTTCATAACAATTAAATGAAAACAAATGTAACATTTATCATAATTTTTAAATTTTTATAAGACTGAAGTTAAAAATAGACAAATTGTGTGTCTGATCTTTATTTTTGTAAAAAAAAAAAAATGTTTAACTTCAGTCATATAAAAATGTAAAAAAAATTATGATAAATGTTACATTTGTTTTCATTAAATTGTTATGAAGGACACATGACACATATAACAAGTTCTGTGTAAAATTATTTTTAAACCAATCCCACTTTGTCTTTTACAGGGGATCAGAATAATGTTTTGTTGGAGGTTTATATGTGCCTATTGATGTGGGGTATTTAGAAAATTAATCATATGATGTTGAAAAAAAAAATTCAAAATTAAATAATACAGAATCACAGGAATGACCTTTATATATTTCACATTTACATTTACCATTGGTATATACAGTCATGTAATGCTTAAGAATAATTACTTATTAAAAAATGAAATGAAAAATAAATATATTATTACCTGCAGTATTTATTGTTGACTTCAACATTCTTTTTAGAAACAATGGCGGTCTCTCTTCTCTGCTTTAGGTAAGACAAACCATTATTATATTACGTGATTTATGGTACGTATTAGACATAAAAAAAAAAATAAAAAAAAACGGCACTGATTCAACACATCAAATATTAAAAATACTATGTCTGCCATAATAAATAAACACCAATGTTTGTTTATTCATAATTCAAAAATTAAAACTTTTGGCAACTGGAATGAAAAGGGATGTTCTGAAAATAGACCCTTTGTGTAGCAGCATGTGAAAGTCAAAAGTTGACTGGAAGACAAAATGAGCTACTAAACTCATTTTGTCTTTTTTGAAATGTTTAGTGGAGGAATAATAAAATAATAATCATTTTCAAATTCAATTCAAAACCAAAAAGTTACTTACTTAGAAGAACAATATTGTCTAATTGCTCTATAGCACCGACAAAAATGGTTCCATACACCGAATGTCTATTTAAACTGAAAGCAAATCTGGTTGGGATTGACATCAATAGAGAAGACACCTATTTCAACACAGCAACAGGGAGTAAGACACATGGTGATATGATTTAACGCAATCAACCCGAGTTTGAATCTGCCTCATATCCAGAAATCGTTCAATTCCTATTCTTCTACTACTTTTTCTACATAGTGTAGAATTTATGGCTATTTGCAAGGTAAACAGCAGCTGAATATAACACAGTTCATTATGAGAACATGTTCATCTCCATCACTCTCTCTTTGTCAGGGACGTGCACAGACATTTTGAGGGGCAGGGGCTCAAGTGGAAAAAGAGCACTCTATTTTTTTTCCTAAACTAAATGTTAAATATATTAACAACACTTACTTACCAATTTATTTGAATTCCATTACACTCACCCAATTGTTTCACGTTTGTTTGTTTGTTTTTTTTCTCAATAGATGTCTACAAAATAATCAGTTCAAATAGGGACCATCTTCTTTAGAATTCACAAATTTTATCACAACAACCGGCAACAATAAAGAAAACTAAGCCACAATGTGCATGTTTTCTATGCTACTAGTTTCAAGTATATATTTAGATTTTGATGACATTATAAATTTTACTGTATTCAGATATCATTTCTCCATTAAGTTAGCCAGTATGCCCATGATATATTGCCTTAGCTAAACTAATAATATAATAATAAATATATCAATATCCCAAAACTGAACACAAAACTTTCCTCTTTATTAACTTTCTAATCTGTCAAATTAAGTGGAAAAGGCAAATCCAAAAACGCTTACAATAACTGGATCTGGCAACACGACTGCGCCCGCGCCCCCACTTATCACTCTCTCAAGCTTCGTTCACTCTGCTAGCGTTCATTCTTGGAAAGTGCCCGAAATGTGTTATGTACTCATATGATTAGTTTGAAAAATTAAAAATGTGATCTCAAATTAACTCGATTTGCGTTTTATTTGTTGGATAATTCGTAAATTCGAGGCACAGGTAGCTTAGTATTTTGTTCCTCATCACTCAACTCCACACCAAGACCATTAAGTAGGTTACTAACTTACCAACACATGCCCTCCGAAAATCTGCCGATGATGATCGTAAAATCCGACTGATGCAAGAAGCAATGGAGCAACAGTAACGAGTCACTCATGCACATGCTATAGCAATATCAACGCTAAATCTTACGTCATGTTGTTATGGCAACGGCTTTTCAGACTGTCTAAAGGCATTGAACAATAGGCGGATTATCCAAACTTCGTTTCGAGTTATATTCTTTACTATTTTATACACGTTATCATATTTATGATTCAAATGCATTTTATTACCACAATATTTTTGTTGATAAATATTGCGAGGGGGGCACTTTTAATTAGGCTACTATTGGAAAAAGGGCAGGGGCTCAAGCCCTCAAAGCCCTCCCCTCTGCACGTGCCTGCTCTTTGTGTCTCTGCAGTACTTGTGTGTCAGGAGAGGCTAAAGAACAAAAGGTGATAGAATTGACAAAAACACACAGAAAAACTCTTCAGGCTCTCAATGAACAGGCTCTCCTTTGTGTCAGCATTTGTGGTGCAACAGATTTTCAGGACAATAACTGAATGCTATTTGATTTATTGAGTTTGGAACAGAAAGATTTATAACAAAGAGGCATTATGCAACTGAACTTATTAAAAAGTTTGAAACAAAAAGAAATATAACTGAATAGGCACAACACTTCTAATTGAACACGAAGGGATCAGCCAGGACGGGCACACACAAATGTTAACTTGTTTGTACATTTTTGGTCATTCCAAAGTCCTTTAGCTGTTGTGAGAAAGAAAATGATGTTTTCATTTTACAAAAAATGATGCTTGTATTAACTTCATAATGCTTATATTTAGAAAGACAAATAAAGAATGTCTAGCCTGTAACATAAACACTGAAAGTGAGAGGAGTGAATACAATTTCTTCCAGAACTGAAAACATGAAATGACATTCACATCATTTAAAAGTATTTACCTCGAAAGTTCGTCTCAATGCAGTGCTCAACACCCCCTTGGTTGTTGGGTTCTGTCGGGCTCCAAAGTGTGAACTTCATTTTGGACCCATCACTCCAGAACCATGTTCCCTCCTGTTAACAGAAAAGCACAAAGACCTCTGTGTTTAGGAGCACCTGGCATTATGTGCATGTGTAAAATAAAGACTCAGATGCTACTTGCACACTTCTGTGTAAATTTTAACATTCACTATTTTCACTTTAAGCAGTGCTGATTTAATGCTAGACAGTAAAGTGTTAGAGATTTATCTTGGACCAAATCACATACAACAAAACTAAGTAAATAAATTAACAACATCATAACCTACTGAAACAGCATCAAAGCCTCCTATCCAAAATGTTTTTGAACTTTTGACCAAGCCCTTTATGAAGTCGTGCTCCCCGTGACTGTGTACAGAGGCGAGGTTCCCACCATGATCTAAGCATGTTACCTGAGAAGGAAATGACATGATGAAAAACAACTTTTAGATAAAAATAAAAATACGGTAATTTCTTTATACTCTTCTGTAAGTTGTTGCTGAATATTTAATTACCTCTGCATCCTTCCAGGTCATTAAATTATCAAAAAACTTGA
The DNA here is from genome assembly GCA_033026305.1 of Cirrhinus molitorella. Classification (NCBI taxonomy): domain Eukaryota; kingdom Metazoa; phylum Chordata; class Actinopteri; order Cypriniformes; family Cyprinidae; genus Cirrhinus; species Cirrhinus molitorella. Next base: position 19,304,478 of record CM065129.1, on the reverse strand, counting down.
AGGTTCTACGTCCATATTGAATCCACTCTTTGTCACAGGATGCTAAATTGAGATTTGGATTGTATTACTGTAAGTTTAAGTGATGTTTAATTCATTGCATTATACATCTATTATCATTTTAAAAGACAAACATGAACATAGACCATCTCCTTATCACTGTCACAAATTAAGCACAAAGAGTTCACAACATTTACTTCTACTTTGTTTGATGATGTATGTTTTGATTTGCAGAACAATATATTTCAATCATTACATCAGTTACCCAGATTTGACGGCAAATTTTAGTCAAGATGCTGTAACGTCATTTTAAATTCAGTTTAGACAGCAATTTCTTCCAGTGGTAATTTGGTGAAAAAACTAAGTTAATCCCACATTGAAATTCCTTTCTAATGTACTGTATATGTAGGCAAATGAACACTGTGTTCAAATATGAGTTCAGTTCATAGGTTCAACCATGCGGTCATATTACAATTATTTAATTTTTTGGCATCCTCCACAAAACTTTATTTGAACATGTCAGTATAACATGTTAATTTTTTTTGTTAGTTTAAAATCCAGCCATTGTTTTTAATGTTAATGCAAACCAAAAGTGCATAATTCTGCTACTTTTGTTGTAAAATTTGATGAAATGACTAAGTGTGTGTATACTTTTGAAAACCATTTTAACATATTATACCATGTTATACCATTCATAACAGTTTGGATATATATACATTAGACCTATTTCAGAGATTTAAGTATTGTATAACATGGGTAGCTCTCAGACACTTTCTTTTTTAAAAAAAAAATTCTCTAATTCAAAAATTAAAAAATTAAAAAAATATATTGTAATTCAATACATTACAATACATTACAATATAAAAAAATTATATTGTAATGTATTGTAAAAAGGTTGGAGACCCCTGGTTTACAATATAAACCTAACATGTTAGTTGCAATTGGTAACAAGCTACAGTAATAAGCTAAGCTTGGTAACCTTATAATCGCTCATAGAGAAATGAATGGGATATCATCATTTTATGTCAACCAGTAGTGACTTCCAGCATAATCTGTATTTCCAGCATAATCTTTTATTTTTTTACTACTTATTAAATTATTTTAAGCTTATGTCCATTATATTATTTACAGTCATTTGTAATGACATTTCTTAGGGGGGACAACCCTTAGATGGGGGGTCCTGTCCCCCCGGGATTCACGCCTGTGATTCTAGTCTAGTGTTCTGAAGGCATCCAGTCATCGCGTTCGTACATTTATTCAGTTGCGCGGCAGTTTGCATTGGTGCGTATATAAAAAGCATGCAAGAAAGTCATTTTGAAACATCAAGACAAATAAAATTATGAAACACAATACTTTCTTTACTAAGTTGAATATCTCTGTTCTGATACAGACAGTATTATAGAGCAAAAAACACTCCCTCTATAATCACTAACAGCTGTCACTCACTTCAGTACACTCAGATCTCACAACGTTTTGTTAATAAGCTCTCCACACTGCACAGTAAATCTCTTATTTACATTGTAGGGGAGACTGGGTATAGTTGAAACACAGGGAGAGTTGTAACACTACCAATTCCACGAATCAGGGATAAGATAGGGGTCATGTGACATTTTCAGTTTCCTCAGGTTCCCTTAACAATCACACGTGGAGATTTTCCATTCAGTCTTGCAATCTCTCCAGAAGCTACAACAGAAAATCGAATTCTGAGGTAAGAAAGTAAAAAAAAATAACAAGATAATATTTTGTTTAGTACCTCTACCGTTGTAGATGATGTTGTATGAGTTATATCAGGTCAAACTGTAGTTTCTCTAGTAAAGAATGGTGTATCAACCTCCTGCTAATTTCAAAGTACCATGCTAATACAGCTAGCTAAACAATGGGTGACAGTGGCGGGGTAGGTTGAAACACGTGTTTTGAAAGTGTTACAACCATCCCCTTATATACAACTTAGAACATTTTTGTGATTTTATTAATTCTACAGAATGCCTAGAAAATGGGTGAGAAAAACAAATCGAGGAGTCGATGCCAATGTTTTAAAAAGAGCAGCAGAGGAAGTTAGGAAAGGAATGTCTGTCAGGGCAGTGGCAAAATCCAAAGGAATCTGCCATGTCACCTTGAACAGATATTGGCGGAAATATAAGGAACTGAAAGACCAGGGATCAAGGGACCTTCCTCGTGTAGGATACTGCAGTCCTCACCAGGTCTTCAACAGGGAGCAGGAGGAGACTTTGTCACAGTATATAAGCCAGGCAGCCGATATATACTATGGGCTAACTCCACGTGAGGTGAGCATGATGGATAAGCGTCTTGAGAACAGGGTAGAAAAGGCAAGATTCAAGACCTCTTAATTTCTATAGGACCTTTCATGCAAACTCAATTTAATGTTTGTGAATGATGAATAAAATATTTAAAATCAGATAAAAGTTAAATAAATACCAACACATACATTTAGACAATTTCTAAAAAATGTGTCTCCCTACTCAGACATTGTGTTATGATTTCTTTTAGATCAGAAAGTTTGCCTATCAACTCTCGGTGGAATATAACATACACCATCCACAAACCTGGGATGAGAAAAAAATGGCGGGGCCTGATTGGTTTACCTCGTTTATGAAGCGGAACCCCAGACTTTCAGTGAGGAGTCCCCAGGCAACTAGCCTTTCAAGAGCCACCAGTTTCAATCGTGCTAATGTGGAACTCTTCTTCAGTTGACTGGGGGAGGTGATTGAAAAAAACGGGTTCGATGGCAGTGATATATGGAATGTCGATGAAACCGGTGTGACAACTGTCCAGGCACCATCCCGAGTCGTAGCACGCCGGGGTGTGAAGCAGGTCGGTGCCATGACGTCGGGGGAAAGGGGCACACTTGTTTCCATTGCATATGCTGTGCAAGCTCTGGGGAATACCATTCCTCCATTCTTTGTGTTCCCTCGTAAGAATTTTAAAGATCACTTTGTTCAGAGCGGGCCATTGGGGAGTGCAGGAAGTGCTAATGCATTAGGCTGGATGCAGGAAGAGGATTTCCTATCTTTCCTCGTTCACTTTGTGAAGCATACAAAGGTCAGTCCAGAAAGAAAGGTGTTGCTCCTGCTTGACAACCACTCTTCCCACATCTCTGTGAGAGCTGTGGATTTTTGCAAAGCCCAGGGAATTGTATTACTTACATTCCCACCACATTGCAGCCATAAACTCCAACCACTTGATCGTAGTGTGTTTGGTCCATTTAAAAAGATGGTTAATTCGGCGAGCGATGACTGGATGAGGGGGAATCCAGGGAAAACTATGAGTATTTACGACACTCCACCTTCACCTGTCGCCCGGCCCCACTCCAGCTCACCTGCCGCCCAGCTCCTCTCCTCCTTACCTGCCGCCCGGCTCCTCTCCAGCTCACCTGCTGCCCGGCTCCTCTCCTCCTTACCTGCCGCCCGGGTCCTCTCCAGCTCACCTGCCACCCGGCTCCTCTCCTCCTTACCTGCCGCCCGGGTCCTCTCCAGCTCACCTGCCGCCCGGCTCTTCTCCTCCTTACCTGCCGCCCGGGTCCTCTCCAGCTCACCTGCCGCCCGGCTCTTCTCCTCCTTACCTGCCGCCCGGGTCCTCTCCAGCTCACCTGCCACCCGGGTCCTCTCCAGCTCACCTGCCGCCCGGCCCCACTCCAGCTCACCTGCCGCCCGGGTCCTCTCCAGCTCACCTGCCGCCCGGGTCCTCTCCAGCTCACCTGCCACCCGGCTCCTCTCCTCCTTACTTGCCGCCCGGCCCCACTCCAGCTTACCTGCCGCCCGGCTCCTCTCCTCCTTACCTGCCGCCCGGGTCCTCTCCAGCTCACCTGCCGCCCGGCTCCTCTCCTCCTTACTTGCCGCCCAGCCCCACTTCAGCTCACCTGCCGCACGGGTCCTCTCCAGCTCACCTGCCGCCCGGCCCCACTCCAGCTCACCTGCCGCCCGGGTCCTCTCCAGCTCACCTGCCGCCCGGCTCCTCTCCAGCTCACCTGCCGCCCGGCTCCTCTCCAGCTCACCTGCCGCCCGGCCCCACTCCAGCCATTCATGGTGTCAACCTGCACTCCGATGAGATGCCAAGCACTTCGGGGTCCATCGTAGGTCAGTTGTTCAGTCCATCACTCATTAGGCCATTTCCAAAAGCAGGCCCAAGGAAAGAGACAGGTAGGGGAAGGAAGAAGAGGCTCTCAGAAATCCTCACCGATACACCAGTGAAGCTGGCATTGGAAGAGGAGGAGCATCGAAAAGGGAAAAACATCAGAAAAAAAATCTTGGGGAGTGAGAAAAGCAAGAAGGTAAAGAAACCTGCCAGAAAAAGGGTGAAGGCTGATAACTCCTCTTCAGAAGCGGAAGATTTCTGTGTCGTCTGCATGGAACTATTTAGAAATTCAAGACCCAAGGAAGTGTGGGTCAAGTGTGTTTTATGTAGCTTTTGGGCCCACCAGGCATGCACTCCAGGCCTGACCAATTTCATTTGTCAGCATTGTGACTCTGATTAACAGAGTCAATTTGTTTTGTTTGGCATTTGTTTGTTCTTGTCACCATTGTGACTTAAAATGCATTTAATTTGTTAGTTGTTGTCACCATTGTGACTTACAGTAAGAATTCATTTAATTTGTTAGTTGTTGTCACCATTGTGACTTACAATAAGAATGCATTTCATTTGTTTGCTCTTGTCACCATTGTGACAGATAAAGAATGCATTTCATTTGTTCATTCTGTGGAATGGGGGTAAATATGTTTATTAATTTGCCCTCACTCACACACACACACACACACACACACACACACACACACACACACATGAATGTGCACATACAGACATGCACACACAAACGCACATGTGCATGCACAAACACACACAATATGCACATACACTTCCAATATTCACATATATTGTATTGTTGCAGTCATTCATTTACAATAAAACTGTTGTTGTGGCATATCACTTGTAGTACCCTTAGTTTTTGTGCATTTTGTCTACCTGTTACAACTTAGGGGTAGGTTGTAACAAATGACCACTTTGTATTTGTCATCATCTCACAAAGTCTGTGATATAGTTTAAGAAATTTAAATTGTTGACATTTGTAGTAGACAAATGTGGGTACTTTGCCTAAAAGTTTCAGTCATGTAGCTAAAAAAAAAGGTAGTTTTAGGTGCTAAAGAAAAATTGTGTTACAATCATCCCCGGTCTCCCCTATCTACAATTTGTTAGAATGAGATGATTCCAAAGCTTGCAAAACTCAGCACTTGACAAAAACTTGTCATTTTAAGCGGTGAGTTAATTTCTTCTTAGACACTTTTGATTATTGCGTTCAAGAAATCGACAGATATGTCTACAATTGGCTATTCTGCAAATATTTTTCAGTATATTCAGTACATGCTGCAGTAATGCATCTCACCTGAAGCATTCAGAGCAAAGAGCAGACAGAGAGACACGCAGACAATCCAGACTCCCATTGTTTGTCACTGAAGTCAGCCAGGAATACTGCACATCTGAAACAACAATGAAACACATTAAACATATCTAAAATATATCTAAATATGATATTGATGCTACAGTAAATGTTTTAATTGATGTATTATTTTAGTGATACTAACAGAGTTTGCTGTTGCTGTCATCTGTCTCTCAGTGCAGATGTTTGAGTTTTTATAGAGCAGTAATCAACCATATTACAAAATCCTTTTAAACTGAATCATTTATCAGTGGATCATCAATGTCACACAGCAACACAAACTTCGCCCAAGATTGCAATCTTATGTTGCATAATGTTGCATGATAATTCAGAAAGCTTTGAAACAGAACAGTTCATTTCCTTTAAATATTATTGTACAACATTTCAAACAGTTCAACCAATTTGTTAAAAAATAATAAGAAGAAAGATTTAAACTGAAACATTCTACACTGTTTTCAGGTCACTAATCACGTTGACAGATTTTTCTTTACGTCTACATGACTTTCATAAAATTTTTCTATACCCAACAGACTTGCTGCCAAACAACATAGAGATACTGGTAAATTGCAGAACAACATTTGCAAAAACTCATGAAACTTTGCACATGCCCCAGAAGTGATATGGTTTTCAGAGGTACGCTACGTTTCACATACATGTATGAAAATTGGTACACACAAAACACACCAATACCTACAAAAAAGTCTGCAAAATCCGAAACCAACAGGATGTGGGTTATTTTTCATTTTCAGGTGTTGTATTTCAGCTCCTCCTAGAGATTTAGTCACATTAACACCAAATTTGGTCAGTGTAATCTAAAGACCTTTGTGACATTAAACTGTGAAGATCTTGAGTTTTGGTCTGACAAATTTTGATGTTTCACCATGAAACAAGAAGTTATAACTCAGAAGTTATAACTCAGGCACAAGCTGTCCGAGATCTACATGACCATTTTCAGTGGCTGTCAAAGAACCGCCTGCTTGCAACAGGAAGTGTCATGTTTCATGCTGTAACATTAAAACCTTTTAGAGGTTTTATGACATCAACATTATGTGTTCGGTCTAATCTACAGGCCTTAGCGATGTTAAAGAATGCAACAGCATGAAATATTCAGAGTGAAAAAAAAAAAAAAAGATTTATTTATGTTACTTAGGTGACATGCTTACATCCCACCATATGTACCATTTAGGCACTAATATATAGACTGGAGGAAGGTACTAATGTGCACCATTTAGGGGTAAACAGGGTAAAGGTGTACCTTTGAAAAAGTTACTGCCAGTGACAGCTTTTGTAACTTTTATTCTGAGAGTATATTCACTCCCCTCACTTCTAGTGTTTACTTCATGTAACGAAGCGTCAGAGGCGTTTGGATCCATAAGCAGCTTTATTAAGGGTTGGTCAGACAGACAGGGGTCAATAGCCAGCATCAGCAATATAAGAGGCAAGACAGTACCGTAAACAGAGACAGGCAAAGTTCGGGGCAGGCTGATAACAATCACAATCCAGTAGACAATCCAAGTCGGGGGGCACAGAGAAGAATCACAGGTCGAAATACAGTCCAGGTCACAACAGGTAATCAAACAATAAGAAAACGCTCAGAAATGATAGCCGGGGCAAGATCAAGACTTTGCGAAAGTCTGAGCGTGAGCATGGCTTTTATGCAGTGAGTGTACTGAGGAGTGATTGAGTGCAGGTGTGTGTGGGTGTGGTCAGCCCCAGGTAAGAGGGAGTATGGGAGATTGAGTCCGAATGGATGTCAAAACTCCGGTGAAGGTTCCCTCTGGTGGTGCAGAGGAGAACGTGCAGAAGCTTCCGTTGTAACAGAGCCCCCCCCCTGCGAGCGGCTCCTGACGCGAGGAGGCACACGGCGCCGGGGTCTTCCACGAGGACGAGGGGCCGGTCTCCCCGGGTGCGCTCTGTGAAACTCGTCTGTGAGAGTGGGGTCAAGGATATCACCAGCATTAACCCAAGAACGTTCCTCCGGGCCGTACCCCTCCCAGTCTACCAGGTATTGTAGCGTGCCGCCCCGGTGCCTGGAGTCGAGCAGCTCGTGCACTTGATAGGCCTCCTCGCCGTCGATCATGATGGGGGGAGGCTGCGGAAGATCTCCTTCCTCCGGGTCTCCTCTCGGACCACCAGCGGGTTTCAGGAGCGACATGTGAAAAGTGGGAGAGATGCGGTAATTAGCAGGTAACTCTAAACGAAAAGATACTGGAGTGATTTGTTTAATGATTTTGAATGGACCTACATACCTAGGGCTGAGCTTGCGACATGGGAGTCGGAGACGGAGATCTTTGGTGGACAGCCATACCCACTGCCCTGGGGCGAGAGAGGGGCCAGCGCGACGATGTTGATTAGCTTGATGAGTTTGATGTCTGACGGCATGTAGCAGATGGGTGTGAGCTCGGTCCCAGGTCTCTTCGCTACGTTGTAGCCAGGCAGTTACTGAGGGGAGATCGGAGGGTTCACCTGACCAAGGAAACAAGGGCGGTTGATAGCCAAGGATGCATTTGAAGGGTGTGAGACCAGTGGCGGGCTTGACTAGGGAGTTCTGGGCATATTCTGCCCACATAAGGAACCGGCTCCAGTCGGTCTGATGTTGCTGGCAGTAGGCTCGGAGGAACCGAATGATCTCTTGGTTGAGGCGTTCAGATTGGCCGTTAGACTGAGGGTGGTAGCCTGAAGTTAAACTGATGTTCACATTGAGCAGGTTGAAGAATGAAGCCCAGACTCTGGAGGTGAATTGGGGTCCACGATCGGAAACTATGTCATCTGGCAAGCCATAGAAGCGGAAGACGTGGTTGCATAGTAATTCAGCAGCTTCGAATGCGGTGGGGAGTTTGGGTAGTGGCAGCAAGCGGCAGGCTTTGGAGAAGCGATCGACGATGGTGAATATGGTGGTGTTACCTTGAGAGTTGGGGAGATCAGTGATGAAGTCGATTGCGATGTGTGACCAAGGACGTTGGGGTGTAGGTAGGGGTTGCAAGAGACCAGCAGGGAGATGCCTGGGTGACTTTGAGGTTTGACAGGTGGAGCAGTTACGGATGAAGCGGATGGTGTCTGCGGTGAGTGTGGGCCACCAGAACCGTTTTTTTAGCAGATGAATGGTTGTCATGCCGGGGTGCCCTGAGCTGAGATTTTCGTGGACCTGTGTCAAGACTCTGTCCCTAAAGGGTTGTGGAACAAACAGAGAGTTGGGAGGACAGTCGGTGGGTGGCGGATTGTGTTGGTTGAATTGCGTGATTTCTGTGATCATGTCCCATAGCACAGGGGCCAGCAGCAGATTATTGGGCAGAATGTTTTCTTGGACCTCGGGTCTGCATGATGTCTCCTCCTGGCGAGATAGAGCATCTGCCTTAGCGTTCTTGGTTCCGGGCCGGTAAGAGACTGTAAATTGGAAGCGAGTGAAGAAAAGTGCCCATCTAGCCTGTCTCGGGTTTAATCGTTTGGCGGCACGGAGATATTCCAGATTTTTGTGGTCCGTAAGGATGATAAATGGGTGAGTGGCTCCCTCCAACCAGTGCCGCCATTCCTCCAGAGCCAGTTTCATGGCCAAAAGCTCGCGGTTGCCCACATCGTAGTTCCGTTCTGCAGCGGTGAGTTTACGGGAGAAGAATGCACAGGGGTACATTTTGGCAGGGGTACCGTGACGTTGGGAGAGAATAGCGCCCACGCCCGTGCTGGAGGCGTCAACTTCCACGATAAATGGACGATCAGGATCTGGGTGGTGGAGAATGGGCGCGGTGGTAAACCGTTTCTTCAGATCCTCAAACGATCTCCTAGCTTCTGGAGACCAAATTAGTCATGTGGCACGTTGCTTAGTCATGGAGGTTAGGGGAGCTGCCACCGTGCTGAAGTTTCGGATGAAGCGTCTGTAAAAATTAGCGAACCCCAAAAAGCGCTGCAGTTCCTTGAGGGTTTGAGGTTGCGGCCATCTCAGTACTGCCTCCACCTTCTTCTCGTCCATAGCCACCCCCTCCTGGCTGATGACATACCCCAAGAATGAAGTGCTCGTGCAGTGGAATTCACATTTCTCAAGCTTGGCGTAGAGGTGGTTCTGAATAAGGCGGTGTAGGACAGCCCGGACATGTTGGATGTGTTCTTGCAGAGAGTTTGAATAGATCAGTATGTCGTCAATATAAACGATCACCCATCTGTCTAGCATATCACGGAAGACGTCATTCATAAAGGATTGAAAGACAGACGGGCAGTTCGCTTGGCCGAAGGGCATTACCAAGTACTCATAGTGCCCACTAGTGGTGGAAAAGGCAGTCTTCCATTCGTCCCCCTCACGAATGCGGACTAGATTGTATGCACAGCGAAGGTCTAATTTGGTGTAGAATTTGGCTTGTCTAAGCTGTTCTAGTGCTGCTGGGATCAAAGGAAGGGGGTATTTGAATTTAATAGTTACGTCATTAAGGCCGCGATAGTCAATGCATGGACGAAGCCCACCATCCTTCTTAACGAAGAAAAAACCCGCTGAAGCTGGTGAGGTCGATGGTCGAATAAATCCTTTAGCCAACTCCTCTTGTATGTACGTCTTCATAGCTTCAGATTCGGGTTGAGATAACGGAAAGATCCTTCCCTTGGGAGGAAAGGCGCCTGGCAGAAGATCAATGGCACAATCGACAGAACGGTGTTCAGGAAGTTGGGAAGCTTTAGCTTTGCTGAAGGCCTCGGCCAAATCTTTATATTCTGGTGGCAGATCGGGAACATCGGGGTTTGACTTTGACAACGAGGCTTCGGAGAAGAGGGGTCGTGTTACGGTGTTTAGACAGTTCTGCTGGCAAGTTGCACTCCACTGAGTGATTTGTCCCTCCTTCCAGGAGATGTGTGGTTCGTGTGTACGCAGCCAAGGGAGACCCAGAATTATTGCGTGATGAGGAGAAGGAATGGTGTAGAACTGGATACGTTCGGTGTGAAGGGCTCCAATGTGCATGGTTACTTCTTCAGTTGTGTGATGAATTGACCCCTCGCCGAGAGGCCGGCCGTCTAGCGCCTCCACTGCCAGAGAGAGATCACACGGGGTGAGAATAATGTCATGTTGTTGAGCAAATTCAAGTGATATGAAATTCCCGGCTGCTCCAGAGTCTATTAGGGCTGTTGTAGAGACTTGCTTATCACGTATGGTTACTTGGATGGGTAATTTGATAACTGAGTCAGCACGGGAAGAAAGGGAGTTCAAACTCACCGCACGCGGACCGCTGGGAGGCCGCACCGGGCAGGTGGCTATCAGATGACCGGCTTCCCCGCAGTAGAGACAGAGATGGTTCTGTAAACGGCGGTGGCGTTCCTCTGCAGTGAGGTGAGTAGCTCCGAGTTGCATGGGTTCAGCTGTTGCGCCCTCCTGTGGCGTGGCGTGGCGTGGCAGCGCGCGAATAGGACGGCGAGAACGAATTAGATTGTCCACCTGAATTGCCAGCTCGATGAATTCGGCGAGGGTCCTTCCCTCATCCCGACAGGCGAGCTCCGATTGCAGTTCTTGACAAAGACCCCGGCGAAACAGGAGTTTCAGCGTGTCCTCCACCCATGAGGTTTGCGCGGCCAGGGTTCGGAAGGACAACGCATATTCGGCGGCTGGTCTACTTCCCTGAGTGAGCGTCAGTAGCTGGTCACAATTTTACAATGAGTAAAATTGTTTGATATGCATGTACAGTTGAAGTCAAAGGTTACATACACCTTGCAGAATCTGCTAAATGGAAATTACCAAAATAAGAGGCATCATACAAAATGCATGTTTTTTTGTAAAGATACTTCCCTGAGTGAGCGTCAGTAGCTGGTCACCGGCGCTCTTTCCTTCAGCGGGATGATCGAAAACCTCCCGGAACTGCTGAAGGAAGCCTTCGAAAGTCGGGAAAGCAGGTCTGTCATATCGCCAGATGGCTGTAGCCCAATCCAAAGCCTTCCCGGTGAGAAGTGAGCAAACAAACGCTATACGGCTCGAATCTGTGGGATATAAAGCAGGTTGTTGTGAAACAAATAGGGAACATTGTAGCAAAAATCCCTTACACCTTGCGGCATCTCCATTGAACTTTTCGGGAAAAGCTGACAGTGGGAGGAGGTTCGGGTGCCGCGTGGGCTGACCGAGATGGCGGCACAACGGCGGGTGAGGGAACCGACAGCTGGAGAGACTGAAGAGCTTTTACCAGTTCCTCCGTGAGCGTGGTTAGACGGTTCAGCTGGTGTTGTTGCATGGCTATCTGCGAAGCCTGAGCAGAAAGCTCGGAGGACAGTTGCATGACGGCTGCTGGATCGCTTTGTGGCGAAGTCTTCTGTAACGAAGCGTCAGAGGCGTTTGGATCCATAAGCAGCTTTATTAAGGGTTGGTCAGACAGACAGGGGTCAATAGCCAGCATCAGCAATATAAGAGGCAAGACAGTACCGTAAACAGAGACAGGCAAAGTTCGGGGCAGGCTGATAACAATCACAATCCAGTAGACAATCCAAGTCGGGGGGCACAGAGAAGAATCACAGGTCGAAATACAGTCCAGGTCACAACAGGTAATCAAACAATAAGAAAACGCTCAGAAATGATAGCCGGGGCAAGATCAAGACTTCGCGAAAGTCTGAGCGTGAGCATGGCTTTTATGCAGTGAGTGTAATGAGGAGTGATTGAGTGCAGGTGTGTGTGTGGGTGTGGTCAGCCCCAGGTAAGAGGGAGTATGGGAGATTGAGTCCGAATGGATGTCAAAACTCCGGTGAAGGTTCCCTCTGGTGGTGCAGAGGAGAACGTGCGGAAGCTTCCGTTGTAACACTTCACATGCTAGGCATGCTTAATTTTGCTTTGTTGCATGATGTCTGTGTTAAACATCTTTCTTTCTGTAACTCATAAAATCAAATACTGAAAATCAGTTGAACCACAAAAAGTAGAGACAAACAGTCATCAAAAGTTTTTTTTTTTTTTTTTCCTGGGTAATTTATGTTCTGGTCATCAAGATTACCACAGGTTTTGTTCTTAAGCCTCTCCTGACTTTTTGTGTACTGTAGAGACAAAAAAATGGAGCTGAACGTGTTCTTATAATGAAGCATGTAATATTCATTTACACAAATCCTCATTTTCAAGTATTGTCTTATGTAGTGTTTTTTGGTGAACTATTCCTTTAATGTAAGACAATAAGACATTCCAAATTTAACATAAGACAAATGCTGGTGTTGGTTCCATTTTCCAATCACAAGTGTAATCATTCCAGTTTTCTGAGGCTTTAGAAGGAAAGAAAAAAAGATGTTGTTGTTACAGTATTTGGATAAAATGTTATGCTTATTAGTATAGCCAATTCTATAGCATTAAGCATTTCATAAACATTAGGTGTAGTTAAAATGCAGTTCTACATTCAGTTATAATATTTCATGAAGAGTAAAAACACTCACTGCCATAGTTCATCCCAAGACAGTCCTCTTTTTCGTTACTCATTACTGTTGTAAATAAACATACATTTTATATTTATGTCAAAAAACTCTAATCTCGTTTTCGTCTTCATCTTCAAAATTGTCCTACAATGCTGTTTTATGTTTTTTTTTTGTAAAGGTTTTGATCTTCTTTGTATGTTCACTTTGTAAACACTAGATTTGTAAACACTATTTCTGCAGCGATGTAGGATGATTTTGAAGTTGGGGAAGAAAACGACATAGGAGTTTTTCGACATACCCTAACTGTATTGATCGGATCACACAGACTACGCATGCGCATCAAAGAGATGAGACAAGACGAGTGTTTGAGGTTAAAAAGTATAAACAAAGAAATTTGTTTTGCAAATAACCGATAGTTTTGCTAGATAAGACCCTTCTTACTCGGCTGGGATTGTTTAGAGCCCTTTGTTTGTATATTTTATATTAATGTCCTAGTATTTATTTTATCATTATTTCTTTTGAACAAAACAATTTAATGGATTTCATGTTTTAGATTGCCCATCATATTGTATTAAGCAAACTTTCAAATAGCCCACCATAATCTGTAGTCTGAGCCTGTCAAGGGTTAATGGAAATGGTAGATTCGTTAGTTACAAGGAAAATCATTTTGAAATCATGGTCTTTTTTTTTTTTTTTTTTTGCCAAATAACCCTGCATAGGTTTCCATCACCCCCTGGAAAAAGTTCAGTCTCAGATTTTGTTTTTGTTTTTTTGCTTCAACCCCTGTATCCATTATATGGAGAGAAATCCTGAAACGTTTTCCTCAAAAAACAATTTCTTTACGACTGAAGAAAGAAAGATGAGAACATCTTAGATGAACAGGGGGCGAGTACATTATCTGTAAATTTTTGTTCTGAAAGTGAACTAATCTTTTAATATCTCACCATTGCATGTGCCTTGAGGCACATGCAAAAAAAATAAATGAGTAAAATTGTTTGATATGCATGTACAGTTGAAGTCAAAGGTTACATACACCTTGCAGAATCTGCTAAATGGAAATTACCAAAATAAGAGGCATCATACAAAATGCATGTTTTTTTTTTTTTTATTTTAGTATTGACCTGAATAAGATATTTCACATAAAATACATTTGCATATAGTCCACAAGATAAAATAATAGTTGTATTTATAAAAATGACTCAGTTCAAACAAGTCCCACACGTGCGTTGGTTTTTCAGCACTTTTGTGTACTTGAACCCTTTCCAACAATGACTGTATGATTTGCAGATCCATCTTTTCACACTGTGAACAACTGAGGAACTCATATGCAACTATTACGAAAGGTTCAAATGCTCACTGACGCTTCAGAAGGAAACAACGCACTAAGAGCCAGGGGTGTAAACTTTTGAAAAGAATGAAGATGTGTACATTTATTTTGCTTAAATATTTTTTTTTTCGCACTGCTCTTCAGAAGCTACAGAAGATATGTACGTTTCCTAAAAAAAGACAAAATAAGTTACCATAATCTTCAAATTCCAAAAGTTTTCACCCCGTCTCTTAATGCATTGCATAAGGAAGCAGCGTTTGAACCTTCTGTAATAGTTGCATACGAGTCCCTCAGTTGTCCTCAGTATGAAAAGATGGATCTCAAATTCATAGTCAATCAAAGGGTTCAAATACAGAAAAATGTTGAAAAACCAAAGAATTTGTGGGACCTAAAGGATTTTTTTGAAGAACAGTAGGTTAACTCTTCAGGACCAATAAGGGACTCTTTTTGTGACAACTATTACAAAAAAAAAAAAAAAATCATTCAGGTAACAAAACAGTTATTTTGTCTTGTGATCTATTTGTAAACTTCCTTTATGTGAAATATCTTATTCAGGTCAGTATTAAAAAAATAACAAGCATTTTGTATGATCCCTCTTAAGATAATGCACTAATACACACAGCAAGACTGGTGACAGAGAGGTTTGATGAACATGAAAGTAAAGTTGAACTCCCATGGCCTGCACAGTCACCAGATCTGAATAATATTGAGGCATTTTGGGATGTTTTGGAGGAGCAAGTGACCTAGCCACTGTTCTATAAAAGGAATGGCTCAATCCCTCTGGCTACTGTGCATGACATGTATTTGTCAATCCCAAAATGAAATGATGCTGTATTGGCCACAAAAGGAGGCCCAACACCGTACTAATTGTGGTCTAAAACCAAGTGTTTCAGTTTCATTGTCCAACCCCTGTGTATAAAATCAAATTACAATTTTAAGTCTAAGCCTAATCTGACTGTCAAAAAGATTTGAGCTATACTGCATATAGGAAACTAGGCAATATATACACTGAACAAAATGATAAACGCAACACTTTTGTTTTTGCCCCCATTTTTCATAAGCTGAACTTAAAGATCTAATAGACTTTTTCTATGTACACAAAAGGCCTATTTCTCTAAAATATTGTTTACAAATCTGTCTTAATCTGTGTTAGTAAGCACTTCTCCTTTGCCAAGATAATCCATCCACCTCACAGGTGTGGCATATCAAGATTAGACAGCATGATTATTGCACCGGTGTGCCTTAGGCTAACCACAATAAAAGGCAACTCTAAAATGTGCAGTTTTATCACACAGCACAATGCCAAAATGTTGCAAGTTTTGAGGCAACTGGCATGCAGACTGCAGAAACCGTTTCAGGGAAGTTCATCTGCATGCTTGTCGTCCTCATCGGGGTCTCAACCTGACTGCAGTTTGTCGTCGTAACTGACTTGAGTGGGCAAGTGCTCACATTCGATGGCATCTGGCACTTTGGAGAGGTGTTCGGTTTATGGATAAATCCCAGTTTTCACTGTACAGGGCAGATGGCAGACAGCGTGTATGGTGTCATGTGGGTGAATGGTTTGCTGATGTCAGTGTTGTGAATCGAGTGGCCCATGGTGACTGTTGGGTTATGGTATGGGCAGGCATATATTTAATGGACAACGAACACAGGTGCATTTTATTGAATGGCATTTTAAATGCACAGAGATACCGTGATGAGATCCTGAGGCCCATTGTTGTGCCAATCATCCATGACCATCACCTCATGTTCCAATTCCTGGAAACTGAAAACATCCCACTTTTTGAATGGCCAGCATACTCACCGGACATTTCACCCATTGAGCATGTTTGGGATGCTCTGGATCAGCGTATACGACAGTGTGTTCCAGTTCCTGCTAATATCCAGACTTCGCACAGACATTAAAGAGGAGTGGACCAACATTCCACAGGCCACAATCATCAACCTGATCAACTCTATGTGAAGGAGATGTGTCGCACTGCGTGAGGCAAGTGGTGGTCACACCAGATACTGACTGGTTTTCAAAAAAGCCAAATTACTGATCTGCTATTTAAGCAGCTTCTTCTTCTAAAAATAGTTTTTTAAAATGTATCTCTTCCTAAAGCTTTAATAAGTATAAATTATAAGCGATTAGCTAATTAATTCCTTTAAAATTCAAAAGAGACATCATTATAATTTATATGAATCAAATGATTCGCGATACGCGCTTTAAAGTCCGGTTCTGAATCAAATGATTCATGATACACGCTTTAAAGTCCGGTTCTGAATCAAATATATAACATAATATCATTAGTGCATCATCAAAAAATTCACGTATCGGCTAAAAACACACCTCTTCCATCTTTATTTGTCTCTCTAATCCTAGCACTCTCTAGTCTATTTAAATTCTTAAAAAAAAAAAAATATTTTTTTCTGATTCTTTTTCTATTTTTATAAAGAAACAAAAAACCTAGCTTCTCTATTCTTTTCATATATTCTGTTTTTTTGTTTTTTTTTCTATTTAGTATACAATTACCTAAAGCAAAAATAGTCATCATCTATGTGTGTATGTGTAAGTTTCATTGATTTGAATGATGTTATATTTCATCCTCTCCCTACTGGATGCATCAGGAACAACAGGGGCGTAAAACTGCCTGGGCCGTAGATCTGCCTTGCTCCAGGTCTGCAGCCTCCCCGTATAGGTCAAACTTGGGTCAGGCCAGGGTCAGCGCCAGAGCGTACAAATTGAAGGGGCATGCACAATTTTTGGAGGGGCCAAGTTTTTGTGTCACGCTGAAAAAAAAAAAAACTGTTTATGAATATTAATTGATCTAAATTATGTAAACTGCTAATGTAGATATGTAATATCTATGTCATTTAATAACATATAGCCTAGTTTGATATGAATGGGATGTTTGTCAACTTACGGTCGGATCGGGGACAGCTAAAAAATGAAGTGTACAATAACATTTAAAGTTACTTTAATTTCTGAAAAAAAATAAAATAAAAAAAAAAAATAATAATAATAATAATAATAAAAAAAAAATAAATTGATGTCATAAATACACACTGTATTTTCGTTAACTGGCAGAATCCATCGTACATTAAAAAAAAGCAATCAAGACTGAAAAAACAACGCCAGAATGAAGCCAGAAGTTCAGATTTTAAGCAAGATTTGGCCCAGACTCTGTTGCTATCTGGAAAGCAAAGAATACCAATGTAAATTTGTTAACCCACAGTAAAAGCTTTTTGAGAGGAAATTAAAAAGATACACGTATAAGTCGCATTTTATTGCATTGAAATAATAACGTCAGGCCTAATAATGTTATAATGTACTAACATTATGAACACTTAAGGCTATTTTAGTTTCCCTCACTTTACAACAAATTGCTTAAATTTAACCGTAATCAGAACAGAACAAGAAAGAAAAAAATATATAATTCTAAATGCTAAATACAACTGCAGTATAAAATATAGACTAGGCGCAGCTATAGACAAGCCAAAACAAAGCGAAATTGACGGTAAATATTCGGCACAAATCCAAATATTTCCATATTCGCGATGTATTTAAAGCTAAATTAGCCTATTATTTAGCTTTTAAAATAGGCTTTGTAGTTCGCGTGCGTTCCAGTGTCAAATGAAACGTGGCGCCGGCGCGATCAAACAGCGAAAAGGTACATGGTCATTTTTGGTCATACAGTAAAGCATCCGAAACTACAAATTGTTAGCAATTTAACGATTCTAGAATATTATTTAAGTTTATTAGAATTCTTTCTATGCTCTCCCGTTCCTATTTCACTCTGGAAACTGAACCAAAATATATTTTTGCCAATAACGAACCGAAATTTCGCTTTTAATCCGTGTATTTAACAGATCTTGGGAGTACTGCACTGGGAGATCTTCACAGACAAAAATCAGAGCACCCACTCCGGAGATGGCCCCAAAGTGAGGGGGCACAGTGACCGAGGTGGCAGAGCCGGGCCCCCTGATGCCCCCTCGTAGCGCCGATGCTGGGTCAGACCTTTAGACTGGTCTGACTTAAGTTGCTAAATCTTTTCTAACTGATCCGAGAAATTGCAGATGATCAAATCTACGCAAAGTGCCATAGATTTCAATTAAGGGGGTCAAACTATTTCACTAGCTTATTATCCTAGGATAAAATGCTAAAACATGCTAACAACACGTTACTAGCCTGTTGTTAGCATGTATGTAGCATGCTAACAACAGGCTAGCAACATGCTAATTAACGTGCCATGTTAACAATATGGAAACAACATGATAATGTGATAATCATGGTAACATGCTAATCTTGCTAAAACATGTTAACACGGCAGGAACTTGGTAATCTTGTTAGAAATATGCTAACAACTTGGAAGAAACACAGCCTATATGATGCAGATGCACAGGATTGTGGGAAAACCGATATAGCTGCCTTCAAAATTCCATCAGATGAAGGTACCACCGGAGACAGGAAGTGAAGCAGAATATTGATATAGCAGCATTTTAGAGCTTTTAGACGCTATGCTAGCAGTTAGTAACATGCTAGCAATATGCTAGCAACATATTAAATCATGTTAGCAATGTGTTAATTCATGATAACATGCTTTTAACATAATCTAATCTATCAACTTCCAGCTTTTACACCTGCTTCAAACTTTAAAACAAGGCTTTTTCAAACCAACTTTCCAAATTAGTTTGCAAACTTACCTAGATTTTGCAATGTATCATGCTCAAAGGTGAGAAACATGGAATCACTGTATACTCCGTTTATCCTCTTTGGCTCAACAAAATCTGTGAAGAAACACTGAAAAAGCAAACAGTGTTGAACAGTTGATCGATACGGATGTCTTTTATTAACCCCAACATACATTTGTCAGTTAGAAAAGTATGAGATACACATTTCAAGTTACGTCCATGTCTTATCTTGTGCAAACACTAGATGGTGCCAGAGGTCATTTAAAACAATGTTTGAAAACAAAAAACCTAATGCAGAATCAACAAAACAAAAGAGCAATAATAATAATAATAATAATAATAATTAATAATAATGTGCATTTAAAAACTATAAGTTGATTCATTTTTGTCGAATTTATTGATTCCCAGCTTCATATAAACTGGATGTTGGGGCATAAACATCATACATTTCTACAATTCAACAAAAATATAACCAATATTTACAATTATTGTATTAAAAATACAAAACAAAAAGAAAGACAAAAAATAAGAACAAATACATACTCCACCAATTGTCTTTGTAAAAGACGTACAGGTAAAAGTAGTCAAAAAAGAGAGAATCTTCACCAGCTAAATGTACACGTCTCACTTGACATCACATATCGAACAGAGTAGCAGAACAGCTACCTACTACTATTTACCTTGTTGTATTTATGCTTGTACAATTTGTGCAACTTATTTCGCAAAACAAGCGACTCATCTTGGCTTGCCAAACGTGAATATTTAATAAAAACTAAAACAAAATAAGTGGAAGCAGATGGTCAATATAGTTACTGTTACAAATGTGTTGTTATTAACAACTGTATCCGCAACCATTACAAAAATGTGTGGGAGCCAAAAACAAACAAACAAAACCCTACAAACGAACAAACAAACAAGCATCTAGAGAAAGAAACATAGAAGTAGTGATGTTACAGAGTACAGTGGAAAACACTGCAAACTTCTTTTTTCTTCTTTAGTCTATTGATTCTAACTACTGATCAATGTGATCAGCTTAACTCAGTGATCAAAATGAAAAGAATAAAAGTGACGTGCTCCCACCGGTTCGGTTCTGCTCTGACTGGCGGACTTCGGGTGGGTTTGCTTGTTTCCAGCCCATCGGAGTCTCAAAAGCACATTTCAGTTGAGTTCCTGTGAGTGATTGTGGAAGCTGTTGTGCAGCAGTGGTAGTTAGATCAAGGCCCACTCCAGGAGAAACATGCATGACTTGAGCCCTCGTAAAGAAAAACAACACAAAATCCACCATCTTTCACACACACCACCTTAAATGGTTTCACTTAATGAGAGGAAGGAAGTAGCACCCGAATAAGACGGCCCCATTTGCCTGAGTAGCCTGCAGTTCTCATCTTAACCAACAGGGGGCGCTTGATGTTGTGCCACAGCCATAGCGAACGCTTCAAATAGCTTTTAAAGTTATCCAGGCGCTGAACTGATAAAACCGCCTGCATCATATCGAGGATGAGTGTGTACATTTCCTCTTGTCACTGAACTGATTCACTTTTAATGGCTCCTCAAGTACCAACAGATGTAAATTTATTCAGCCTTTTGTTTTGGTTTTATGTTTGTTACAAGGCCTTTGACCAAACTTGATGTTTTAGTCATACGTCCGTCGAGCTCTCAAACCCACTAAAGCCAAAAACCAATAAAACCATTCACTAAGGCTTCATTTAGCAATGTTTCCTCTCAAAAAGCACCTTCTGTATTAAATCGGTGTGCTACGTATGTCAATGTGAACTCCATTTGTAGTCATCCAGTAGAAGAGATGTCCTTCAAGTCGTGCCACTGCAAATATAACACTGTTATACTGAACCACACAGATATGAGTGTTGTCGACGGGACTGATGTGAAAAGGAGTGGCGTTAAGTTGTAGTCAAGCAATCTTCGCCATCCAAACTGCATGTCCAGAATCAAGTGACTGAAATGTTGATTGTGTGCATCAGTTTACACCTTAAAAACAGTTAAAAAGTGCTGAGGGGAACTACTAAACACGTTCATGTGACCTTTAAGCAGAAGGAAAGAGGGAATTGTCTGAAGATAACCGTTAACAGTAGTTTATTTTTTGTGTGTGAATGTCAAAGCGCTGTGTTCGAGTTTCAGTTCAGTTCATTTTTTCATTCTCCAAAGTGCCAAATAAGTTATTTTTTTGCTCGCCTCCTTTCTTCACAGTATTTTTTAGCATGCAGGGCATTAAACCCCCCATGATGCATTAAGGCAGGGCAGGGAGATGAATCCATCATTGAGGAGGGAGAGAGAGGCAGTGCCGGCAAGATGTAGACTGGATGGTCTGTCCGTCTGACCTGTGAATGCCCGATATGGGCCATCAGTCAATGCAGCAGTGCAGCCAGTGTCGCCCCCTTTCAAACAGCAGACACCTGTTCATCCTCTGGAGGAAGAAGAGAACATCTGTGTGAGGATCATGGACATAATCACCTAAACACAGACTCTGTTCCAAACCCCAGTGACATGTGAAAATGAATTTACTTAGAAGGAACTTCTCTTACCTTGCATTTGCAGTAAACAGATGCAAGTGCACTTTTGTGCATATTCAATTTTTAGTAAAATCAAAGGAACCAGAACTGGAATAAAAATTGAATTGTCTTTTCCCAAATTGCTACCTTGCAAACAGTTACCAGTAGTATTGTAATCACAGAAATACTCATGTTGATGGTGCAATCACACCATTATTTGGAATGAAATAATGCATGTATATAAATCACTCATTTTTTTAAAGAAACATTCACGTCTCTCTCGCCTCCCCTGAGCCCACTGAGTTTTAACAGACTCCCTAAAGCATGCAATTGTTTTGCTGATATGATTGGCTATGACTGGTTACATTTGGCTGTGTTGGGTCATGTGATAAATTCTGCCTCTTGTGATCATGCGTTTGCAAATCAGTCTAAATGAACAATAAAATTGGTGTTAATGGGAGGACTAATAAAAAAAAAAGTAAACAACTCAATACTTAGATATTATCACTTTGAAAACATGATCTGTGGGTGTTTTAGTGAGTAATCAGATTTTCAGAATTTCAAGTAAATCTTTGTCTGTTATCAGTATTTACTGAGCTTTGATGACTGATGATCTGAAAAATTCAAAAATAGTTAAAAGTTAACTATTAAAAAATGTGCAAATAGCAGCATACACACACACACACACACACACACACACACACACACACATATATATATATATATATATAGAGAGAGAGAGAGAGAGAGAGAGTTTTAAGCTTTATCAATTAATAATTTAGTGTTTGATAACTATCAAATTAGGCTATATTTTCTTGCTGAAGGGCACATTTATTATAATGGGTTTGTGTGAAGTTTGTCAAGTGATTTTAAGTCTAATAAATGTAAATTATACTGTAATGTTGAATGGTTATGGTCAATGTTTAAATATTAGGAAAAAAACAGTTGGTATCAGTGATACTAGCTTTCAGTCTTAAAAAAAGATGGCATTAAACAAAATTAAAATATACTTAATGTTGTTTTTACATTAATTTGAAGATTTAATGTGAAATTATTGCAATATAACAGTATAATTAAAAACTTCAATGTTAGGTATTAAGTATATTAAATGCGATCAATCATAATTTCTGAAAAATTGTGTGATTAATTAGATTTTTTTTAAATCGACTGACAACACTAACATCTGGAGGAGCTTGAGAGATTTGCTAAGCAAGAATGGGCTGTCATTCCTCAGGAGACATGCTTGAAACTTGCTGAGAACTACAGCAAATGACTAAAGGCTGTTATAAAGCAAAAGGGATACACTATTGACTATTAATATCAGAGGGCTAATAATTTTGACCAGTAGACTTTTTAAAATTCTTGGTTATACATTTATTTCTATTTGTATTACAAACCCTAAAAGCTTCCTGAATAAAGTATTATGTTTAAAATTGCTGTGTTGATAAAATCGTCTTTCTGTTAAACAACACTTGGGAATTATTTGAAAAATAATGAAATATTTTATAAGGGGCTAATAATTTTGTCTTCAACTGTATATACACACACATACATACACACACACACACACACACACACACACACACATAAAATGCAAGGCAGCACACCTGTGCTATTTTTGACATCTAAAAATGCTGTCTAAGGTAGGAAATGCACTGGGGTTTGGTACAAAGCCACAGACATACCACTAAATATAGTAAGGAAATAAAATATGCTCTGGCCTTACCGTACCAAAGACAAACATGACAGACAGGAAAGACTACTACTGTGAAATCACAATTTCCCAATTCAGGATCTTTGTGCTGATAAGTACTAACTCTATTTCATGTGCTACCTGACAACACAAACATGACTTAAGGCTCTATCATGTGTTCAAGCGTTTATGATGGCAGATCTAGTGAGTTTCCTGTGAGCACTGATGGGTGAGAGCCAATACACACGGCAGAGCAGGGAGCAATGACTGGGATGTTGCCACGGCGACGGGGGGCAGGCTGTCTCCGTGGCGACACATGCACTGTGTGAGATGCGTTGGTGGTTGGTGATGGTGGGCAGGTGAAGGAGCTGTCCTCCTGGCATGCAGAGACCGTGACTGGTGTACGTGAGTGTGCGTGGAGTGCGTGAGTGTGTGAGTGTGGAAGTAACTGGAGTTTGGGATGTTTTACCTTCCTGTTGGGGTGGTGTATGTAACTCATGGCCTGGGGGGAACTGCTGTGTGTGGACCTCTCCTCCTTTGAGCTCTGAGTTTGGGAGACAAGCACTCACCCTCCTCTTCCACCTCCTCTGCCTCCTCCTCTTCTCGGCCCCGGGGGTCCGGCGAATGAGTGGGTTTTCCCGCAGCTGGGGGCTGCTGGGAGTCGGGGGAATGTGTGACAAGACGGGAGCGCTGCAAGGCAGTGGTGTAGTCCGGGGGTCTCCTGCCCGAGTGAGCCGTACCCTCGGTTACGTCCGTGATGGTCAGTGCTGTGTAGCCCGGCGGCGTGGGCGGAGGGTCCCGATAACGGCCGTCCTTCCGTGCTGAGGAAGGAGACGGACACCACAGTTCCGTTTAATATCCGTAACGCTTCTCACACACGGGGATGGACACATGCAGACATGCACTAGATCAGGAAGAATCACTTTTGTAGGTAGTTGTGTTGTGTTGTTCCACCTTGTAGTGTTCAACATCAAAATTAAGTAATTTAAGTGAGGTTGTCTAGATCCTTAAGGTTCATGCATTTCTCAACCTGGAGGATGTGTCCTTTTCAGATGTTAGTTTGATTGGTGGGAATGTGTTTTGCATGCAAAAATCATGACTTTAACATTTGAGGAAATTAAACACAACAGATAAGTTAGGACTTGTAACTTGGTGTAGTTACTCCTAAAATCAATTCGTACATATGTTACGAGATGGCTAATTCGTACAGCCTCACTCGTACTAGTTGTCTAGACCCCAGTGACGGGTAGGTTCAGGGGCAGGGGCAGTATATGTCATTCATATGAATTCATACGATTTAGCAACTTTGTAAAATATGTACAAACTGCCATGAAATCAGGTTAAATAGTTACCCAAAAATGAAAATCTTTTCCCCACTACATCTTTCAAGCACCAGGCATCAAGTATAATGTGCAAAATTTTCAGTGAATAACAGCTTTTTGAAATGCTCCTCAAGGAAAGTTATTGTATGGCTTCATAAAGCTTAGCCCACGGGTTGTATGGACTAATTTTATGTTATGTTTTTTTGTCTGTTAAGAAGCTAGACAGGAAATGGTTGCTATTAAATGTTACCAAATGGAAAAAAGCTGAATGATGCCTCTCATTTGTGTTATATGGGACAAATAACAACATACAGCTTTGGATCAACTTGACGTATCAACAGAATTGTCATTTTTGGATAAACTATCCCTTCAAACCAGGTTAATGTGGCGAATCTTACTGATCACGGCCTTGGTGTTGCCTGCAGTGATGGGTGAGGGGCGCCGACTGTGCTGTCTAGACTCTTCTGAACCAGTGGAGGTGATGCTGCTGGTCTCTGGGTCTGTGGTCACATCCCTTCCTCCTCTTCGCTTGATGGTGCCCGTGTCGCCCTCAGAGTCCTCGCCCCAACATGCTGCAGAGGACGAAGAGGAGCAGGCAGATGCCCAGCTTCCTCTGCTTCCCCAAAGCCCCGCGCCCTCCGCAAGTGCCTCCCAGCTACGGCCCTGCTGCATGGTCTGAATGTTGTCGTGGGAGCCGCTGGAACATGAAGTCCAGCTGCCACGACCAGAATCAGCAGCATCGAGAGACACCCGGTCGCCTTGGTCCTGGGTAAGCTCCTCTGAGCTGGGGGAAGACAGCACGGTGGCGCCCGCATACAGACCCCGGCAGTCCTGCATTGACGAGTAGGACCTGAAAGGAAGGTTTAATTTTAACTCTGCATTGCCAGGACTAGGCCATGATGGTCAACCAGTCATCCAATAAAAGACTTGTTGAACTTTTGTTGTACTTTTAACACTATGCAACATATAATTTTTTTTCCAGATTTCTCAAAAACCCTGTATTCATTCTAATTGGTCCTCAACGCCATTCTTCAGGGCCCAATGCTCTGCACATTTTGTATGTTTCTAAATCTGACACACTCAGTTCATGGATTTTTCTCCTAACAAGCTGATGATTTGAATCAGGTGCTTTAAATGAGGGAAACAAACAAAATGTGCAGAGCAGTGGGCCCCGAGGACTAGAGTTAAGAACCACTCTGTTCTGACTATCTGCTTGTAAACATAAGAATGTGTCTTATTTAAATACTGCCTGAGAAACATGTCTGAATGAGCAGTGCTTACCCCAAGCTGTACTGGTCAGGATCAGCAGTAGCCCTGCGTTCTAGGCGGTGGCCACTGCCATGGCCCTCCCCAGCCATTACTCCATATCGATGCCTGCGTTCATCTTGCCCCATATCCAGGGAAGAGGTGCTCACCAGACTGGAGCGTGAGGAAATCTCACTGTGGCCAGAGTCTGACAGGTAGTCACCTGCTCTTCCATACCCTGGCAAATAAGTACAGAGAACAACTTAATCAGAAAATGGTTTGGCCTCAATACAGAGCCCTGTGGTACCCCTTTCTATAACTGTCTCTTTTCACTTAAATAGGTTTTGTTCCAGGACATAGTGAGCTACCTTTTTGCCAACCAACTATTTTAGAATTACTTTTGTCTTCTGAATAAAACAGAAGTATATTTATAACTTATCTGTTTACTGAACTTGTTGCAGTGCACTCTGGGATTTAAGCAAAAAAAGAAGGCATATTGCCGTCAAGTATTGCTGTCAAGTAAATGCAGTATACTAGATTTTGAAACAGAGCTATTGGATATCTGTGACTTACTGTGTTAGCGTTTGCAATGTATTGCTGCATTTTGTGGTTGCAAAGTCATAACTTGAAATAAATGTCAAACAATTGCACAACAGTTGTTAATATAACTTACTCATGGAAGATTCCTGTTTACATGGTGATGAAACTGATGATACAATGAGTGTGAGAAAGAAGAGTTTATATTCAGGGAGTCAGAGAAGGTTCAACTCCTATGCTACACTATGCTACTGGCAGAGCAAAGCATTGCTTTAGAGTCAACCCCCCTTCTTAGATTAGATAATCAAAACCAGGCAGTTACTTCAGTAACAAAGCCCTACATTACACAGCTACAGCTACAGCTACAGCACTAGTCTGCTTCTGCCAGCTACAACAGTAGCAAAAAACACTGTCTAGACTTGATGAGAGAGTTCACCCAAATGTCAGGGACTTCTGATATTTAGAAATGTATAAAACCATTAGTGGAACCTCCAACTGACACTGTACTATACAACACAAGAAACAAGCAACAGCATTTGATATTACTACCAAAGACAGTCCGGAGACAAACGTCACTGATTACGTCAATCATAACACTGAAATATGTAACTGAAAACAAAACATCTAATTGGCCGTGTCTCAATACTAAGAAAGCAACCAATATCACAAAAGGACAAAAGGTTCAGTGATGTTTTTCACAATGTTATGTTTTCATTGTATTTTTGCTTAGATAAAAGCAGCCTTGATAAACAAATGGTGTACCTCTAATGAAAGAATTTAGTAGGCAGCTCACTACATTTTGAGACACAGCAATAATGATGCTTGTGTGAACTCTCTCAGGATAATTCAGCATTCAGGACCTGTTACCTGTTGGTGATTTTCTACAGAAGGATGAAAAACCCTTCACACTTCTTATTGATGGAATGGCTGGATACGAGGTAAAACACGTGAATTATGAGAGACAGAAATGTTATGTGATGCAGATTTTAAAAGGAGAGATGGAAAGTTGTGTATTTGTAACTTACAGTACAGTAATGAAATCTGAGGCAATCAGCGTTTCAAGATGTAACATTGTTTCATATCCTACATTTGATCTTTTTACCACTAGATGGCAGTCTCAACATATTAAATCAGCCATGAAAACATGTTGGCAGTAGGGGCCGCCATCTAGCAGGGAAATGCCAGTGTCTGACAATATATTTTAGCTCTGATTCCACAGTTCACTGATAAATCAATTGGGGACAGTAAATTGAGTGTGCAAAGACCAGAGGTTGGAGTAAACAACTTTTAAATTTACAAAAATGCCACAGTGTGTGTATCTGTGTGTACTTACCTTTCTTAGGTGAGCTGTGAGGAGATGTGGGAGGAGACGACAGCTGTGAGGAGTTGTTGGACACACTGTCCTCTGTCTGTTTCCTGTGTCTCTCTCCAGCCTCCTCTGAAAGGGACAGTATCTTTTTCAGAGACTGCGGTGAGCTTGTGCCTGTGCAAACATAGTAAGATTCTCATGAGCACCAGTAATATACAATGTAGAAGCTCATTATGTTTAAGCTACATAAATGCAGTGTCTCACCAAATGGCGGCAAGTCTTTGACCGGCACTTTCTTGCGTGATGGGTAGAGGGCTACAGCAGGCACTTGAAGCGCCTGGTTGGCTTTCTGAAGCTGCTGGCGCTGGTGAGTGGCGGCCCGTGCAACTACGGGCGATGTGTCGGGTCTCTTCCTGTCCCCGGAACTCTTCGGCACTGTGATGATATAGGTAAGACAAATAATGAATATTAAGATAAAAATACAGAATGAGAACTTGAAAAAAACATAAAATTGTATTAATATTCTACATGTTCAGTTTTTACTTTATTTTTAAACAAATAGTGGTGGCCAAAATGATTAGAACACTAGAAAAATGGTTTTAAATTATTTCTACCTTTTGCTGTAGTGTCAGTAGGAAATATCATTTCACATTTCCAAACATACATTTTGCCATTAATTGTAATAATCCAGTGAGATTTTTGTTTGCACAAGGAGTCTGACAGCAGCCAGTGCTCCACACAGAGATCTGATCTCATCATCATCCCCTCTTGTCTGGAATGACATGAAGAAACGGAACAAACTGAGACGGACTAAATCCAGAAGAACTGTGGCAACGTCTCCAAGATGCTTCAAGAAACCCACCTGCAAAGCTACAGTACTGTTAAAGGTTTTAGGCACATGCTGTGCTGTAAAATGAGGATGCTGTCAAAAATAAATGTCATAAAAAGATTTTCTTTATTAATTAGCTAAATTAAATCAACATCTGGTGTGACCAGAAAAAGGTAGCTTTGCAGGTAGGTCTCTTAAAGCATCTTGGAGACATTGCCACAGTTCTTCTGGATGTAGTCTATCTCAGTTTGCTCTGTTTCTTGATGTCATTCCAGACAGACTGGATGATGGAGATGAGATCAGATCTCTGTGTGGAGCACTGGCTGTTGTCAGTCTGTCTCACTGGATTATTACAATTAATGGCAAAATAAGTATTTGGAAATTAAAACTGGTGAAATACCAGTGTTGTAATAATTTTGGCCACCACTGTAAGCATAAAGCATACAGATACTGAATAATTTGTCCAACATGCTGTGGGGTACGCAGCTTTTTAATGCAAAGTATTGTATTTCTTTATCACATGCCAGTGTTGTTTCCTGTGGATTCACCTATTTGCAGTTGTGTTTGTGTGCTAGTATGCTACTCACATGTGTTAACTGAAGGCTCACACTGAATTGAGAGTGTCTGCAGGCTCTCCTCGTTCGTCTCCAGGGTGAGATTGGACAGGTATTGTTTGACCTTGCGTGCCATCTGTGCGTCCTCGTACAGCTTTTTGGCATTGAGGAAGGAACTCCGTCTGACCCGCTTCTTGTGCCCGCCCGTCTGGGTTACATCCAGGACGGCCGCATTGGCACTGCCCTGGCTGAGCGACCTAAAAGCACACACATATTACACTTAAAGATGCAGGCTGACTTTACCAGTAGGTAGTATGCTGATGCAGGATCAGATGCAGACTTTCTTTGACATGCAGTAAGTTGCATTCCTTGCAGCTTTAAAACACTCCATTCCATGCATTTCACTAAAAACTGGATGCTAAATAAAACAACGGAAGTAGAGTACTTAAACTTTGTGTGAGATTTGGGAAAAATAACTGTGAATGCATTTCTTTGTCATTATTTTTGTTCATATCTTTTTCTTATATTTTCTTCTTTTTTATGTTTAAAGGTAAAGTGTGTAATTTCTGCACCACTAGCGTCAATAAAGTCTTTGTATATTAGACTGGAATAGAAGAACACAATTTTCAACTTGTAAAAGACCTCATAAAAGGTTGTTTGGATTTACACACATGAATCAGTTTTTAAACTAATAAAATAATTATTAGTTTAAACTAAAGAAAAAAACAAAATCACACAACACTGCAAATATTTAGTAGAAGGCGTGCAGCTATTGTAAGTAGTTCAGCTGGAAGGGGCACGTTAAATCACTTTTGCTAAAAATGGATCATGGGATAATAAATTAATAAATGAGCAGAAACCAAACAGCTGTAAATAAATTCATGCATACTAGTTGGGTCATGTTTGTGAAACATTCCAAATCTATGGTAATTATACAACAGAAACATTAGGATGTATTTTAGAATGAGGTGAGTTTATTCAATGACCCTGAGTAGCAAAAGTGATGGTGGTCAAATGCTTGGATGGGATCCGTCAGAGCAGAAGCATTCTCAAATAAACCAGAAATGAAAAATAATGGATGGTGTGGAGCCAGCCCAAATTAAAGGAGGGGGCACACATGAGGCCAAAGGTGAGAGTTCACCATACTCACCCTAAACTCCTCCATTTCTTCTTCCTGTAAGGGAGAGCCATGAATAGTGAAGCATGGGGCAGAGAGGGTGGACGAAGAGAGAAATGGGGGAGAGAAAGCCCATGAGAGAAAGAGAGGGAGACACACTTAGATGAGGAGAAACAGACCAAGGGTACCAAGGTGAGGTGCACCAGAGACCAAAAGAGAGACACTAACTTCTCTGACAATAATGCAGACAGAGAGTAACATACAAAATGGTTTAACTGTCTCGTACATAAACATCACTTCAACATCACTGCAAAAAATCTTCGGAAAAAGCCTGTGTGTGGAAGCGTGAGGTGAGAGCTGTACACATTGCAGTAAGTGGGCACTAAAAGCTACTTGGTGGTGTGAAGAGTCCAGCCTGAAAGGAGGGCAAAGAAGTCATTGTAGCAGTCAGAACAGAAAGGCACTCACCTGGTTCTGAACATCAGAGCAGGGTCCATGTTTACAGCTGCCATTCGGCCTACATGTCTGATCTCTTTAGCAATCATACGCAGTTTCTCAAAGTTCACCAAACCGTCTACCTTTGAGTCATTTCCTAGAGTGGACAATGAAGAAAAGGCTCATCAATCATACATTTTATAATTAAATTTTTTCATTGGATCAACTTGTATGTCTTCCATGTTCATGTCTTTCTTTCTTCAGTTTTCAGTTCTTTCAAGAAATTAAGGTTTTTAAGGAAAACATTTCAGGATTTTTCACCATATAGTGGACTTCAGTGGGGATCAGTGGTCCAAATTGCAGTTTCAATGCAGCTTCAAATGGCTCTACACAATCCCAGCCGTGGAACAAGGGTCTTATCTAGTGAAATGATTGTTCGAAAAAAAAAAAAGTTTATCTTTTTAACCACAAATGCTCATCTTGCACTAGCTCTGCAATGCGCATTTGCAACTTCACGCATTATGTAGTCATGTTGGAAAGGTCAGATTCAAAAAGGCAGGGTAGGGCGAAAAACTTTTCTCCGCCAGCTTCAAAATCATCTGACAACGTTATGTTAACATTGAATTGGTACTTCAGCCACTACACGTGACCTTTCCAACCTGACTACGTAATTTGTGTAGTCGATCTAGTGCAAGCCAGCATTTGTGTCCAACCAGAGTTTTGGACAATCAAGAAGCTGCACTGAAACTGCAATTTAGACCTTCAAAACCGCTGATCCCCATTAAAGTCCACTACACTGAGAAAACATCCAGGATGACATAGGGGTGAGTAAATTATCAGGAAATTTAAATTCTGGCGTGAACTAATTAATTAATTAATTTAAAAAGGTGGTACAGGTGCTACACAATGCGGTTAAAAATCATTGTTGACATAAATGTGGATGGTTATGTATTAATCTGTCTAACGAAAGCTGCAGAAGTTTAGAAAGAGTAATTTTTGTATTTTAGTTTCAATAAAAACACGTTTTGGACTGGGAAGCTCTGAGAAAGGTATCAAGCTATTTAATCTAAAAGAAATCAAGGAAAATTTACTATCATTACCCAAAACTAGGCAGTTCAATAATAAACAAACATGGGTATTATATATGTCATCACCTATTACTATCTTACCTTCATGCAGGAAGGTGAGATCCTTCTTGATTACAGGGAAAAGTGGGATGATGGGTGGCTGCAGGTTCTGGCTGTTTAGAAGATTCCGGTACTTTGCCATATTCCTGGAGGGATCAAACAGGTCTTGCAGATCACTAAATAGCTTCTCATATTTACTGGGCAATTTCTCCCATGTGCCTCTCAGTCTGGACACTGGTGCCAAGTTCAGACCACTGGAAAAGACACACAATGTCATTGTTAGTTGGGACTCCAAAAACAAAACATGCATAAGAGGTCTTCAACTGAACTCTTAAAATAAAGACTAATTCTACCTGATGATGGCAAACATGGAGTTGAAGTTCTTGCACTCGCGGCAATGTAGTGCGATCTTAATGAAGTGCTTGACGATCTTCATGCGTTTGAGCTGGTTGGGCTCACGCACCACCTCCGTGGCCACCCAGAAGGTCTCCCGATTGATGGCCTCCTCAAAGAGCTTGAGGCTGGGGGGCCCAGTTAGGCGAGTTTTCAGCTTAAACAGGTCATCAATGTACTCGGTGGGCTCGATAGCACAGAACAGCTCAAAGGCACGCATGGATAGCTGGGTCGCCACTTCCACTGTGCTAAGCTGCAGCAGGCTAATCTGGCTCTCCCGCAGTAGTTCCTGGGCATCTTCATCCGAGCACAGTGTCTCTGTCTCCATGTTGCTTTTCAGGTAGTACCTATATGTTAAACCAGAGGTTAACAGAGTGATATGACACCAAACCATGTCAGAAAGTTGACCAAAATGGCCATAAGGGCTCTAAGGCAGCACCTGCCACTCAGCTGGATCCTGTCGGCCAGTTTGGAGAGTTGTTCAGGGAGTCTCCGCTGCTTGATGACACCCTCAGGAGTGACTGACACCTCACATAACGAATATGCTTCAGGGGCAGCGGTCAAGGCAAACTCTCGGATGGCCTGAGCTACGACTTCTTTTGCTGTGGTGTCCTTCCCAATCATGATGTACCGACTTTGCTGGTCCGCCTTGAAAACTCGCAATACCTGGTCTGACATGTCTAAAGAACAGAGGATTTAATTAAGACCACACACTTAACCCTTTCTTTAACCAACACCCAAGTTTCTAGGTGGAAAACCACTTATAATTTGTGACCCATGATCATTTTGCATTACTATTTGAACTGTCACTTTCACACTTGGTATGTTTTGAACTAGAGATTTGGACAATCAAGAAGCAATCCACTTGTGGATTACATCTACAGTGTAATTCATCTAATAACAGTACACATCATTCGGAGCTTTTTGTACATTTTTCTTGTTTCAGAAGATGTCTTCACAACAAGCAAACAAAGCAACCTTCAAGGTCAATCAATCTCATACTGCAACAAAACCTCTAGTGTGAAAGCGACGTGAATCAGTGAACAACATTCAATTTATGGAAGAATTTTAATGAAACCCACCAAATGCATAGTGTTTACAGATTAAGACCTGATTGAGCACCATTAGATTTGTTTTACATAATTTTGGATAGCAAAATCAACATTAAAATTGAGCAGAGACGTTCCCTGAAGACGACTGTGATTAGAAAAATAAAAGTAGTTGAGGAACCTCTAAGAGGACAAGATCAAATACTTACTTATAGGGACTGCTTCTGAAAGAGGACATTCAGGACAGCATGAGCATCTTATTAAATATGCATGCACTGAGATTAAACTTCTGTGAAAGGTTCTGTAGATGCCCTAAAGGTAAGTGCACAGTAAGACATTGCAAGAATATATTTAAACTATCTATGTAAAGATCTCTTTATTTACGGACTCAAAATTTGTTAGTAGAACAAATTCCTGGATAAAATGATTATCGGCTAAACCCCATCCCTGAGGAAATGAAGGAGTTCATAAGAATGATGTTTAACCCTTAAGACCAACAAAGCCACAGCCTAACCTTAACCTCTAACCCTAAAATAAGAGTGGTTTGACGAGATTGTTGCGCAAAAACCAGCATTGATGCTAATGCAATAAAATGTCTTTGCTAAACCACATTAAGCATCTTACCAGGCTGGTTGTTGAAGTCGAGTATGCGATGGTGTGACTGCAGCAGGTCAGGGTTGCTTGATGAAAGGTTTCCACTGACAGGAAGAGCAGGAGGGATCTGCTTTGACTGCTTTAGACCCACAATACTGTCATCCTGGGACTGTCCCACGCCAACATCGCTGTGAATAAACCAGAAGAGTTATACACTGCAGTGGACCATACCACCAATTAAGCTTTCATACATCAAGCTCAGCTTACTTGTAAGGTTTGGGTGGAAGAATACTGGTCAGCGTCTTGTCGAAGATCTTCTTTAGCTTGTTTCTGCCACCTACGGTGTTGGCCTTGGCTTTCTTACTAGCTTTCTCAAGACCCATGACCTGCTCCACATCCACAGCCAGGTCAGGGATGGAATAGCGGCTGGCTTTCTTGATGTCCCCGATTTTGGGGATGTGAGGTGCCCCATTCTTCCTGTCCAGCTCCTCCTCCTGTTCTAGCTCTGGGTCCTGGTCAGGCCTGGCCAGTAGCTCCTTAAACACTAAGAGCAGGGAACACAGCACAGAGAAAATTAGTTCAACAATACCATTTTCAAGGAACAAATAGTTTTCCAAAAATCAGCGTTCCCCTACTGTGGACAGATGAAATTTTCAGATGAAGTGTTGCATTAAATCTAAATGACAGTCTACAGCTGTGGTGATTTCAGCCAGTGAGCTTACCTAAGAGATTGGTTTTCACAGTAATGGACAGGTGCGTGTTGTTTTTGAGAATCTCGTTGGCTTTGGATAACGGCACATTTTCAAAGTTTTGCCCATTGACCTCTAGTATCTGGGGAAAGAAAGAGATGGAAATCAAAAATCTCATCAACATTGCAGCTGGGCCAGTTGATAAATATAGTTAAAACAATGTTTTATTTCAGTGCTGTGTACTTTCAGCACACAGAGAGCAGTTTGTGGTATTATATGTCATCTTTGAGACTGGGTATAATGAGTGAATGTGAGTGTGTTGCTTATTTTCAGTGTGAAATGACTTGTGAATTGCCCTTTCTGCAAATTGAAGTTGTCATTCATTCATTAATTCATTCACTGACACAAAATGACTCCAGTGACACAAATACAGGTTCATGCTCACATTAGAGGCCAAGCAATATGGTTTTTATTACCTGATATCTACTGATATCTAGACAGCAGGGTTTTTTTTTTTTCAAATGCACATTTGTTGATTTTGGCACAGAAATGTTTTTGTTTGTTTGTTTTTGTGATGACCATGGATTGCAGTTTACAAGCCTCTTGTCCTCCACAATTACACATACACACACACACACACACACACACACACACACACACACACACAATATTTACTCAAATTAACCTTAACAACAAATTGTTTATCCATTGTCAAAGCTGTTGACTGATGCAAGGGGGAACGACCACATCTGTTAATTGGCTAAGCGGACACGGTTATTGTCAATAATCTCAAAATGGCCAAGTATCAGCTGATTAGCATTCTGAACAATCACAATCCTCTTGTGGTTCGGAGGGCAAATAGATAGCAACCAATTAAACAGCTTTATGAGCCAAATACCGCAGTGAGTGAAGGGCAAAAGGAAACTGTGACATTTACCTGAAATTACATTTTCCAGTTGCGTTCAGGGAAAGGGAAGACGTGTGGCAGACATATTTAGACTACAGAACAAGTTTACAGGCTGAGATGTGTATGCTTTTACGTTTGAACGACAGACTGAATGGAAACAAAATTAAAGATGAGGTTTTTGTTCTTCTTCCTTATGATTTAGAACAGTATGCTTTCTATGTTAGTGCTGTGACTAACCACTTTCACCGCCTGACAATGGCAATTACAAATGCTCTCACACAACGTTTCCCACTTTCAGTTCCACAACTACTATTACTGCTGCTAATGCCATACCAAGTTGCTATTACTGTGTCAATTTAACAACTACAACTATTTCTGTAGCCTACTTCAGATCTTGCATGGTGTTGATGTGACATTACCTGATCTCCTCGCTTAAGGCCGGCCTCTGCAGCTTTGCTGCCTGGCTCCACACTGTCAATGAAAATGCGAAAGCCCTTCTCTGAACCCCCCAGCAGGGTGAAAGACAGGAGGGCTTCCCTCGAGGGTTTGGTCAGGGTCACCACCCGCAGCTTAGCTTTGGCAGCACATGCTATGTTTAACAGTCTTAGGTGCCCACACATTTTCTGGTTCAAAGAGAGGCATTACATGAGATTTTTGCAGTCAGCTAGGTCACCAAGAAATCGAAGGTTGGTTTTATTGCACACAACTGACCTCTCTCTCCAGATTGTACTCGAACTCCTCGAGAAAATGCGTCATTGCGGAGTCACCCTCAAAGTCGTTGAAGTGATTGTTTACCCACAGCAAGACTACCCGTGTAACCTGATGAAATATGATGTTACTAATCATTCATCTCATTGAGTACTGATTGACTTAAGTGCTTGCATAAGTGTGCCTATGTACCTTGTCCCTGAGGCTGGGGTCATGGAACCACTCCAACAGTTTCTTGCCTACCACCATGGGGCTTGGCAGGAAGGTGCGGTAGGTAAGCAGGAAGTCCTCGATGTAGGTGGGGTCCACCACCGAGTGCTCTTCTACAAGGTGCATGGTAAGACGCTCTGGTGTGCCCTGAAAAAAAACTTTGGCTTGTGACTCTGATTTGGGGCTGGCCAGATAAACTGGTGGTCGGTTTCATTGTTGTAGGGCAAATTTCCCTCTGCTCCAATCGTCAAGACATTGGACTTGTGAAATGCATTTGATATTCAGTCCATATATGCCTCTACTGTGCTAAGCATATTTCCATGTTTAGGAATCAATAAACGGCTATGTTCAATGCATCTGTGTAAATCAGGGCAAATGCCATGTCAATCGAGAGTGCGAGTCAATGTTTCCTATAGAATGCTGTTTCTGCAATGTGGCACATTTTATTGGGTTCAATTCAGACTGCAAACACACAACTCAAAATATTTCTTTAGGCACAAAATAGAGTTGCAGAAAATACTAGTTTAATATTAAAAGGATAGTTTACCCAAAAATGAAAATTCTGTTATTAATTAGTCACCCTTGTGTTGTTCCAAACCCGTAAGACCTTGATTCATCTTTGGAACACAAATTAGATACTTTTTATGAAATCTGAGAGCTTTCTGACACTGCATAGACAAACTGAGCTACCACGTTCAAGGCCCAGAAAGGTGGTAGTAAATAAACCATGAATGCAGACTCCTGTCTATAGGATTTGATATAAAAATATCTTAATTTGTGTTCTGAAGATCAACAAAGCTCTTATGGGTTTGGAACGACATCAAGGTGAGTAATGATTGGAAGGGTGATTTTCATTTTTGTGTGAATTATCCCTTTAAATCTTGATGTGAGCTTTCATTGGGCCTTAATACAGGTAACATCCCTTTGTTTGTTGGTTTAAAGCTTCTGAGAAATGATTTAAGTGACAATTACAATTCTCTAGTTGGACATTGCCTTATTTGTCATTTCTGAACATTTCTTCACCTCTAGTTGCGAAAGGGCAAACTTGTTCTCACCTTGATGACAATGTGTCCTTTTCTAGTGCCTGTGCGGTCAAGCTCACGGTGTTCCTTCACCATCACAATCTCACCCTCCTCTTCCACCTTCTGCATGTTTTTCTCCACTTGGTTAAGGATACAGCAGTAATCTTGCTGTGCTATGCAAACAAACTGACAGAGAAGGAACGAGAGCGAAAGTGAGCAAGCAGACTCAAACCGAGAGGCGAAAGTAAATCACTTTTAAGATGCAGCAGTATTTTCAAATGATTTCCCCATGATAATTACACCAGTGCGCTGAAACAGAGACAGGATTTTATTATTGTTAAATTTTCACTAATTACCGCTATTATTCTCATGCTTAATGAATGGGCAGGACCACATCACTTCTGCACTAAATGAAACATTACAAACAGCTAAAATAGGTTGGGCAGGGATAAGAGACATTCTTAGCTTTTATTTGATCAAACAAAATTTCAAATCCACAGAGTTCCTTTAAACCTACTGGACAGCCAAAAATCTAAATAAGAAAATAAAGACTTACATAATCATAATTTGCATTGTGATATTACTGGTATTACAATTCCTTTATTGTAAAAATATTTGCATTAACAGTTTTCACATAACCTGCCCACCTGGAGGGCAAAAAAGGCTTTCCTCCACTTACCTCCAATCATTTTTACAAGGATTGTATTAAGCAGTAATGTATTAAGACATTGATATTAACAGGCCAAAATCAGCACACACCTTATTGATGATGCATACTTTGTACAGGGAAGCAGATGAACCCAGAACATAAACGCAATATGCAAAGTTTTACATTAAGCGCTTTCCCATAGAAAACCATTATAAAGAAAACACTTAACTGTTTAGCACACTGCACTCATATTCCAGGCTCACCTTCTTGCCTACATAAATTATGCAATAAGTTGTTTGATCTTTTAATATTACTGTTTTACACATTAAGGCAGTTTAAGTGTTTTTCACATTAAACGTTTTAGAATGTGCCACTGTTTTTAGTAACTAAAATATTGCAGCAGCTGCTTAATATGGATTGCAAATGGCAAAAAAATGTGCATTTTGTTCACGTATCTTTGTTTTATTCTGTTAATAGGTGATCTAAATATTTGTGGATTGGAAACAGATGGAAAACTGACAGGCTTGTGCTGCAGTTCTAGATGTTTTGCCCTCCAAGTCTTAAAGCCAGCAACATGACTGAAAACTATGAACTGCTATTAAAAATGTATTTTACATTTAAGTACAATATGCATATGCATTTCATTATTTAATTTTTTTTACAGAAAATGTTACAGTGCAAACATTAAAATGCAAAAATGCTTCAAATAGGTTTTTAGAGGAAAATAGTAGGTATGATACATTATAAAATGGCTTTGCCAAATTATTTTCTTCACAGACCTGGTAATCTCAGATTAGAATTAGTTTTCTTTACACAATGAAACTGCAGTCAGGTGCAATGTTTATTTATTTATTTATTTATTTATTCTGGCATAAAATTCTGGATTGTTGACTCACCTGGCAGTCATCCACCTTGGTCTTCATCACCCCTTTCATGTACTCTTTCTCCATGGTGGGGGACACACCGAAGCTGTTGCCCATGCACAGGATTTCCGTCCGGCCATCTGGGTGCGTCACCTCCACTGAGCCGTTCAGAATCACAGACCACGAGTCCAGCTACAACAAAGGTACAATGACAAGTTAACAGTAAGACAAAGGAGGGCATATGGTTTATTTTTAAATGTACAATTTAAATCGCTGTCAGTTTGTAATGTAATATTTGAGCATTGATAACAGTGGAGAACTTGTCATCACACTGAACTGTACAAGCCTCAAGCCCTGTCCTGCTTTCAATTATATGGATGCATTAGTGGGGAAAATGGCTCTTTTTGGCATGTCAATACTGAGATAAGGAGATAAGTGATTCCCGCTGTACCACGGGCATCTTGTAATCTCAAGATGCTGAATGCTGGCATCCATTCAGGTTTAACAGTGCAGAAACTGAATGGCTGATTGGCTGTGACGAAAGGGAGGCGAGGGAAGGCAGTATGTGTAAGCGAAGCGACAGAATCAAGATTGACATGAGACTGAAAGCTGGTGAAAGGTTAAAGGTGACAGACATAACTTCAAAGAAAGAACTAAAATGGGAGATACTGATGCAGAAAAAGTGCAGTGTATGTAATATACGTACTAGTTCACACATATAGATGAAAGGTTAAACTGAAGCTTCAAGTAAGGCTAATGCTACTGGTTTGTGTCACGGTAAGTTTGACTGACCTCTTCGCCATCATTAAGGACGACTGTGCCGGCCCGTTCCACCACAGCGAACACCATGACAGCACAAAGCTCCCTCCTGACAGACATGGTCATGTTGGCAAAGGCTGGTAGCTGGTGCATGAACTCCAACAGTTGCTCTGAAGAAACAGGGTGAAAGTCACATTTAAGACTAAAATGAGATACACGAGAGTCTTTGAAAGTCTTTCATTGATACTTGTTCTCTCTAGCAGATGCAGTTTGTTCTTCCCAAATGGAGAACGGAAAAACATTCTTTCCATGGCTATAAAAATAACAGCAACCAAGCATCGAATGCATTATTAATACGAAGCTATTTCTGAAAGCCGGCTAATCCTGCTATGTAATATACAGGGCATATTATACTTGACAAAATCCATTTACACAGTAACTAAACAGAATATAATTTCTTCAACTATGGACACTTGCCAAGGGTTTTTATTAAAACAAACAGATTTTGTCATAGAACCATTTGTTTTTGCTACCTTCCAAATGTATGTGTTATATGCATAGACCTTATTATTTTACTCTACCAGATTTTCAAGTCTGAAATGTAAAAATAAAAATATTATTGTATTTTACAAACCATGATAAACCAAGTTAAATAACGAAAAAGTAAAATATTGAGTACAATAAAACACTTTAATATTTAGTATGTGATTTTGTCTTAATTAATCACTTTTTAGCCACATTACAACTGTTCCTCAGTTGTCCCTCAAGAATACAATTACATTTAATAAAAATATAATTAAGTTATTAAGCTATTAAATACAATACATCATTTGGAATGTGGCAGAAATGACCCTGTGACAGAAAAACTGACAGAAAATGACAATTCTACTGTGCTATATTTGACCCTGGACCACAAAACCATTCATAAGGGTCAGTTTTTTTAAACAGATTTATACATAATCTAAAAGCTTTTCATTGGCATATGGTTTGTTAGGATAGGACAATATCTGGTTGAAATACAACAATTTGAAAATCTAGAATCTGAGGATACAAAATATTGAGAAAATCACCTTTAAAATTGTCCAAATTAAGTTCTTAGCAACACATTTTACTAATCAAAAAGATTTTATATATTTACAGTATGAAATTTACAAATGGAACATGAAACATGATCTTTACTTAATATCCTAATGATTTTTGACTACTTAAGACTAGGGTAAAATGTGTGTATATACACTGTTGGGAAATGACAGCGCACAAATTAAATAAACTAGTTAGAGTGCGAAAAGCGTGTATTAACAACATTAAAACCCACAGGGCCAAAAGTGCTCATATAGAATCCATTTCCATATTTATGGCAGGTTTGCCCATGACTGCAAGTGTGCTTACCATTTCATTCCACAGAACATGGTACATAACCTCTTGTGTCCATTTATTGCAATGTAATCATTATTTTACAATCAATATGAATTACAGGAATGGCCAGCAAGACAATAGTTTTTCTATAGCAAGTTAATCGTTTTTCTTTCCATGCTCGACAGGCCAACCAAATCAAGTATTTGGCTTTAGCTAGTGTGACAGAGCTGCCCAAAGCCCAAAGTGGTTCAGCTGAAATCGAGGAGAGTGGAGACAAGAGATTTTGGATTTTGTTCCCTGCCCGTGGCCTGTCTGGGTACTCGATGACCTGTGCTTGGCACGGCACCACTGAAGCGTAGCTGTGGATGTGGCTCAGCCAATCAAATTTTAATGCACTTTGAGAGGCTCGACTGAGAGGGTGACCTAGAAAAACTAACACGTCTCCCCCTCACATTTTTCTTTTGTAGTCTCCCCAACCTTTTGTTGTCTTTGCTTTCCTGGTAAATTATTTCATTGCTTTCGAGAATCTCCTCTTTCTTCCTTAAGCAAACTCACATTCTAGTGTGATGGTTTAAGCCAATCACTCACCTATGTCGTCATCCGTCCGGTCCATGGGGTCTTTCTCCAGGCAGTCTCGGACAATGTCTCGACTCATGAGGGGATCTGAGGCACGTTCGATATCTTCCTCGTCATCATCCTCCTCGGAGTCAACGGCCGTCTCAGGCAGGCCACTGAGGTCCATGTCGCCGGGCTCACTCTCGGTGGCCTGTATGTCAGAAACCTTGGTTCAGTCAATTGCAATAAGGCATTTTGGACATTTTTTGTTTCAGATTTGCAAGTCACTGTGGCATTTCTATTAAATTAATATCCTAAACCCTGGCCGCATATCCAAAACAGACAAAATTATCAAGGCTACAGAAAACCAAGCTGTTTATGGTTAATTAAAAAGACAATGGAAGAGCACATGACTCCATGTACTACTGTACAACAACAATTCGAAGCAAGCAGCAAAACAAACCAACCAAACAAGCTGTGGTAAGGTAGTTTAAGAAAATACAACCCAACACCCACCCAGCACTGCAACATGGCCCAACCTGACTAGCTAGGTAACAAAAGAAAGATCCATCCCGATGTATACACTACAATCTCCTTTCGTAAACCAACCACGATTCGCTCACCTGGCTGAGGATCCCCAGCGATGCTCTATTCCTCCTTGAAACTGCCCACAATGTCGCCTTGACCAAATGCTTGCAGAAGCCGGGACCCAGCCGCATCTTTAGAGCTCAGGCTTCCAGCTACTTTTAATTTTTTAAGCCCCTCGATCTGGGCTCACACAAACGCATGTCATTTTGACTTAAATGACCTGTATTACTCATCAAATATTCAGATGGTGCTGAAAGCAGCCACTCAGAGGGCGAACTGGGCGGGGCGACGTGAGGCTGGACTCTTTTCAGGGTGGGGACAGGGGAGTGGGGGAGGATGGCAGCATGGCAGGTGGCAAAATGCACTAATATAAAAATGAGAGGGCTATCTATCGCATAAGCATCCTTCTTAAAGAGGACTAAACTACTTCTGGAAATAAATCACCTATAATATATAACAATTCTGTCATGATTTACAAACTCTCATGTCACTCCAAACCTGTATGACTATCTTTATTCCACAGAACACAAAGGGAGAAATGACGGAGAGCCTATTTATTGCAACTGCAATAAATGGGAATTGAAGCTTTGGATTTGCAATCAAAAATCAGCATAAAAATATAGTCATACTATCAAACAGACAGTTTACATTTTTTTTTACATTTTGTTTTTCATGGAAGCCCATTTCTGCCACTGAGTAAAAAAAAATTATAAAAAAAAGGTTATGGCAACTTTTAATCTCACAATTCAGACATTTTTCCTCAGAATTGTCAGATACAAACTCTCAATTACAAGATATAAAGTGAGAATTGGAGATATAAAACTTGCAATTCTGACTTTTTTCCTCAGAATTGCGAGTTATAAAATCAGAATTGCGAGATATAAACAATTCTGACTTTTTTTCTCAGAATTGCATGATAAAAATGTACAATTCAGACATTTTTCCTCAGAACTGTCAGATACAAACTCGCAATTGCAAGTTAAAAAGTCAGAATTGCGACTTTTTCTCAGACTTGCTAGTTATAAACTCTCAATTATAAGATATAAAGTCAGAATTGGAGATATAAAACTTGCAATTCTGACTTTTTTCCTCAGAATATGAGAGTTATAAAATCAGACTTGCTAGTTATAAACTCTCAATTATAAGATATAAAGTCAGAATTGCATGATAAAAACGTTAAATTCTGACTTTTTTCCTCAGAACTGCGAGTTTGTACAGTCAGAATTGCGATATAAACAATTCTGCTTTTCTTTTTACTTACAAAAGTGAATTTATACCTGACAATTACTATCATTATTTTTTTCATAACTATGACTTTTTCCCCTCAGAACTGTGAGATAAACTCGCAAATGTAATTTATGAAGTTCAATTTTGAGAGAAAAAAAGACTGATATTTTCTCAGAATTGTAAGTTTATCTCTCCCAATTCTGACGTATAACTCACAATTTTCCATCATGCAATTCTGAGAATTGAGAATTTTGAGTTTATATATTTCCGCCACTGAATAAAAAAAAAAAAAAAAAAAGGTTATTGTGACTTTTAATCTCACAATCCTGACTTTTTTTTCTCACAATTGTCAGATATAAACTCGCAATTGCAAGTTATTCCAAACTGAAGTGCTCAAAACTAGCCACTTCAAAGGGCCCTTCGGAATGAAGGATTTCGAAGGGTACAACTGATGGACACTTCGGGCCCCATGATCCTTTGCGCAGATTCTTTGCATGATGACGGCGCCTCCGTATGGCCACAGGGTGATGACGCAGAAGGGCACTTAAAAAAAAAAAAAAAAAAAAAAAAAAACAGTTGTTTGGTCCCCTACACCCTTCAATCCTTCAACCCTTCGAAGCTCTCACTCCGGAGGGTAAACCCCTTTGAAGGGATTAGGGCATAGGGATGAGCCCTTCCGGATGGAACTCAGGGTGTGTTTGCGCGATCTGCATGTGATGTACGCGCTACTGTCTATAGCCTATGTGTGTGCGTCACAACACAGCAGTGCATTAGATTAGAACGGCAATTACAATAAGCTGTTTAAAATGTGCAATCCTGTTCAATTTCAAGCATCCAGCTGGTATAATCCCACGTCCTGTGGAGTGCTTTCAGAGTATTCATTTATGTATAATTTTAGCTGTTTTGAAACGCCGTAAATGTGGACTTCAATGACTTCTTATCCTATTGCGCCCTCTACAGGACCAGCGACTAGTTGACGTCAAGCATAAAGCATCATGGCAGAGCATTTAAGTCGACTAGTCGGTGCAACCCCTACCTTGCTAAAGTGAGTTTATATCTGATAATTCTCTTTTTTCGTAATTCTGACTTTTTTCCCCCTCAGAACTGTGAGATAAACTCACAAATGCAAGTTATAAAGTCCAATTTTGAGGGGGAAAAAAGACTGATATGTTCTCAGAATTGCAAGTTTCTCTCTCGCAATTATGACTCATAACTTAAAATTGCTTAGTTTTTTGCTTAGTTTATATCATGTAATTCTGAGAAAAAAGAGTCAGAATTTTGAGTTTACATCTTCCAATTCTGAATTTAGAATTTGCAATT
Organism: Cirrhinus molitorella; assembly: GCA_033026305.1. Lineage (NCBI taxonomy): Eukaryota > Metazoa > Chordata > Actinopteri > Cypriniformes > Cyprinidae > Cirrhinus > Cirrhinus molitorella. Next base: position 19,260,123 of record CM065129.1, on the reverse strand, counting down.
GCGAATCTCACAATTCTTCGACAAAAAAAAAAAATACCTTTTTAAAAAACTGTATTCAGTTTCAGAAACGAGCTTCCATAGTTTTTAACACAAAACTATCATAAGGTTTTAGTTTATATTTACTAAAAATCTTGGCATCTTAGAGACAAATTCTAATTCTTAAACAAATTTTGTTTTTAACCACATCTCTTTTATGGCTGCTGGGACATACACAAAAGTCATATGAATAATTTTTACAGTTCTTTTGCAGCCATTTTTGAAGCATGACAATGTAACTCAATGTAACTGAACAAAAAAGAGCAACCAGCATACCTATTTCCTTTTGTGTTCAATGTAAAAAAGTCATACAGATTTAGTACATCCTGTAAATAAAAACAGAAATTCTTTTTTGGATGAACGGTTTATTTAAGGACCTCAATCCTGCTGAAATCCTCCAAAAGCTCTCACATGCCTGATAACCCCATGGCACACATTTGTCCCAGAGATCAGACTGGAGTTAAAACATGAACACAGACCTATGAGCAGTATTTACAAACTACAATGCCAGGCAATCTCAAATGCCGCATCCATCAAATCGCAGGAAACCCCTGTATTCCCTGCCATCAAATATAAATTAAATATGCATTCCCAAAGCAGCAAGTCACTGGTGCATGACGACTGAAATCTATGTGCTTAAACAACAGCAATCTTTTTGAGGAAAGGTATCAATGACTGTTGATTAATGTGGTTTCAAGATCTTAAAATCAATACACTAAGCAGTCACCCATTAGCTGAACCTTTTGGGATTTACATTACATCACATTTTGATCTGGACACCGTTAAGTTGATGACTCACTTCAGATCAGATAGGCTTGAAGAAACCAAGCGTGTTACACTCAAATCTTGATAATCAACTACACCACTTTGGGATCGTTCAAAAAGTTTCACTGCAGTACTTTAACAAGAATCAAACACCACCAATGATGCAAGCAAAGCAGAAGTCGAGCTGGCTTCCCTTACGAAAACCATTTAAGGGCTAATCAGTGAAGACAAACATAGGGGCTGTTAATACGCTGTAGCCGATGAAAGGACTGATTTATCTTTCAAACTGCCATGTCTAGTGCGATCTATAGCACTGTTTGGGCGGCTAAGATGAGCGTGAAGGGAACATTAATTTTTTAGCAGGGCTATTCTTGGATCAATGCTTTCAAGTCTCCCTGAAGAACCTGCATCATTATTTATTCAAATGTTTAAAAAAATACAAAATAAAAAAGTGACCGCTTTGACAGCCACATTGAGGATATGGGCCATTACTCTTAACAAAACAGGCCTGAAGTACTGTAAGATACCCACATACAGTGGGGTCCAAAAGTGAGACCACTAGTGCTATTAAATGCTGTGGATCACAAGCAGAGGTAAGGAGAATTGTATAAAGCGAGGTGTAGAGCAGAAAGTTCACAACCTCTTTTCACGAGGACACTGTCCAGCTGTTAATGAGACTTTAACAGATGGCCATAAGGCCAGGATCACGAACACTGCATAAACTGAATTATGTCCCATACACCTTTGCACAAGGCCTGCCGCAAAACATCCTCAATCCGCAAACACATCACACAGGGAAATCAATTAAACAGCCAGGCAAATACCAAGCCAAACACTATTAATAAGATTAATGGAGGCAAACATACACATTTTATAGACTGGCACAGATATATAAGGGAAAGGTTCTTCTCTTTTAATCTCATTGGCTCAGTTTCACAGGTCATTGGCTCAGGTTTAGTTATAGTGACAAATGTTTAGTGACAGAAGTCTTGGGTTTGATTACCAGGCAGCATGCATACTGATAAAATATGTACCTTGAATGCACGGTAAGAAGATTTGCATAAAAGCATCTGGCAAATAAATAAAATGTAAATGAAAGAAATGAATAAAGATGGATGAAATTTGCATGCACATTAAAGAAATTCAGTGTTGTTCCATATATATGTATATTTGTTTGAAATAAATTAAAGCAATGTTCTTAAGGACCAAATCATGTGACACTGAAGATTGGAGACTGAAGACATCACAGAAATAATTTTCATTTTAACATATATGGAAACATTTTAATAGCAATTATTTTAAATGTCTATTCAATTAAAAATTTGGTGTTACAATATTACTGCTTATAATATATCACATATATTAGATAAAAAAACAAACAACAACAACTGTGTACTGAGCTGCAAAACTGCTGTTTTTTTTCAGATTCTGTTTTTCCATTTTAATGGTTAAATTAAAAAATATATTAGGCAAAAAACAAGTCTAATTAACTGAAATCATGAAACGTACAATTTACAACGTACAATTTATCAGCAATTTATTAAACGTTTTAACAAAAATTACGTATTTAAGGCACCATGAAATACATTATTTTTTATTTGTTTTTGTTTAATTTCCTATATTCCATTTTCATTAAATGCTAATAATCAAAAGCATATCTGTGTTTTTAAATTATTTATTAATATTATATTTATTATTTTTTTCCCCAGAAATACTGTGTTGTGTATTTAAAAATTTCTGGTAAATAAATTCTGGTACATACATTTTTCTGGTAAATAAATAATATATATTTATTTTTAAAATAATATTATCAGTAGTGGTAGAAATATCATTCCACTGAGTAATATATTTTTGTCACAGTTTCTTTAAATTAAACCTAACTTTTATTTTGACGGGTTGCTGTGAAGACTTTACGTTTCTGTTTGTATATGATGTGGTGATGATAATACAAATGGTAAAATGCCCATGAAATGACTCGCAGAGCACTTTTAGAGATTATGCTTATATACTCATATATTTGATGCAGCAAAGGCTGAAAACACAGAGTCACGCACACTTTAGTGTGTGTTTATTAAACGAAACTGCTCATCTGCGCCATTTTTTCACACAGAGACACACAGAACATCCTTAAATTGCATTTTTTGCAGCTTAATCTTCACAGAAACTACTACATATCGTATTCTGATTTAAGTGTACTGACCTCTTTTGATGTATTCATCACAAATTTGGCAAATTCTGTGACATTCCGTGTTATACAGTAAATTAAATATTTATGACTGCATTGAACTATTCCATCTGCATTTTCCACATTGCAGAAATCATAGAGCCCTACCATTACTTTATTATTCCTACCTGCATTAGTTATTACTCAGTAAAAACTGCTGACAGCTGTCAGTCACATTGTGATGGCATTGTCACAGAGCTGCTACTCCTACGTTAAATAGACTAGGTGTTATTACCTGGTAAATGTCCGACAGGCTGCTGCTTCCAGAATCACTGGTGATGCTACATCCTGAGTGGCTGGAGGAAACGTGTGTCACCTGGGGGTGAATCCCGTCTGCCAGGTGTAATCTGCTGAAGTCTGCCGGCAACTGCATATGGAGACAAACACACAGCGTCAGAATGTACATTTGACCATAATAATCAATATGCAACCTGCAATTTTCTATCTCATATATGGACTCAAATCCAACAGATATAAAGTATAAAAAGCTGGACTTGGACTTCACTTCTAAATGTCACAGATTGCAGTTTGTCTTTTCTGCTAAAGTTCAAAGTAATGTCAGTTTTGTGGTAAGCTGCAGTCCACTATGCTATCATTTATTCATCACACCTGCAGACTGATGTTTCTGATACGACTCCTCTAAAGGGTTTTTGGTGAAACCAGGCCTTAGAGACATTCAATGTTTTATTAGGACTAAAACATGACCAGTTTCATGGACCAATTTCCACCTCCACACCATCCAGTTCCATCAAATGCAACAAAGTGGCAGTCAGGTCAGTCAAATTTAATGTGGGGTTTCCCCTTTTTTCCCTCAACAGAATAGCACAGCTCATTTGCTAATGCTAATGGATGCTGACAAGCGGTTTCTCACACAAAGCCATTCTAGGACCTCAAAAGACTTGGAATATATAAGTTATATGAACACATATTTTCCACAATCCTGAATGTTTTCGGTAAGCCCGCTATTATGTCTGCTTATACGCTGATTCCCAGAAGCTACATTTGGACTGAAGCTGTAGAGAAAATGAAATTTCTAATTATATTTCCAACGCAAGACAGCCTTGGCACTGGAGTACCATCTTGGCTTACAGCAAAAACAAGGCCGGTTCATATCTACACAAAAACAATCATTAGGAAGACAAATACCTCATAATTAATGAAAGAAAGACACTGCATAGTCGAAGACTACAAGATATGCATGTGGCATGTTTATTTCTTCTGGTTCAGTGTGAGCAAGCAGCTCTTTTGTGGCGACGCTCTGTACATATTTGAAGGGGTGCGGCTGTGAGAGCAAAGTGTGTGTGTGTGTTGGGGGGCTTGTGCAAGAGGAAAGGCTCTGACAACAGCACTGAGATAAGGAGCTAAGAACCAATTTCAGCTAATATTAGAGTGCACACAGCCCACACGCGCACACATTCCGATAAAGCTCATTCAATCGGCTCCCGATTGTGTCTGCGTGTGTGCTCGTGTGTGTATGTGTGTTCACGAGTGAAATTGCTTTTTTTGGGGGGCTATTGGATGTCTTCAGCCAGCTGTGGATGAGTATAGCTTTCATACAAAATGCATCTGACCTAATTTCCACTCCCATAATCATATACATGCCGGAAATGCAGCCAATTCTCCCGGGAGACGGAGAGCTTGAACTGAAAGAAAACAACCTTATAGATGGAATAGAAGCAGATAAGGAAAGCTATATATTTTCAAGACACCATCTGCACCAAAACTGGTGCGGTAACAGGGGGAACGGAGGTAGATGCCTGCTGTTTGGTGTGCTGTGAGGCTAAAGGTGTGTTAACACACTAATGTGTTGATGAATATTCCTCCTCACATACACAAATTCATTATTTTAATCTATTGCCATGGCAGTTCATCCATATTAATTGGGGCTATTTACACCTAAAAGCAGAGAGACAACATAAGAGGAAGGAAAAAAGATAAATGAGGGAGAGTATGAAAGAAAGAAAGAAAGAAAGAAAGAAAGAGAAAAATTGTCAGTTGAAAAAAAATTAAGGAAAAGGACTTCAATGGAAGCCAAAAGGTTGAAGATCCAAATTTCAGTTTCAATTGCGGCTTCTTAAAACAGGGTTTTATCTAGTGAAACATTTGTTCATTTTCTAAAAAAAAAAAGGGTTTATACACTTTTTAACCACAAATGCTAATCTTGCACTAGTTTGACCTCACACATTACATAGTCACATTGGTAAGGTCATGCTTACGGAGGCATACTGTGCAAAGAAAGTTAAATGCCCTTTACAAAAAAAAGGGTAAAACAACGAAACAATGATGCTGGGTGGTTTTGAAGTTGGAAGAGATAATGGGACGAGAGTTTTCACCTGCCCTACCTTTTCGAAACTACACAGATGAAGAACTAACCTAGTGTGACCTTTCGAATGTGATGTGATGAAGTCATGCATTACAGAGAAAGTGTAAGACAAGCATTTCTAAAAAAGTGTTTTTTTTTTTTAAATAAATGATTGTTTCACTAGATAAGAATCTGGGCCAGGAGTCCTTTGAAGCTGCATTGAAACTACAATTTGGACTTTCAAATCGTTGATCCCCATTGAAGTCCACTATAAGGAGAACAAATTCTGGAATGTTTTCCTCAAAAACCTTAATTTCTGTTCGACTGAAGAAAGAAATAAATGAACATCTTAAATGACATGGGGGTGAGTAAATTATCAGAAAATACATTTTTATTCTGGAAGTGAACTACTCCTTGAAAGACAAAACGAATGAAAAGGAGAATTAGAGAAATACTGTACATATAGAGCTACATGCAAGACAGAGACAGATAAAATGAAGAACAAAACAAACAACGGGAGGAAAGGAAGACAAAAAGGACCACAGAAAGCACAGAATGGACAAGAAAGAGAATGAATAAAAAAAAAGGAACAAACAAACGAACAATAGCAAAAAAAGAACAAACAAATGTAAAACAAAAGACAACAGATAACAGAATGTGGCAGATTGAATGAAGAAAAACAAAAGAACAAACAAAAGAGATCAAATACAGAAAAAAAAAATCAATAAATAATCACGCAAGAGTACAAAAGACAGAAGGAAAAACCAAACAAACGAAGAAAAGAAATGGAAGACAGACCAGAAGTTTAAAAAAGACAACCATACTTAATTAGCGTTCTTGAAGCACTGGTGTACACTCAGACTGATGTGGTTCGGTATACACTATCAGGTCAGCGGGTGCATTCAGCACTTAAAATAAAGGCGCTGTGATAGCAGCAAAGCGCCTCAATCTCCCCTCCGCATCCCTTCGCTCGTGTTCCTCAAGGCTATTCCCTGAACACTCCTGGATGGCCACTGAGCTGTCAGCTATGATACACACATCAGCTCTCCTCTCGCTTCCACTGCAGAAAGGAGCCATCAAAACCTCCACCACACCAGTAAATTCACTTCTCATGAGTGTACATGGGCTTTCCTCCCTGCTGTCATAGAAACGAGCAGGGAACAATGAAGCAGTTACCAGCTTACGCCGAGCCGAGAAGCAACTGAACGATGCCATTTTTCAAGGTGTCGTTTTGTTTGCAAATGAGGGTGATTTGCACGTGATGCTTCCCACAGGAGTTTCAACTGCACAGTGTTTTAACAGCACCTTCATTACAATGACAAGAGCTTTCTACAGAAATACATGTACATCGTTAAAGAACAGAAAATGTGTTTTTATTTGAATTGAAAAGTCACTGATATTTTTTAATGTTCTTTAGGTGAATCTAAGAAGTGTGGAGAAATGTTGAAAGAGCCTAATTGGTTTTAGGCTCATCACCTTATTTTCTGAGATGGAAAATCTGCAAAATGGTTTCAACATGGTAAAATTTTAAACTGTGCTGAGAGTATTATTAAATTAGCCAAAACGGTTAGCAGGGGATATATGTGGAACTTTGTGCAACAACAACAGCTGTTTCAATTCTGGAGGAATCTCCAGATTTGTCCCTGTGGGTTGGCTGAAAACAGAATAAATGATTACAAAGTCTTCCAAGTTCTAAATATTACACAAATTGTCTGTGATGTTTAATTTATCTTCCGAAAAACTTTGTATGATCTTCTTATAAAATGCTTCACTTCCATAAATCTCATCCCTACAGGCAACACAAAAATATTATCTCCATCCAAAGATGCCTGCTAACATACACAGTTCATTTTATGAGGTGGTTCATTGAGCAAGAAATGGAGCATTGAAGACTAATGAAGTATATTCTCTAAGGTGGGGGCAGGAGATATGATGGTGAAAGCAACATACAGAAAATTATATTTTACCTATATATTTGTAAATGTGAGTTTGCAGGCTGAACTGAATGTAACACGGCTGTGTACTGCAAAATACTGGAAAGACAACAAATCTTTCCAATGAGTTATCCTCGCAACAAATGACTCTTAGAAACCAGTTGATACAATAAGTTAATTTAAAAAAGACTCACAAACTCAGAAGGTACCGGTTTTGATCAATCTGACGAATCCTTCACTTATGACTCACATTGAACTCACTTTCTGACCTGTAGGTTATCAGTACTTTTAGTTTAACTGCAATATGTATGTTTTATATATACAGTTGAGGTCAAAGGTTTACATACACCTTGCAGAATCTGCAAAATGCTAATTATTATACCAAAATAAGAGGGATCATACAAAATCCATGTTATTTTTTTTTCATTTAGCACTGACATGAATCACACATTTCACATAAAAGACATATTCATATAGTCCACAAGAGAAATTAATAGTTTAATTTATTTTTTATAGTTTACATACGCTTGATTCTTAATACTGTTTTGTTACCTGAATGGTCCACAGTGTTTTTTTGTTTTTTTTTGTGATAGTTGTTCATGAGTCCCTTTTTTTTGTCCTGAACAGTTAAACTGCCTGCTGTTCTTCAAAAAAATCCCTTTAGGTCCTACAAATTCTTAGTTTTTTTTTTTCAGCATTTTGAACCCTTTCCAACAATGACTGAATGATTTTGAGATCCATCCCCAATTTCTCACTAAGGGACTCATATGCAGCTATTGCAGAAGATCCAAATGCACACTGATGCTTTAGAAGAAAACAAAATGCGTTCAGAGCTGAGGGGTGAAAACTTTTGGAATTTGAAGATCAGGGTAAATTTAACTTATTTTGTCTTCTGTGAAACATGTAAGAAGCTTCTGAAGGGCAGTAATAAATGAAAAAAAATATATAATATTTAGGCAAAATAAGAAAAATGTACACCTCTTCATTCTGTTCAAAGGTTTACACCCCCTGGCTCTTAATGCATCGTTTTTCCTTTTGGAGCATCAGTGAGCATTTAAACCTTCTGTAATAACTGAGTTATTACTCAGTTGTCCTCAGTCAGTGCAAGGGGTATGTAAACTTTTGACCTTAACTGTAGACCAATTATTGACACCAATATTAAGCCTTTTTTATGGGTAAAGTTAACTTTTTAAAACCAAAAAAGCTTTTGTCAGAGCCATTGTTATTCTTAACTGTGACATTTATTTTAATTTTTACACCAGACATGTAAGTAATGTATATCTGTTTAAAATATAATACTGATTATCGGTCTACTTGATCTATAATAATCGGTATTGCATTGGCCCTAAAAAAATATATGGTTCTACATGCATACTGATTTTTTTTAATAAAATCAGAAAAAAGAAAATAGTCCAGCAAGAGATTAATGGTACCATAAGCTCCTCAGGGCAAATTAAATGAAAACTCACATTTAAAAAATGACCAAAAATGCTTCACTTATCAGCACCAGCCCTGCCCGTTTTTACTCTACATACATCTTTGGTATGCAAAGACATCATTTAGGCAAAATGTTGGTAGCGACAGCAGTCGATATACATGTGTCAATAGCAATATCCTGCCTGCCTCCCGTGCCCACCCAGGGGTCCGCTCCTGTCCTTTAAGTGCCCTTTTCATGTCACCGCTGCACAGAATAAAGACTTAACTCTCCTACCACACAATTTAGGGCAGGCCTCAGTCAATTAACCCAAGAGGCTTTTAGTCAAACAGCGCACAGGTCACAGACAGCACGCTACACTCACAGGGGTCCCAAATATCACTCTTGTGATGCCTCTGGGGGAGTTTGTAAATAAATGAATGGGCTTAAGGCAACAGTAACCTTTCACACTTATCTGTTTGAACGCAAGGTTAATAAACGCTATAAGGTCACCAATTTAACTGGATCCTTGCTCTTTAAAACGTCTGTGGGTCACAAGCAAGTCCAAAAAAGATACTGCAGTCTTAATGACCTACATAGCCCGCCAGAGTGGTGGTAAAAATTGCTTTATGAACATAGGTAAGCTTATTTGTATGTACAATTGCAAGCATACCCGTTCCTAACAAAGCTCTACCTGCTGTTAAGCATTTGAGGTGTGGATGTGTGAACCTGTATCTTATATGCGTGTGATGAGCTCATGTCTGTCAAACCGAAAAGGTGTGACATTATAAAAAAGGGCTGACGCTGGAGGACTAAAAGCTGCAAACCTATCCCATAAGCCTCAGCATCGCTCTGGGGCCTCTCGCTTTCCTGAGCTGAGAGGATCAAAAGATTAAAGAGCTTCGGCTGGGCGTCAGATTAAACAGGACCGATATTCTCACAAACACACGCCAATATATTTACGACGCTAATGTAGGGAATAAAGCTAAGGAAAACGACAACTTCCTGATAATTCAATGAAAGAGTGTCTACAATTAATCTCTTCAAGTACTGGTCTCCTTAAAGATGCTACTAAATGATGCTGAACAGCATGTGTCCTACAGGTCTTCAAAAAGAGCTCTGAACACACATACTGAATTAGTAGAGATCTTGCTAAAAACTGAATACTTCTGCAAAAAGAGGGGAAAAACTGAGATTATATTTGAAGAACTTTTGTACTGCAGTTACAGCACAAGCTTTATGACTTAGAACCTGCAGCTCAACAGGTAGAATATTATACTAGAAACATGACAGCATTAATGCTGCCAAATACATACATTTAAAGAATATAAAATTAAATAGAATTATTTCAAATAAATGACATTCTAAATTCTAAAATGGAAATACAAATCTCAAAACAGGAATAACTGTTATTTTACAACACAGCTGTGTTTTTGCTGTGATTTATTGATCACAAATGCAGCCTTTTTTCTTTGAAAAATCTTACCAGCTTAAATTTTTTTAATTATAGTGTATACTAAGGAAACAAAAAATGTTTCTTGACTTTAAGTTACTTTTGTAACTAGCAGCCATATCTATACAACCCAATGAAACAAAAAGGTATATGACATAATATGAAGGATGCATAAAATTAATATAAATTGTTGTCACTAAATTAAATCAAAGAAAGTATGAGGAGTAAAATCTAAACTGTACACTGTAAAAAATGAGTGTAATTTTAACTGATAAGCACTGTAAAAACATTATAGGAAATTATTTAAATATATTATTAAATTATTTAAATAATCATGTTTCTAAATAGTTTGTGTTATCACTTCTGCACATGTGGGTTTTATGTTATATCTTCTGTTGTTTAATGAATGTTTATTTCATTTTTTACGTGTCGTGTGTTACCATGATGTTACCAGGTTTTGTATTTGCATGAATGACTGTGTGCACCATCTATATACTAGCACACAGTAGTCAACATCTGAAGTGGATCAAAACCTTTAAACCATCAAAGTTGTCCTAAAACCCATTCTTGTCTTAGGACATCTTTTATTAACTTTTTTTGATGTACTTCAAATGTTGACTACTATATACTTAAGCTTGTGATATATACGTAAGCTTCTTCATTATTCTTCATGTGGTTTCCTTTTTTACCATCTGCATTATTATGGTGGCTCTCTGTATATTGAGAAAATTGCCTTTAAAGTTGTCCAAATTAAGTTCTTAGCAATGCATTTACTAATAAAACATTTACTAATAAAAAATAAAAGAGTTTTTATACATTTACAATAGGAAATTTACAAAATATCTTCATGGAACCTGATCTTTACTTAATATCCTAATGATTTTTGGCATAATAGAAATATTGATCATTTTGACCAATACAATGTATTGCTGGTTATTGCTACAAATATACCTGTGCTACTTAAAGGAACACTCCACTTTTTTTGAAAATAGGCTCATTTCCCTACAGTTAAACAGATAAGTGTTACCGTTTTCTAATCCATTCATCATATTTAGCATAGCTTAGTATAGATTATTGAATCTGATTAGACCGTTAGCATCTTGCTCAAAAATGAAACTCTTAAAACTTCACTCTTCTGTAGTTACTTTGTGTACTAAGACCAACAGAAAATGAAAAGTTGCGATTTTGTAGGCTGATATGGATAGGAACTATACTCTCATTCCGGCATAATAATCAAGGAACTTTGCTGCCATACCATGGGTGCAGCAGGTGCAATGATATTACGCAGCGCCTGAATATAGTCCCCAGCTATTTTATTATTAGCTTAGTGGCTTAGTGCTGGTCACGTTGGAAGTCACCTAGCAGGGATCTATTTTCAGGTGCTGCGTAATATCATTGCGCCTGCTGCACCCATGGTACGGCAACAAAGTTCCTTAATTATTACGCCGGAATGAGAGTATGGTTCCTATTCATATCAGCCTGGAAAATCGCAACTTTTCATTTTAAGTCGGTCTTAGTACACAATGTAACTTTTTAAATAGGAAGTTTTAAATAGTAAAAATATCGAAACTCTTTGGTCATTATTGAGAGAGATGCTAACGGTCTAATCAGATTCAATGGTTTATGCTAAGGCTATGCTAAAATTGCTACTGCCAGACCCGGAGATCGGCTGAATGGATTTGAAAACGGTAAAACTCATCTGTTTAACTCTAAAGGAGTTGGAAAATGAGCCTATTTTTTAAAAAAGTGGAGTGTTCCTTTAAGACTGGTTTTGTGGTCCAGGGTCACATTTTAGAAGCAGCATGCATTGTTGAATTTACTGTTTTAAAATGAAACTGTCTTTTGTAAATTACAGTTTTATACTGTAATTATATATAGGTTGTTCTGTAAATATGTTCCGTAATACATTTTTACTCTATTTTTTTTACTAAATTATTCTGGCAACCACTGCTGCTTTTTTTTTGTAAAAACAATAGGATTTTTTGAACAGTGTAGACAAATAAATGGGAAAAATCTTAATGCTCAATATGGTGGAAATCCTGCCTTTCAGTTAAACAAAAAAAAAAAACCTACATAGAAAATAGCTGTGCCCAGTGGAGTTACAAAGATGGCCACCAAGTGAACTTGCATGCCTTGAGGGGAAAATAATATTCTAATAATATAATTCCAGTTCTGACTTCTGATTGGTCAATACATTTTTCTATTTGTGCTAAAACCTTCACACTCTGATGAGAAACACCTGTTCACAGCATCACTGCAACTCACACAGTGAATTGTTGTATTTGTTGCATAGCAACACTCTGTTATGTCAGGGTCTATGAAGACGTTCGAGCACCAGCACATGTTTTCAGGGCTTGCACAAGGCCAAACGAACACTAGCACATTATGGCTGACAGAAGATCAATTCATTTACAGCTAAAAGTGCTCATCATTCCACTCAGCAGTCCGGCGCTGATCGCTTTCCGATGCCGCCCGTGTGCAAACACCACCGAACGTGATCACTCATTCGCACACACATGAACAAGCATTGAGGCGTTCAAAGATGCGTTTGGCTTTATGAAATACAACATATATTGAGCTGACAGCATCGTTCAGCGATGTCATAACTCCTCCCACACTCAAACGCTCATCATAAAGCTATTTAAATCTCATTTTTACTGATTCCCAAGAGCTGTGACAAGCACAACGCGATCTTGGCCATTTCATCATCCAGTACACACACGTCTGAGCGTGTGCGGGGTGACGGGGGGTGGTGTGCACATGGCCGCCTTCACACACTGACACACATTACACTAGCAGCGGATGAATGAGGTCGTGGCACTCGACAGCCTCTCGTAAAACACGATTCCACAGAGTCTAACGATACAACGCTGCATTACACCAGACTTGCATGAAATGTCAATTGCAACAGATCTGCATACATGCAATTAACCCTTTAAACAGCTGAGCATCAAAGACAAGCTGGGAATTCACAGAAATGTGTCTTTTTGCCAACCATTCAATGAATCTAACGCTGTTCCCGTCCATCCTGAACACGTTCAGCACATCAGGATAATCTGATGAGAAAATGCTGGTAGTATTTTGAGGAGAGAGAGCTAGCAATGTAGGGTCGATACTTACGGGGCTTTTATCAGCCTGGCTGGAGACTCCATGGCCGCCACCACTAACTAATGGCTTCATAATGGAGGTGCAGAGCCAGGGCGAAATTTAAGCATCCTGCTGGTTCCCACTAATCTTCCCCTCTCTCCCCCCTCCAGTGAGTCTTCCCCTGTCTCCCGTCTTTTCTCCCCCCTCCTACAGGGGAGAAGAGGAGAATCTTTCCCGGGGAAGGAGGGGGAGAGAGTATGTTCGCCGGAGATGATGCTCTGGATTCGAACAACACGGTTCCCACTCCAAAAAAAATGTACAAAAAATTTAACGATTTTCCTTGTCAGGTGCGCACAGCATCTGTATGTCCACTAGGTCCACTAGAAATTCGAATAAAAGGAGAAACACAGTGGAAAAGGATGAGAAATCCAAGCAAGGATGAGCAAAAAAACGAATCCTCCGTTTCAGGTAATTAGGTAAGACTCTCCCACCAATGCCGACCAATGCCGATCGACGGCGTTATAAAAAATGAGGGAAAAAAAGGCAAAAATGGCTGACAGCACTTTCACTCCCTTGCATCCTCTGTCTCTCTCGTCTCCATGCGAACGGCTTTATGCACCATTAGCCGAGGCTGTGACCAAAGAACCAACCTCACGCATCCAGGCTGTCTTTTGTTAAACACTCTCGGTTCATTTGTGTCCAAAGCAGGGGGGTGTGTGAGTGTGTAAGAGAGAGTGTGTGTCAGTGAGTGAGTGTGTGTGGAGGGGGAGGAAGAGAGGGGGCTTTGAATAGGAACCTCCTCCCTCCCTCACTGATGTTGAAAGAGCGCCGCTGGTGCCTGCTATACTACACATATACACTCCAGCACACATATGGGTAGTTGACGCATAACATGGTTAATCATCTTCAGAGTTAACATTTAAATGCATGTATAAATCATCGTTTTGGCTTCACTAGCTTATTTTAAACAGCCTATGAAATCAAACATGAAGTCTATTAGGAGTTTATTATCATCTTGCACTACAATTTGTTTGTTACGGTCACATTCTCTCTAAGAACGCAGCTAAAACTACTGGCTATCAAAAAGAAAAAACAAAATGACACTCCTTTTGACACGTTTGGCCCAAACTTCCATTTTTATTGGGAAATGTAAATATTTCATGTTTTTTTGATAAACGTTCCTAATGATATGACTGCATTCTGTGTGGTTTCTCAATTAATATGAGCTCAATCTCATTAAGGTAATTTTTCAAACAATTATTTTATTAACATTAGTGCTGGGCAATGATTAATCACATCCACAATAAAGGTTTTTATGTACATAATATATGTGGATGTACTGTATATATTTATTATGTATATATAAATACACACACATGCACATATGAAAAATATAAGAAAAATATGTTGTTTATATATTCAATATATTTCTATATATAATA